>CM073000.1:171917629-172607629 GCA_037038555.1 Rhynchonycteris naso
TGGAAGGGAAAGAAATAGTGGCTCCTGGAAAAGAAATAAAAGATTATCATGTGACAATCTGTCCTTTGTGTCTCTGCCAATTTTTTTCCTAGTTTTGGGTGGGGTTGTAAGAAGCTGATGGTGGAGCTCAGCAGCTATATTGGGATCATGAGTGGAGAAAGCATAGCCAGTGCTTTGCGGGACAGAACAAGAAGGTGGAAGGAACCTGGGTTCTTTCTGCTATTGTCAAGATACCAAACCACTCTGCCTACCTCTGGATCTCTTTTTAAACAAATAACAAATGTCATGGTTTAAGCCATTGTTAGTATAGTATAGTTTTCTGTATATTGCTGCTAGAAGTATTCCTAACAATTACAGTCCGTTAATCTTATAAGTATGGGAGTTGTTCTTTTTTTTTTTTTTTTTTTAAATTCATAGTCTTACTTGTATGTTAGCAATGCAAAATGTTGAACAATATATAAAGGCATTAAATAAAAAGTGAATATCTATTATCCCAGTTGCTAGTACCTTCCTCAAAGGAAACCACTTTTAAATGTTTGTTTTCTTCTATGTCAAACATATTAATTATACAGTATATATTGCCTCCCACTCTGAAAGATGAGAAATAAATCTTCAACTTTGATTCCCTCACCATATTCATTGTTTTTTCTTTATCATTACATTTATAGTTTTAAATCAATAAATATCACTTTTCATATTTTTACTATCTAAATATTATTAAGTACACAGAATCAGTGAATTGGTCTAATCTGTAGAAAAGGGAATGTAATCCTATATCACCACGTTATTTAAGGGAGCATGTTCTAGGCATTGGATTCTCATTTTTGCACTCAAATTCTTCAAAGTCATGCCAAACTTTACTTTTGTTTTGCTTTTAGCGAGAGAGAGGGACAGGTAGAGAGAGACAGATAGGAAGGGGGAGAGATGAGAAGCATCAATTCTTTGTTGCAGCACCTTAGTTTTTCATTGATTGCTTTTTTATATGTGCCTTGAATGGAAGACTACAGCTCAGCCAGCAATTTCTTTCTCAAGCCAGCAACCTTGGGCTCAAGCCAGTGACCTTTGGGCTCCTGCCAGCAACCATGGGGTCATGTCTATGGTCCCTTGCTCAAGCCAATGACCTTGCACTCAAGCCACATGACCTTGGAGTTTCAAACCTGGGTCCTCTATGTCCCAGATTGATACTTTATTCATCGCGCCACCACCTGGTCAGGTCAAACATTACTTGTTTATACTTGTAATTGGTTTCTTGAACAGTTGTTTTGTTTTTTATTCTAAATTGTTAATTACCATGCTTTTTCTTTGTGGAGAGTGAAAACACAAGTGCTTTCATTATATCTCTAAGACAGTGGTTCTTAACCTGGGTTCTATCAAACTCTAGTGGTTCGATGAGTCGGTCTCAGGGGTTCGGAGAAGCCTCTGCCACGGAGGCCAGAATAAAGTAATACCGTAATTTGTTGTGAGTTTATGCACTTTGTTGGTTTTGTTCTTTGAGCAAGGTGATGTTTATGCACGGCTCATTTTGTGCACCAGTAAAAAAACATATACCTATGTCTTGAATTTGGAAAAAAGAATCATATTTTATTTATCACTAAAGAAGGGTTCAGTGAATGCGCATATGAATCTGGTGGGTTCAGTACCTCAAAAAAGGTTAAGAACCACTGCTCTAAGATAACTTTGTAATCATACTAGTTGTAGACTAGAAAGTACTTTCTTGAAAGATTCACTTAGGTGTCTGACTTCCTGTTTAATTTGGTCAATAACATATCCCTGCAGAACTATGAAATGGCAATGTTCATTATCATCTAGCAGTATTGCAGATGAGAAGTTTGATGCCAATTTTATTTTAATTTTTCTGTAAATAATTTTATTTTCATGATTTTTTGCCCCTCCTTTGGCATTCAATTCCATAAGAATGGATCTGCAAATGAGCACCCATATGTTTACTCTGTTCAATATTTATACTTAAATCTTATAATATTTGTTTGTTTGTTTTTTTGAGTTCTGGGAAATTTTCTTCTATGATTTCTTTTTAAAAAATTAATGTCTAATTCACGTACCATAAAATTCACCCTTTTAAAGCAAACAAACTTCTTTTATATATGCACAAAATTATATAACCATAACCACTGTCTAGTTTTAGAACTTTACATCATCCTCAAAAGAAACCCTATAACCGATATTAGTTATGCCCCATTTCCTCCTCCCCCAGTCCCAGGACACCACTAATGTCCTTTCTGTCTCTATGGCTTTGTCCATTCTGGATATTTTATACAAATGGAATCATCCAATGAATGGCGTTTTGGTTCTGGTTTCTTCCACTGGGCATGATGTTCTCAAGATTCATCTATGTTACAGCAATATCATTAGTACTTTATTATTCTTTATGGCTGGATAATATTTCATTTATGTATAAACCACAATTTGTTCATCTATTCAACTACTATTTCTTTAATTATTTTCTCCTGTATATTTTTTCAGTTCTCACCTTCTGGTTGTTTTGTTAGCTGGGTGTAGGACTTCTTATAAGATCTTCTGTGATTTTAACTTTTCTTTCATATCTCTGATTTGTTTTCTTTTTGTTCAATATTTTAGTAGACTTTTATAATTTATTTTTTAGCCCTTCTATTATTACATGTAAAAATTTTTTAGTAACTATATTTTTAATTTCTGGAAATGTTTTCTTGATTTCTGATTGATATTTTTTTAATGAGAAGCCTTTTTACATATTTCTAGGTAGTTATATACACTCTATGAATTAAATAAAATAGGGTCCCCCAGAATGTCTGATTCTTGGTGTATACAGGTACTTGGTTTATGTAAGGGTTTCTTTCCCTTCTGCTTCTAAATTCTTCGGGCTATTTTAAGGCCTTTGTTAAGATAGGGCCACCTTTTCATATGTTACTCCTCTGTCCTGTTAGGCAAGTGAACAACTCTCGAGTTGCTGTGGACCAAGTCAGATATCAACAATATTAGCCTTCTTTCTTTTCATGGTTTATGCTTCTTCCTTTTTTCTTTTTCTTTTTTAAATTTATTTTTTATTGATTGATTTTAGATAGACAGAGGAAGTATGTATGTGGGAGCATTCATTTGTTGTTCCACTTAGTTGTGCATTTATTCAGAGGAGGATTTAATAGTGGGTACACCTGGATGCACAATGGACCCTAACTTCTGAAGGGCCCCGCAAAACCCCAACTTTATAATATTTTCTGATGACACCAAGTTTGATTTCATATGTGCAATTTTAACATTAATAGTACATAATATTTTTTATTTATTTACAAACATGTTTAACATGTATTTTTATTTTCCTAGTCTCTCTTTTTTAAGAGGCCCAATATTTTCTTCTGTGGCCAGGACCACAACTGACTTGAATCTGTCTCTGCATTCATTGTTCACTTCCTATATGTGCCCTGACTGGAGATTGAACCTGCAACATTGGCGTTTTGGGACTGTGCTCTCACCAACTGAGCTAACTGGCCAGGGCTGTGCTTCTTGTTTAAATTCAGGTTCATTGGGGCATAGTATATACTCAGTACAATTCATACTTTAAAGACATTGAGTTTGATGAGTTTTGATAAGTGTGTACAACCATGTTCATACCACCATAATCAAGATAAAGAATAGTTTCATCAACCCCGAAGTTCCCATGAGTTTCTTCACAAATCTCTCATCCTGGCTGTGTTTTTCTTTAAGTACTAGTAATCAGTCCTACAGATCTCTGTCACAGGTTTTCCTTGCTGCTGTGTGGTCTATTCTCCTACAAGCATCTCAACTACCAGAGCCCATGGGTCTGACTGTGAATTTTGGGTGCAACATGCTGACAGGAAGCTTTTCCTAAGGGCATGTGGATGTGGAATAAGAAGACAGCAGTTCTGCAGTTCAAATTCCATAATCTCTAATTGCTGTTATTCAAGGGGATAAGAATGGGGTGGGAGGATCTACCTGAACCAGATATTTTATAACTAGTCCATTATTTAATTATACTAATTATTGCTTTGCATCTTATTTCTGCTCTATTTAGGGTCTCCTAGGGGTCTGCCATATAGAATGGCTCCCACTTTTGCTGTAGCAATCTTCCAAATGGGTTTTGGATCTCAGTTTACTTTGGTTTATCCAGTAATATAGTCCTATAAAATATATTTCTCAGTGTGTTCTTTCTCCTCATCACAATAGTCTCATGACCTTATTCATGCTGTATTTCTTTATCATAATAAATGCCATGTGATTTTGGGGAGGGGGGAGTGGATGTAACCACTTGTGCTTGATGTGCCATCTTTTTTTTCTTAATTAATTAATTCTTTTAAATTAAAGTTCATATTCAATATTATGTATTAGTTTCAAATGTACAGTATAATGGTTAGATAATTATGTACTTCCTAGAGTGGTCTCCTGTAGTCCACGTACACACCTGGCTGCATATATATTTATTACAATATTATTGACTATATTCCCTATGCTATAATTTCGATGCACCATCTTGAAGTACAAGTCTTCATGGGACAAATTCATAAGAATCTATGGTAAATCCTAGAGATGAACAAGTAAAATTACTTGGATTTTTCTCAGCTCAAATACTTCTTTAGGGAAAAGAAAAAATATGATCTCTACCTGTGAACTAGCTTCATGACTCACATCACCATTAACATTTACCTTGACTCTCTGCGTTGAAATTACTTATTTATTCTAGACTACAAACTTACAGGCTTTCATAGGTAGTTTCAAGAAGTGTCCTAAAGATATAGGTATTGACATCTTAGAGAAGTATAGTTTAGTTTTTAGCCATACTATAAATATGAACATATAGTAGGTTACTTCATCAACACACATTATTGTGATGGAGATCTACCAATGTAGAACTTGAAACAAGGCAGCTTGAACTGGGTCAGAGAAAAGTTCAAAAGTGGTGAAAACACTGTATTAAAATCTACTAGAGTGGTTGTAAAAATACAGGATGTGTAATGTCTCACCATACTGCTAAGTTTTTGAAACAGATGCTTTAGAAAAGGTAAATCAATTTAAAACTAAAACCAAACACCCCTTTCTCATTCTAAACCTTAGATTACCACTAAACTATCTTTCATTTTTTCCCCCTTTTATTAAAATTGTCTGGGGGTAGACGGGAAGACTATTATTTGGGCAAATGAGTTTGTAAAAACTGTGTTATTTGGTTTTGCTCACTTTTATTGTTAAAAATGGCTGCTGACCACGTGATTGTGTTGCCCAGGTGATATAGCTAATTACCTTCATGCTTGGGAAGGGGATTGGTTATGCTAATGTGTGCTGGAGGAGGGCTTTTGTGATGAAAAGTTTTAAGAAGAAGGAGAAGAGGTAGGAGGCCATTTTGAGAAAGGCCATGTGGTTGCCGAGGAGGCAGGCATCCAAGATGGCTGGGTGCTGAAGGGAAATAGACGTGAAGGGCTTTGTAAGCTCCGCTGGACTGGTGGTAGGGGCCTTTTATTCTAGGGAAACCTGGAGAAAGTCAGTGGCTTTGGGAACCCTGAATGGAAAGGGAAGTGTTTTCTCGCTGTATGTGTTTACTCGCTAGCCAGGTGTGAGCTGGGATAAAAGCTAATGGCCCACCACTTTTTGACTCCGTTGTTTCATTACAGTCTGTCTGAATCTAATGGGAACATGCACGAGCCAGGCAGGTGCAACAGCCATGACTACTGGCCCTACAGCTATTAAAATATTCTCTCTTTGAGATGCAAAGATAAAAGCTGCGTGTAGATGAAAATCCTTAGCGGACAGGCTGCAGTCTTTTCACTGTGAGCTCTTGCAGTTATGTTGAGGCAATAAGGATCATCCATTCTGTGAAGAGGGAGAGGAAGAGAGTGAGGCCATCCCAGTTTGCAGAGCTCTTTTGAGAAGTTAGTGCCTGGCAGATCTTAGAGTGGGGAGGGTGTTGAAGCCCTCACCTTGGATCATCTTTTCTTTCTCTGGACCTTAGCTGTGATTTCTTCCCTTGCCCCTCCTGTGGAACTCCTAGACATACTAACGGGCCACAACAGTCGTTTAATGTATTTGAGAAGGTGAGACATCGTCACCTTGCTGAGTCCTATCAAAGATGTTGTCCTACACAAGTTTGCTCCTGATAACATGATTTCCTACAGGTCAGTGATATTTTGGGGAAAGCTCTCTTCTTAGCAGTGGAATCTAACCCACCTCAGTCATACATATCAGTCTGATTTAAACAGGAGGCTTAACTTTCATATGGGCTCAGTTTTCTCACCTGTACAGAGGGGATTGTAATACGCGCCTTTCTTACAGGAGGTAACAGATATACCAGACTCTATGTGCCTGAGTTTTGGGAAGTACAAACCTCTCTGCAAATATATGACTATGTTACTGTGGCTTCTCTTACCCTTGCTCAAGTTCCCTGCCTGGCCCTGCCTACCAAAGCCAGCTGCTCCTGTTTCTTCTGTGACCTGTGGTGGCACCTGAGACACTCATGCATTTGGCTCCATCAGTTTGTCAGTAGTCAATTGGATCCCTCACCAGCTATCCCCTCCCTGCCCACGGGGCTGGGCAGCACTTTAGCTGCCACCTTCCCTGTTATTAGGCTGTGCCTCATGATCTGCCTTACTGTGCTATCAAGACCTTGGAAGGGTAAGTCAGGGTCATAGGGCCCCAGGGGCCAGCACTGAGTTGGAGAGGAAACAAGACTGGAAGGCTTGTAGTGTATTCAGGGAGGTACTGGGTGAATTTGAATGAGAAATACAAGGGTGAGGCTAAGACGAGCTCACATTTAAAGAATCAGAAGAATTGGGTGTAGGGAGAGGCTGTAGAACAGGCTGAGGAAAGGTGAAGCAAGTGCTAGATGGGTGTGAAAGCAGCTAATGCTGTGTGAGCAGGAGGGAGCAAGAAGATCAGGATACACTATCTGTGAACTTCATGTTGCTTGTTTATTTTCAAGTCACTTCCCTCTCTGCTCTTTTTGTCCGTGTGCATATTTCCCTCCATTGTGTCTCTTCCCCTCTGCCCTTAGCTGGAAGGGCGATGAGAGGAAATGCCTGAGGATCCTGCAGGGTAGCAAGAGAATTGCACTGCCCTCTAGCTGCCATAGTAGAAACTACAGAGATAACCTGGGTTACTGTCCAGACAGCAAACCTTTTTTTTTTTTTTTTTTTTTTAAAAAAAACCATGTCTTTTTGCCTGATGCTTGGAGAATTCTATTATTTGGGCTTTTTTTCCCAAAAGAAAAAATGGGCACATGAGGTAAATAAAAAAGAAAAGCATAAATTAAAGAAACAAAAACAAAGGGAGCCATTCATTGGTGAATTTTTATGGTGGTGAAAATTTTAATTTTTGGTAGCTAAGAACTTGTGGGCAGCCAGTAAAACCACCATATCCCTCCTTGTAATATGCCCCTCTCATTCTCCAAGGGTCAAGTCCTATGGTTATCAGCAGCAAAAAGGCATATTGGTGGGGTTTTAGGCATAAGATCTCTCTTAGCAACCTGAAGCATTCCATCCCATTTTCTTCTCACATCCAGTCTTGAAACCCCATTCCCTGTGGAGAGGGTTGGAGCTAGAATGCAGGGAAAGGTGAATAAGTCAGAATCACGCTTGAATGTTGAGCCCCGGAGTGTTAATAACTTGTGGTTCATAGACTTGGAGCTGACCACATTTTCTTCCCTTTTTAGTACATGTATGGCCAGTAGCCATGGCCACCATCACAGCCACCTGGCTCAGGCAGGTTCGCATTAGATTCGAACAGTCGGTAATGGAACAACGTAGCCAAGAACTGGTGGGCCATTAGCTTTAATTCTAGTTTGCACCTGGCAGGCAAGTAAAAACACACACTGGGCTCCAAAACCCACTCATTCAGTGCTCACAAAGCCACTGACTTATCCGAGTTTCCTAGAATCAAAGGTTTCTAGCTCACCAGACATATTCACCTCTGTTTCCCATCTCCTTCTCTCTGCACAAACTGGTTTCTCCCTCAGCACTCCACCATCTTGGCTGCTTCTCCTGGCCTCCTCCACGTGGCCTTTCTCTGCTCTCCTCTCTAATGCTAATCTCAAGAACCAAGAGAGAGCAAGCTCCTGGTCTGCCCCACTCTATAGTGTAGATTTAAAACCTTTAATCCAATCTACAAACAAGAAAGTCTCTGATACAAAGTCACTTATCTGAGGCATAATGGGAGGATTTCTCATGAGAGTGCACCACTCTACATCAAAAAAGGTGAGAAAGGCTTAGTCTTAAAAATAAGCCTTGGCCTATAATGACTGCCTGCCTACAGCCTGTCCCCCTCCCCACCCCCAATTAATATAATCACGCCCACCCCAAGCAAGAAGGGCAACCAATATCATCACCTAGGTGATGGGCTTGCACGTGGGCAGTGCCATCTTTAACAAAGTGAGCCTAATATATTTTATCTGCCCAACAGTACCCAACTTCCAGGTGCAAAGACAGAGGTTCAGGGCTGAGTAACTATCACAGAGAGGAGCAGAGGTGAAACTCTCTCACAAAAATTTCTCATCTGGGAGTTAGTTCAATCTCAGAAAAAAGAGAAATCATAGAATCAAGAGATTTACAAAATGAAGTGAATAAAAGACGGGAAGGAACAAGTGTTGAATCTGTCTGGAAAGGAGGATATGTGATTAACTGAGGTGTCTTACATGATTATACTACCTATTTGTCCCAGCAGCCCAATGATGCTAGTCAGTTATGTGATCTCATTTTCCAGATGAGAAGACTGAGGCATTGAGAGTCTATTTGCCAAACTTGCCTGGCTTTGTGAGAGCTTTTTGGAATTCCCAATCTGTTGTTCTGAAGCTTGTGTTATTCTTCTAATGGGAAGCAGGAAAAAATATACTAAGTCTTAATTACCCAATAGAATTATGATATTTTAATGCTGAAGAAGTATCTGAGTGATTGTGTCTATTTTAATAGCTTCATTTCAAAGGGGAAGAGACCAAATTGCCCAGGGCCAGGCAAGGCAGGCCTGGAATGCTTTCTCATCTCAGTAAAGGACACCACCATCTACTCAAGTCTTTTAGCCAAAAACCCAGGCACTATCTTGGCAACTCTCCTTCATGTCACACATGGAATGCATCTTTATGTTCTTCAAGGTCCAACTCTAAAGTACTAAATTCTTTGTCTTATCTCTTATGAATTTATGGAATGGTGTAAAGCCAGTAGCCATAACAGCTGCCTGGCCCGTGCTGGTTTGCATTAGATTCGGACAGACGGTAATGAAACAACGGAGCCAAGAACTGGTGGGCTATTAGCTTTAATCATAGCTTGCACCCGGCGGGCAAGAAATACACACACTGGGAAAACACTTTCCTTTCCATTCAGGGCTCCTAAAGCCACTGAGTAATCTGAGTTTCCTAGAATCAAGGTTTGTACCTCACCAGCCTTATTCACCTCTGTTCCCCATCTCCTTCTCCCTGCACAAACTCTGCACAAACTGGCTTCTCCTTCAGCACTCCACCATCTTGTCTGCTTCTCCTTTCCTCCACACGGCCTTTCTCTGCTCTCCTCTCTAATGCTAATCTCAGGAACCGAGAGAGAGCAAGCTCCTGGTCTGCCTCATTTTATAGTGTAGAAATCAAAACCTTTAATCCAATATACAAACAAGAAAGTCTCTGATACAAAGCCACTTATCTGAGCTCATAAGAGTGCACCACCCCATATCATGCAAAAAATAGAGTCTGTTACTCCCCTGCTTAAAGCACTTGAAATACTGCCCATACTCTTAGAATAAAATCTAAACCCTCACTGTAGCTACTAGACCTTTGTGAACTAATCCTTTCCTACTGACCTCATATGGGGTCCTACTTCATTCTCCTGGCTCTTTCTTACCACACTGGCCTCCGTTCTGTGCCTTGGATGGATTATACTTTTTCATCTCAGAATGAGATGCCAGATACGCACTTCTTTGGAGTCTAGGTAGCACCTTCCCATTTGCTAAGTTCCTGCTTAAATATCAGAAAACCCTTCCCTGGCAGCCTTACTCCAAGTACCCCCTATACTTACTGTCTATCCCAGTGGTCCGCAAACTGCGGCTCATGAGCCACATGTGGCTCAGTCAGATTGAGGATGTTTTAGCAAAGACCAGCTTAGGAGTACCCTAATTAAGTTAATAACAATGTACCTACCTATATAGTTTAAGTTTAAAAAGTTTGGCTCTCAAAAGAAATTTTAATCGTTATACTATTGATATTTGGCTCTGTTGACTAATGAGCTTGCCAACCACTGGTCTATCCCACTACCCATTTCTTTCTTTCATTGCATTCATCACTATTAGTAATCTTCTTGATATGTATCCTTGTTTATGATTTTTCTACTTTAGAATGTAAGCTTTTTTTAAAGGCAGAGATTTTACTTTCTTGTTCATCATTGTATTCCAAGATTTAGACCAGCCTGACCAGGTAGTGGCACAGTGGATAGAATGTCAGCCTGGGATGCAGAGGACCCAGAGGACCCAGGTTTGTAACCCTGAGGTCACTGGCTTGAGCACAGGCTCACCAGCTTGAGCTTGGGGTCACTGGCTTGAATGTGGGATCATAGACATGACCCCATGGTTGCTGGCTTAAGCTCAAGGTTACTGGCTTGAGCAATGGGTCACTGGCTCAGCTGTAGCCCTCCCCACCCCGACCCCCCATCAAGGCACATATGAGAAAGCAATCAATGAACAACTAAGGTGCTGCAATGATTGATGCTTCTCATCTCTCTCCCTTCTTGTCTGTCTGTCCCTATCTTTTCCTCTCTTCTCTAAAGACTTAGACCAATGCCTGACAACATAGAAAATGCTTAAAAATATTAGTTCTATGAATAAGTGACCAAATAAGTTTAGGCTTTCGATCCCAAGCCAATGTTTCTTCTTTTACAAGTTTACTAAGATGTAAGATTTGTGACATACTTGGGAGATTGATAGCAGAAAGTTTGCCTCCAAGGGCTGGTACAGTCAGGAGAATGAAGAATTGAAAAGAAGAGAGTCTGAATACAAAGCGAGTGTGGGAAAAGAGATGAGAAATTGAGTATTGACCACAGTCTGTCCAGCATCTCCAGTGACTATTTCTTGATCTCTCCAAACATTTGTGATGGAGTCTTATTTCATATAGCAACAAATTCCAAAGCAGCAGTGATTGCAGAAAAGAATGGAAAGGCTAGGAAAGCAGGTCCTAAGAAGAGAAAGTAGTTTTGAAAAAACAGTTCCTTTATCACAGCATTTTGTATATATTTTAAATAAGAGACATGCTTATGTCTTTTCAAAATGAAAATAATTAAAGCACGCTTTTAAGGTTTTGTTTGTTTGTTGTGTGTGTGTGTGTGTGTGTGTGTGTGTGTGGCTTTTTTGCTATTTTTATATTTTTAGTGACTGCAGTGTGCCCCCCCAATTCTAGTTGAGATATTCTGAAATATCGGGAAGCTTGCTCCCCAACAAAATGATCTTCTTCTATACTTAGATCTTCTATAAATAGCTGAATGCAGCTTTAAAATGCTAAGGATTCATATCAACAAGAATGAAGACTTTATTATGTTCAAACCTCTGAGCCTTGACTACATATAATATGTAGACCTCAAGAACCTTGAGCACAGGCCCCTGTGTTTTATTTATTTGTTCTATTTATATTAGTGTTCCAAGGGCTAGGGCATGGTAGGGCCTCAGAAAATATTTGCTTGTGACTATATATGTGTGTGTGTATGTGTATATATATATAGTACTACGGTAAGTACTTGGGAGACACTCACTGTTTTCAGAGTACACAGTAGATGTTCAATAAACTTTTAAAGGTTTATGTAGTGGAGGAGCGGATAGAAGACTGTAGCACAAAATAGTATAGGATACATTCCCAAGAGAAGTGCACACCAGTAATTTAGAGATATAAAGCAGGAAATTATGACCTATAATTTCAAAATCAGGAAGGGCTTTGTGAAGGGGAAAGTGCTTGAGGAAAGAAAAACTGGGCACACATTTATTGAATGAGTGAATGCATTTCGCCAAAGGGCAGAAAATGCCAAGTAAAAGGAGAGGCGGGAAGCCTGGTGAGGGGAGCACAAAATACATGCAGAAGAAGAAAAGTCAGTGTCTGAAACCCCTGGTTGGGGAGATTGCTGCTGAAGCTCAGACGCCAGTAGCAGGACTTGGCATTGGCACCTTTCTGAAAGTGAACTCAATTTGTCATTTGGAAGCTCTATCTCCCTCAGAATCTCAAGGACTTTTGAGGTTCCTTGAGAAACAGAGAAACTTGCCCCTGATTTTTGGTTTGTCATGGTAGTCCTATTGTCAAAGCAGTCTCAGTTCTCTAAATGGCAGTGGTTCTGCTTCTGAGCTGTTTCTGGCCTGCATGAGTCTTTCCTGACATGGGAGCCCTGTTGCCCAGTACAGCCTCCTTAGGTTCACTGCATAGTCATATTAGGGACTCGGTCTTTTCCCCCATGTCCTATCAGGAGTAAGGCATGGGTCCCTGCTGTTTGTGGAAGCCACCATGCCTCCTAGGACAGGGCAGTCTGTTCACTCCTTTGCTATACCAGCTTCTGTCTCCCTGCTCCAGCATAATCTCCTTTGGGAACTCAAGCTCTTGAAGACCAAACAGCAGGCAGGGAGAGTAGGGAGTTTGCATTCAAGCTTCTACCACAAAGGTCCCTGAAATAAGGCAACAATTAACCTTGCTACTTTCTTGGAATAGGTGAGAAAAACACTGGCAATAAAAAGCAGAGATTAATAGTTTAATAAATTAACCTACATATACCTGACTGAATGGACAATGAGAAGCCACTGGAGGTTAGCAATTAATAGTATCGATATTTGTTGTTTACTTTTCTTCTTATGTTAGGTTAAAGATGTAGGGGAAAACACAAAGCAAAAAGGGAAACATGGAGCCCTGGCCGGTTGGCTCAGACTCAGTGGTTGAGCATTGGCCCGGCATGTGGATGTCCTGGGTTTGATTTTCCTGGTCAGGGCACAAAGGAGAAGTACCCATCTGCTTACCCATCCCTACCCTTCTCCTTCCTCTATCTCTCTCTTCCCCTCACGCAGCCAAGGCTCCATTGGAGCAAGGTTGGCCCGGGCACTGAGGATGGCTCCATGGCCTTCCTCAGGTTCTGAAATGGCTCTGGTTGCAATGGAGCAACACCTCAGAGAGGCTGAGCATCACCCTTTAGTGGGCTGGCTAAGTGGATCCCTGTCTGGTGCATGCAGGAGTCTGTCTCTCCACCTCCCTGCTTCTCACTTCAGAAAGAATACAAAAAAGAAATAAAAAAAGGAAACGTGGTGGAGGATGCTAGAATTTGGAGATTCGGTGGAGTCTTACAGGGAACTCATTTAAGATGGCCAACTAATTTCCTGGCTATCCACCTCCATTTTACCCTCGTTTTGTTCAATCAGGCTGAAGCCAGTGACTTTAGTCATAGGGTTGAGAAGCTTCCTATTGTATCAAGGTGGGAAACAACTCCTACCTTGGACATTTTCTTAACTTTTTTTTTCTGGATATTTTATTACCTTGGAAGTCTATCTAAGGAGATATTTTACCTAAGATGGTTTTCAAATAGGGCTTCTGGTTTGGTAGAATGTTCATTAGGCCTCAAGTAATAAAAACTCAGAAAACAGTAACTTTAAAAATTAGAGGTTTTATTCTTACTCACATCTGGAAGGAGGAAGTCTAGGGCAGATACTGGGGATCTTTGAAGCCCCTAGGACCTGCCTGCATTTTCAGTCAGTAATTACCATGTTCTTGGGGCCTCTTAGTCATAGTATGGCTGATCCACCTCTAACATTTCCAGGCAAAAAGAAAGGCAAGGACAAAGGATCCAGTCAGCTGAGATTTTAAGGAGCTGTCCCAAGTCCTGGCCGGTTAGATCAGTCAGTTAGAGCATCATCCTGAAACATCAAAGTTGCAGGTTCAATCCCTGGGCAGGGCACGCACAGGAAGCAAGCAATGAATGTATAACTTAAGTGGAACAACAAATGAATGACTCTCTCATTCTCTCTTTCCCTCCTTTCCTTTCTCTGACTCTCTAAAAATCAATTTCATTAGCTTGGACTGTGTCATGTGGCTATTATAGGTGCAAAGAAATCTGAGAAATGCAGTTTTCTGCTGGACACATTGCTACCCTGAGAAAAATTAAGGTTTGTTAAAAAAGAAGAAGGGGGAATGGATACTGAGGAGGCAACTAACAGTGACTGCCATATAGTATATCATCTTGCCCTTTTATTCAAGTGAACATGCTTTCTGGGAGCACAAACATAAGTAATCTTCTGCAAACTCTTCTCTCCACTGTACATAGAAGCGATTTTTGTATTCGTATTTCATATTAAGCCCGTTACAATTTACATCCATTAGTACAGATCCTCCTGAGTTGATTGTACTTATGGATGCATATCTATAGTTACTTACACAGCTGCTTCTAATGCCCAGTTTTTTATTAAACATCTTTTTGTGCTTTCCTCTTCTTTCCCTTTCTACTTCTCTATGTGAACCATCTTCTCTACACAAATACTCCAACAACCCCTTATTTCCAGCTCCCAAATCTTTATGTCTAAGTCAGTCCTCACTCATGACTATGCAGTTTGATATACTTAACTTCAATAAAACTTGGTCTCAAGGACGCCATCATTTCAACACATGTAAGGGAACTTACTGTCTTTACCTGCCAAACTTTCACTTACTCTGTTTTGATTACCTCAATGAGTGTACATCCCAGGTCAGAACCCTGGAAGTCATTCCCAACCCCGCCCTCACATTTCTTCCTTCCCACAACCATTTGATGTTAGAGTTTTGTCCAAATAGTATACTAAATATTCTCATATTTGTCCTCTTCTCTCTAATCTATTGCCACCTCTTGGGTGCACCTTGTTTGGACCAGCTGTTTTTATTATTTTGTTGCCAAAATACCGTAAAAAGTTGTGAGATTTTTTTTCAATAGTTTTGTATGTAATCCAGGATCTGCAGCTCTCTGTGATAGTTTTCTGTGTGTGTGTGTGTGTGTGTGTGTGTGTGTGTGTGTGTGTATGTGTGACAGAGACAGAGAGAGGGACAGACAGACAGGAAGGGAGAGAGATGAAAAGCATTAGTTCTTTGTGGCACCTTAGTTGTTCATTGATTGCTTTCTCATATATGCCTTGACTGGGAGCTGCAGCAGGCTGAGTGACCCCTTGCTTGAGCCAGCGACCTTGAGCTCAAGCCAGGGGACCTTGGGGTTTCAAACCTGGGTCCTCTGTGTCCCAGTCCAATGCTCTATCCACTGTGCCACCGCCTGGTCTGGCTCTGTGATATTTTTCAAATCAGTGTGATTTCACTTAGATGACATTTAAAAATATAAACAATGGTGGATTGCCTGAATGGCTGCCTTAGAACTGAGTGCTGGCAATTGCTTTCAGTGCCTGCAGGTCCTTTTTTATTGTACCAAAGGGCATAACTAACTATAATTAACAATAACTTACAGAAAAAGGAAGGAAGAGAAACTTTGTACCTCAAAACAAGGCATTTGGGACAAATGAAATTCAGTGAACTCAGTCTTTTGTTATATTAACTAAGGGTTTACCCTAGTTCAAATAAGTAAAACCATGGCCCAAGTGATATAAATTGCTGAATTCAAAAGAACCTGTATTGAGATAGTAGGATATTAAGAGTAGAAATATTTCCATACAAATGATCTCATCTGCCGCATTGAATTAATACCATCAATTGAATATTATTTTTGTTAGGTTAAATTTAATATGCATATTTTCATAGTTGTCTAGAAGCTATAATCATAAGATGCACTTCGGGTCTATGAGAACTTTTTCTTTTAAAGAGAATGAGTATATATCACTTAGTGGGCTGGAGCAGGGTCGTAGCAAACATTTTATATAAATGGTTGATTAATAAATGTTTTAGGCTCTGATGACCATACAGACTCCTTAAAAACTACTTAACTTGGATGTTCTACGTGAAGGCAGCCATAGGCATTACACAAACACGCGAAGGTGGCTGTGTCAAACAAAACCTTGTTTGCAAACCCAGGCAGCTAGCCCAGCTGAACTTCTATGTTAGCTGACCCCTGGTCTGGCGAATGCAATCCCAGTTCCTTGACTGGGCATACAGTCTGTTTCTCTCTCTAGACTCACCTCCTCCCCACTTATCTGAGCATTCCTGTTCTCAGCCATACAGACCTGCTCGCCTTTTCCAAGGGTGTTGCATTCTCCCGTGATTCCGCTCCATTGCAAATGCCCCCGCCCAAGACTCCGTTCTCCATCTTAAACAGACGAATTCATACTTGACCTCGGAGATAAAACTAAAGCGTCACTTCCCCTTGGCAGCGTTCTCACGCCCCTGGCTGAGTTAGTGCTTCCTTCGGCCCCTCCCTACTTCTTTATATTCGCTCTGTGCTACCATCACACTCTAGGGAAACCCCTCTGCATCGTGATGGGGATGACACGACCCTTTCGCTGTCTTCTCAAGACTGAGCGCCCCCTTCTCGGCGCATGCGTGGCTGTGCCCTTGTTATGACTGCCTCCTACCCCCATATTTAGAGAACTCGATGCAAAGAACAGGAGGAAACAAGAAAAAGTGAGTTTCATATTGCCTTTGCATTTACCCAAAGATACTAAGGAAAAAATTCTAGAAATTTTTGAATTCTCCTTAACTTGGCATACTTAGCTATTGTTTCACTTGTGGAAATGTGGTCTTGGGAGCAGTCAATTTTGAAGAAACAAAGGGAGTGTTAGGTTTGTACATCTGGGCTTTGCGACTGTGAAATTTATGCCTGTGATCAGAGGCGGAGTGAACAGCGCATGCCCTGGGCCCCGACTTCTGAAGGGTCCGGCAAAACCCAAGTTTGCACTTTTTTCTAATATAAGGGGCCCAGTATTTTCTTTGGCATCTGAGTCTTCAACAGACCTTAATCTGCCTCTGTCTGTGATAGAAGTTATTTAAATTTAAACGTGTCAGATGAAAAATTAAAGACAAAGAAGAAAACATACTGTGTTATGTTTGGGGTATAGGTAAGCAGACTAAGTTGGAGATGTAGTAATTGAAGCCTGGATTTTTGGGCAAGAGGAAGCCCAGAGCAGGCTGTTTAGGAAAGCAGGTCCAAAAGTGGTGGAAAGGGTGAGGGTGGGCAATAACCTGGAGCCCCCGGCAGGGTTGGAGTTGGGTGCTGGGCCAGTGGTATTGGACTTTCCCTCTCCCTCTGCCTCTTTGCCACCCCCTCCCCACCTTGCTTCTCCCTGTTCCTCTGTACAACCACTTATACAAAAGACACAGGTTATATATTTATCACTAATGAACAGAAGGCAATAAAATACTCATTGAGAAATGACATTGGACACATTTCATTGTTAAGATTATGGTTCATTATTTGGGAAATGTTAACATTTGTCTTTTGATTCTTCAAACTCTTCTGCCCGAAATAGTTCTCATTAGATGATGATGTTAGTGGTTTTATGCAAACATGTTGACATTTTACCATAATATATTTCTAACAGGGTCCAAATTTCAGACAATATTTTTTATGAAGACCCAAGTTCTTCCTTTAACTAACACCTGGAGTTTAGTGGTTTTTCACTAGAACCACCATGATTATCACACTACTGAGAGCTGGTTGTATGCCATGTACGTGAACAACTCATTTCTCATATTGGCCATGAAAGATGATCTCTACGATTACCCACATGACAAATGTAAAAGCAGATGTGGAAAGGGTAAGTAACTTGTCCAAAGTCATATAAGTGGTAAGCAGCAGGGCAGGATAGCACTCTGGACAGTCAGGTTCCTGAGGCCTGGTGGTTCGTCTCCATGCTTTACTTCTCAGGATTCTAGCTCCCAAATCTGACAATTTTCTCTAATTGCTGCGGGACATTCCCCTCCCGTCCATGTCTATTTATGATCTATATCTACCATACGTGAATAAAACCAATAAAGCTTTGTCTGTGTAGTAAATGACCTGTGTTAATGTTTCTTGGCATTAAGATGGCTCATGGGGAAATAGAAATTATATTTGCAGTCCTTGTTTGGTTTCCTCAGTAATGGATTATGTCTACAGGATATGAATTCAACCAGTTGAAAAAGTGAGTCATTATTAATAGTTGTACAGCTGACATCATATGACTCCTGATGTGACACAGTGAAAAGAACACAACATCACCTATGTGATAGTACTGCCAAAATGTTTCTCTTGAATGTAATCAGGAGGAAACCATCAGACACACATACATTAAAGGACATTCTGCAAAGTAGCTAGCCTGGACTCTTCAAAGACATTGGTGTCACGAAAGATAAAGAGGCCAAGGGGCTCTTTAAGACTGATGGAGACCAAAGAGACAGGACAGTGAAGTGCAATGCATGGTCCTTGTCTGGATTCTGCATTGGGGGAAACTAGCTTTAGAAAACACTGTTGGGACAAAGATGAAATTTTGAATATTGACTATATATTAGAGAATGTTAAATTCCCTGAGGGTGATAATTGTCTAATAGTTGTAAAAAGCAAAAAAGAATGCCTTTGCTCTTAGGAGACAAATGATATATGAGTATATATATATATATAGGTGTGTGTGTATGTGATGCACACACACACACACACATAGAGCAGGTTACAATGTTGACATTTAGTGAAACTAGATAATTGATAAATTGGTGATTATAGTTCTATTTTCACAACTTTTCTGAAGGTTTGAAATGTTTCTAATGAAAACAAATATATATGGGAGTGGGGAAATGAATGCTGATAAAGACTGAACAAGATTAGCCCAGCTTTGGACATAATTGAAGCTGGGTGTTGAGTACACAGAGGTTTATTATATTATTCTATCCACTTTTTTGTATGTTTAAAATTTTTTCTAATACAAAGTTATCAAAAACCAGAAAGATTCAGTCAGATGTCTGGTGCCGATTCTCAGTGCCTGCTGGGATAAGGGCCCTGAAGGCGCTCTCCCCTTCTGTACCTCACCCCACCCCAACTCCTGCAGCCCCAGCTGCCATCGCCCATGC
This sequence comes from Rhynchonycteris naso, assembly GCA_037038555.1. Lineage (NCBI taxonomy): Eukaryota > Metazoa > Chordata > Mammalia > Chiroptera > Emballonuridae > Rhynchonycteris > Rhynchonycteris naso. The sequence goes on from CM073000.1 coordinate 171,936,552, forward strand.
CTGGAATCTGACTGCACCCCCCCCCCCCATTTTCATCCAGCCTGAAGTCAAAGAGATTATTATTATTATTTTTGATGAAAAACTGAGCTTACCAAGCCTCACTTAAAACCCTTCAAGTTCTGACCACCGCTTTAGGAGGAAACCCACCAACCTGCACAATCTGCCAGTCCCCACTCTCCACCTCCTTTCCCTGGGTTCTGGGATCCCAGCTCCCAGCCAATGTAGGTCTCTGATCCTCATCCCCCTTCTCTACCTTTATGGAGAGGCTTGCCCTTCTCACTAGAATGCCCTTTTCCCTCTTTGCTTTCTTAGTGTTTGTTCAGTCTTCAAACAGCACTTATAAAGTCCTTTCCTAGTCTATCTGCGTAGGGTAAAACCCGGTATGGGCATCCGTGGTCCTAGACACATCTCCCTGGTGCCATTTATCCCAATTGGAATTACAGTTCTCTGTGATTAAATTAATGCTTTCCTCTCTCACTAGGTTGCTAACTCTTTTTTGCTTACCCTGTATCCATAGTAGGTGCTTGATATTGATCCATATTTAAAAAGAATTTTTTACTAAAAATATTTAGAATTTTTGTCTTCATAGAGTTTCACTGTACTTATCCAAAAAAGGACAGGAGATTATCTCCTGAAATTTAATTTCAGTTTTTCTGTTTTTATTTCTTTAGCTGAGGCTAATTTCAATTTTTTTTTGTAAATTTTTTTAAATTTCTTTTTATTTTATTCATTTTAGAGAGGAGACATAGAGAGAGAGAGAGAGAGAGAGAGAGAGAGAGAGAGAAAGGGGGGAGGAGCTGGAAGCATCAACTCCCATATGTGCCTTGACCAGACCAGAGCAGGGTTTTGAACTGGCGACCTCAGTGTTCCCAGGTCGATGCTTTATCCACTGCGCCACCACAGGTCAGGCGCTAATTTCAAATTTTAAGTTCATGTGATCCCCTTGGACAATATAGAAACGTTATTGTCATGATGCTCCTTGAAAAACTGGTTAAGTCACTTGGCTTGTGTTTCCTTTCACAATCAATACGACTTCATGCGAAATGATGTAGCAGTTCGCATCACTCTGCCAGTCCCCATCAAGGAAATACTGTTTTTCAAAATTAAAATTATGAATCAACTCACAAGAGGCTGTCGTCAAATAAACAAAGAATCATCACTTATATTACACTGCCAAGTTTTTGATATGCTTAATTCCTCTAAATACATTTAACTTTAATGAAGAGTAATACAGTTTAATAACAACATGAAATGGAACTGTTTATCTTCCAAGTCCTACACTGGGCAGATGTCTTCTCCTAATGCATTGTTTCCAGTGCAAATGGTTTTTTCCTTTTTCTCCTTCATATTTGTCTTCCCTCCTTTGTATGTCTGTAGTTTGGGAGGTGATCTATATGTACATGTTTAATTAAGTCACCCACCAGGCTGTAGTTTTGCACAGTTAGAAATCCCTGAGATTTGTTGTTTCACGTTCCCAAGGCAATGATATTTAGATGGCCCAATAAAATTTGGTAATTAGTAGAATGTTAATCAAGGTTATTTCAGTTGCAAGTGACATAAAACCAAACTCAAACTGACTTAAGCAGAAAAAGGAATTCACTGATACACATAACTGAGAGACCCAAGGCGGATGCTGGTTTTAGGGGCTCAGGCGACGTGACTAGGAAGGGGCCCCTCCTCATCTCCTGGTCTGTTTCCTCTGTGCCAGCTTCATTCTCAAGTAAGCATCTTCCTTACGCATGGCAAAGGAATGTTCATGAAGCAACATGTAGGTTATTCACTGATATACAGTGACTTTTGGATATGTACAACTGAGCCCAAACTGGGATTTAGAGCCTGCCTGGGTTATCTGTGTGCTCTGTGCCATTTGTGGGGGGACTGGGGGTTTAAAGAAAAATTTTGTCGTGAGGCCAGTGAGAGGACAATATGGCAGGCACTACCTGGTACTATGTCTCCCACATGACCAAAGGAGTAGCTTTTTATTTTTTTGCTTTTGTATTTTCTTCTTAAGTGAGAGGAGGGGAGATAGAGAGACAGACTCCTGCATGCACCCTGACCAGGATCCACCTGGCAGCCCCTGTGTGGGCCAATGCTCAAATTAACTGAGCTATCATCAGCGCCCAGGGCCTATGTTTGAACCAATAGAGCCAAGAGAGAGAGACGGGAGAGAGGGAGGGGTGGAGAAATAGATGTTCACTTCTCATGTGTACCCTTATTGGGGATAGAACCTTTTGCATGGTGAGCTGACACTCTATTCACCTAGCCAAGAGGCCAGGGTTCAAGGAGTAGTTTTTGAGCTTCTGTGAAAAACAGAACTATAACAGAAGGTGAAACCAGTGCTGCACAGCTTTGGTGCATGAAAGCGTGATTGCTTTGAAATGCTTTCAGAGGGCAGTGTGAGTGCAAGACAGGACAGCATCTCACAGAGAAGTAAACACCCTCTGGAGACTTCCAGAGCCACTTGGGTCTCTGGGGAAGAAAGGCAGAATAATGTGGATCACAGTAACAGTAGATTTAGCTCCTTGTTTTGTGGTGGGTGTTTCTAATTCTTTTTACATGGATAGATTACATGAACCAAAAAGATTTCTTGTAGAGAAGGAAACAGTGCAGAAGACATTGTCAGTGTTAAATTGGAGTAAGTGAATGTAAAGATAGAAAGAAGTAAGGTATTGTGTGCTGACAAATATTTCAGGTTGATAAATCAGTAAAACATGCAACTTATGTAGAAAGCCAGTGACATTATTACAGGGTGTTTTTTCACTTCTTGCCTCTCAGGAAGTCGGACGTGTGCGTCTCTGAATGGGCCTTCAAAGACAAAACTAGTATTAGAAGAGCCATTGCAGACATGTTGCACATAACCATGCAGCATTAAGATTCTCCGCATTGAGAACACTCTTCTCATATAACTTCCTCTCTGGTTGAAAGCATTTAAATTTTTAAGAAGCATATATAATGGAATTGCAGGAGTTTATACATCCCAATCAGTTATGTGGTCTACAAAAGTCAACTGTAAATTGTTATCCAGGTTAAAAAAAAAACCCTCTATTGCTTTTGTTGGTATAAGCTCAGATTGTAAATAAAACTGCTGTCTGCAGAACGCTCATTAAAATAGATTTAAGTTTCCAAATGAAAAGTTATTGATTTCACTAAGGATAAACACCACTAAGCCACTAGAATCATCTGAAGTTATTAAATTACTAATTTAGTTGCTGGTATTAGCTTTTTTCTCTCTTGGTTGTTTGTTAAGAAACCTATGTATAAGGTATATTTGAAATGAAACTGAAAGATATCAGCCAATAGTTATTTCTCACAGACATTTAGAAATTAATGATCTGATGAAAAATGGTGATGGGTTTCGGTCTCTCTTGCCCCTAATTCCTTGCCCCCACCCCCACCCCCACAATATAGCCTGCTTCATGTCTATGGGAAGGAAAGATTAAAATGGGGGTCAGATGATAAATTTTTAGCCAGCAGTATCTAGCCAAAAGAGCCTGACTTAACCCTATCACATTTTCTATGTTTATTTATGTACTGTTCCATTTGGGTATTATAATAAAATTTTTTATCTGTCCCTGGAGGCAAAATTGAGTTGTATATTAAATGGCTATTTTCTTTGTTTTCTGCTTAAGTATGCATGTAATGTGGTGGCATAATATATATTCCACACTTGTTTCATTCCTGCAGAGAGATAATATTTTTGCAGCTGACAGAGTAAAGACATCCTGTGCTTTCAGAAAAAGAGAGAATATATTGGCAGGATAAAATACAGATGTTCCCTGTTTTTTTTCCTGCCTCATGGTTGTGTTCAGCAGAGGTTAACTTTCACAGGCATATTTCTCTGTCTTTGTTTGGGCAGTTGGTAACAGAAGTCCATAGTAAATTCAAAATTGTAAAAGGTGGTTTCAAGTCAAGTAATTAAAAATGTTTTTAGTAGTGGGAAAGTAACTTAAAAATTTATTCCCCCCTCCTGACCAGGCGATGGCGCAGTAGATAGAATATTGGACTAGAACACAGAGGACCCAGGTCTGAAATCCTGAGGTTGCTGGCTTGAGCCCAAAGGTCACTGACTTGAAGCCCAATGTCACTGGCTTAAGCCCAAGGTTGCTGGCTCGAACAAGGGGTTACTGGCTCTGCTATAGCTCCCTGGTCAAGGCACATATGAGAAAGCAATCAGTGAACAACTCAGGAGACTAAGGAGTCACAACAAAGAATTGATGCTTCTCATCTCTCTCTCTTCCCATCTGTCTGTCCCTATCTGTCCCTATGTCTCTCTGTCTCTCTCTCTCTCTCTGTCACAAAAATAAATAAATTATCCCCCCTGCCCCTACAAAGGGCTGTTTTTATTAAAATGTGGGAATCAAAACAACATTTCTACTTCTCTATAAGGAAGAAACTTGAAGTATATCAAGTTTTTCTCTTAAAGAATTTTATTTTTCTCAAATGAGCGACAAATATAAAATTTCTCTAGAAAAAATAAATGGAAAAATTTGTGACAAAGATGATATCCTAATCTCACGTTTGATGCCTTCCTTTTCCTCATTTCAGGAAGAAACAATCCAAGGAATGTAAAGGGGATGTAAAAGGATCATTATGTACCATCATCTGAAACTTCTCACCTACAGCTACGAAGCTGAGGCTTTCAGCTGGCAGTGGTACAGGTGGCAGTCAGTAGGGGAGGTACCGATGAACCGCTACTCAGATTTTGGCTGTTCATCCTAGAAAAACTAATTCTTTCTCTTAAGGATAAGAGAACAATTGCCAGATGAGTTAAGAAATTCAGTAGTTGAAATGAATGGGCTCAAATGCGAGCATTCAGATTAATCTCTAGTAAAACGGATGTGCTATATAAGAAAGGAAAGGACTTGAGGAGAGGGAGCTGATTTTCTTAGATTCAAAGGGCCCTATATTAATTATTTTAAGTGTAGAATTCCGCAAACATAAAAATTGAGAAACAAATTATTAGATCTTGGAAATAAAAAGAAGAGTAGCTATGAGATATTTTACCAAAATGCAAAGCATAAGCTCTTAAGTTCGGGGAGTTCAGGAGAAGAATCAAGAGTCAGAAATTACTAAACAAGAGAAGCAATATTGTTGTTATAAGAATTCCAGGAAGAGAAAATAGTATGGATGAATGGAAAACAATAATCAAAGAAACAAAAGAAGACAATTTCTTCAAATTGAAAGATTCAGTATTGACATGAAGAGGACTACCAAAGGCTGGGCAGGTATAAGGAAAAGTGATCATGCTCAGGTAGTTTCCCGTGTCCTGGATGAAGAACAAATGCTGGAAGCAACCAACTAGTAAAAAAGAAAAAATGTCACCATATGAAAACATTTTGAATGGCATTATACTTCTTATTTCCAACACTAACACAAGGAAACCTCAGAGAAAATGTAGAGACTTCCGGAGAAAAGCATTATGTTCTAAGAATTATATACCAAACCTAGCTATTATCTGAATGCAAAGGCAAATGAAAGCCTGATTCATATTTGTAATGATGCAGAAATTATGAATCACGTATGCTTTTTTGAAAAATATAACTTAAAGTAGACCTTCAGTAAATACAAAACAAACATTTTAATAAAGATTAAGACACATTTTAGAAAAATGTCATAAAAAAGAAAAGAGAGCAGTGATAAAAACTTAGATGTAAGTCTAAAGAATTGTTCGTAATGTGATTATGAAACTAAGTACAGTATAAAACAACAAAGGATTTTTTTAAGAAAGTGCATTACTAAAAAGTGCTCCCTAGAGATGTGGAGTGAGGAGAGAGGTGGAGAAAGAGAAAGGAAAGTGTGATATAGTTTCTGTGTCAAACGAAGAGGCTCTGTATTTGTCCCTGCATTCTTGACACGGACAAATAATATATAAAAACATGTTTAAAATTTTCATAAACAAAACCAATTTAATATTAAACCATTAGAGAAACATACCAAATATTATTATTCCAAAGGATGGCAAAGTTTGTGTGTGTGTGTGTGACAGAGAAACAAAGACAGAGAGAGACAGTGAAAGAAACAGAGGTGGAGGGGAAAGGAAGGAGGGTGTCAAGATAAGAAAAGAATCCATGAAATAAGATGAGAAAAATAACATAAAGTATATCAGTTAGGTTCTTCTACTAATTTCCAGGCCATGATGGCATAACTGCTCTTGGATTTCCCCTCCCACTGTAACCTGAACAAAATGTGTGAGGCGACTGTTCTTAGACCCTGGAAAGTAGGCGCCGCAGGACTAGAGACAAAAAAATTTTTGAGACAAAAAATCTATGAGGTGAGCACCATGTTCAACCTGATTTTATGTCTGAGGGCACGTTCCTAAATGTGGCACAGAGAGGTGAAACCCACCTGAAGAATGTCTTATTGAGCTGAAAAGGCAGAAAATGAAACCATGGGAATGAAAAAGCAGCTGGCATTTGTAGGTTAGAATTCCAAAGAAGAATGAGTCATACAGAGAAGGGAGAACCTACAGGTCTGTGTGGAGATACTTCTCAGCTCTTTGGATAAGAGTCGCTCTGGGCTTTGCATGTACAGGTTAAGATTCTGTAAAACCTCAAGATTCTGCAGGACAGCAGCTTCTGTGGAGCTAAGAAATGAATGGAAATGCCGGAGGTCATGCAGTACTAAAATACACTGAATTTCTGGTCCAACCACATGGAAAGACTTCTCTGAGCACATGAGGTATTCAAATGAGACCCCAGAAAGGCCACTCTTTAGGAACAGGAGTAAAGTCATATACTAGAATTAAAGTAAAAATCAATATAGACTTGCCCAACCAAAGCATAAAATGAAGTTTGAAGGATCTAGAAAATAAACCTGTTATGTAGTTGCTGGCCAGAACCAAACACTACACATAATCCAGACGCTCTACAACATATCATTCATAACTCGCAACATACAATTAAGAAAATTACTACATATGCAAAGAAACAGAAAAATGGAATCTGTAATCAAGATTTTTAAAAAAGCAGGAAGTGGAAATAAATTCTGATAATGACTCAGATTTTGGAGTTAGGACACAGTTTTTAAAATGGTGATTATAAATATGTTCAAGGATATAAAAGAAAACATGAACAATGAAAGAACAAGCAGGAAATCTTAAGAGAACTACAATCTATAAAGTATTAATTAAAAATACTAGAAATGACAAATTGCATCAATAGCTTAAGACGAGATTGATCACTGCAGAATAAAAAGTTTGAGAACTTGGAAATAGGCCAACAGAAAGTTAGAAACTGAAAAACAGAGAAAATAGATTTTAAAAAATGAACAGAACCTCAGTCTCTTGTGGAATGATATCTATTGTTTCACATATAATTAGTCTCAGAGGGAAAGAAAAAAGAGAGAATGAGTCAGAACTATTTGAAGAAATAACAATTCAAGACATTTAAAACCTGATGAAAAAAAATTAATCTGCAGATAAGAAGCTCACAAAACCCAACCAGTATGTCTTTCAAAACATTCACCTTGAATGAAGGTTAAAATCTTTTTCAGATGCAGGAATTTGGATATAGTAATCATGGCACTAAAAGACATACTAAAGAAATTTCACTGGGCTGAAGATAAAACTTAGAAACTATAGGAAGGGATGAAGAACATTGGGAAATGGTAAATATGTGGAAATATATAAAGGAACTTTATTTTCTTTAAATTTCCTGAAAGGATAATTGACTGGTTCAAGCAAGCAAAAATAATGTGTTGTGGCATTGCGAATGTATGTAATGGTAAAATACAACAATTGCATTAAGAATTGGATTGGATACATGAAATTTTACTGTTGCAAGATTCTTTTTTTAAAAACTTTTTTATTTATTTATGTTTTTTACAGGGACAGAGAGTCAGAGAGAGGGATAGATAGGGACAGACAGACAGGAACGAAGAGAGATGAGAAGCATCAATCATTAGTTTTTCGTTGCTGTTGCGACACCATAGTTGTTCATTGATTGCTTTCTCACATGTGCCTTGACCACGGGCCTTTAGCAGACTGAGCCACCCCTTGCTGCAGCCAGCGACCTTGGGTCCAAGCTGACGAACTTTTGCTCAAGCCAGATGAGCCCGCGCTCAAGCTGGCGAGCTCGGGGTCCCGAACCTGGGTCTTCAACATCCCAGTCCGATGCTCTATCCACTGCGCCACCGCCTGGTTAAGCCTGTTGCAAGATTCTTATATTCTACATAAATGTTATAATATTAATTAAAAGTAGGCTGATAAATTAAGGATATATACTGTAATCCCTGGAGCAATTGAGAGAAAGAGAGAGAGAGAGGGAACCAAAGGGGCCATAAAAGGGAACACTGAAAAAATCTTATTATCCCAAAAAGGCAAAAAAGAACCAACAAAAACCCCCCACACAAATAAAAAAAGAACATGAGATGGAACAAATAAAACACAAAGTGCACAATGGTAGAATGAAACCCAACCATATTAATAATTATATTCAATGTAAATGCACTAATGATTCCAATTAATAATGAGTTTCATAATAAAAATGGGCAGTTCATCAAGAGTACACAACAATCTTCAATGTGTTTTCATCTAATAACTATATTTAACATAGCTCCTGGCACATGTAACTACTATTTATGCAAGGATGACTCAACACCAGGAAAGACATTAATGTAATTCACTGCAAAAATAGATGAAAGGAAGAAAAACTATGGGTAAAAATATATTTGCTAAAATTCAATGATCACTCTTGATTAAAAACAAATGAATAGTAAGTCTTGGCAAGCTAACAATAGAAGGAAACTTCCTAAGGCTGATAAAGTTTAGCATAAACCAAGAGCAAATATCATATTTGATGTAAAGCATTAGAAGCATTTCTACTTAAGTTAGAGATAAGATAAATTTGCTCCCAGCATTATTGCTATTTAATCTTATAATGGAGCTTAACTTTAATGTAATAACACAAAAAATAATAATATGGTAGATATTATAAAGAAAAGACAGTATAATAATAATTATTATTATTATTTTGACAAAGACAGAGAAAGTGTCAGAGAGATGAATAGGAGCAGAGAGACAGGAAGGGAGAGAGATGAGAAGCATCAATTCTTCGTTGAGGCTCCTTAGTTGTTCAGTGATTGCTTTCTCATATGTGCATTGCCTAGGGGCTGGGTGGGGGCAGCAGGCTATAACAGAACTAGTGACCCCTTGCTCAAGCCAGCTACCTTGGGCTCAAGATAGCGACCTTGGGGTCATGTCTATGATCCCACGCTCAAGCTAGCGACCTTGCACTCAAGCTGGATGAACCTGTGCTCAAGATGGTGACGTCGGGGTTTTGAACCTGGGTCCTCCACGTTCCAGTCCCAGTCTCTATCCACTGCGCCACTGCCTGGTTAGTCAACACAGTAAAATTATTTTCAAACAAAAGATTGTATTGAAAATTTAAGAAAGAAAAAGTTATCAGAATCAATAAAGGGTTCAGTATGATGGTTGATACAAAATTAACATGGAAATATCAGCGCTTCCTTACATATATTATAACAATGTATTAAAGAATGAAACAGAGAAAAGGGATCTTATTCTCAACAACAATGAAAACTATAAAATAACTAACAAAAATATAAAACTCATATGTTTAAAACTTCAAAACCATAGGGAAGTGATAAAAGAAGATCCATTAACTATAGACATATAGCCCCTTCTTAAGTAGAAAATATTTTTGAGACATCATTCCTTCCCAAGTGAATTTAGAAATGTAATGCAGTCCTAGTCATTATTTATAAAACTTACAGGCTTATACTATAGGTCAAAGAATAGAGAAAATAATAAGTAAATGCCTGGGAAATTCTGAAAAAAATAAAAAAGAAATTTCTCTTCCAGAAATTGAAACATATTTGAAAATATAATTGTAAAAGTATATGGTTGATGTAGGTATAGGCAGAGATATTGATTAATAAGATTGAATAGAATTTAGAAACTGAAGTATGTACATTGAGCTGCTTCTGAACGGGCCCTGACTGGAAATTGAACCCACAACCTTGTTGTTTTGGAATGATGCTCTTAACCAACTGAGCTAAGTGGCGAGGGCCTCTTTTCTTTTTTCTGAAGTTGGAGCACCCATTTGCTGGGTTCAATGTCTCTTTTACGGTTTATACTTTTGTTTAAGGGGAGTGCTTCATCTAGTAGATTTTAATGCCATGGAACGAGCTTAGAGAAAAAAATGCTATTACTGCTGCACCATCAGACACTAGAGAACACTGTTGCCACCTCTAAACTCTGCCTCAAAGTCACCACAAGCCCCCTCTGGCAAATCTACACTCCCAACACTGCCCACAAGTTGTGGTCAGTTGCTCCTGCTAGTTTAAAACTCTATGTCTTAAATTGTGTTTTAAAATTTATCTTAGACCATTTTCTTCAAATACACCTTTACAAGCCATAGTTCTAAATGTTAAAAAATGATACTGTTAAGAAAACTCCTTCATTTGAGCTTGATCATGTGTTGCCCAAATAAATTCATTTTCATCAAGTTGGTGGGTAACACCAACCTGTTTATAAAGTTATGACAACTCTAGTTTATAATTTTAAATAAACATATACAGTTTTACAACAAACATTTCAACAATCATAGTAACCCATAACATATGGTCTAATTGCAAGGTTGTAAGTCAACATTAGGTAAAAATATTAAAAACAAACTTCAAGTATTACAAGAAAGCTTTGTCCATAGCAAACAGACTTACGCAGCAATTCAACCTTTTAATGACAAGAGATACAGAATAAGTCTACTTTTCATCTAAACTTTTTGGTAATAGGTATGTGCATAATTGATAAATATTACTTATCTATTTATAAAGTTATAAAAAGGCTTTCACTTATTTAAATTCATTTAAAAATTAAGACCTGTTTCTACTACTCCAAGTAGCATTTTAAAAATCAAATGACCAACTAAAGCAGGGGTCGGGAACCTATGGCTCGCGAGCCAGATGTGGCTCTTTTGATGGCTGCATCTGGCTTGCAGACAAATATTTAATAAAAAAATAATAACGTTAAAAATATAAAACATTCTCATGTATTACAATCCATTCACTTCCTGCCACTCATGTTCATGGTTGCGAGTGGCTGGAGCCAATCACAGCTGTCCTCCGAGACAACACCAAATTTTTATTGGATAATGCATAACATACACAGGTTATTGTGAGGTGAGGAAGTAAACTTTCCCCCTTTTAATCAAGTAGTCAGCTAGCTAATTGCAGAAACCCTTTTGATGAAGAAGATGGCTAAAAGAAAAAAGATGAGGCGTATGGTACTTTTCAGCATTAATGGTCAGAGAAATTTGCCTTTGTGGATGGAGCAGGTTCTGCAGTGTGTTTAATATGCAATGATATAATTGCATCAATGAAACAGTCAAATACAAAGCGGCACTTCGACATGCACCATACTATATTTGCATTGAAATATCCAGTGGGGGACAACAGGAAGAAAGCATGTCAAGAGCTACTGTGCAGAGTGCAAGCTAGTCAGCAGCAACTCCGTGTTTGGAGGACCCAAACAAGGTGACTGGAATTCGGCTAGCTTTGCTGGTGCTTTAGCAATTGTGAGAAATGGAAAACCATTCACAGATGGGGAGTATGCCAAAACATTCATGCTTGATGTTGCCAATGAACTTTTTGATGACTTTTTGGGTAAAGACAAGATAATCAAACGAATAAAAGACATGCCTCTGTTGGCAAGAACTGTTCACAATTGTACCATCATGATGGCAAATCAAATTGAGGCAACACAAGTGAAGGACATAAATGCAGCACCATTCTTTTCTCTTGCTTTTGGATGAGTCAACAGATGTAAGCCATTTATCTTAGTTCAGCATGATTGCGAGGTATGGTGTCGGTGACACACTACGTGAGTAAAGTCTTGCTGTTTTGCCTATGAAAGAGACAACAGGAGGGGAGAATTTATTCCAGTCTTTCACTGAGTTTGCTAAAGAAAAAAATCTACAGATGGATAAACTTATTTCGGTGTGTACTGATGGTGCTCTGTGCATGGTGGGGAAAAACGGAGGATTTGTAGTGCTTCTTCATGAACATGAAAAGAGACTCATCCTAAGTTTTCACTGCATCCTATGTCAGGAGGCATATTGTGCTCAGACATGTGATGAGCAGCTTGGTGAGGTGATGTCACTGGTCATTCGGTTGGTCAACTTTATTGTTGCGCGAACTTCAAATGATTGCCAGTTTAATACACTGCTGGATGAAGTTGGGAATAATTTTCCTTGTTTGCTTCTGCACAGCAATGTGCGTTGGTTGTCAAGAGGGAAGGTGCTCAGCCATTTAGCGGCTTGTCTGAGCAAAATCTGGATTTTTTTTGAAATGAAAAACATCGAGCATCCTGAGTTAGCTAACACTGAGTCTCTCCTGAAGTTCTACTATCTTGTGGACATGACTGAACATCTGAACCAGCTCAATGTGAAAATGCAAGGCATTGGAAATACAGTCTTATCCTTTCAACAAGCAGTGTTTGCATTTGAAAACAAGCTGGAACTCTTCATCACAGACATTGAAACAGATCATTTACTACACTTCGAAAACCTGGGAGAGTTTAAAGATGTATGCACAGCAAGTGACCCTACTCAACATCTTGATCTCCAGCAGCTAGAAGGCTTCATATCTAATCTGCAGGCATTTAAAGCATGCTTTGGAGAATTTCGTGAGTGCACTCATCTTTTTTTAAAAAAATTATTATTTTTTTCTTTTTTATTTTATTCACTTTAGAGAGTAGACACAGAGTGAGAGAGAGAGAGAGAGAGAGAAAGAGAGAGCTGGAAGCATCAACTCCCATATGTGCCTTAACCAGACCAGTGCAGGGTTTTGAACTGGCGACCTCAGTGTTCCCAGGTCGACACTTTATCCACTGCGCCACCACAGGTCAGGCAGTGCACTCATCTTTTTAAGTTCCTCACTCATCCACATGAATGTGCAGTGGGCAGCACCGACCTGAGTTACATCCCCGGTGTCTCCATCAGAGATTTTGAGCTACAAGCTGTTAACCTGAAGGCCTCAGACATGTGGGTGAATAAGTTCAAGTCACTGAATGAAGATTTGGAAAGACTTGCACTATAGCAAGCAGAGTTGGCGAGCAAACACAAGTGGGAGAAATGAAAAAACTTTAACTTGTTGACCAGCTGATTGTCAAAACTTGGAATGTGCTTCCAGTCACATTCCACACACTGAAGTGTGTGAGTATTGCTGTACTGACAATATTTGGCTCTACATATGCATGTAAGCGGTCTTTCTCACATCTAAAGAACGTTAAGACCAACCTACGATCACGTTTAACAGATGGAAGTCTCAACACCTGCATGAAGCTTAACCTCACCACGTATCAACCAGACTACAAAGCCATCAGCAAAACCATGCAGCACCAGAAGTCGCATTAATTGTAAGAAGTCCTTTATTCATCATTGGTTAGCAACAGCATAACAACGTTATTAAAAAGAATTCAGAGATCTACTGTACTTTAAAAGTGTTGGTCTTACATAAAATACACACATTTACTTGTATTTAGTGTTAAACATATTGTATGGCTCTCATGGAATTACATTTTAAAATATGTGGCGTTCATGGCTCTCTCAGCCAAAAAGCTTGAACTAAAGAATATCTTTTTATATAGTAGTGAAATATAAAGATAAAGTTATTTTCTGCAAGTCCATGGTTTAATTTATTTTTTAAGTAGAAGGATGATAACAGGAATAAGATAGAGATTCGTCAATCTGAGCTTTAACTTCCCTTTTCCAATTGTGCTCAGTATTGCTTTACACAGTGAATCCCCTTCCCTTTGGAGTGAAAATGAAATTTTTTTTCTTAAACTCAGGAGAGAGAGAAAATAACATTTGTGGCAGCCTCAGTGGTCTCTTTTCAGGGAGAGATAATGTTGAGAAAATGAGATGGTTTTAAGAGATTGGGACACAAATGAGGAAGAAACGGAAGAAATAATAAATTATGTGATGATAAAAGTTGTTTACAAGCACTATGCTATTTAAATTCCACAATATTAACTGAGAAAACTTTTGTAAGTACTCTTCTGTTTTAAGTTAGATGAACTTGGAGTTACATATTACCCACCAGTAACTATTTAAGTTATTCTTTGCTTCAGATTTGGAACAATATGACTTTGGAGGACATATACCATAAGTGAGAAGCCATAGGGTTGCAGGACTGAATTTATGGGCATTTCTCTGAGTGTTTCTTACCTAATTGTATATCCATTTTTTGACTAAGAAGACGGTGGTGGTGAGAGTCAGTGGAGAGTGGCTGAAGGGTCACTGTTCTACAGGAAGCTCTCTGATCAGGATCGCACTCAGGAGCTCATTGTAATATAAATTCCATTTGTGAGATAACTTGAATCTGAACTCTGAACAATTCCAGATGAGACTGGGTGGCAGAGGAGGCTGGTGGTGACCTTCCATGATGGCAAAATTGGTAAACAGAGGTGGGGTTGAGAATCAAGCTAATTATGTCACCCTGTTACCCACTAATAAAAGGATGTGTTCTGCATATTTAGGAAATATACTTCGAAGGTCATGATTTCTTCAGTTCATAACTTCTTTCATTTTTTCTATGTTCCAGCCATCTTTATTTTGATCTTTCATTCTATTTGGTGATAGAAAATTAACCTAGTCAGTTTACTGTTTCATCAAGATTAGAGGGATGGGCCCTGGCCAGTGGCTCAGTGGATAAAGCATTGGCCTGGTATATGAACATCCTGGGTTCAATTCCCAGTTAGGGCACTCAGGAGAATAGCCATCTGCTTCTTTCCCCTTCCCTCTCCCTCTTCTCTCCCTCTTTCCCTTCCATAGCCAGTGTCTTGATTGGTTCAAGTGTGTCTCCAGGTGCTGAGGATAGCTCGGTTGGTCCAAGCGTGTCAGCCTCAGGCACTAAAAATAGCTTGACTGATTCAAGCATTGGCCCAAGGCAGGGTTGCCAGGTGGATCCTGTTTGGGATGTATGTGGGACTCTGCCTCACTATCTCTCCTTTTCTCACCTTAAAAAAAAGTCTAGAGGAATGAGAAAGCGGCCATAATTGCTTTGAAGTATCAAGTGGGGAGGTTGAGGCCCCAGGTTATCATCTGCCCTGTGGGGTATTTGCTGTGCTGTAGGAAACTCATCTGGGCCATGGTTGTCATTACTCTTCTGCCGTGACGTCCACATGCCTGTATTATCTCTGGTTTTTGTGGTTCTTGCTCCCATGTCCCCTCATCATGGCTACAAGACCCTTTGAGGTCCATCACCCACCTCAGCTTAATCTCCCAGCTTTTAGAGGTAACTTTTGGATGCTATCTCATGCCACTCTGGGGCTGTGTGACACTGGAGAGTTATCTCAAGCCCTTTCTGCATAGATGGGCTGCCGCTTCAAGGTGGATCAGGGCATAAATTAAGATGTTTCCAGCTATAACAGGAAACTTATCTCAAAGTGCCTTAAGGCAAGTTATTAACTCAGATAAGAAGGTGAAGTGAGCTTCAGGGTGTGTTAATATAACAGTTTAAAATTGCAATTGAAGACTTGGGTTCTGTCTTTCTGCCCTGCCTGCTACCTGTCATCTTCATTCTAAAGCATGCTCCTACCCTGGTTATATGATAGCTGCCTGCAGAAATTAAGGCTTTCTCCTTTATATCTGACTGGTTTCTCATGCTTCTTTGTTAAGACCAAAGAAGAATGTTCTCAGAAGTCTCTGGCAAACCCCTCTTTATCTCCAGTTGGCATAACTGGGTCACATACCTATTTCTGAACTAATGCTTAGCAAGAGGAATGGAACAGCCTGAGACCAAGATCAGGCTGAACTCTGGAGCTGGAGTGGGAGTGCGATGCAGAGGATGCAGAGGCGGAGGGGGGAGTCCCTGCCTCTCTGGGTATTTGGTTATGTGCTGGAGGGCTAAATACTTGAGCAAAACATCTAATTCATTGGGAATAAAATGAGAATAGGTGTTCTTAAGCAATAATACTAGTCAGAATTCAGGTAGGAAAACAAATCACCCTAGGAATTTCAAGCCGAGTGAGATTTAACCAGGGAATTAAGCTTACAAAATCATTGGAAGAATGAAAGAGAACAAAGGCAGGGGAATAAGGTGATGTTAGTCAATGTTCAGGAACTCCAGAAAGCTAATACTGCAGGGCAGGAGACCACACCTATCCAACCCCGAATTCCTCTGCGCTTGTGCCCTGGTACCTCTGCAGAGCCACATGATTGCTTCCAGGACCTGTGGTTGCCACAATCAAAGCCAGGAACTGTGGCTCTGCCTTCTTCTCTTTAATCTGATTTTTAATTTTAATTTTGTATATATTATTTTAATTTTGAGAGTATGTTTATTAAAGTTGGGGACAGAGAAGCAAGGAAGGGTTTAGGATAGGAGCAGCAGCAGGAGAGAGACTAGGTGGGGCTGCTTTGTCCCTCTGGAAACATTATGGGGAAGAGGTAAGCCAAGGCTGGGCTGCTGTCAGCTCACTGGAGAGTCAGAGCAAAGGCCTTGGAGACTGGGTTGGAGGGCTAGCCTGAGAGAAGAGGCTGCTGCCCACTGCTCCCCTGGTTGCAAGTCTTATGGGAACTCTTAGATCAGTGGTCTCAAACTTTTTGAAGTCAGGGCACATTTAAAATTTTACAAATAATTGTAGGCGCACTATATACAAATATCTGAGAAATATGTTATAATAATTAAATCAAATATTAAAGAAAAAATATAAAGTCCAAGTGTGCTTTTATGGTAATTAAACAAAATAAATATGACAAAATTAAATTTATTCTAACATTAGAAAACATTTTTATGTTACATTTTTTGAGTTACGCTTTTTAGAATTTGTAGGAAAGAGGGGTTAAAAAATAAAAAAATGACAAAAAGTTATCTTTTTATATATATAGATACATTCTTAGTAAGATTTAGTAAATTTGGCAGGTCCTGGCGCGACTGTGTTGAGTTTTTTTATTCTTGTATTTATGAGAAACATGAGCCTGATGTGTCCTAGCAATTTCTTCAATGTTTGAGCATATATTTAAAAGGCAAGTTCTCATTTCCTCATCAATACATTGAAGAATTCCTCTCTTTTTACTCTTAATTGTGTTGAGTGCAGAAAACCCCCACCATACATATCATCTTAACTTTACACCAAACAAAGGATAGAAGAAACTTGCCTCCAGTTTTTCCGGGGAACATGGGGGGTAGTGTAAACAATCCAGCACCACAGCTTAACAGCCTTTTGCAACCTAATCAGGCAAGTGAGGTGGGGGATTGGGCAGACTGTCAGTTTACAGCCAATTCCCCACACCTCTGTCCCCCAAAAATTAAAACTCCAAAAACCCTGTTGGTTTTTTGGTCCCCAACAGACACATATTTCTCTGGAATACCATAGGGCACACCTGGAAATCTTCTAGGGCACACTAGTGTGCCATGGTGCACATTTTGAGAACCACTGCCTTAGAGTTTAGGACAGTGATGGGCAATCCTTTGAGCTTGGTGTGTCAAAATCTGCCAAAAAACTGAGCATAACTCTGGTGGTGTGTCACTTCTAGAAAAACGGCCTAACCGAAAGTTCCAGAACTAGACGCTCTGTGCCGGAGTTCTGTTGTTTTGACCTACAGACCTCCGGCACAGAGTGTCTACACTACAGCAAATGTTTTATCCTCGGCTCCTGCACCTGGCCGTGCAGGAGCAGAGGATGAAACGTCCTTCTCTGCATGCAGCCTCATACTTCTCTGGTATGTGGCCGCATGCGACTGTGTGTCATCGAAAATGGCTACATGTGTCAGTGCTGACATGCGTGTCATAAGTTCGCCATCATGAGTTTAGGAGATGCGTGCTTGCAGTAGAAGAGGGGAAGGGAAAGGTGTGTCCTCCAGAAAGGAAGAGTATACTAATCTTATTTTTTACAGACAGATTTATTGAGATAACTATATAGTAAGCAATTTAGTCATTTAAAGTATAATTTACTGACTTTCGTATATTCATAGAGTTGTGCTCCCATCGCCACAATCAGTTTTAGAACATTTTTCTTATTCCTAAAAGAAACTTTCTTTAGATAATACCTCCCACTTCCAATCTCCCTAACCATCTCCCCAGTGTTGGGAAACACTAATCTACTTTTTGTCTCTGTATACTTGCATATTCTGGACACTACATATAAATAGAATTTATAATATGTGGTCCTTTGTGATTGGATTTCCACTTAGCACATCGTCAAGGTTCATGCATGTAACATGTACCATTACTTTGATTTTATTGATGAATAATGTTCCATTGGATGAATAGACCACATTTTATTTATCTATTCATCAGTTAATGAATATTTGGATTGTATCTACATTTTGGCTATTATTAATAATTCTGCTATGAACATTCATGTATGTTATATATGTTGTATAATACTTAGGAGTGAAATTTCTGGGTCATGTGATAACTTTAAATTTAACCTTTTAAAGAACTGATAAGCTGCCTGACCAGGCGGTGGCACAGTGGATAGAGCGTTGGACTGGGATGTGGAGAACCCAGGTTCGAGACCCTGAGGTCACCAACTTGAGCGCAAGCTCATCTGGTTTAAGCAAGGCCCACCATCTTGAGCCCGAGGATGCTGGCTTGATTGAGCAAGGGGTCACTTGGTCTGCTGTAGCTCCCTGGTCAAGGCACATATGAGAAAGCAATCAATGAACAACTAAAGAGCCGCAACAAAGAATTGATGTTTCTCATCTCTCTTCCTTCCTGTCTGTTTGTCCCTCTCTCTGACTCTCTCTGTCTCTGTCTAAAAAAAAAAAGAAAGAACTGATAAGCCATTTTCTTAAGTGGTTGCACCATTTTATGTTCTCACCAACAGTGTACGAGGGTTCAATTTCTCCACATTTCTACCAACACTTGTTATCTGTCTTTTTGTTTATAGCTTTCCTAGTGGGTATGAAGGGCTATCTCAATGCGGTTTTGCTTTGCATTTCCTTGATAGCTAATGATGTTGAGCATCTTGTGCTTAATGGTTTTACATATATTTTACATATATATCTATATCTATCTATCTATCTATCTATCTATCTATCTATCTATCTATCTATCTATCTATATCTGTTCAGATCGTTAGCCCATTTTTAAAAATTGGATAACTTGTCTTTTTAAAATTATTATTATTGACTTGTAATAGTTCTTAATATATTCTAGATACAAGTCCATTATCAGATATATGATTTACAACTATTTTCTCCCATATTTTAGTCTGTCTTTTCACTTTTTGATAATGTCTTTTGCTGCATAAAGTTTTTGATTTTGAAGAAGTCCAGTTTATTTATTTTCCTTTCGCTGCCCATGTTTTTGGTGTCATATCTAAGAATGCATTGTAAAATCTGAGATAATAGAAATTTATCCCTATTTTACTAAGATTTTTATAGTTTTAGTTCAAAGATTTCAGTCTTAGGTTCATTTTGAGTTAATTTTTGTATGTGGTGTGAGATAGGGGTCCAATTTTTTTAATGAGACTATATCATTACTCCAGAATTTCATTTGAATTTTGTTCAAGTCCTTTTCACTAGGAGGTCCTAAACTGAAAGCTACCTAGCAAGGAGAATTGGGAAATACAGTTTCCAGAATCCTACCACCTATGATACAAGGGAGAATTTAGAAGGATGGAAACCAGACAGTAGCATCCAGCAAACAGTTAAAGTAAACATTATTCTTCTGTGGGTTTGTTGTCTCTTTGGTGTCCAGACAGAAAGCAGGCCACACGTCTCCAATAAAACCTGTCTAGCATCATTTTATTGTCCTCAAATTTTTCAAGGGGGACAGAGCCCAAACTCACAGTATTCTATTTCTCTCCTTTATGTTCTTTCCTCTCCCTAGCCCAAAGAATTCTAAAATTGAGTGTAAGAAAACCTCTGTTACATATCTTTCTAGATATTTCTGTTATACACTTTTTTGTTCTCCAGCTCCATCTGTTTTCTTTTCTAGGTTGGGTCCTCAAGCCAAGCTGCCTGGCCTAAAAAAGGAGGGCCTTGGTAAAGATGGAGAATTTTGGGTTTCACTGAAGCTTGTCCTGCCACCTCTGGTCATGTTTCCGATGGGGTGGAAATAAAGATGAGGTGGGTGTGGGTTGAGATGAATTCTTATAGTATTCACTGACACTAACATAACAGCCATGCAAAGACAAAAATGCAAAAGAAAAAATTCTACTGTTTTAAGAAATATACTCACAAAAATTAGGAGATATTTTTCTTCTTCATATTCATTTTGAAATATCCCCTAACTTTTGTGAGCAGTATATACGTGGTATTAGTTATTACCTGCTTTAAAAAGATGTATTGCATTGCTTTTCTTAGTTTTAAAACATACCATGATAAGCTTTACAAAAGAATGAAAGAAAATCTTAAAGGCACAAGAGATTATTTTATTGTATTGTATTTTTCAATTTTCCATTAATTTGAAAAGAGAGAGAGGAAAGGAGATGGGGGGGGGAGGGAGAGAGCGAAGCATCAATTCATTGTTCCGCTTAGTTGTTCCACTTAGTTGTGCGTTCATTGGTTGCTTCTCCCATGTTCCCTGACCCTGGGTGGAACCTACAACCTTGGGGCACCAGGACAATGCTCTATTCACTGAGTAACCCTGCCAAAGCAAGATTATTTTAGTTAGACTATTAGACAATAAAAAGTGGCATTTTGCCTGGTATACTGGGAATATAGTTTCCAAAGTGTGATGCTGTGCTCCAGAGACTTTGGCGAAAGGAAGAGAGATTCTCAAGGGGGAGATAAATAATTATAGATAAGAAACTAAAATTAATAGTTAAGCAGAATATCAATGTTTTTGTTAGAGATTTCCAGTTACAACTATACCGATATTAGGGTAACTTGGTAATGATTCTACAACTGTATTTCATAATAAACCATATAGACTGAACTGTTTAACCATTTTGGAGAGTTCAGTTTATTCATTTTAAGAGTTTATTTGAAGGGAAAAAAATAATAGAAAGTAAGCTGTAGAATTGCTTTTCCTGAATTCTAAATTTAGCTAAACATTCTAATCCTCCATGCCAGGGATGTTTTCTTAAAAATACATTTGAATTGTATAATCTGATCACCTTTATTAACGCAGAGATTTAAACATGCTTACTGTGTTCTAGTGTGTCAATTTTTAGCTTAGGTAATCCCGTAAATGATTAACTAATTATATTCTGTCTAAATATCAAACAACTTAAATCCAGTGCGATCATAAAAGGCGAGTAAATATTCAGGGCCAATAGAGGAGATTCCACACATAGTTGTTTTCTGAGAGGACAAAAGTAACTGCACCATGTGACCAGAGCCTACACAAGATTCAATGCCCATTGTACTGATGACAGAAACCAAAAAGGAATAGACTGTGTGAAGAGCAACGTAAATTTACAGCCATCAATGGCTCAGCATGACCCAAAGACAATTATTATTGTTTTCTAAACTGATTCTCTTATGAAACTAGATGGGGAAAAGTGCATTGCTGCTTGTATAGAATGTGTCTCTCAATTTTTAATTTAGATCCAGATGGCCTCACAATACATATGGGTATTAATGGACATTTTAATGATTAATAGAAAAGGAAAACAATGTGCGAGCACTCAAAGGTATGACAACAATACAGCTCCCAGGGAAAATTAAAAATGGAACTAGCATATTCAGAGAATCTCTCACATGCAGATTATACTGTCTCCTTCAGTCCTCATGGTAGGCCTAAGAGAAAAGCATTGTTATCTCCAGGCGTGAAAACTGGATCAGTGGTATATTAGGATCTAGTTTGTCTAGTTCCAAATTCTATGCTCTTTTGGTTGTTATACTTTGACAGCACTCTTTCAGCTACAAAAGACAGGAGGACACACACTTTAAATTAACTTAGGAAAAACAAAGAATTTATTGGCTTGTAGAACTGAAAAGTATTTAACATGGTCTGTTTCAGGCATGGTTGGATCCAGGGGCCAAGTGAAACTCTTTCTCCATATGTCTCAGTTCTACTTTCTCTGTATTGTATTCACTGTCAAGCAGGCTCTCAGGAGCTCCAGCTTCCATCTTTCCAGCCTCAATACCATAAAAAAGGAGATCCTCTTTCTTGGTTGGAATAACAGTCCCAGTATTGAATTTTATTACTCTGGTTTAGTCTAAGTAATCCTAATTACTTTCTATGGGAAATGTGAAAGAAAAGTACATATGCAGGACCACTTCTTTCAGAGAATGTGAATTTTCACTCTTAAATCTTACATATAAAAGATAAAGACACAGACATAGACTGCAGAATTATGGGACTATTTTTGAGATTTTTATTTTCATGTGGATCATGGGTATAACCAGATAACTATCAATTGGTGCTGATCATAAGATTTTTGAAGTAAACAGGTGACCTTTATTTCTCTGCTGTTGAAAAGGTCTTAATCACACTGTCAGATCAAACTTAATCTTCATTTGAATCTATAATATTGTGCATAGCATACTTTTAAAAATATATTTGAAAGAGAGGAAGGCCAACATTTATTAAATACCTAGTATGAACAGGCAGAATGTTGGCACCTTATATCTATTCCCATGTTACACAATGATTCCGTAGACACTAGCCACACATGGCTATTTAAACTTAAATTAATTAAAATGAAATTAAATTTAGTTCCTCGGTGGCACTAGCTACACTTTGAGTTCTGGATAGCCACGTTACTAGTGGGCTCTCCATGTTGAATGGCATAGACATAGAACATTTCTGTCATTGCAGAAAGTTTTAACGGACAGCTCTGGATATCTGTCTTGAATCTTTCCCTTTTTAGGAATGAATCTAACAATTTTAAGCCATGTTAACACTGTGGAGAGATAACCAGTCTATAATGGGTTATTCTCTATAAGAAAACTGATTTGAACCTTTAGAAAAGTCAATGTCATAGGCAAAAAAATAGTGGGTGCAGAGGGTATTGTTCTAGATTTGAAAAGGCTTAAGAGAGATAACAAGCAAATACTGTATGATGTTTGATACTGTAGATAATATGGTGGAATTATTGTCAATTTTGTTAGTTGTTCAACAAACAGTTGTTCAAGGTATTGTGGTTTTGTGAGTATATTTCAACTTTTTGGAGATCTGCGCAGAAGCATTTAGAAGTGAAATGTCAATATTTTTCATTTACTTAGGAATAATATAAAAAATAGAGGGAGGAAGCAACTATAGCATAATATAAATAATTGTTAAATCTACATGGTGAGTTCTGTTGTTCTTAATTTTGATGTATTTTAAAAGCTATAAAATAAAAATATTTTTGGAAAACACCTGTCTTCTTTATTTTTTTAAATGGTTTTTGACTTGGTGTCACACTTAAAAAACGTTTTCTTAAACAAGTGTTTTAAATATAGTTACTGAGATTATCAAGTGATATCTTAATGGGTCATTCCTTTTAACACTTAAATCTTTATTTAAATTTGTTTTGGTGTAATATACAGGATAAATTTTTAGGTAGTTAGATGGTGGTAAATACTTGCTGTTAACTTCTCTAAACATCTAAACTTCTTCTATTCATCTACTTTTATTTTTCTCTAAACTTCTTCTATTCATCTACTTTTATTTTTCTGGAAAGATTTTCTCTGAGGGAACCACATCCTTTTCATTTTCTGGTCACGTGTATGGGTAGTACAGAAGCAGAACGTTACAAGCCTGAATATTTGGTGAAGAAAGCAATTTGAAGTTGTAAACCATTTTTGTCAGAGAGGATTAGTTTCACTCACCAATGAATAAGAATGATCTTCCTATGACATCATCTCATCTAGCAGAGCTTCTCAAATAGGGGCCAACCAGCCCTGGGGGTGGCTGGGAGTGACTCATCCCGGCAGGGTCACCTGAGAAGCCTTACCAAGCACTCCATTCTCTTGTTTACCCCAGTGTACCATGTAAACAGAACCATCCTCTTAATGTGTTATGAAAAAGGCTGCAAAGCACTGCACTTGAGTAAAACAATCCTGTGTTTTATTATGAATTATATTCCTGAGTGTGGAGACTCCAAAGTGAATTAATGTACGAGCCGTGTAAGGAAAGACTCTTTTAGAGTGCTTGCAAAGTGAAGACCTGTGTGGATACATCTCAGCCACGTAAAGCTGTAAATCATAGGATATATTATTAATATTCCAGAGAGGGATGTTAAGTAAATAACAAAGTAGGCTGATAAGAATTCCCTGGGTTTTCAGAAAAGTTAAAGGTTTGATTAATTAATTCTTTATCTGCATCTCCTCCTCCCTTTCTTTACTTTATAGCATGAGTGAGATAATTATTCCGATTTGAGAGATAAGATTGAGTATCCTGAGAGCTGTACTTGTGCAACTGGGTGGTTTGGGCAAATGTTGAATGAATTAAAAGAATTCATGTTTGGAAGCCTCTGCTCTTAAAGACATTTCTACTTAGAAAAGATAATTTCCCAAGTGTTAAATACTAAAAGTCTCTACTGAGTTGTAAAGCTTTATGTTAAAAAAATATGTTCGCTATTTTTGAGACAATCCTGTACACAAGGACAACACTTGGTACTTGAAATATATTAGTAAACAAAATGGACAAAGATCCCTGCCTGACCTTGAAAAGCTGACAGTCTAGTGGGTAGAAGACAGCTATGAAACAATATGCTCAAACATTAGAGAATATTTTATCTCTTCATATTCATTTTGAAATATCCCCTAATGTTTGTGAGCAGTATATTTAATGTACATGTAAATCGTGTATGATATTAGAAAGTGAAAAGCAATGTTAAAAACAACAACAACAAGCATACCCTGGTTGGTTAAGTGTTATCCTGCAACATGAAGGCTCTGGGTTCAACCCCCAGTAAGAGCATGTACAGAAACAGATCAATGTTTCTGTCTGTCTGTCTCTTTCTAAAATAAAAAAATAAATTAAAAAGAAAAAAAGCAGAGCATTTGCAAAGGGCTTAGGTTTGCTGGGGAAGCAGAGATGAGTAGCCATAGCTGACAGAAGGCTCTCTGAGAAGGCGCATTTATGTTAGACGAGACAGATGGGGGAGTAGACCACATACCCAGTCAGGGGGACTAGCAAGCGCCCTACAGAGGAAACCTGCTTGGTGGTTTGAAGGAAAGAAACGAGACCAATGTGTCTGGAGTGGAGTGAGCAAGTGGATAACATGATATATAAATATCTCCTACAACTCAATGACAAAACAGCCCAACTACAAAAATAGTCAAGGACTTGACATTTATCCAGAGAAGATATACAAATGCTCAACAACACTAATTTTAAGGGAAATGCAAATCAAAAGTACAATGAGATATCACCTCACACTTACTAGGATGGCCATTATTTAAAAAAAAAAAAGGAAAATAACAAATGTTGGCAAGATATGAAGGAATTAGAACTTTTGTACACTGTTGTAGGAATGTAAAGTGGTGAGGTCACATAGAAAACAGCATGATGGCTCTTAGAAAAATTAGACATCGAATTATCATATTATCTAGCAAGTCAACTTTTGGGAATTTATTTCAAAGAATTGAAAGCAGGGTCTTTAAGAGATATTTGTAAACCCATGTTCATAGTGGTATTATTCACAAGACCCAAAAGGTAGAAGCAACCTAGTGTCCACCCACAGGTGAATGGTTAACAAAATATGGTATTCACATACATACAAGGCAATATTACTTACTCAGCCCTGAAAAGGAAGGAAATGCTGACATGTCCTACAAGGTGGATGAACCTTGAAGACATTATGCTAAGTGAAACATGCCAGCCACAAAAGAAACAGAGACTGTACAAGTCCACCTAGGTAACTAGAGTAACTAAAGTAGTCACAGACATAGAGAAAGTACAATAGTGCTTGACAGGGGCTGGGAGAACAGGCATGGGAAGTTATTGTTTAATGGGTGTAGAATTGGACTTCTGGTTGCTAAAATAGCCAGGAATTCTCAGAAATAATGTTCGAGTGACAACGAGCCATTTTCCCAAGCACACTCGCTGTCTGCTGAGTCATTACCAACAAGGTACAAATACATGGTCATTCTTTCTACCTCAGAAAACCCTTCTTTGATTCTACATTCCTTAAGAATTAGTGCCTCATTTTTTCTGCTGCAGGTTAGATGAAAATTGAAAGAATTGTAAATACCATATGCCACATACCACTTTTCTACGCTTTTAGAGGGGGTAATATATCAGGCTCCTGATCCCACATGGAAGATTGACTGGTCAAATACTTCCTTTTGTCCCAGGACTGGCAGGAGGGAATGAAAACCCAAGTGCAGCCAAATGCATACTTTCTCCTGTGACTTTCATCTTGAGAGCGTGGTATGAGGACAAAGGCAAGAAATGGTTCAAGGTCATTAATTTTAGTGGGAACAACGTGGCCAGGCTGTTTCTGCTCTGAGTACTCAGCTTGGACTCCTCCTTCCCAGTCCTGTAGAAAGGGTCCTTATTATTTGTTTAAATGTTTATTTTTATTGATTTTTAGACAGAGAGGAAGAAGAGAGAGAAAGACAGGAACATCAATCTGGTTCTGCATGTGCCCTGACCGGGGATCAAACCGGCAATCTTTGCACTTCGGGACAATGTTCTAACCAACCGAGCTATCCATCCAGGGCTAGAACCTTCTTGTTTTTAACTTTGGTCCCACAGCTTCCTCTCTTCTTTGGAGTCTGTGAATAGCCTCCTCCAGTTTTGTTTTTTATTAAGTTAGTCAGTGTTGACTTTTGTTACTTGAAAACAAAAACCTTGATGGTTATAGAAGCATTGCTATTGCAGAAAAAAGGCGATTATGCCACAGGAAATGGCTTTCGGGTTTTTTTTTCCTGGTACTCATATCATTGCCATGGTTACTTTTGGTCATCTTTTGTAACTTTCTTTTCCACACAGCTATGAGAGTCCTTAATATGCAGAATGCTTAGCTTTATTTATTCCAAATTGGAATGGATTTATTTATTGTGTCAAATGTTACACTTTTAAAAAGCATTGTCAGGAAGATATCAATCTCTTTACTTTTATACTGTTCTGTTCTTGGTGTGTGGAAGGTGAAGCCTGTTTCCTGAGGAACCACTTCCAAGTGTGACGCCACTCCACAGGTAGTCTTTCACAAGAATATCCCAGATAGGTGTGTTGTCAGTTTGAGAGCTTCTCCAAGCATAGTTTTACTCCAGGAAATATGCCAGTAGTACTTTTACAAACTGACAGTCCAGATACATTGGAGAGTCATAAAAGTAATTGAGCACTTAAATAAAATGAAACAGAATAGTACTCAAGATGCAGTCCGAGAGACAGAAACATCCACTTAGGGGTTTGTTAAGATGTAGGCATGCCCCCACCCCAGATACTGACTCAGAATCACATATTAACAGAATCCTCAGCTGTTTAACATGCACGTTGAAGTTTGAGAAGCAAAAGAACAGAAAATGTCAGGGGACATGACATATAAGTGTGTTGTTTCATGAAACTTGTTTTAATTATGTACATATGAGAAGATAAATTTGGTCATGATGAAAAACATACTTCTTACTGTGGTAAATTTTGTTTTTACAGTAAAATAAAAATTGGAGAGAGTGACATAAGCAACATAACCCAATAAAACATCCCTTGTCATGTCCTCCCTCTCCAACAACAATAATTTTGCATCAATCCATGGGCAAAAGTGACTTTGTGGGAGCTGTAGGATCTGGCACCAGATGGCCAAAGGATCCAGGAGGAGTCTTCCCACCAGTGATCAGGTAATAGGCATAACACCTTTGTCATGATTTTGGACTCTAAAGTGGCCTGTGAACCAATATAGTCCCTCTGAGAGAGGTCAAAGAGACATTGGAAAACCCTGACTTAGTCACCCCCAGATGAGAAAGCATTTGGGAAGCCCAGGAGGCCAGTGGAGAAGTTCCAGCACACCACAGAGCAAAAATTCTAATCAGACACACTGGCGAAGGTAAGAGGAACAGTTTAACTTTATGCGTGTTGCTCCTCTCTCAAGGAGGCACCGCTCAGTGCCAAGATGCCCTTTTCCACCTGTGATTCCTCTCTGGGAAAATAAAAGCATGGGAGTGAGCACCTGGTTTCTCGAGCCATGGAGGATGCAACCAAAGAGATCTATTTCTCATTTGCCTCATCCAGAGTACTCAGTTGTGAGCTGCATGACTGAAGGGCAGCGAGCGAATAGGGTAACAGCAGCCAGGAGTTGAAACATAACATAGAGGTGTGATACCTACTAACCGTGTCACAGATTCCAGTGGAAGCCTTTATGTCATTTATTTCTGCTCTGATCTTTAATATTTCCTTCCTTCTACTACCTCTGGGCCTTACTTGCTGTTCTTTTTCTAGTTCTTTTAGATGCAGGGTTAAGTTGTTTGTTTATTTGAGCTTTTTCAAGCTTCTTAAGGTATGTCAGTAATGCTATGAACTTCCCTCTCAGTACTGCTTTTCCTGTGTCCCATAAATTTTGAGTTGTTGTATGCTCATTAGCATTTGTTCCTAGAATTTTTTTTATTTCTTCTTTGATTTCATTGTTAACTCATTTGTTATTTAATAGCATGCTATTTAGTTTCCAAGTGTTTGAGTATTTTTCAGTTTTTCTGTTGTGGTTGATTTCTAGTTTCATGCCATTGTGATCAGAGAAAATACTTGATATGATTTCAATCTTCTTAAATTTGCTGAGACTGCTTTTGTGTCCTAACATATGGTCTATCCTAGAGAATGTACCATGAGCACTTGAAAAGAATGTATATTCTGCTGCTTTAGGGTGAAAGGTTCTGAAGATATCTCTTAAATTGAATTGATCTAGTGTGTCCTTTAAGTCTGCTGTTTCTTTGTTAATTTTCTTTCTTGAGGATCTATCTAGTGATGTTAGTGAGGTATTGAAATCTCCTACTATTATAGTATTGCTGTTGATCTTGCCCTTTATATCCATCAAAGTCTGCTTTATATATTTAGGCACTCCTATATTAGGTGCATAGATATTTATAATGGTTACAACTTCCTGTTGGATTGCTCCCTTTATCATTATGTAGTGACTTTCTTTATCTCTTTCTATAGTCTTTGTTTTAAAGTTCATTTTGTCTGATATAAGTATTGCTACCCCAGCGTTTTTTTCAATTCCATATGCATGAAATATTTTCTTCCATCCTTTTACCTTCAGTCTATGTGCATCTTTTGTTTTGAGATGTGTCTCTTGTAGACGGCATATGTATAGGTCCTGTTTTCTTATCCATGCAGCTACCTTATGTCTTTTGATTGGATCATTTAATCCATTTACATTTAAGGTTATTATTGATATGTAGTTGTTTATTGCTGTTTTATTCTTTACAGCTATATTAAAGAATATTTACTATATTCTTTTCCCCCTTTGATCTGTTTACAACAGGCCCCTTAACATTTTTTTCAGCATTGGTTTGGCTGTGATGAATTCCTTAAGTTTTTTTTTTTTGTCTGGGAAGCTTTTTATTTCTCCTTCAATTTTAAACAATAGCCTTGCTGGATAAAGAAGTCTTGGTTATAGGCTTTTGTTCTGCATTACTTTGAATATTTCTTGCCATTCCCTTCTGGCCTCAAGTGTTTCTGTTGAGAAGCCAGATGTCATCTTAATGGGGGCTCTTTTGTAGGTGATAGCCTTTTTTTCTCTAGCAGCTTTTAATATTTTCTCTTTATCTCTTAGCTTTGGTATTTTAATTATGATGTGTCTTGGTGTGGATTTCTTTGGGTTTCTCATTAATGGAATTCTCTATGCTTCTTAAACTTGTGTGATTTTTTTCCTGCATCAATTTAGGGAAGTTTTCAGCTATGATTTGTTTGAACAAGGTCTCTATCCCTTGTTCTTTCTTTTCATCTTCAGGAACCCCTATGATGCGGATGTTATTTCTCTTCATGTTGTCACAAAGCTCTCTTAGAGTTTCCTCAGACTTCTTGAATTTTTTTTCTTTTTGCTGCTCTGCTTTTGTGCCTTCGTTTATCTTGTACTCTAACTCGCTGATTTGATCCCCAGCTTCATCCATTCTGCTTTTAATTCCTTCCACTGTGGTCTTCATTTTTGATATTGTATTGTCACTTCTGACTGATTCTTTTTTATTATTTCAATGTCTTTTTTTATACTTGCTATCTCTTTATTTAGGTGTTCGTTATGTCCATCTATTGTTATTCTAAGATCTTTGAGAATCCTAACAATCATTATTTTAAACTCTGCATCCAGTAATTTGGTTATATCTGACTCATTCATGTCCCTTTCTGGGGATTTCTCTTGATTCTTTTGGGTTGCATTTCTCTGCCTTTTCATTTGGTCTGTGTATAAGAAGGTTGTGGCTACTGAAGTCCAATGGGTGTGGCCTCTGTGTTCTCTAGGTGTGGTCTGTCTGCAGGCCTACCACCCCCTCTGTAGCTGCCTCAGGTGTTTAGGTATGGGTGTTGCCAGGGCCCGCCCACTGTGGCAGTTGCTGTGGTTTCTACCTCTCCTCCACGGGAGGGGCTGTGTTCACGTGCCAGGGTCTACAAGCCTTGACCTTCACCCTGCCCCCGCGAGTGGGTCTGAGTTTCATGCCAGGGCTGCAAGCCTTGGCACCGCAGGCAGGGCTGTGCACCTATACTCAGCCATCGGTCTCTGCTTGTTCCCTGGCTTTCACCTTTCCCCTGTGGGCAGGATTGCAGGCGGGACCACTCTTGCTCATCCAGCCTGCAACCAGGTTGGACTGCTTTCATGCGCTCCTTCCATCCCTGCCAGGTGAGACTGAGCTCACGCCAGGCCTCAGTCATGGCTGGCCCAGCTTCTACATCAGCCGATGGGACTGTGCTTCTGCGTCTCACTGCCACCCACCCTCTGGAGAGCCCTCAGCAGTGTGGGTGGGGATGCTGCAACTCAGACCCCAGCACTCAATACTATATTCCTGAAGGCTCCCTCCTTCTAAGCAACTCTGCTCTGAGTGCCATGGGAGAGCTTGTTTGGCTGGTGTCCTGTTTTTCTTTGCTGGTATTGTTTGTTCCAGGGGAAATATTCACTTTAGATTTGGGGGGTGACTCAGCCCTGAGGTTAGGGTGGCTGTCCCTCAAAGTGTTTCTCCCTGTGCCTCCTAGATTACACTCTCTTCCTGCTACTCTGGTACTCTGAACTCTCCCAGTCTCCCAGAGTTGGGGTAGGGGTTGTGAAAGAGGTTTTCTGTGCGGTCCCTTTAAGAAGAATCCTGGGTCTGAGAAATCTGTCTCTTTCCCACAAACAGTATCCTGACTTGTTTCAGAGCTAAATACTGTCCATACACTTCTTCTAGGCTCTGGGGCTGCAGGCTGGGGCTTTGTTCCTTGGGCCCAGGACCCTCCCCTGTTCGTTAAACTCACTTCCCACCACGTCAGTCCCTCTAGATGCCATTCGCTCCTAGGAGCTGGGCAGCCCCCTCTGCGTTTTTGCTTTTCCTACCAGTCTCAGAGTGGCTTCTTCATTGTTCCCTGGTTGAAGAGTCCTCTTAGTTTAGTCCAAAGTTGGTTTTCCCAGATGATAGTTCTTAAAATTAAGTTGTAATCGACTTTGGTTCTGGGAGGAGGAAGTTGGTACATCCGCCTACTCCATCGCCATCTTGCCGCCCCCATGTATAATAATATTTTAAAGAGTTAGGCTCAAAACCAATATAAAAAATAGTTGGAGTTTTATCTATGTATCTATCTATCTATCTATCATCTATCTATCTATCAATCTAGTATTTTTCTGAAGTGAGAAGCAGGGAGGCAGAGAGACAGATTCCCAGATGTGCCTGACTGGGATCCACCCAGCAAGCCCACTAGGAGGCAATCAATGCTCTGCTCATCTGGGGCTTTGCTCCATTGCAACTGGAGCTATTCTAGCGCCTGAGGGGGAGGCCATGAAGCCATCCTTAGCGCCCATATTAACTTTGCTCCAATGGAGCCTTGGCTGCGGGAAGGGAAGAGAGAGATAGAGAGAAAGGAGAGGGGTAGGGGTGGAGAGGTACGTGGGCACTTCTCCTGTGTGTCCTGGCCAGGAATTGAGCCCAGGGCCTCCATATGCCGGGCCGATGCTCTACCACTGAGCCAACAGGCCAGGACCTAGTTGGGGTTTTAGATGATAAATTCTATGTTAACAGAATAGTACAGTTACCCACAATAAAACAGTCCATTTAATCTCCTATTATATAAATAGTGCTTATAGCATTTAGAATAAAGGTAGTAAAATTTCACTCTAATCCAGGTTGATCAGGCTTTATCTGAAATGCTTCCTGTGTTCACTTCTGTACTACATGTGTATTGTCTAGAGTTCTTTGGGTTAAAGCAACCAAGACCAAGTCTAGCCAACTCAATAAAAATAAATAAAAACATACCAAATATGTGAAGGAATTTGTTCAAGCAGTAGCTTCTAAAAAAAATCAAAGAAAAATAACTTCCTTTTGTAGCCATCAAGTAATAATTAGACTGGGCTTATGCTTTTGCCCTACACAACTAAAACTGGAAAAAATATATGATACAATTCTTTATAGACCTTAGGCAAGGGGATTGTAATCCCTGAAAAAAGGTAAGCAAATGAGGTGAATCCTAGAGTCACTCTGGCTTTCCGACTTAGAGGTATTCCCTGGACCACAGTGCAGGGGATCACAGGAAAGACAGATACTGGAGTTTAGGGAGACCGAGGTGGATGAAATTTGAAGTGCAGTATACCAAAGAAGAGAGAATTGCACAAGGATCTCCAGAAATTTGCATGGGGTCTTTCTGTCACTGAATTATAAACTATGATGACAAGGGTGACACTGTATAACAATATGCATCCACCAATCAGGAAGCTTTTAAACTGAACAATTACCAGAACCCTTGCAAACTGATACACAGAATGAAGAGTGACTAGTCTTCAGTGAACGTCTGGGGATATTCAATAGACACTACAGAAAGGTCATGTCTCATTATAGTCTATTAGCTTGGGTCCACTCAGGAGCTAGAAACCACAGAGTGGGTTAAACAAGGAGGTTTAACTCTGATAAAAAGTGCCTATAAAATATGACAATTCTGTGTACTCCTGGGCTGAGAAAGTGCTCAAGAAAGGACACAATTGTAAGGGGTTCAGACCTCATTGGAGTGGATATAGTCTAGTCCACTGGACAGTCAAGTCTGCTGGTCTGCCCAGGCAGGAGCTGCTCTGAAGTGTCTACGTCACCAGAAAGCAATCCTCTGGAGTGCAGGCAAAACACCCTGGTGATTAGTAATGGTCTGTGGGCAGGCAGAGAGAGTGGCAGCTCTGCGGGAACCCTCTGGGCCACACATGAACCTGTGGAGGGAGCAGGAGTGAGAGATGCCTTCACAGGCAGGAAGTTGTAGAGGTTTCAGGGACTCCATGAGAAACCTGTGGGCTGCAGGTAAACCATGATGATGGAACTAAAGTAGGAATCGGAGTACAAGTGGGAGGAGGCTTTAGCATGGTGATGTAAACAGAAGGCCTTCAGGGCACTAGTTTCTTTGTCAAGGGGCCAGAAGACATTTATCATAATGCCAGAATAGGGTTGCAAGGTCCTCGGCAGAGAGCAAAGAATTGATGATCCTCTTGCCAAAGAGTTGCAAGAAAATAAAAATACAGACTAACATTCCCCCTGAATATAGACACTCCTGAAACCAATTTTAGCCAATCAAACCCAATATTACATAAAATCTATAATACACATTGGCCAAATAAGCTTTCACTCAGGATTGCAAGGCAGTTTTAACACTCAACTCGATCAATTAACAAAATAAAGGAAAGAAGCTACGCAGGACTTGATGCAGAAAAACATTTGACAAAACTTAAGTCACATGTGGTAAAAACAACAAAACACTAAAAATCAGAAAACCTTTTAATAAAAGGACTTATTCAGCCAATAAAGGATGTTGATGAGAAATCTGCAGCTAACATACTACTTACTGGTAAAAGAACAATTATTTTTTGCTTGGGTCGTCCAGAGGCGGAGAAATTCTTTTAATAAGGAAGAGGAAGGTGGACAGTCAGAGAAGTAGATTCCAGAATTCACGTCCTGCCCAAGCCACAGATGGAGAAAAGACTTTTCATGGTTTTACCCTTCTATTATTGGGTCTCCCAGGACCTCCTTGGCAAGTCGGCAGAGGGAGCCATTCCCCAAGAAATGTAGTGCGAAGCCCCACAGCGATTTTCTTGAGGGTCAAGGGAGTTCTCCCTCCGCCCCGCCTCTGTACAGCGAGCTCCCTTAGCCCGACCCATCCCCCCAACTTCTCGCTCCACCTTCTCAACCACTTTGTTGCTGCCTCGCACACTTTGGCACCGCTAGGTCACCCATCCCTTCGTCCCACATTTGCACTCCCTTCCTGGCACTGCTGGGGACGTATCGTCCACTCCAGCTGGTCGCTCGGGTGCTGTCCCCTGTCCCCCAAATCCTCTTAGAGGGTCTGTAGGACATCTCCCGGGCATTGACCCGGGGGCGCTCACTGAACGTGGATCGGGACGCAGACCAGCACTCTCTCTGCCATCCTTTGCGGGGACACCGAGGTTTGCCAACTTCGTGACCGGACTATTGGCGGGGTCACTCTCGGACAGTGGAAGCTGCTCAGGGCAGGGGAGACTTGCGATCGGAGTGCAGAAGCGGGGTCGGTGGATCGCGAGCCTGCAGTAGGGGTCTGTGTGCGGCGCCAAACGACGCCCACCTCCGCGGTCACTGCCCTGGAGGCGGCAGCTGCAGCAGCGGCAACTGCTCGCATCCCGGCCCCGGCTCGGGTTACTCCCCTCCTCCTCCAGCATCTCAGGCCAGGCAGGAGAAGCCTTACTCAAGTTTGCAGCAAGGACTTTCTCCGATGCGCGAAACTGCGGGTCTGGAAACGCGCTGAGACCGACCTCCTTTCCCGCGTCTCCACCTTTGAACCTGAACGAAGACTCCCAAGTATCGCTCTCTTCTGGGACGCTGCTTGGAGGTCAAGGGCTCTGTTTGGGACAGATTTTCTTTCTCCGCTGGCGTTTGGTGAAAACGGGGCAAAAGGGTTGCGCTGCGAATCTCAGGATCTCGGGATCTGGGTAAGAGTTTGGCACACTCAGCTCTGGCAGCCTCTGGACCTTAGCTGGAGGTGGAGGGGGGGGGGTACATTTTCTTTTGCTAGGATACCCAGGTGGAACGTGAGGTGGGGCAAAATGGGCTGAGTCTGTCTGGGTTGTTTACATCTCAACAGTTTATTGTTTGCATTTGGTCTAGTTATTTGGGGCTTGTAGGAACTTCCTGGAGTATTTTTCGCAGGGAGACGTCCTCATTATGCATTTTAGTTTGCATAATTTCTGCGCTTGTATTGCCTTGTCTGTTTGTTCTATGATGACGGGTATCATAGCTGGATGTAGAGAGATTTGAGGGCAATCAGACTGAGAATGAAAAGTAGTTTCTGCGGGGCCCTTCCTTTGAGATAAGCTTAACTTCTCCTTTAGGATCATGACTTGTTTTCTAAACTTTTCTTTCTCCAGTACTTGATATTCAGATGGTGCAGATAGACTTGGGATAGTCCCTATCCTGCATTCTCGGCATCCTGTAAGGGTGTCAGGATTGCAGGCTAGGTGACTTAGACCGGAGAGGTCTCTTCCTTGGGTGAATGCCTGGCTCCTTAAAGAATGTTGGGGGTGGGGGCGATTCTTCAAGCCATAGTTACCATAGAAAGATCTATATCTCATGTTGGTCTTTTAAATTTCTTTGATCTGGGACTTTTACCCCTGGTTTAGGAAAATATTTTAACGTTCGTTTTTTTCCTTTTCTCTCTTTCTATCTCTCTTCTTCCTCCCTCCCTCCCTCCCTCCCTCCCTCCCTTCCTTCCTTCCTTCCTTCCTTCCTTCCTTCCTTCCTTCCTTCCTTCCTTCCTTCTTTCCTTCCTTCCTTTCTCCCTCCCTCCCTTCCTTCCTTCCTTCCTTCCTTCCTTCCTTCCTTCCTTCCTTCCTTCCTTCCTTCCTTCCTTTTTTCTTTCCATCCTTCTTTCCATGATCCCACTGAGTAAATGAAATATAATGATATCTATGATACTTCTTTAGAAAATATCCTCACATGAGCACTCAAATTCTTTAGAGTAAACTTAAAGTTAGAGATTTGATTAGTCCAAAAGTTCTTAGGTAGTGGTATCCATGCTGTCCCCAGGGGAGAGGAGAAGGAGGTTCCTTTTTGGTTCTCCTTGCCTTTTCCTTTATATCCCAGATCTCACTTTGCGTAGGGTCTTCTCAGCTAAAGATGCATCATTCCTTTTGGGTGAAAAGACTGAGGCCAGGTCAGGTTCTCCAGAAATGTTGTCTTCCTGAGGACACTGCTCCAAGAGGTCAGCTTGAAGTGTACTTTTTGCTTGGCTGCCCTGAGGTCAGAGTGTTGAGGAGATGGTAAGATCTGGGGCCAGGGAGCCTGGATTCATCTCTCAACCCTATAATTTCCAGTTGTATGTTTTTGGGCATTACTTAATCTCTCTACTCTCATCTATAACATCAGAATCATAATAAGAGATAAATGAGTTTTTGCATGTGGTGTGCTAACAAGCTTGGCAGATAATAAGCAAGTAACTATTACCTATTACTATTATTAAGCTAATATTGGTGACTTGCTGTAGGATAATATAGCTTTTATTAGCTTGCATTGTTTTAGCTGTTATTTCACTTTGGGTGGTCTTTGAAGGCTGTGATCATGTGGGCTTTACTTCCATCTCAGACATGATATATTGTAAAACTTAGCTCAGATATGATCTTTGCATAACTTTCTGTTGAGGACCCTTCAAAGGAAAGAAGATGCATGTGGCGGGCTGGGATTTATAGAGGAGGGGTTATGGTTAAATGCGAAAGGGTTATTAAGACAGGCTAGCAGGTGGGAAGTTACATTTAGTTTACAATCTGTAAACTACAGGATCTTAGAGACTCCTTGCATTAATATTCCTCCTTTAATCTATTTTTAAGAGGCTGATCATTTATTTAACAATTATTTATTAAGCATCTATTACATTTCAACCACTGCTCTAGGTTCTGTTATTTAATTTCTTTAGCTTTATTTTAAAGATGAATATGCATGAGTATTTAGCTTCCCCACACACCATTTCAGGGCTTTGTGGGATACTAACACCCTATAAATAAATTCCAAATATTTTTTAGCGACATATATTTCAACACCTGTTAAAATAAAAAGCATGGCCTGACCTGTGATGATGCAGTGGATAGAGTGTCAACCTGGAATGCTGAGGTCACTGGTTCGAAATGCCCAGTCAAGCAAAGCACAACTGAAGTGAAGCAACTATGAGTTGATACTTCTTGCTCCCCCACTTCTCCTTTCTCTGTAAAATCAATAAATAAAATATTTAAAATAAAAAGCATGTGTCATTGAGGAATTGAAGAAAATATTTAGTATAACCTCTCTCAGGGTACTTCTCTCAGCAGCTTCATCATATGTAAACTTGTGTGAGGATGTGGGGAACAGGTGGGTAATCTAATGTTCCTCCTGGGTCCACAATCTTTAAATTATTGGCCTTATTTCACTGGTGGTTGTTTTTAAACTTCTTTTTTTAAAAAAACAAACATTTGTTTTGTTACCTAAAGATCTCCCCTTCATTGTTGCATGTTAATCAAATTGAGTAATAACACTAATAATTAATAAAAAAGGAAAAGCATTTAGCTCAGTTTGTAGTTCATCAGCTATTCTCAGACTTCAGTGCATGTCAGATGCATGGAGTGGGCTTGTTAAAAATATGAGATTGAATTATGAGAAATTTCCAAAATTTGATCATTTTGATGTACATTAAATGGCAATTTCACATCGTTCAACCTAATATAAATCCTAGCCCACTCCACTTTGATTCAGGTGCAGTAAATTTTGGGTGAAGTGTGAAAGGTCTGAAGTTTTAAAAAAGTTCCCCAGATGATTCTAATACAAAGTCACATGCTCATTTAGCAACAATGGATTTTCCTTCCTCTCGATTGTCTCGTTGATCCAATAAAATATTTCTAAAATACACATCTAATCATGTCATTCCTTTGTTTGGAAATTGATGGCAGCTCAACAGATAGACAGCTGTCAGAAGGAAGGGGGATGAGGGGACGGGAATAAAGAAGGTGAAGGGATTAGCCAATTTATATATTCATAACACATAGATACAGACAGCAGAGTAGCAAATCCCAGAGGGAAAGGGGAAATGGAGGTAGGGAGGGGGGGCAAACGGGGTGAAATGGGAATGGAAAGATACTTTGCATTGAGGCATTGGGGCACGATGTGGTGGGATTGAGGATGTTATATTGAGTGGGACACTTGAAACCATGTCAACACAAAAAATTAAAAGTTAAAACTAAAATAAGAAAATCAATGGCGGCTCCCCAGATGGTGAGCATCACTGTCACTCAAGTGCTTATTGAAAATGCAGATTCAAGGGCTATACAATGCAAGGGCCAGCAATCTGCATTTATCAGATCCCTGAGGGAATCTGGTGAAAGTGATTGCAAATCATGGTTGGAGAAATACTGGCTTATAGCATAAAGTCTAACCTCTCTAACATGATACACATAACCAGGTTTGCTCTGTCATCCCTGGTTTGTTTCTTGGCTTCCTTGTTCCCCAAGCATCTAAGCCCCACTATTTTTGATCTGTTACTGTTCCTTGGAGAACATGTTGCCTGCTTTCACTACTCCCTGATCTAGCTGTTTGTCAAATGTCTTTACTACTCTTTGCAGTGTAATCAACTATTTTGCTACCCATTTATCTTTCAACATAAAGTTCAAATAAGACCTCCCCTCTGAAATGTTTCCTAATTCTCTCACATAGACCTAGTGATATCTCACATGATTCCTATTCCACTTTGCAGGTAGTTTTACTATCCTCTATCTATCCTAATGAATCAACTGTGTTTGTTGTCTGGAGATTCCTCTAACTGATTGGTGAGATTAACCTTTCTTTTTCAAAGCCTTTATCCAAATGGTTGGCACATAGTAGTTATGTAGTAAGTGTTTAAAAATATGTAAGAGAAGAATGAATGCATGAACACTAGTTGACATGTCCTTAGTGCACCACATGTTTGAGACAGTCACTATGTACAGACTAAAGGTCGTGGAGAAGCCAGTCAAGAACATACAGTTTGGGTGTATATAGTCTACCAACTAAATAACCTGGAGTGGAAAAAGGACAAGATCAAATGTCCTGAGACTACTTGTGAAACACCAGATATCTCCTACTTAATGTTACTTCTTCAACACCGTTGAAGCACTTGGATACAAAACCTGAGTTTATCATACCTTTGGGATGGCTTTGGTTGTGAATGACAGTGTCAGTGCACTGAAATGGAAGTGCCAATGCTGATAGAAATATATAACATTTGCCCTATGCTTTCTTTTTTTTATTTTAAATATTTTATTGATTGATTTTACAAGAGGGATTGAGAAGTATCAAGTCATAGTTGCTTCACTTGAGTTGTTCATTGATTGCTTGTCATATGTGCCTTGACCAGGCAAGCCCAGGGTTTCCAACTGGTGACCTCAGCATTCCAGGTGGATGCTTTATCTACTGCACCACCTCAGGTCAGGCTTCTTTTCTTTTTTTTTTCAAATTAACATTTTTATTGAATTTATTTGGGTGCCACTGGTTAACATAATTCTATAAAATTCAGATGCCCAATTCTACAACACATCTCTGTACACTGTATTGTGTGTTCACCCTCCTCACCCCAAGTCAAGTCTTTGTCCATCACCATCTATGCCCCCATACTGTTTTCTTTCTCCCTCACTCCTGTAGCCTGTGCTTTTCAGCTTATAAATACCTTTGTATTTGTTTTTAATTTGATTGGAAACATGGTGACTCGCTCAGTACTGTTTTTCTTAATTTATTACAGAATGCATTAAAAAATTGGTCCAAAGATTGTGCAAAATCTACATGTTGCAAGGGATGCTGGCCCTAGACGGCCAAATATATTATAAAATATCTGATTATACTTTGCCATGTAGACACATCATTCCATGTTTACTCCTTTCCTTAATTTTTTTTTCTTTAAACTTTCTATAATTTTGGTTATTTCCTTATCTGAACAACAGTTGGCATGTTCAAATTCAATAAATGTCTGATTCTGACGAAAGAATTGCCGTTTTTGGCATGACTAATGACTTCCATCTTTGTCTAACTTATATTAAGTTTATCAGACAAAAACTTTAATTACTATTAATTTTTTAATTAAAAATTTAGAAAATTTTCCACTCATTTTTGGTAGTGATGGCAATATACAATAACATTTGAACAAATAAACAGAAAAAAATGTCAGGGTAATGACAGAAATAGTGATGCTGCAAAAATGGAACTTTTAGCTCGTGGGCTACTCCACTGTAAAATAAATAGCATCCAGAACGTTCCTTCATTGGCTGGTATATGGGAGTTCCAGTGGCATAGGGCAGGAAGGTAACAGCATTAATGCATGAAGTCCAACTTTTCAGATTGGTTGGACTTCAAACAAGACAGTATTAATTGCCTGTGATCCCAATTTCTCAAAGATGCATATCCAGTATTTTATTCTAAAAATTAGCTTACATAAAAAAAATTTTTTTTCTTCTTTTCCAAGTGAGAAGAGAGGAGATAGAGAGACAGACTCCCACATGTGCCCCAACTGGGATCCACCTGGCAACCCCCATCTGGGGCCATGCTCACAACTGAGCCATATCTAGCCCCTGAGGAGCCATCCTCAGCACCCAGGGCCAATGTGCTCGAACCAAGTGAACCATGGCTGCAGGAGAGTACGAGAGAGAGAGAAAGAGAGAAGAGGGAGGTGGTGGGATGGAGAAGCAGATGGCTCACCAGGAATTGAACCTGGAACTTCCATATGCTGGGTTGATGCTCTACCACTGGGCAAACTGGACAGGGCCTAAAATTAGCTTAGTTTTAAGAATTAACTGAGATTCATTGGAATCTGTTTATTTGTCTTCATTTTCATTCTGTTTCCAAACTGAACTTTTCAAACTTTGAGTTAAGTTTGCATCTGGCTGTACTTTTGTGAGTTTCTTAAGTCTTCTGATGTTTTCATTCATTCATTCTATCTGGATTTCCCAAGATTTTGTATCTCTCATGTCTCTCTTTTCTTCCCAATTTAATATTATTTTTCACTATGATCATTCTAACTCTTTTTAAAAATAGTTGTTTTAGAGGATTAATTTATAGCACTTAATAAGAGGATTTCTCATATAAGAAGACAAAAATAAGATACAAAACCAGTGTTATTTTTCTCTAGACAACTTTATTTGTAAAACTGCAAGTCGTCATGTGGATGTTACTTGATAATGCATACTCCGCACCATTAGCCAGTCTGGAAAGTGTGAATGTGATGATATATTCTGTTACTATCGATGTTCATTTCTAGTGAGTTCCTCTATTGTTTCATTTCCAGTGATTTATACTCCTAGATAAAGAAATTATGTCATGCATTTCAACCACTTTAATTTCCTACTCAGAGGGCAATAAATTGTACCCTTTCCCCTTTCTAAGACAAAGAAAACAGTATTTCAGTATGGAAAACCTCATCCTGATAGGTACATGTGCAGGATATTAGCATCTGTTAAAAACATCTTATCTTTGGGAGCAAGGAGGCCCCACTGTAGGCAGTGACTAAGAGCCCTGTTGTGAACATCCTGGCTGACCTGGATTTGCCGCACAGATTTGGTTAGTTTTAAAACCTTGCTACAGGTGCTCATTCCCAGAATGGATCTTTAAAATATGTACCTTCTGGTAAGGGATCATGTTCAGTTTTTTTAAAAGAAGAATTTTTGATGACAAATGGAAAATCATAACACATACATTTAACTTGTTCCTCTCAGAACCAAATACAAATACAAAATATTTGTTTTATACCCAGGAGATTATTTTTACAATCAAAATGAAAATTTTTGGCCCTGGCCGGTGTCTCAGTGGATGGAGCGTTGGCCTGGCCTGCGGACGTCCTGAGTTTGATCCCTGGACAGGACACACATGAGAAGCAACCATCTTCTTTCCCCATTTCTCTCACCCTTCTCTCTCTCTTTCCTTCTTGCAGCCAGTGGCTTAATTGGATCAAGCACATGCCCTGGGCTCTGATGATAGCTTGGTTGATTCGAGCATTGGCCTCAGACAGGGGTTGCCGGGTGGATATTGGTCAGGGCGCTTGTGGGAGTCTGTCTCATTATCTCCCCTTCTCTCACTTAAAAAAAATTGAAAATTTTTAACTATCTACCTTCACTGATTTCCTCATAAAGATACGGTATTTATTTTCTGGACAAGGAATTGATGACAAGATGTTCTTTTGTGTTCTCTCAGAAAGGGATTGTTTTGAATTTTATTTTTGCTCTATCAGTTATTTATTCGGTGTAAAGTTCATAGGGATAAACACTATGTGGAATTACCAAGCTACTGGCCTTTCAAAAAGGATAAAGGAAATATACCTGATAGTGTAAGGCTGGGTGTAATAAGGACCAGGTGTACAGTTCTGAGAGCTGCTCCCAGAGCTCACTGTGGAGCGAGGGCTCGTCGTGCTCTGAGGTTTCCTGGCAGTGCGGGGCCTTGAAGGCAGGAAGACTGGAGCAGATGGAGGTATATTAGATAGGAGAGTGGGCTCAGCCAACACGTGGCTGCATGAATTTGCAAGACATCTTCAAGCAATAGTTTGAAAATCATTTTATGACAGCTATGCATGGGACTGTATGACCAGACTGCCCGTTCCCAGAGCACTATGGGCATTAGAGAAACCCCTCCCATTACACTGCTATTATTTTATTATATAAACCAGATGTGGTTTGGGGCATCCTATGGAGGTTCAAGTAAAAACTGAGCCCCGATTCCATGCAAAAGTGTGAAATGAGAAAACTTCGGCCACTATGGGGCTTCTTGGGTGTGGGGATGGAGACAGGGCTCCTGTTTCTGCCAGCATCATCTAGTTCTGAATTCCTGTTTTCCCTTAGGAAGTCTAATGCTGACCTTGCCATACTACTGTACTGTCTCTTTTAGTGTGAAGTGATTCACCCCACCACCAATTTCATATCTCCTTTCCTTTGTAAAATATCACCAAACATGTGGCTCTCGGTGGCGGACATTTAAGGCTCGGGACTATGGAGGAAGTTCACCCCTTAAAACTAAATGTGAAACATGCTTGTTTTTTAAGAGCCATCTGTCTATGGCGTCACTGGAACTTCCATTTCTGAAGAAAGTTCTCACCATCCATCCCCTTCAGAAGACTCCGGCCTCTGCCAGGCCCCTAGAGCGCTCTGTTTTCCCTGCGCCTCCGTCCTTAGGTTCATCGCTGACCCGATCCTCACTGTAGTTATTATTATTGTTGTTGTTGTTGTTATTTAATTTCCTGTCTCACTCCCCAGTCCTTGATGCCCTCATCTTTCTCACCTGTCTTCGACCCAGGTGTTTCCCCCCACAGTAAGACCTGACTACCATGACATGGAGTATTTGCCCTTTCAGAACTCCTCCCTTCTGCTGTGCAACCCTTGAACAGATAGATG
The DNA here is from genome assembly GCA_037038555.1 of Rhynchonycteris naso. Taxonomy (NCBI): domain Eukaryota; kingdom Metazoa; phylum Chordata; class Mammalia; order Chiroptera; family Emballonuridae; genus Rhynchonycteris; species Rhynchonycteris naso. The sequence continues at coordinate 171,979,870 of CM073000.1, forward strand.
TGCAAAGTCAGCCCATTAGTGAGGATAGAAATGCTTGAGGCCTCTGTTTAGCTGCCTGTGTTATAAAACGTTAGGGGCCTGAGAATCACAGGCAGGTACTGGCTCCCCTCTAATGATTTGGATTCAGTGGGCGTGCAGTAGGGTCCCAGGGTGTGTATTTTTGACGTGGTATTCTAATGCAGGTGGTCCACGGATGCCTCCTAACCCTTGTTTAGGGCTCTTCGGCTTCCTGCAGGACGCAAAACTTTCCTTTCTTCTTTTTTAATATTTCAGTGACCTGGTCAGAGTGGGTCATAGAGAATAGCTGGTCTGTGAGAACCTGTGCCTCTCTGTCTCTGCTTGGAGGGACAATGGCTGTAACACAACACTGTTCATGTGACAGCAGGAGAAAGGGGCCCATTGTTCAGGGGTTGGCTGATGCTCCATACTGCTCTGGCCAGCCACCCAACTCAGCTTGGTAGCCCCAAGGACACAGACACACTTGAATCAGAGAGACAAAGAAAGCAGGTCAAGGCCTTTCATAGTTAAACTACTTGCAGCAATGTGGCAGAGGTAGGATTTGGGAAGGCGAAAGGTAATTCTGTGAGAGCATCATTACTTTGCTGGTTTGGGAGCATAAGACATGGTGTTAAGGGAACACAAGTCTGTGAAAACCCCCAGTTGATCTTTGGCCAAGGAAGAATTGTTGCCTAGGATGGCTACTGACTTACCTTATTGCAGAGTTTTAATACTGATTTTAAAATTAAGAGAGCTCCTCCTCTGTCCGTGATTGGTGAAGGCACGTTTCTCCTCCTCTTTCCTCCAGGTTCCTCAAAGACAAGGGTCTGCTCGGAAAGCTACCTAAATCAAGGCCAGTGACCTCAGAGAGTGATTCTTTGTTCTTGGGGATAGTTGCCATATAAATGATCTATTAATACTTCCCTTTGAAATCTAGATTCAGATGTCAATTTTGAAGCTGACAACTTTTACAAGATTGAAATAGAATTAAATCCATTAGGAAGTTATTGATCTATTGGGTCAATTGTGAGGTTAGGGGACTCCCCAGATGTCATTTAGATACCACTCCTTACCCCCAACTTCCAAACTGGCTTCTAGCCCTGGAGGGAAAGGGTTGCCAACAACTTCCTGTCAAGATCTAATCCAGAGCTCTGCAATTAGCTACATTCTTTGTGTCAGAAGAAGATTCAAAGTCAAGGTCATAGCCTCAGCGAAGGTCACAGATGTTTTGCACGGGATTGTTCATTTAGCTGGATTATTCCCTTTATGAAAAGGTATGCCATTCATGCAGCCTTTGCCTCTGGGTTTCTTTCCCGGGGAATCTTAGTCCCTGGTTCCTGCACAGCATACAGCCTTGAGTGATGCAGAGTAGAGAAGGCCTCTTTTGGATGTAATGGATTGTGGAGAGCTCACTGATGGCGTGCAGACAGCTGGTGCCCATTGCGGGAGGGAGCCTTTTTTCTCTAAGATAAGAGGTTTTCTGACTGCGAGTGTTAGGCTGAACAGAGTTTGTCCCCGGAGAAGGCGGCGTGAGATTTGCTTGAGGTCACTTAGAGCATGTTGTAATTAAGTTCATCATTGTACCTTGATTATAGGCAGTCATTGTAACCCCATTAAAAGGAGGAGAAGCGAATGGATTTATTCTCTTTATTATGTGACCACACCCCCATCTCTTGTTGTTTGTTTATCCTTTACTGAGTGGGTATGTGGTGTTCCCAATGATATAGATGCCTCTGAAGTGGAGAGGGGAAGAGGAGACTGTTCATTGTGGGTGACAAAACAATTGTGTTAAAACACACTCCTGATGAGTTAATGAATTTTCAGTTGGTTGCCATCAGGCCTACGCATCGGTTGCATTGCTGTGATTTAGAGAGGCTCTCAGAGGGATGAGGACTGTGCTCTACTTGAAAAAGACAGGGAAGTGATACGTTGTCTTTATTCCCAAGTAGCACATTTAATACGGAAGCTTTTTAGGCACAGGATGCTTGCTGGGACAGAGTTTTGTGTCCGAATGAACACCCTGCCCCGGGAGGGCTTCTGGGATGCCGACATTCTTGTTTCTTCGGGGTGCTGGTTCTGTGCGTGTGCTCATTTTGTGAAAATGTATTGAGCCGTTCAATTTTTATTTCTGTTCTTTTTTGGTATGTATTTTATATTTCAGTAAAAAGTTGAAAAATTTTAAAGCATGGTGTTTAATATAGAACTAAAGCTCAAGCAGTGATGGAAAATGATAAATTCTGGAAAACGCAACTGTCACATAATTTGAGGCATGGCTGGGCTGGGAGGCCGGGAAGCTTTAAGTACCCACAAATTCGCCCTTCTTCCCATAGCTGGCAGAGCTTGATGTCAGAAAGCATGGGCCAGCACTATTATAGTTGATTATTTTACTTTTTAGATAGCAAATTCAGTGCCCAAGAGGTTAGCAGTATTAGCAGAGTCCCACTCTTTAGAATCTAAAACAAAAGTTCTCTTCCAAGTTGGACAGCTAGCACCTCTCATTTCTATATTCTACCCTCCTTCTAGGGGGACGAGCCCTCTAAGCGAAACGATGCTTCTGATAGGAGGGTGGGCTGTGGTCCCTTTTCTATCTAGACAGCACCTGTCATCATCAGTGTGGCTCATTGTGCCTATAGAACAACCTAGTTTGTTGTTATAATATGGAGCTGATAGATTTAAATGGACAAAACAGAAGCATTTCTTTTTTCCTGAAAGAGAATTTGGAAACCTTGGCTTTAAAATGGTTATAACACATCTCTTTGAGGTCTGAGGTCTGAGTGTCCATTCTGTACATTTCTTTTGGGCATTGGACTTAAAGGTTAGCTATTGGTTTACATGAAAACATGTGATTAAATGGTGACTTCAGACTAGATTTGAATGGTCTGAGTCTATTCCTGCCTGGCCTTGTCATTTACTGTACGAAATGCAACAACCTGGCTTAGGACCCCATTTCCACCCTTTAAAGCTTTATGACCTTCAGCAGGCTGACTATACTATACTCTATAAGCTTCCTTTCATCATCTGTGAAATAATAACAGTATATACTTCAAAAAGTGTTACATTTAGCATAGTGGGAAGTACATAATAAGCATTCAATAAATATTAGTTATCATCACACCAAATAATGTTAAAATAGTGAAGACTATTAACATGTGTCTAAGAACAAGGGCTGCTTATAGTTTTTATAAAAGAATCATTCTGATGCTTAAAAGAAGACCCTATTAATTAAATACAGAAGATAGAAAGTGTAGTCTCTGATACAAAATATAAGCTATAAGAAATTTAGTATTCTTTTTTTAAAAAAAATTTAACACAAAAAACAGTTAAATTTACTCATGGGGATGAATTTTTTAATGAATGTAGTATTTTACTTTAAAAGTTATTTATTTCAATTCTAGAATAGGATGAGACTCCTAGTTAATGAATTTGTTTTTCTTTAATAAGATGTCAACAGAATGAAAAGTGTTCAAAAACTTGTGCACAAAGGTTCATAGCAGCATCATTCACGATAACCAAAAGGGGAAAACAACCCAAATGTCCATCAGCTGATGACCGGAGACTGGATACACAAAATGTCATAAATCCATACACTGAAATATCACTCATCCGTAAAATAAAATAAAGCATGAAGTATGCTGTGACATGGATGAACCTTGAAATCTTAATGCTAAACAAAAGAAGCTAGACACAAAAGGCTACATACATGTCGTGTGATTCCATATGTGTAAAATATTCACTACAGACAGAACAAATCCATACAGACAGAAAATAGTGGTTGCGAGGGACTAAAGGGAGGGAGGGAAAAATGGGGAGTGACTGTGTCATGGGTATGGGTTTCCTTTGGGGGCGATGAAAATGGCCTGGAACTCAATAGTGGTGACGGTTGCACAGTGTGGTTAAAATGATGAATTTTATGTCATGTGAATTTTACTTCTATTAAAAATTCTTTTACCCTTATTTAGAAAGAAATCAGCAGGTATTTTGCATTTAGATGGGGTATATCTGTATCAGCTAGTTGATCCGTGTTCATAATGTGTCTTCTCTGTGCCTAGTCTTTATTGCATGTGAGAGAGAATACCGCAAATAAAAAGGCAGGCCTCTGCCCTCAGCACATGGCCAGTCTGTTTGTGAAGACGGGAAAGGAGGAGGAAGCCAGTGATACGTTTCAGGTGAATCCATCTTATAACAGGGTGAGGTCACTGTGGATTTGATGAGAAGGCTTCTTAGAAGAGATAGGACTTTCAAAGATAAGTGCGTTTCATGTAATGAGATAAGAGGGAGAGAGTACCCCAGCTGGTAGAAAGGCACATGACCAGGGTCAGGGTGGGCAAGGGCAGGAGCAGACAGAGATGGTCATTGTGAAATGTTTGTATAATGTAATATCAAGAAATAAGGTTGGGAGTATAGGCTGAAGCCAAGTTGGGAAAATTTTAAAAGCTACTTAAATTCACCAAGAAGTGAATAACAAAAGATTATCATTGATGATAGAGCTAGAAAATAAAATAAAAATGAGGATGATAATAAAGAAACTATCCCAGTAATTTCACTAGCTCCAACACAATCTGTTATTTATTTACTCAACAAATATTTTTTGAGCACCTATTATGTTCCATGTGATTTTGTATGCTAGGGGTAAGACAATACGTAAGATAAACAAGGTCCCTGCTCTTTAGATTTGCATTGTGATACACATTTCAAGCATTGACTGCTTTGTCCAGTGGACAAATGTAGTTAAAAAGTTAAGGCACAGGTGTGCTATAATGTAGTGATTTAGAGTGTAGATTCTAAAACCAGACTCCCTGAATCTAAATTCTGGTTTGTTCCATTGTTTACTGGACATATAACCTTGAGCCAGTTACTCTAGACTTCAATTCCTATATCAGTTATGTGGTGTCTCAGTAAAGCCTAAGCTCTACGTCAATCAAGTGTCCCTAATTCGACTTCCTTGTACAATGGGACATTCCTGCCTGACAGCAGGGCTGGCGGCCTCTTCGAGACTACTCTTGACGCGGCTATGAGAATTCTACTTATTGGTACCAAGAGCAATTGCAGCCAGGAAAATGACATGACTGACATACAAGTTAGTTGCAAGAATCACACAGGCAGTTTATTACTCACAAATCCTATGGTGTGCCTGGGTACAGCTTAACGGGGCCCCATTGGCGTGCTCCTCTCGGCTGTCCTTGGTGTGGAGACAGTCCACGTTCAACGTTGGAGTCTGGACAACTAACTGCAGTTTAGGGGCCCCTTGGCTTTAGTACCCTTTCTGGCATTTGCCTTCTAACAGGTGTTAATCTACAGGATTATCACATCAAGCCACTTTTTGGGAGTTCCTCGCAGCGAGTTCTTTTTATCTATATATAATTTCACACATACACTAACTGGGCCTTGTGCAGGGGCATAGCCTTATTTACTTGCCTTAATAGCTTTTAATATTATATTCTAACTTACTTCTGTATATCTTCTATATTTTTCTATATTTATATATATTTAATTACTATTACATTAGTTTAACATGTGGGGATAATAATGGTAGCTCAATAGAGTTGTTATGAGGATTAATTTTAATAATAAATGAAAAGAGCTTAGAACACTATCTGATACATGGTAAATATTCAGTAAGCTTTATTTGTTTGATTGTATCTGATTGATTAATTTCTACTCAATGACTTTACTAGGTCACTTCTGTTTTTAATTCTGAGAGGCTTTGCAGGATTCTGGTGTATTGCATCTCAGGTCTATGCTCTCTCTAATAGGTCATACTATTTTGTATCTTGAACTTGTTGAATTAATTGGCATACAGAATTTATAATTCAGGAAAACAGCAAAGTTTCTCTTTCTACTAAACTATAATCCTGATATTGGCTAGGCAAAGGCTTCCAGATAATGCTTCTTCAACATTCTGATTCAAGAAGTCTTTTTAAACTTTTATCTGAGTGGTACTGTCTGTATTAGGAATCTGGTGATAGGGAATGTGATTGACAGCCCAGAACTTTAACATAGCTATTCTTCCTCTGGAGACACAGCTACAGTTTGAATTTATTTTTTTGTGTGTGTTACTTCATCATAAGGGCCATGGGCCATCTTAACTCTCTATGCCTCTGTGTCACTTACTGTGAATTTGGTGAAATAGCCAACCACCTCATCAGAAGGTCCATTCCTGGAATGTATCTAGAAGGAATCCTTTGAATGTATCTAGAAGGAATCCTTGGAGCTTGTGGGAAGAGACTACATAAACTTTGAGGACATTTCTACCTCTGGAATAAATTGATTCTAGAATGTATGGTCCTTGAGCTTATAGGATCTATCTTATTTATCTTTCTATTCTCAAATGGTCAAGCAAGTACTATGGACTGACTTTTGTCTTCCTTCCGTGACCCCACCCTCCATTCATAGGTTGAAGCCCTACCCTCACCCCCAAGTGACTATTTGGAGATAAGACCTGCGAGGAGGTGGTGAAGGTTAAATGGAACCATAATGGTACAACCCTAATCCAACAGGGCTGATACCCTTCTTTGAAGAGGAAGAGACATCTGAGCTCTCTTTCCATCATGTAAAGATGCAGAGAGAAGGAGGCCAGCTGTGAGTCAGGAAGAGAGCTCTCACCAAACACTGACTTGTCCAGCACCTGGATCTTGGATTCTGCAGCCTATAGAATGGGGAGAAATAAGTTTCTGTTGTTAAATCACCTAATCTGTGGCATTTTGTTATAACAGCCTGAGCAGACCAGACACATAGACTGTTTTCCCCTCTCTTTTTAGAAGGTACAGTAAGGACTTAAATATTCATGAACCTGACTGATTTTAAGATTACACAGAACTACTGGGACATCAGATTAACACGTAAAAGTAAACCTGACCCATAATTTTAATCCTCGTTTACATGAATGGTCTGTGACCTTGTTCCCCACAATATAGCAGTGAGGCCACACTGGCATTACTGTGAAAACTTCCCCAAGACACAATCTGGCCTCTAGTGGAGGTGCCAATGCGTGGTGCAACAGGCAGGTGTGTGCGAGAACCAATGTCAGGGGACATGAGGCAGAGGAAGAGCTGGGACACCTTACACTTTGGACTTGCAGGTTTTGAACATCACCTTTTAGCTATTCAAAGTGGGGAGAGGGATTGGGTTGTAAGAGGTCTCAGCAGTGATGCAGCCGGTGACTTGGGCCAGGAGAGGGGAGGTGCTCCCTCCCAATGAGAAGAGATACTCCTTCTAGAAAGGTGATGACTGCGCCTGAGTCCAGCCACAGATTCAGGGACAGAAGGTTCCTTAGCAGAGCTAGCCAGATGGTCTACTTTTATTCTGGTGAAGACCAGCCTGAAGCAAAGGCACTTTTCTTCTGACATTCAAAAACAAAAACAATAAACTTATGATGTGGAACTCTGCCAAACGAGGGCTGAAAAAAAACCCCTTGCCTTTCTAAGGAAGTATGCAAATAATGCTTTGTGGTTCTGTCTGTGCAGCCCCTGGGGACCTGCTGAGGGCCTCTCCTCAGCCCATTGCTAAGCACAGTTTAATTCTTACCCATTCTGTAAGCTAACCCTCCAGATCCAGTTGTCACCTCACAGCATAATTGTTCTTGGTTGCAGATCATGTACTGTTATGAAATCCAGATCTTCTAAAAGTGGCCCCTAAATTTGCTTTACAACTTTGTGTGCTTATGTGTAGCTTTCTCCCTAAATGACAAAACTCTAGTCTTTCTAAATTTGTCCAGAGTTCAGGTGTGGCAGAAAGGGACACTGACTGTCTCTACCTAAGAAGGATTTCTTAAAGTTTGACCTAAGGAAACTCCTGTCTAGCCAGGGAATTTGGAAGGGGATTTTTCATTTCTTGTTGTGCTATTTGTGAAAACCAGGCCATGTAAGTGGGGTTCCAATGGCATGTCGATGCATTCATTCGCTGGCACCTGAGGGAGACCATAGTGTTTTTGTGGGTTAGTGGCCAGCGTGTCCTTTGTATTTCCTTGGATGGTGACTGTGTCAGGCTCCACTGCTTGAGAAGGATGGCAACCAAGGCCTGGCAGGCAGATCTTCAGAACAAATGCCAGTGAGTGAAGACAGGGCAGTGGAAGCCAAGCGAGCTTTGTCACTGAGTGATAAAAACAAAAGCAGCTTCCTAGTCTCCGTCCAGGAGTTGGATCCATCACAAGTGTGATCCCAGGCAGAGCCACCCCCTTCAGTGGGCACTGTGAAGCATGGGGCCGTCTCTCCATGCTGTGCTAAGACGGAAGGAGAGGGCTGGTTTCTGCCTGGCTCTGGCCATGGTGCCCACCAAGACCAAGCTGTGTGCACTGCCTTCCTACCTGTTCAGTTTGGCCCAGTGCTTCTTGGACACTGAGCAGCTGGGGAGAGTGAAGATGGTCTGTGTCCAGCTTCAGTCGTTGTTGAAGGTCCAGAGTGGAAACCATGGTCAGAGGAAAGGAGTCCAAACGAAGCAAACTTACTGAGGGAGAGATGGAGTTTTAGGGAGTCACTGCATTGACTCCATTCAAGCTTTACCTGAAATGCATTTTATGCCGACTTGGGGAGGGGCGGGAATCGCCCACATCCTTACTCCTGAGTGTAGCTTGCTGCCCACTTTTAGAATGCACCAAGTTGAGGTAGTATTTTTTTTGTGTTTTCTAATCCTGATGCCAAGGAAAAGTATGAACGGTGGTGTCCATGTCAGATCAGCGTCATCAATCCATTGTTATTTATAATTAGAGTTATTTTGACATGGCCTTGAGTGAAACTAATAGATGCCCCTAGCGTGAGGAGTATGCTTACCTTCCCCCCCATGCCCATTGGGCTGCCCCGACGTCAAGCAGAGCGCTGCTTCTGGGGCCAAGATCTTGTTTTGAGATCTACTTCTGCCCTGATTTGATCTTAGACACCTAAAAAAAACCCCAGAAAACTCTTTTGTGCGTGTTTCCTTATTTATAAGACAAAGAGGACATAAAACCCTTCCCAATCCCATGAAGTTAACTAGGAAGCCTCTGGACCCGAGCCTGGAGTGCGGGGTTGCAGCTAAGTGGGCGGTGACAGGGCCCTGGGCTTCTCCAGGGCTCGTGCTGGTGGCACCTGAGCTGCCGCCTGGCATGACCACGGAGACACCAAATGCAAGTACAACTGTGTGACACAAACAGCTCGCTCCCTCTGCCCCTGGCCTTGGGAGAAACCCAGCGTGAGCATAGGGACAGCTGTTTTCCTGGGGGCTCTTCTTCTGCGTTGGCTCATGGTTAGGGTACAGCCCAAATGACTAGTAGAGCTCTTTCCTTCTAAAGCAGAACTTAAGTGAAGGCTGCACGTTTCCCTATCTTCAGGCCAAATCCAAACCTTTTTTTCTATCCTTAATGGATACATTTTCTTGCACCCTATTGTGACAGATCTTTGGGAAAAAGTAAAAATGAATTGTTCTCTCTCTCTCTCAAACTTACAGAATATTATTGAGAAGAAACCATCAGCTTTTTAACATTTTGTGAAGTCTGATATCTCCTTCTGTTCTTCAAGAGACCTTGAAAAGTGTCAGGAGATGGCACAGAGCCTCAGCTCAGGAGTGCGGTGGTAGAGGCCACGTCCTGCCCCACTGGTAACAAGAGCCAGGGCTCTAATCCACGCCACATGCGGTGACCTGAGCAGACCCTGCAATACAACAGAAGCATTGCTGTCTCCTTACGGAGCAGTTGCTCAGAAGCCGTGCTACAGCTGTGGCCTGCTTTGTTGGGAAGTGCAGCGGGACTTGATCTTATAATCTTTTTTTCTCCCTATAGGTATTTAAATAACAACTGGTCTGTAGGAGTACCTGCCAGAAGGGATTGAGCTCTGCATTCTGTCCTCAAAAAACCATTGTTCTGTGTAATCTTAATTTTGTTAGCAATTAGAGGGGTGGACTGGAGAATAAAAACCCCAAAGCAAAGCTACTTCTTGACCCAGAAGAGCTGACTTGCAGAATTTAAAATTGAAATTGGGGAACATAGTTCCTCTAAACCCTTAAATTCCATAGAATTCTGAGAAAGTAAGAAGCACACAGAAGTCTAGACCTTACTAAATCCATTTATTCCAAGTTAACCAATCAAGTCAAAGTTGTGAATTCAAGCAGAAAGTAGTGGAGAGCTGGCATTCTGACACTGCATGGAGACTTCAGAAAGTTTCATGCCCTTCAGTGTCCATTTGCTTAAAATTGAGAGACAGTTAAATTGTTCTATTTTGCTATCTTTGTCTGAGTTTTGAAGAAATTATCATCTGTTTTAAAGCTCTTTAGGAGAGCTGAGAGGTGACAATCTGGCGAACTGTGCCACAGGGGAGGCAGTGCTGGGTCGGGGTGGACGTGGGGTCACACTGTTTTTACATTTGCTGACATATGCCTCCCCTACCCTCAAATTCTAGTGACTAGATTCGTGATGGCGAACCTATGACACGCATGTCAGCACTGACAGGCGTAGCCATTTTCGATGACACGCGGCCGCATACCAGAGAAGTATGGGGCCACATGCCAAGAAGGACGTTTCATCCTTGGCTCCTGCACAGCCAGGTGCAGTAGCCGAGGATAAAACATTTGCTGTAGTGTGGACACTCTGTGCCGGAGGTCTGTAGGCCAAAACAATAGAACTCCGGCACAGAGCGTCTAGTTCTGGTTAGGCCGTTTTTCTCGAAGTGACACACCACCCAAGTTATGCTCAGTTTTTTGGCAAATTTGGACACACCAAGTTCAAAAGATTGTCCATCACTGCCTAAGAGCATGGCTTACTTTTTCTACATATTTGTTTTTTATTGTGATAATATATATATGTAAGGCCAGTGGCTGTGGCCATGCAGATGCAGGTTCTCAATAGATTCGGGCAGATGGTAAAGGAACTGTGGAGCCCGAAAATGGTGAGCCATTCCTTTTATTAAAGTCTTGTAACTGTGGATGAGCAAAGAGGCAGGACTCCCTCACCATTTCGTACTCATCCGGACTCAGGCCCCCAGCAGCCTCAGCAGAGCTCAGCCAAAGGGCCAGCCTGAAATCAAGGCTCCCACATCCCTCAGCTCTTTCTCTCTCTGCACTCTCCAACAAAAACCAGCTTGGGGGAAAAAAACCTCTTCTTCAGCAAACAATAGCAAACAATTGACCCTTCCCAGGCTGGGGAAAAAACCCCTTTCAAGTAAACAATAGCAAGCAATGGCCCCTCCCAAGCAGGAAGGCAATCTGCAATTTGCCATCTGCGGCCCTGAGGGCAAGCACAGCAGCCTTCCACAGACTATACTAAGGTGACCAGACATCCAGCTTTTGGTGGGACAGTCCCGATTTTTAACAATTTGTCCCGCGTCCTGCGACATTTTAAAAAAGTCCTGATTTTTGGAAAGAATGCACGAAAAGCGAGGGAACGGTGGGAGAACAGGAAGGGAATATATGGTTTTCGGCAGGAAGACCCTGCCTCTACCTGGAAGTGCCCACGCTGCCACAAGAGCTGGCTGCCCCATGCGGGGCCCCGAAACAAAGAACTTCAGGTGGGACGTACCTGCTGGGGCGGCGGCTGGACGTACCTGCTGGGGCGGCGGCTGTCAAGTCCCCTAACTACCCCTAGGCCCGCATCCTGGACGCCGATGTGCGGCTCCAGGCTCTGAGAGGCGCAAGCCGCTCAGTCTCCAGCAGGCGGTGGGGCTGGATGCGGAGAGCGCGGCCACCGCAAGGATGAGTCCAGGTGAGGAGTGTGTGCGCACGCCGGTGGCCCTTCTCTGCCTGCTCCCACCCGCTCGTGCAGCTCCGGCATCGGTTTTGGGACTGTGTAACCTGATCCCTCTGACTCACTCAAAATTTCCCATATAGCAATATTTCTGAAAATGATCTTTTTAATGAGATATCATTATTAAAAAGTAGATTGATAAGGAAAAGGTTAAATCTTGGGCATCAGACCAAATTTTTAATCAAGCCCCCCCCCCCCCCCCCCCCCCCCCCCCCCCCCGTCAATGGTGGTCTGCTTTACCAACTTTAAAATCTGGTCACCTTAGACTATACACACACATGGCACTGCCCCAATACAAGGGAGCAAGCTTAAAAAAGATTTGTTTATCCAACATTTCACCCCTTTGGCTCACTTCACAATCTACACCACAGGTAACCCTGTGTGAGGAGTGAGGTACATTACATAAACAAACTATAGTAACAGTACCAGTTAGACTATTACAATTACAAAGGTGCCCTTCATGATGTCTCCCTGAGCACTCTGCCCAAGGCGCTAACTGGAGGCCCATCTCTAGCCTCAGGGCTGTGTCCATGGAAGCCTTAAAGTGTTCTTGGTATATCTCCAACTAGATGAGAAGCTTCCCTGTGCAGGAGGGCCTCCAGCAGACCTGGGCCCCCCATTAGGGTCTGTCATTCTGTCCAAAAGCGGCATATCCATCCAACAAGGGAACCAGTGCCCCCTCTGGTTGCAGTCCAAGAGTCAGTCCATGATAGACAGCCCAGCTGTCTGTGCAAATCACCAAGGTAAAAGTCCATTACAGGCAACTAGGTACACATGGGGCCTTAGGCCTCCCCTGTCATCCTTGTAGTCATGGCAGCTCTGAAGACCCTGCCCCAAGGAGGAGCGTGTGTTGACAGTGGCCAACCTCTCCATCTGTGCTCCAGAGAGCACGATGCCATCCACCCCTATGTCCTACAATTGCAGCAAGCCTACCAGGGGCTCAGTAGTTACTCTATGTTGCTGGGTTTTTACCTTCTGGACTATCTCTGGCCAAGCTCTGGTTGTACGGATGGCAGCTTCAGCCCAAGCCTCCTCATCCTCAGAAGAGGAGTTGAAAACGCCTGCACCCACTGACTCAGAGCCACTCTGCCTGTGGCTGCCAGCTCTCAGCCTGAAACTGAACCCACTGTTGTTCCGCCAACAACTGCATCTGCCAATGTTTAACTTCCAGGGCAAACTGCAACTTGCAAACCCATTTGACCTCCTTTTTCAGAGATCTTTCCAGTTCCAGGCATCGTACCTGCAGTTCTCAGATCTGCAGCTTTCTCCCATGACTGTTCCAGCTCCTGCCATTGCTGCTACTCAGTTTATAGACCTTGAGAAGCCTCTTGCATAGAGCTCTCGGTTTTCTCTCCTAGGGTTGTAAAAAACAGCCAGCCCATGTGTCGGTCAAATAAGTTTGTAAATACGATGTATATGTTTGCTCGCTTATAGTTTGCATTGGGTGTGGGAGACAGACTGTAAACTGGCAAGGTCCTTATAGCCTAAGGCTGTTTTAAGACTAAGCCTTTCCCACCCCTCTAATACTAAGATCTTCTCAAAACTAAGCTTTTCCCCACACCCTTGACTGTTGCATGATGTAGGGTGGTGCACTCTCATGAGGAATCTCATTTATGCCTCAGATAAGTGGCTTTGTATCACAGACTTCTTTATTTGTATATTGGCTTAAAGTAGTGGTTCTCAAAGTGTGCACCAGGGCATACTGGTACACTCTAGAAGATTTCCAGGTGTGTCCTGTGGTATTCCAGAGAAATATGTGCCTGTTGGGGACCAAAAAACCAACAGGGTTTTTGAAATTTTGATTTCTAAGGGACAGAGGTGTGGGGAATGGGCTGTAAGCTGACAGTCGCCCCCTCCCCCCTGCCTGATTAGGTTGCAAAAGGCTGTTAAGCTGTGGTGCTGGATTGTTTACTCTACCCCCCAGGTTCCCTGGAAAGACTGGAGGCAAGTTTCTTCTATCCTTTGTTTGGTGTCAAGTTAAAATGATATGTATGGTGGGGGTTTTGGATTGATGATTAAACATAAGGAATTTTCTCTTGAAGCCTTTTGGATTTCTATAAAAGAAGAATATGTGGCAATATCTAAAAAAGCTTTAACATTTTACTACAATTTTCAACATCCTATTTATGTGATTTAGGATTTTTTTACCCTTTTCACCCTCAACAGAATTAAGAGTAAAAAGAGGAATACTTCAATGTACTGATGACGAAATGAGAGTTTGCCTTTCAAGTATATGTCCAAACATTGAAGAAATCTCTAGGACACATCAGGCTCATGTTTCATATAAACACAAGAGTGAAAAAATTTAACACATTTGCACTGGGACCTGCCAAATATACTAAATCTTACTAAGAATGTATCTATATCAGTGGTTCTTAACCCTGAATGGAAAGGGAAGTGTTTTCCCACTGTGTGTATTTTCTCACCTGCAGGGTGCAAGCTAGGATTAAAGCTAATGCCCCATCAGTTCTTGGCTTCATTGTTTTATTACCATCTGTCCAAATCAAATGTGAACTTGCACAGACCAGGTGGTTCTGATGGTGGCCGTGGCTACTGGACATATACCACGGTATCCAAAAAGAGTGTCATGGGGAGCCATACACTGGGAAGCAATGATTAATCTTCTACCCCACTGCTCAAGGGTGTCTGTGGCTCCATACAATCTGATCTGCACCCTGCCAGCTGCACCAGATGTAAGGTCAGTGGCCATGGCCATGCAGATGCAGGTTCTCATTAGATTCGAGCAGATTGTAAAGGAACTGTGGAGCTAGAAAATGGTGGTCCATTTTGTTTATTAAAGTCTCATAATGGTGGATGAACAAAGAGGCAGGGCTCCCAAACCCCCTCAGCATTATGGACTCACAGGCCCCCACCAGCCTCAGCAGGGCTCAGCCAAAGGTTCCAACCCGAAATCAGAGCTCCCACATCACTCAGCTCTTTCTCTCTCTCTACACTCTTCAGCGAAAACCGGCTGGGGGAAAAAACCCTTCTCCAGCAAACAATAGAAAGCAATGGCCCCTCCCAAGCAGGAAGGCAATTGCAATTTGCAATATGCTGCCCTGAGGGCAAGCACCCACAGCCTTCCACAGACTATACACACACAGCGCTGCTCCAATACAAGGGAGCAAGCTTATAAAAACGTTTGTTTACCCAACAATATATAAAACATAAAATTTACCATGGTAACCATTTTTAAATGTACATTTCTCTAGCATTGAGTACATTCATATTGAGCAACTATCACCATCATCCATCTCCAGACCTCTGTCATATCCTCAAACTGAAACTGTGCCCATTAATCAGCAACTTCCCATTCCCCCTGTCCCTGGCACTTGACAACTATCTCCCTACTTTCTGCCTCTGTGAATTTCACTGTTCTAGATACCTCAGATAATATGTATGTATAATACCATAGAATATTTGTCCTTTTGTGACTGGCTTATTTCACTCAGCATGTCTTCAAGGTTAATCTCTATTGTAGCATGTGTCAGAATTTTCTTTTTTCTTTTTAAGCTGAATAATATTGCATTATCTGTAACACCACATTTTGTTTATCCAGTCCTTCATTAGCAGACATTTGTATTGTGAATGACGCTGTTATGAACATTGGCGTACAAATCTGAGTCACTGCTTTCAATTCTTGTAGGGTATAGACCCAGAATTGGAATTGCAGCTTCATATGGTGATTCCATGTTTAATTGTTTGAGGAATTCTACACTATTTTCCATAGTAGCTGCAGCCTTTTGCATTTCTACCAATGATGCACAAGGTTTTGATTTCTCCACATTCTCACCAACACTTGTTATTTTCTGCCTTTTATTTGTTTTGTGTCTTGATAAAGCCATCCTAATGAATGTGCTGGGGTGTTTCATTGTGGGTTTTGTAAGGTATTTTCCCCGCCGAGGAAGAAAGAAGGGCATATTTACCAAGTGTGGAATAGCAAAAGCTCTATTTAGTAGAGTGCATCCTGGATGAGGTTCTCTGGTCCGGAGACGGGGGCCAGAGATGTTGCGCAGCCTTCCCTGCTGGTGGTGGTGGTGGGGGGGGTAATTTATAGCATCAGTACGTTGGTCGGGTTGGTATGACATGGCAAAATTTCATTGGCTGACAGACAGTCATTCTTTTCCAAAGTGTTCCTGGGAAGTTTCTTTTGGCGCGCATGGGTGTGGGCGGTTCCAGCCAAAGTTCCCGGGCCTGGTTCCTCACGTGACCTTCCCCCATTGCCAACTGACCTCACAGGTTTGACTTGCATTTTCCTAATGATTAGTGATATTGAACATTTTTTCTGTGCATGTTGGTCATTGATATACCTTCTTTGATGACATAGCAATTCAAAATTTTTTGCCTATTTTTAAATTAGGTTGTTTGCTTTATTGTTGTTAAGGTACAGTTTGATTTTTTCTTTTTTTGTATTCTGGATTTTGCTCCTTTATCAGACATATGATTTTCAAATTTATTTTCCATTATGTGAGTTGCCTTTTCACTCTGTTGATAATATTCTTTGATAAACAAAAGTTTTTCATTTTTATGAAGTCTGTTGTATCTGGGTTTTTTTTTGCTTCTTGTTCTTTTAGTGCTGTGTCTAAGAAATCATTGCTAAGTTGCTTTAGCTATTTTAACATATGGCTCCTTTCTCTGTTATACCATAAATCCATTACTTGTGGCAATTTATTTTTGAAGGCTTTTAGTTCTGAAACAGCTCTTTTATACTTGTTTGGAGAGTGGCCCTTTACGAGATTACAAAATTGGTTGATTTCACTTTTTAGCCATGCTCTACTCTCTGTCTTCTCTTCTCAAGAGATCACAAAGGCTCATTTGTGGATAAAGAAAAAAAAAAGAGAGTGAGGGAAATGCTTAGCTTGAAAAGAGCCTCAGTCATTTTTATTATAGGAACTGAAGAGAGAAAGGCCAGATTTAAGAAGTCTGGGGCATCTGAGAGGGCCCCTTAGGAAGACTTACAGGAAGTATATGACACCACACTGGACTGTCATTTGTCTGAGAAGGCTAAGATCTGTTTTCTAAAGCCCTCTTTTTTCCCCTCAAGCTAGAAAGATTGTTGAAGAGTGGGTAGGCCCTGGGGCAAACCTCTAATAAACTGTCACTCCATCCAAGAACAGAAAGAGTTGTTCAGTATACACTTCTCCAAGCGTATAGATGATATCGGTTCTGATGCTGGTTGAAGTGGAGTTCAAGTATGGTGTTGTATAAAAAAGCATTTTATTGAATCCACTCTTAGAGAAACTTAGGTTATTGCAGTGAGATTTACTCAAAGTTAAAATGGAAGATTGTTCACAGGTATTCAATGTGTCATCTCCCTCTGTCTAGCCAAGAAAAAAGGTCTTGTCTTTATTAAGCCCAGCATAAAGACCAAAGTCCAGATACTCTGTACCATGGTTTAGCCTATATCAAAGCCCAGTCCAGCCCAGGCACTGTTCAAAGCCTGTATTTTGGAGATCATCTGGCTACCAGCCCATGCAGCATGGCTGCTGCTTGGAGACCCTGTAAATGAAAGAGCAGGGCAAGCTTTTTTCCAAGCATGAAGAGAGAGAGCTTTGCTAAGCCTGTATTTTTATTTTAGGGCTGGGAAGGGACTAGCTTTTCTTAAACTACCCAGTCAGTTTCTTTAAAATTTCATGGGCTTGTGCTGGTTACTCCCGCTAATCAATTGGATCCTCTTCTAGGCTAGAGTGACAAGCCTCTATGGCTGTCAGTCTGGCTTCTACTGCACATATCTTAAAATGGAAGCACAGAAGCACCTTCCCTCATGGCTGGACTGGTAGTGCCTTGCAGAGAGTCTTCCCAAACCGGAGTCCAAAGGGCTGACTCACAATGGAGTCTGAAGGCCTAATGAATTCCTCAATGTGCAATTGAGCTTATGACTACTTTAGCCTTCTAGCAAATTAAGCTAATTGGGATGTTGAAGCATCTTACTAAAGCAGACTTTCCAAATTTAATAAATACAATGTTCAACTCCTTTTGCTTTCTTTCCCCATCAATATCTAGCTACCTGCCTATGTTAACATAGAAATACATTTTATAAATGTTCATTCGTTTTTTTGAAAACACCCAATATTTCTTTTATTTTTTATTAAATGTTGGTAAGACTTTTTAATAGCTTAGAAAATCCTTTTCCTATTTGCCAATTTCTCATACTTTACCCATTATTTATGGATTATATTCTGTACACAAATCATTAATAGTAGCCACACATCCAAAATACCATGAGTAGATATTGCTTGGTATAAAAAAAACAATGGAGTAATGCATCATAAATTTACACAACCTCATCCTCAAAGAGCAAATTGAACACAGAGAGAGAATGCTTCAAGGACATTGTTCTTTATAGTTGATTGTTACAGAAGGAAGTATTCATGAGGTATATATGTTATAGTCTTTTCTCATTACTTATGTTATAACCACATGTCACAACTTCTGTAGCATTGGGCTATTGTTGATTTTAAACAACCAAGATTAGGTGAGCATTTATTTGTTTCCTTACCTGGTGTGTATTCAGATAAGAGATTGTTTGCTGTGGCTTCCCTGCTTGTATGTCTGGTCTGAAGAGTGGTTTTCTTCGTCAATAATTGTTCCTGAGCTGTTGCCTACATAATAACTCGACTTAGGGATATGGAGAGCTGTGGGTGTCTGGATTTGCACTCTAAAAAAGTTGAATGAGCCTGACCAGGTGGTGGCACAGTGGATAGAGTGTCAAATTGAGATGCAGAGGACCCAAGTTTGAAACCATCAGGTCGCCAGTTTGAGCATGAGCTCATCAGCTTGAGCACAGTTTGCTGGTTTGAGCATAGTTTGCTGGTTTGAGCGTGGAATCATAGACATGACCCCCTGGTTGCTGACTTGAGCCTAAAGGTCACTGGCTTGAAGCCCAAGGTCGCTGGCTTAAAGCCCAACATTGCTGGCTTGAAGCTCAAGGTCACTGGCTTGAGCAAGGGGTCACTTGCTCTGCTGTAGCCCTCCCCCTGTCAAGGTACATATGAGAAAGCAATCAGTGAACAACTAAGGAGATGCAACAAAGAATTGGTGCTTCTCACCCTTCTCCCTTCCTTTCTGTCCCTACCTGTCCCTCTTTCTGTCTGTCTCTCTGTCTCTGTCACACACACACAAAAATGATGAATGATGGCCCTGGCTGGGTAGTTCAGTTGGTTAGAGCATTGTCCCAATATGCTAAGGTTGTGGGTTTAATCCTAGTCAGGGCACACACAAGAGTCAACCAATGATGGCGAAGAAAGTAGAACCACAAATTGATGTTTCTGTCTCCCTCTCTTTTCCTTTTTGTCTAAACAAACAAACAAACAAAAAACAAACATTCACTAAATAAGAAACCAAAAAGTTGAATGATGGTCTACTTTATGAAGACAACCCTTTTCAAATGAACTGCAGTTTAATGAGTAGACCCCACTTGCCTACATCCACAGACTTGCAGGAATCCATGAACAGCTTTCCTGGGGACAAGAAACGATGGCAGTAAGTTTCTCTATTACAGAACGGAACATTAGTGTCTAAAATTCAATTTGGTGGTTGGTTTATAGGGCCCAAGCCATCCAAGAAACTAGGTCTCCTGAGAAACTGGCTTCTCAGGGCTGCATGTTAGCTGCCCTTTTTAAAAGTCATAATGGCCTCAGGAGCTAGAAAATGCTTTGCATCTGCAGCATCGCATTCTAACTCCTAAATTTAATGTCTGCAAGTAGGCATCGCAACAGAACCAAAGCTCTGTCCCTCCCAGTCTTGCCTGGCCCCTTCCTCTCACCACTGTGCCCCTTTCTCATATGCAGGGAAGCATTGTGGAGCCCGCCCCAGAGAGAGAAGCAGAAGTCAGAGGAAGCAGCCCAGGCCCTGCTCGCAGCTTTACTGGCACCGGGAAAAAGTGCTTTCAGCTGGCATAGGGGCTTGTGCATGCCAAGCTTTGCTTGTTTGCCATGGAAATCCTGGTTGTAACAGAGACCGATGCTATTCAGGCAGTGAGCAGGAAGCTGCTTTTATGGGGAGGCTTTTTTTTTTGGCACCACGTCTGACAAACACTCCAGTCAATCACTATAAAGTGCCTAATAACAGATGTGGTAATGAAGTCTGAAGAACTCTGTCACTATTTTTTCGTTTGTATTGCAGGGACTAACAAAATGTCTCATTAAACCTCCAATCACACTGAATTTTGAATCGGGCATACCTATGTCATCAAAAATGACAGTTCCGCACGGGCTTTCTTCTCGGGTCCCTATCAGCCAAGGCTGCTGCCGGGAAAAGGTTGGATCAGTTTGGAGAAAGATGTTTCTGTTTTTTCTGGGCTGCTGTTTTCACTCCAATACAACACATAGGCAGACTCTTGCGGTACAATCAGTTTCCTTTAAGTACCTTGGATATAAATAAACAGTTTTTGTTATTACGTGCTTGTGAGAATATAAAATGCTCCCTGATTCACTTCAGTTCAAATTAGACTGCTTATAGCAGAAGAAATTAACTTCAGCTTTCAATCTTAGTAATGTTTCCGATAACCTGAAACCATGGTAAATTATCATATTTTAATAGGATAAATTATCTCAGAAAAAAATTTAATTACATCTGCAAAAGGTCTGTCTTTGATTGTGGCGGTTTCTAAGGCAAGTGTCTTCATTAAGCTTGTTTTTCCTTCTTTCTTTTTTAATGATGAACCTGAGCCTGGCTCATCATTAAAGAAAATGAATCTAAGCATTTAATGACTTGGGGCAGCTGGAAGAAATGTATGTCCTGTTCAGTAAGAGAACATGGCTCAAAACTTCCTTTGGAGCTTGTCCTGGGTTGTTCAGAGCTGGTTCTCGGTGACCACGTGCCTCAGAAAGCCAAGTGTTATGCCCATTTCTGACATGTCCCTATGTGGCTACACTATTGGATAGTGTAGATTTGGAAGCTGATTTTTGTTTGTTTCTAATCCAATATGGCCATAGGCATAGAGATTTGGGCAGACATTTTATATTAAATATTTTGTGAAGACCTTGGATTCCATTTTATAAAATTATTGATTTATTTCCTGGACTCCTAATTGCATAATTTGAGTTTTTCAGGATATATCCAAGAGAATTTGTAAGTGACTGTATTCTTAAATTAAGTTCTTTTAATTGGACTCTGTGAAGCAGATGATTCATAAAGCATAATTAAGTATTAATTTAATTTCAGTTCTTGAATTAGTAAAGCATAAACTTGACCTGCTCATCTGATTAGACTTGACAAGTATTATGTGTATATTTAACAGCTGTACACAAAACACACACACACATACACACCTGTAAAACCATACCAACTTTAATAGTACTCCATATTTGTTTACTCAACCAATACCTAACATTTATAATTCACTTTTTACTATCTTTATGCATTTAAGACAACATTTTACACCATTGATGTCGACAATATTTCTTGCCAAATATGAAAGTGAGCATGTGAACACTAAGATTTCTCTAAATACACCATACATCAAAAAGTGATACCTTCTAGGCACAGCAGGAAAGACCTGTGGGTCAAGCAAAGACACTGTCATTGGGACTATTCAGTTGTGGGATGAGCAAAGCTTTTCTTTAAAAAAGATTAGGATTAGTTTCTTTTACTTTGTTTTTTTAAAATAATTTTCCCTAAGAAAAACAAGATCTTTTGAGGTAACCCAGTTTCTGTTTTAATTCCAATTCCATTGTTGTGAGATTATTTCTATAAATTAATGGCAATGCCTTTTTAGAAGTAGAAACTTGGCCAGCCAGGAGTGGCCCTGAGCAAACATGCCAACTCCTGGAGAAAGAGATCACATTAGGGATCATTTCTCACATCTACTGAAGCTCCCAGCAGAGAAATGTGCTTTCCCCTGGTGTGGATCCCATTCTCAGTTATTAATCTCTTATCTCAAGCATCTGGACTCATATCAACTGTCTGTTGATATACCATCCCCTGACTGCTCTTCAACCTTAAAGATGATATTAATGTTGCATGCCCCATAACTCCAAGTTTTGATCTAACCCAGTTAACCACTTATTGAGCATCTGCTCTAGTCTTGCAAGTGGGAGAGAAGTAGAAATCAGGAAGGAGTGGAGTGTAAGCTAAGACAAAGACATGGGCTCTACTTTTAAGCAGCTTATAGTATTTGTCTAGGGCAGTGGTTCTTAACCTGGGACCTGCCAAATATACTAAATCTTACTAAGAATGTATCTATATCAGTGGTTCTTAACCTTTTTTGAGGTACCGAACCCACCAGTTTCATATGCGCATTCACTGAACCCTTCTTTAGTGCTAAATAAAATATGATTTTTTTTTCCAAATTCAAGACATAGGTATATATTTTTTTACTGGTGCACAAAATGAGCCGTGCATGAACATCACCTTGCTCAAAGAACAAAACCAACAAAGTGCATGAACTCACAACAAATTACGGTGTTACTTTATTCTGGCCTCCACGGCAGAGGCTTCTCCAAACCCCTGAGACTGACTCATCAAACCCCTAGGGTTCGATAGAACCCAGGTTAAGAACCACTGCCCTAGACAAATACTAGGTCCACAAGAATCATGATCCATGTTTAAACAGGGCTACTTATTGAGAATAAAAGAATGCCAATGAAAAGAAAGCCTTAAGTTATTTTGTTTGTTTTTAGCCTGTGCATGTATGAGAGAGAGATAGAGAGAAAAAGAGAGAAAGAGACAGACAATAAGGGAGAGAGATGAGAAGCATCTACTTGTAGTCATGGCACTTTAGTTGTTCATTGATTGTTTTCTCATATGTGCCTTAATGGGACTGGAGGGGAGCTCCAGTCAAGCCAGTGACCCCTTGCTCAAGCCAGAGATCTTGGCCTTTAAACCAGAGACTGTGGGGTCATGTCTATGATCCAATGCTCAAGCTGGTGAGCCTGCACGCAAGCCAACAACCTCAGGGTTTTGAACCTGGGTCCTCAGCATCCCTGGCTGATGCACTATCTAATGTGCCACCACTCGGTCAGGCTAGCCTTAAGCTTTTAAATGAATTTACAGAATAACTATTAATTAAAACCTTGAAAGTATCCATAGGTTCTCTTCAGAAACAGCATAATTTTTCTCAAATTATAACAATATTTTTATAGCAAAGCTTTTATTGTTTTCCTACCTTTATAATTCCAAGTATTGCAATCATTTTGTGGGAACTCTGGGATTTTCCTTTGCAGTTGTATAGTTTAGAAATTGAACGGGATAATCCTGACCTTTTATTTCTTTCCTTTTGTATTGGGAAAAGTATTTCAAGATCCAGAACAACTGATTTACATAATCCGAGCTTTATTTTTCCTATGCGTTATTCGTTCATTCAGTCAAGTATTCCATATGTTTCAAGAACATGTAGAGACAAACAGTGTACTGTTTGACATTAAGAAGTTCACTGCCTACTGGAGAAATGAGTAAGAAAATGGTGAATAAAATAATAAAGGTCACATTGGCTACGCCCAGGATGCCCCAAGGCATTATGGGAACAAAGAAGAACGTTGTCTAGACTGACCTGGGAGCTCTTCTAAAAGGAAGCAATATTGGATTCTGTTTTGTTGTTTATTTGTTTGGGTGTTTTTGTTGTTTTATTTATTTAAAAAATATTGAATTATTGGGGTGACATTGATTAATGAAATTACATAGATTTCAAGTATACAATCAGTTCTGTAGTATATCATCTGTATATTGCTCACCACCCAAAGTCAAGTCTTCTGTCACCATTTATCCCCCACTTACCCTTTTATACCTGTCCCCTCTCCTTCTGATCATCACCATATTGCTGTCTGTCATCTGTGTTTTTTTTTTCTTAATCCCTTAACCAATTTCACCCAATCTCCCAACATCCTACCCTCTGACAACTGTGAGTCTGTTCTTTGTATGAGTTTGTTTCTATTTTGTTTATTTGTTTATTTTATTCACTAGATTCCACATATGAGTGAAATCCTGTGGTACTTGTCTTTCCCTGACTGGCTTATTTCACTTAGCATAATGCTCTCTCGGTCCAGGTCCATCCGTGCTGTTGCAAAAGTATTCCATTGTGTAAACGTACCACAGCTTTTCTTTTTTTTTATCCACTCACCTATTGATGGGCACTTGGGCTGCTCCCAAATTTTGGCTATTGTAAATATGCTGCCATGAGCATAGGTACATATATTCTTTTTGAATTAATGTTTTTGGTTTCTTCAAGCATATTCCCAGAAATGGGATTGCTGGTCATAGGACAGTTCCATTTTTGATTCTTTGAGGAAACTTCATACTTTTCCACAGGGGCTGCACCAATCTGCATTCCCATCAACAATGCATGAGGGTTTCCTTTTCTCTATATCCTCTCCAACACTTGTTGTTTGTTGATTTATTGTTGATAGCCATTCTGACAGCTGTGAGATGATATCTCATTTTGATTTTAATTTGCATTTCTCCAATGAGCTACAAATTTCAGTCTCTCCTCACACAACTTCAGTTTGCTCAGCCTTCCCTCTCTGCCAGAGCCGAGGGTGAGCGGCCGCTGACAAGATTTTGTGTGTTGGCCTTTTAAGAGGGCACTTGTGTCTCTGGCAGATTTCTGTCTCTCCCTGGTCATCAGAATCTTAGTTGATTTTCACAGCCAGATGTTATTTGGGCACCTCTTCCATCTTTGATGCTCTGACCTGGGGAGCCCAGCATGGATTGAGACCCCATGCTCCTCAGGGGTAACCTTTGTAACTAAGATATCTCGCTGGAACCTCAGCGGCTGGTGGTGGAAGCAGGGCCAGACATTATGTGGCTCTGCCCTTCCTACCAGTGTCAGTGTGGCTTCTTTTGTAAATCCTTGGTTATAAGACTTTTGTTCAGCTAGTCTTTAGTTAGTTATTCAGGTTGATTGTTCTATATTTTAGTTTTAATTTCAACGCACTGGGAGGAAGTGCGTGTAACTTTTACCTGCTCCTCTGCCATCTTGGATTACCTCCATTTGATTCTAGAAGATGAATGAAAATTAGGTTCACCAGATAGTTTAGGGCTGTGATGGCGAACCTATGACACGTGTGTCAGCACTAACACGTATAGCCATTTTTGATGACATGCAACCACATGTGGCCGCATCCCAGAGAAGTATGGGGCTGCATGCCGAGAAGGACATTTCAACCTCAGCTACTGCACCTGGCTATGCAGTAGCCGAGGATAAAACATTTGCTGTAGTGTGGACACTCTGTGCCGGAGGTCTGTAGGCCAAAACAACAGAACTCCGGCACAGAGCGTCTAGTTCTGGGACTTCCAGTTAGGCGTTTTTCTCGAAGTGACACACCACCCGAGTTATGCTTGGTTTTTTGGCGATTTTGACACACCAAGCTCAAAAGATTGCCCATCACTGGTTTAGGGTGTTCTAAGAAGAAGGAATATCATGGGGGAAGATCTAGAGGAGTGAGAATGTGTAATATTTTGGAAAATTCAAGTAGCAAGAACTGCTCAAGTGATTTATATTTATAAATATCCCCTAATATTTGTGAGCACATATGATGAGTATATATGATGTGGCTAGACTCAAGTCATCTTGCGTGAATGAATGCCAATTTGGACTTTATTGCAAAGGCAAGATCTTGAAAGCTTTTAAGTATAGAAGTGTGATACTCTTATTTGTGTTTTAAAAAAATTGGTGGGAGGGTGAAGGTTGAATAGGAAGTTGATTGGTAAAAATGAGAAATGGATCAAACTGGAAAACTAGTCAAAATTTGGTGTTTCTAGGCCTTGGTTTTGAAACTTGCTATCAGCAAAACCTATTTATCTTTACCATAAGATGTTTAACTAACGGACTAATACTACTTAACTGTTATTGTACTTAGAGTGAGAAATGATAGAGGTTATTTATTTTTCAACTCTTTATTTCATGTTCCAATGTTATAATAAAATGTAAAAATTTGACTCTTTTAGGAATAGCCAACCAAATTGGCTATTTCCTTATTCCTTATAGAAGGTTTTACTAAGATATAAAAATGATAAACAATTTAAAATGATGGGACCATAATTAGTAGGTAAAGTTGACATCACTGGCTGAAATTAACTTAAAAGTACTTTGGAAACCTGTTAAAAATACCAATCAACATGTTTTTTAAAAGTTGTAAACTCATCCTAGAATCTATGGAACTTATAAATACAGGAGTTGAGAGATAATTCTTGCAACAATTTTGCTATTGGGCAATTGACTTAAGCCTAAAAAATAATGAAACATAAAAAAAAAAAAGAAAAAAACCCAAACATTTCCAATAGGCAGGTCAAGCACAATTGGCTGGGAATGGGAGAGAAATAATTATAGTACCCATAAAAGTAGTAAAACTATGCTCTATTTCAAACTAACAAGTGAAAGTTGTTCCCCAGAACTTGTGTGTGTGTGTGTGTGTGTGTGTGTATGTGTGACAGAGAGAGAGAGAGAGAGAGACAGGGAGGAAGATGAGAAGCATCAATTCTTTGTTGCAACACCTTAGTTGTTCATTGATTGCTTTCTCATATGTGCCTTGCACGCGGACTTTCAGCAGACCAAGTAACCCCTTGCTCGAGCTAGTGACCTTGGGTCCAAGCTGGTGAGCTGTGCTCAAACCAGATGAGCCCGCACTCAAGCTGGCAACCTTGGGGTTTTGAACCTGGGTCCTCTGCGCCCTAGTCCGATGCTCTATCCACTGTGCCACCACTTGGTCAGACCTCAGAGAGAGACAGAGAGAGAGAATCAGAGAGAGGGATAGATAGGGACAGATAGACAGGAACAGAGAGATGTGAGAAGCATCAATCATTAGTATTTCATTGCCATTGCGACACCTTAGTTGTTCATTGATTGCTCTCTCACATGTGCCTTGACCGCGGGCCTTCAGCAGACTGAGCAACCCCTTGCTGGAGCCAGCGACCTTGGGTCCAAGCTGGCCAGCTCTTTGCTCAAGCCAAATGGGCTCACACTATAGCTGGCAATGTTGGGGTCTCGAACCTGGGTCTTCCGCATCCCAGTCCGATGCTCTATTCACTGCGCCACCACCTGGTCAGGCAAGCCTCAGAACTTTTAAAAAATAAAAAGAGAAGTATTTTCAGGTACTTAAGAAATGTACTGCATTCTCATGGTTCATGATAGTTATTCTTGAAAATACTTAACTTGAAATACATGTTTTTTCAACAGATTTTATTTGTCCAATTTACCAATTCTAAATCTTGCTGGAGAAGTCTCAGCAAACCCAAGTTGTTTTGTTCTTTAAATGGGTTTTTTAAAATTCTTTGTTCAAGTTCATATCTTCTTTATACATTTTATTCTCTTGATTCTTCCCTCCCTTCTTCCCTCCCTCCCTCCCTCCCTTCCTTCCTTCCTTCCTTCCTTCCTTCCTTCCTTCCTTCCTTCCTTCCTTCCCTCCCTCCTTCTTTCCTTCTTTCTTCCTTCACTCATTTGCCCTCCTCTCTGCCAGGTGCTGTTCTAGGTACCAAGGATACCATGGAGAACCAAAAATGCACCATGCCACTGAAGAAAATGGGGATGGCCTTCCATCTTTCATCAACTCTTGCCACAGTCATTGACAAAACTTTTGTGAGGCCTGTGTCTAATCTGCTCCCTCGATGTACAGATTGAGTAGACATAACTCACTGTGAGCGCCTCTTCCTTGGAATGAAAAGGGGCATTCACAAGTTGCCTTATTAAAGTATTGGCCATTTCATCAATAATTTAGTGTTAAACTTTTGTAAGAACCTTAGGAC
Source organism: Rhynchonycteris naso (assembly GCA_037038555.1). NCBI lineage: Eukaryota > Metazoa > Chordata > Mammalia > Chiroptera > Emballonuridae > Rhynchonycteris > Rhynchonycteris naso. Next base: position 172,007,249 of record CM073000.1, read on the forward strand.
CTATAATTTGTATGTTTGCATTTTTTGTAGACTGACATCAGCTCCAGAAAACAAATGTAAGCTCATATTTATTATCTTTGTATGTCACAGTTCATAGTATTGTATAATACAAACTCACAGGACCTTGAGTTTGGGCCCAATATTAGTTTAAGGACAAGCTATTGATGAAATGGATGTGTGACCTTGAGCATGCACTTTGTTTCTCTGGACCACAGCATCATCATCTGTAATAGCAGAGCAGTGGTCCAGCTTCCTGCTAACGGCTCTGTTCACACAACAGTCAATGAATCTTAGGCATTCTGAAGGTTTATGAGAAAGGCAAAAGGAGATACAACTCCCATTATAAGTTTGTGTGCTAATGTCGCTTTTTTCTGGCTGATGTTTCTGAAAGGGAAATAAAGTAGAAAGAGAATGAGTGACTCATCAGTGATCAAAGTTAGACACTGAACCAGATTAGAGTTTATTCAGATTCTATTTCTTTCAGTCTCCCTGGCACTTAGGTCCTGGATTTCCCTAGAAATGGCAAAGAAGGATAAGGAAAGAGATGCAGAGAAATAAAAAGAGAGAATTATGAATAATGTGAATGAAGAAAGTAATATGGAAAATGGCTCTTAATTTTCCTATCAATATGAGATTGTTCTCGAACTCTTATTCAGGGTCAGACAGGGTCACTTCTTGAATAAAAGATCTGTCTAGTTGCCACAGGAAGTGGTGTTGCTACTTCAGCATGTGGCACTTTATCTACTAAAACAAAGCCCTATTTTAAGAGTCATAAAGTTGGGGTTTGGGTTGTGGCTTCTTATATTTGCATACATGTGTGATTGGTGAGGAAGCGGAGGTGGAAGGGAAGGCTGCCCAAGAATTTTCTCCTGAATGTTTTGGCCAAATGCAACAATGAGTAATTACCTTCTTCCGCCTACTTAGACTTCCTCAGCAGTTTCCTCACATTTTGCCTCAAATCTTCAAAGCTTTTGACCACGCGGGTTTAAAACCATAAGAATGAAAGTGTCCAGACTCTTGTTGCAGTGCCTGCTGCAAGAGATGTCTGTGATCACTGTATCTTGGTCTGGGTTAGTGGTTCAGAACTGAGTAACCCTGAGAAGAGTGGCAGTTGAGTCCTGATGTCACTGATGATTGGAAACATCTGTACAGTATAAATGTAGAAATGCCTTGTGCACTCTCTAATTCAGAGCCCCAATTTTACTAGGAAATAGTTTATTCACTTGGAGAATATAACGTTCAGTGAATTTGCATTTTAAGAAACATTATTTCTTCAACACAGAGATGGAATAATATTTTAGAAAGACTCTGACTGTTTTACCTGATGGAGAGGTGATCTAACTGTAGTTTAAGACACCCGGGTTCTGTTGCTAGTGTTTGACCATCCATATGCGAGCTCTGAAATCAGTCAAGTCATCGTAACATGGGAATTTAATTATTTCATCCATAAAATGAAAAATTTTGATGGGATCCCATAACACCTTAAACTGTAACTTTCAGTTCTATTTTTCAGCACAGAAACCCCGTGGAACTCAGGACATATGTAGTGTTCTGGAAACTATTTGAAGTCAAATGAATGCTAAAACCCTAAATTATATTATCTATGTTGAAGTATAAAAAAAATTTGGTGGTGAATGCTGTGCGTATGTGCGTTTGGATAAAATCTGGATAGATGCAGTTGACAGAAAAATGTTTAAAATCTTCATTCCATAGACATTGTTTTTCTTATGGGGTCTTTTTTCCTCTGTATTTCCATCTCTAAGAGAAAACGGATGACTTGGCTTAGAGTGCTCAGTGGTGTCCTGACAGCGAGTATCTTAGGAATTGAAGGTTAGCATTATGACCCTGACTTAGGAGAGCAGGTGGAATGGAGGTGCCCTTGTCCGTGTCAGTGGGAGGTTCAGAATGAGTGCTGTCACCTTTCCTGCTATAGCAATATGCACCAATGCAAAGGACCTTCCCAAGAGAAGGGCCACGCAAATATGTAGGCTTCCCATGATTGTCGTGCTCCCATGTGCAAGGAAACACCCAAGGTTCTGATGACACAAGCATCAGCTGCAAGTCAGAGAATTGTTTTTTCCTCTTTCCTTTTATTACAATTTAACTTTTTCTTTCTAAAAGAAATTGCCTTCTTTGGCCATTTATTCTGTTGCAATTGGATTTTTTCCTGTTTGTCTTATGTCAGGGGATTGGTAAAACCTGAACTGTTTAGCTTCTTTAATCAGTATTGTTGGTTGAAAGAAATAGAAAAAACCAATAATCTCTCTTTTCTTCCTGGGCTGATCAGATTCTATTTTCTTATTCATTTTTCTCAAACCTGTTCACTGTTGGACTTCCTGAGGTCTCATAAGGTGTTTGGATATTTTACTCTAAACCATGATGTTCAACATCGTTCCTGAGCTGGCTCCAGAATTGCTATTCTACTCACTTTTCTACTCTGTTTCAGACAGTTGTGCTCACTTGCCTTTCCCTCTGGGAAGCAGGTTCTCTCTTGCCTCTGCTCTGACTACTTCTTCTGGTACAACCTGCCCAGTTTCTTCTACTCGGCAAAATCTGTTGTGATGCTATCTCTATGCTCACTCACCAGTTGGAAATACTTTCTGAATGCCCATTACTTATTCTGTAACCTTCTTTTAACCCTAATCATATGTTAAATAATTGCCTTGTCATTGTCATCCGCATGATACTACTTTCACATTAGATTGTCAACTCTTTGAGGGCAAAGCTAGTCTTCACCCATGTTTGGTGATTGAACGAATAACTGTTCTTCAGCAAAGGCTTTGAAAAATTTCTATGTGAAATATCGTTAAAATAATTACATTATTGGCCAGTTGATTAAAATTGAACTAGGTCTGTAGACTAGATAATAGTAGTGCATCAATTTTAAATTTCTTTATTTAGATAATTGTATTATGGTTATATAGGTGAATGTTCTTATTCTTAGAAAATGTACATTGAAGTATTTAGAGGTATTGGGGCATAATAAGTACAAATTATTCCCAAATGATTAAAATATATGTATATATATATATATATATATATATATATATATATACATATATATATATATGCAGATAGTGATAAAGTAAATGTGACAAACTGTTAACAACTGGTGAGTCTGGATGAAGGACATGCTTTGTTCTATTTCTGTAGATTTCAAATAAACTTGAAATTATTTTCAAAATAAAAAGTTGAAAAAAATCATTAAATTTGATATGCCATCTAATCAGAAATAGTTGTAGAAAACTAGTTCAAATGCAGGAGTATGAAAAGAACATTTATTTGTAGGTGAAAAGATTACCTAGAGAGGAGCTAGAATCTACTCATTTAATGTTTAACGCATGAACAGTAGCCCAGAACACACAACAATCTCTCCTAGCTACTGTGGGGCAGATTAATTCTGTTGGGTGGTCAAGTGCCAAATGGTTAAGGACAAATGGGAGGATGAGCTGTGCCAGTGCTTTGTGCGGGAAAGCAGCAGATGCATTTCAGAAGACAGGCATGGTGAAGGTCATGCTTCTAGGGACAAAATAACTCAGACTGGAATTTGAAGGTGATGGGCTCTTGCCAGGAGTTGTAACTTAGGGAAAAGAGTTCAGACTCATTGCAGGTGGTTTCTTCTGTGTGCAGCTGCCACTGAAGATGCAGCAAAATAGTGGGCATTATTGAGAGCTGTTTTGGGCGTCAAACAGAATATTTTTGGCATAAACGTATTGAAATACAAGCTTACCGGTTACCTATTGCTGTGTAACAAATTACCTCAACATGTGGTGGCTTAAAACAACACACATTTGTAACCTCACAGTTTCTGTGGGCCAGGAACCTGGTGGTTCTGACTCAGGTTCTCCTGAGGTTGTAGTCACTGTGTCAGCAGGGGTTATGGTCACTGGAAGGCTTAACAGGATCCACTCACATGGCTGTGGGCAGGAGGCCTCAGTCCCTCACTTGATGAAGCCCTCTCTCCATAGGGCTGCTTTAGTGTCCTAATGACATGGCAGCTGGCTCCCTGCAGAATGCTGATGCAAAAAGAAAGATGAAAATGCTATGCCTCTGATGACATAAGTTTGGAAGTATAAGAAGTATATTCTGTCATTTTTGCCATTGGTTACATATCTACTCTGTTCATTGTGAAGTGGGCTTACATAAGGCAGGGATCATTAGACACTGTCCTGGAGTCTGGATACAACGTTTAGGTATAAAAAGGGTTGCCCAAGCATAGTTGTTGAAAAAAGAAAAGAAAGTAAATTTTATAAACGGGATAAAAGAGCTTTATCTTGGTAGATAGAACAAAATATTAGGATTCTTCAGGTTGAGAAGAATAAATGGGTACATTATTGAATAATACTAAATCATGGAAAGTTTAGGAAAACAAATATAATAGTTTTATGCACCAAATTCTGGCCTGGGAGGTAGTGTTTGAAGTTTCTTTTTGTATTAGAAAAGTGATATATTATTTTCCCAGTATAAGACAGAATGAATTGATAAACTAGAACTAGGATTCAGAATGGTTTAAATTCCAAACAACTGTCTCTGATATCAACCATATTTTCTATTATTTCTTCCAGTTCTGCCCATTCTTTCTTTAACTGGTGTCTCATACTCTTCGCATTCCTTAGGCTACTACCACGGGACAGGCAGTTTCACCCCACACCTGAATGCACTAACCTCTGCCCACTTTCTTCATCCTCAGTCTCTGTGCCCTTGGTTGGATTTTGTACACCTTCTCTGTGTTAATCTCCAAAGCACCTATTTTTAAAATAAAACAAAACAAAACATAAGAAACAAACAAACAAACACACCCTGCTCAAAGACTTAGATATATTTCACTGTAAACAAGAAAAAAAATCATCAGAACTTCTTAGCCTGGTGTTCAAGACTGTTCAGCCCCAAGTCTGCCCACCTTTCTAGCACAGCTTCGCAAAATCCCTTAAGAGCTTCTGCACTCCACCCTCATGGCTGGGCTCACACCTTCTCTGCAAAGTGCCCCACAGTTTTCATTTATCCTAATGCTTCTTCCTTTTGTCCAGATGTGATGCTGAGGGCAGATTTCAGACACCAAAGTCATTAGCTGGACTCACTCAGATCTGCTGTTTTAATTGTCTGATTAGGGGTGAAACATTTGATCTTTGCCAATGAGATTGCATATGTAAGGTGAGAGGCATGGGGTAGACACTTGGTGACTTCTAGTTTTTTTTCCTTTTGTGCGTTTCTTTTCAGGTTTGACCTTTTTCACGAACCTTTGCTATTCACACTGTTTTTTTCCCTCCTCTTAAAACTTTAGCAATTTATTTTCAGATTGAATTATCTGACAAATAATTATATTTCATCTACAATTTCATCCCTAGTAAATTTTAAACAGTTGACAGCAGCAACCCTGCTTTTTAAGTCACAGAAGTCCTCACAGTTGCTTGTACCATAGATCGTTAGTGGGTTTTGTTTGTGGATTTTTTCCATAGGTTGTAGGTGATGGATTTATAGGGACATTGTGAGTAGTTCCCAAAATTGATGACAAGTGGGAACTAGGGTCTCCCCCAGATAATCTCTATGAGGTTGGCTGGTTAAATTGATGAAGCTGTTCCTCTCTGTTCCTCATGCTGCATTAAAATGATCTGTTTGTGGTCATTCTTTTTCTTTTTTTTAAATTTATTTTTTGAGTTTAGAGAGGGAGAAAGGGAGAGAGAAAGAGACATCAATCTGTTCTGGCATGTGCCCTAACCAGGGATCAAACCCTCAACCTTGGTGTATTGGGATGATGCTTTAATCAACCCAGTTATCCGGCCAGGGCAAGGCCATTCTTATTCTTCACATGGAGTGCTGAGCTCCCTCGGGGTAGCTAAGGGCCTGGCATCCTCAGGGCTTTGCCCAGTTTTTGCTTGATGCAAAGTTCCAGAACTGTTACTAAACATTCACTTCATGCTAATATTTAGAGATATTTGTTGTTGTTTATGAAACCATTCTACATTTATAAAGTAGGATTTGAGAATTTTTTTTTAATTATGTTAATAGCTACACTCATTTAACTTATATTCTTAAGCACTTCCAAGGTCTGCTGTGGGACTGACATTACAACATGATTTAAGTTTTTTTAGAAGAATATCTCTGTTGTGGTATTGGATGTCAGCATAATGACATAAGACCTGCCCCCTCCCCCAAACTAAAAGTATATATAACACTTGGACTGATTCAAATGAATACTTAAATGCTTGGGAAAAGTAATATGCTATTAGAATAACTAACTTTGGGTGGTGAAAATAGAAATCAAGACAGTATCTCAAGGATTACTTTTATCAGCAAAGTAGCATTTCCAGGGAAGTCCTCATCTGGGGTTTTATTAGGGCAACCAGCAAGCGTTATGCTTTTGACATCTTTAATACTCTGTTAATATTGTCATTTAATATTCTGTTTACAGGCTCAAAGACGCAAGAAGAACAGCACACAATCCTCTGCCCCACCTGGGCAGCCTTTCTGAGTCATTCAAGGAAGATCTATACATCCTTTATAGATAACATGAGTGATCTAGTGAACTAGGTGACCCTTTGTACGGGTTGGGGAGAGGATCGGGGATGGATAGGTAGAAATATGACTATTCTTAATCAAGACATTAGTTTTATTTAGAGAACAGTGAGAGGGTTTTAGAGAAATGAACTTAAAAAGATAAGTGAGGGCACCCAAGTTATTTTTGTGTGTGCCCCTAATGATTCGAGGAAGAAAATTGATTTTAGAACCAGAAGGAATTATCTGGAATCATTTATCCCTCTGTTGTTGCAAAATTAAATTAGCAAGTCAACGCCCTGTTATTTATTTCACCCTAACACACTGATAGAGAAACCACTCCCAGACTCATGCATTGTGAGGATTTTAACAACCTGATTACTTACTGAGGTTTTTGTGAAAGCCTCAGCCAAGCCTGCCTTCCGAGCAGGCAGCAAGGGTTAACTCAGCCTGCTGTGTTTCCCCTTCTTAACAGGAGCTCTTTAGCAATGCTAATCAGTTGTACTGATTTTCTGTTTTGATTTTTCCATATAATTAAGTGAATGATATGGGATTCAATCAAGTTTGGCAGTAGGGGGTTCATGCAAATGACTTTATTTTTTTACATTTTAAATTTTGTTAAATAGAACCATGAGGAAAGTTACTTGAAGACTGAAGACTGTGTGGGTGGAGTAGCTTAACATCCAATTTAGAGTTTTGAATATTGTCAAAATATCTATTTTTTGATTGATTTTAGAGAGAGATGACGGGGGGGGGGCGGGGATACAGACAGAAAGAGAAACATCAATTTGTTATTCCACTTATTTATACATTCATTGGTTGATTTTTTTTTTCCATTGGTTGATTCTTGTATGTGCTCTGACCAGAGATCAAACCTGCAATCTTGACATATCGGGATGATGGTCTAACCAACTGAGCTACCCAGCCAGGTCCCAAAATATCTATATTAATAAAGCAAACTTCCACTGTAGTACCTTTTCTTTCAATTGAAATAATGCTATTTTTTAAAAAGATGGTGTTGGTCAAATAAGTTTATAAATATGATATATATGTTTGCTTGCTTATAATTTGCATTGGGTGTGGGGGACAGGCTGTAAGCAGGTAGGGTCATTATAGCTTAAGGCTTAGTTTTAAGACTAAGCCTGTCCCACCCTTGACTGTTACATGATGTAGGGTGGTGCACTCTCATGAGGAATCTCATTATGCCTCAGATAAGTGGCTTTGTATCAGAGACTTCCTTGTTTGTATATTGGATTAAAAGTTTTGATTTCTATACTTTAAAATGGGGCAGAGGAGCCCATGCTGGAGGAGAGCAGAGAAAAGCCAAGTGGAGGGGAGGAGAAGCAGCCAAGATGGTGGAATGCTGAAGGAAAAGGCAGTTGTGCAGAGTTTGCATAGAGAGAAGGAGATGGGGAACAGAGGTGAATAAGGCTGGTGAGGTACAAACCTTTGATTCTAGGAAACTTGGATAAGTCAGTGGCTTTGGGAGCCCTGAATGGAAAAGGAAGTGTTTTTCCACTGTGTGTATTTCTTGCTCGCCAAGTGCAAGTGAGGATTAAAGCTAATGGCCCACCAGTTCTTGGCTCCGTTGTTTCATTACCGTCTGTCCGAATCAAATGTGAAGCTGTGTGGGCCAGGCGGCTGTGATGGTGGCCGTGGCTACTGGCCTTACATTGGTATTTTATTTTTCGTTACACTCCAAAATGGAAGATTATAATGTAAGATCAGATGACATAGCTTTAAAGAGAGAAATGAGAAAGAAAAATCTATTGAACTCCTTCAGGGCTGACAAAAAGGAACAAAAGTACCCACATTTACTCATCAAAACCTATAGAAAAAAACAAATAAAATAGAGAAAGAATATATGTAATGCCCCACCCACTTCTAATTTGGACTGTAAGTGCCTTCAGTAAAATAATGAAACAGAAGGAAGGACCATCCATGTTTCTGAATACAGTGAAATGTTGCATTTCTATAGCCCTTTACAGCTCACAGGCATATTCGTGAATTGTCTTTTCCTCTGTTGGGCAAATAGGCTTGTAAAATGTGATTTTTATGTTTGCTCACTTTGTTAAAAATGGTGCTGCCCATGTGAATGGCACTGCCCAGGTGAAACTGCTATCTTCCTGCTTGGGAAGAGCCATTGTTATGCTAATGTTGCTGGAGGAGGGGTTTTGCACCAAGAAAAATTTGTGAAGAAGCAGAAGGAGGAAGAAGGAGAAGAAGAAGAAGAAAGTCATTTTTAGTTGGAGAAAGAAGCCAAGATGGCAGGGTGCTGAGGAAGAAGCAAGTTGTGCAGAGAGAGAGGTGTGCAGATGGGGAAACAGAGGTGACTGAAACTGGTGGGGGCCTTTGATTCTAGGAAGAACTGGATGAGTCAGTGACTTTGGGAGCCCTGAATGGAAAGGGAAGTGTTTACTCACTGGCCCAGTGCGAGGCTAGAATAAAGGAATGACCCACCAATTTTTGGCTCCATTGTTTCTTTACTGTCTGCCTGAATCCAATGGGAACCTGCACGTGAATAGCCCTTACGGCCACAACTACTGCCCCTACATCCTCCCGCCAAATATATAACATCTGAATTATTTTCTCAACTGGTGTTTGTGAGTTTGTGTGATCCCAGCAATTTCTTTTGCTTTTGACATTTTATACTATATTGAAAATTATTCTAAAATTCAGTTAATTTTCTAATTTTAATTTGGAAAATGCTTTGGGAATAGAAAACCAAATGGAGCCATGCATACATGTTTTAAATGTGCTGATGTTTTCTTTGTCATTAACGCAGCCAGCGACTTCTAATTTGGACTGTCAGGAAGTTTGATTTTTCTGTGTGCCGACTTTCAAAAGCAACGGGGTGACTAAATTCTGCTTTTTGTTCTGCCATCCCCTTAGAGAAGTTAAAGCCTTCAGAAAGCCATGCACAAAGTACAAAACAAGAAGGGATTCTGAAAGATTAGGGTTACAGTTTTTACATTAAAAGAGAACACACGGCCTTGTTCTTTTTCTTGGAAGTTTGATTCATTGCTTGCGGCAATTTCTAACTTTACAGACTAAACATCTCCAATTGGGAAACTGATGGTTTGAATCTGAGATGGTGACTCAGGATATAAACTTTTCAATTTGGGGTAATTGTGAGTAGATGGCACATTATTGCTGACCAGCCCTCGTTGGGTTTTTGAGGAAAGAATAAAAGTTAATATATACGTTTCACACTTCATTGAAACAAAATACTTGTCCTGACATAGATGAAGCCATAAGAGAGATATTTGGCACGCTTATTTGTTAAATTACATGGATTACAGGTTTTCTTATTTTGATGGGTGAGGAAAACACCAGCAGTGTATTTATGCATCTTCAACTGGGAAATGGGCACAGAAAAATACCTCCTTTTCTGGTAATTTACTGTGAGGATTAAATAGATAAATCACATACAGTGTTTAGCACTGTCTGGCACAGGGCAATCAGTCAGGAAATGTTAGCTGTTATTACTTATTGTCATTGTTAACTTTTTATTCATTCCTGTTAAGTAGAATAGCTTTAGTTACATAATGTCAAGCTTCTACTTTTGCAACATCAGGATGGATAGGCTGTGAGAAACATCAATAATTTTTTTTTTTTTTTACAAGGACAGAGAGAGAGTCAGAGAGAGGGATAGATAGGGACAGACAGACAGGAATGGAGAGAGATAAGAAGCATCAATCATGAATTTTTCCTTGCGACACCTTAGTTGTTCATTGATTGCTTTCTCACATGTGCCTTGACCGCGGGCCTTCAGCAGACGGAGCAACCCCTTGCTGGAGCCAGCAACCCTGGGTCCAAGCTGACGAGCTTTTGCTCAAGCCTGATGGGCCCGCGCTCAAGCTGGCGAGCTCGGGGTATCAAACCTGGGTCTTCCGCATCCCAGTCCAATGCTCTATCCACTGCGCCACCGCCTGGTCAGGCAACATCAATAATTTGAATTAATTTATAAGCCCTATTCTGACTACCCACTTATGCTTTATATGTGGAATTATTTCATGGCGGTTGAAATCCCCCCTAAAAATTTTATAACCCTTTGCAGTGCTGTACACCATCTTTTCATTATTCTACAAATTAATAATATTTTTCTTTTTTTCAATCAAACATTTTCTTTGGTTTTAGCTTTTTGGGGGTTAGTTTTGATAACTTGCCATAATATACTTAATGTACTTGTCCTTATAAAGAGTCTTGATTTTGAAGAATTTAATACTTCTTCATTGATCTCATCTCTTGAGTTTGAAGGTTAAAGTATATCCTAAGGTTAGGTTTTTGTCGGTATTATTGTTTATGTATTTGTTTTAAGATAAAGTTACCTTTGTAGACCCCAAGGTTATCATTATTATTATTTTTCCTGAAGTGAGAAGCAGGAAGGCAGAGAGACAGACTCCCGCACACACCTGACCAGGATCCACCTGGCATACCCACCAGGAGGCAATACTCTGCTCATCTGGGCTGTTGCTCCATTGTAACCAGAGCCATTCTAGTGCCTGAGGTGGAGGCCACAGAGCCATTCTCTGCACCCGGGCCAACTTTGCTCCAATGGAGCCTTGGCTGCGGGAGGGGAAGAGAAAGATAGAAAGAAAGGAGAGGGGGAAGGGTGGAGAAGCAGATGGGCACTTTCCTTGTGCCCTGATTGGGAATTGAATCCGGGACTTCCACTTGCCAGCCGACGCTCTACCACTAAGCCAACTGGCCAGGGCTCCTGAAGTTATTATAAAGTGAATCAAGTTCAGCCTTGACCGCTGGTTCAGTGGATAGACTGTCATTCCAGCATGCCACAGTTGCAGGTTCAATCCCTGGTCAGGCACATGGGAGAAGCAACCAATGAGTGAACAACTAAATGGAACAACTAAGAGGGAACGAGTTGATATTACTCTTTCTCTCTTTCTCTTCCTCTCCGTTTCCCTTCTCCCTTCCTCTCTCTCTCAAATCAATGAAAATAATTTAAAAATATAAAGTTGGTTTTCAAATACTAAAAGTTGTTAACTTCATGGTGTAGAAAGTTACTATAATATCTCAAAACACCAGCCCTCACCCAGAAAATAATTGCTTTGGTCATATAATCTGGCCTGTTATTGCTAGTTTCACTAGTTTACCAATAGGCAGGTTAATTTTATTATCATTATTATTATTATGTCTGTGTGTGTGTGTGTGTGTGTGTGTGTGTGTGTGTGTGTGATAGAGACAGAGAGAGGGACAAGTAGAAACAGACAGGAAGGGAGAGAGATGAGAAGCATCAATTATTTGTTGTGGCACCTTAGTTGTTCATTGATTACTTTCTCATATGTGCCTTGACCTGGGGCTACAGCAGAGCAAGTGACTCCTTGCTCAAGCCAGCAACCTTGGGCTTCAAGTTAGTGACCTTTGGGCTCAAGCCAGCGACAACGGGGTCATGTCTATGATCCCATGCTCAAGCCAGAAACCCTAGGTTTCAAACCTGGGTCCTCTGTGTCCCAGCCCTATGCTTTATCCACTGCACCACTGCCTGGTCAGATAAGGCAGATTCATTTCAATTTATAATTTACTTAATTTTAATTAGTTATTGCTTACTTTCTTTTAATTAGGAAATGGATCAGCTATTTCTAATTCCAATTCATTTGTATAATGATTATATAAAATCATTTTACATGGTATGGCCAACTTTTCTTTCTTACTAAATGCTGAGTACCTGGAAGTGAAGAGACAGGTATGAGTTTCAGGTTCATGCCATTGCAGCTGTTATATATAGTGGGTCTGACTTAGCACATAGTAGGTGTTCAATAAATGCCTGCAGATGGTTTCATTTAAATATCTCATAAGAACTTCAAACTTGCCATCTCTAAAACTGGATTAAAGCTTCATCCCCAGGAGGAGGAGGGCTTCTGTGCTCCCCATCTTGGTGAGTGCCCCACCGCCACCCAAGGGGCGGTACTACACGTTCCTTATTTCTCCCTCTTTCTCCCACATTCAGTCACCCAATTCTATATATTCTTAAAAATGTCCCCACTTCACTCAGTTCCCTGTAACCTCATTGTTGCTTTTTTAGCTCACCCGCTGTCGTGTCTTACCCGATCCTCCTCCAATAGCCTCCCCCTTCAGGTCACACACCCCTGCAGCCCGGAGTGACCTTTCTGATGCCACTCTGCGCCCTTTACTACTCTCTGTTATCCTTGGATGACATTTACACATACTTTGCAGTGGCTAATAACACTCGTTATGAGATGCCCCTGTCTCTTTCTCCCACGGAATTAAGTTGAGCTCCCTAAGTGTGCCTGAACCTTCCTCACCAAGTTTCCTCTGCCTGGATCATTCTCCTCCCTCTTCTATCTCCCTTGCTGGCCTGTTTTGCAAGTACACCATGTTGCACCTTGTTTTTCTGTTACGGTCTCTCTTCCTGTAAATAATACCAGGTCCATTTTCACTGACACTGGCTTCCAAACAGATTCCCACCTTTTTCTGTACCCTATGTAGAAATCTCTTTAAAACAGCTGGTTTTGTTTCTATTCAGCAGATGGGGAAACGGAAGCACTACGTGTAAGAAATATATGTCATAATTATTAAATGATAAACTCCTTATCGAGTAGGGACAGGGACTCGATCTGTGTTTTATGTCTGGTTTTTGCACAGTGCCAAAGATAGAGCTGATCTTTAGAGCGCATCAAATGAATTATTGAATGAATCTCAGTTTGAGCTTGAGGTACTTCTCTTTTGAGTCAATGGAGCTTCTGTTTGATCATTGATGCTCTGGGACAAATGAGGGCAGATTCCTCTATGAGCCCTCTTCTTCCAGCAGGGAAATATGTCCGGTGAGAGAATCTGAAAGCCTGTGTTGCTCTGAGTTACCCGGGTAGATTCCTTTAATGTTAGCTGGCACGGATGAGAAGGGCTTTTGTTGTGGTGGCCACTAATAATGATTTGCACATTTTTGGTCATTTACGGAACAGTGGCCACCCTGCACAACATAAGAAATACCTCTCTCCCCTGGACCATGAAATCTGGTGACCCTTCTATTTGAATACATGGCTTGTTATGTATGTTGCAGCCCTGGTGACATCTGGTACCAAATGGTTGCTGTCCTGAAAGGAATTCTGTCTGGGTCCTTTTCATGTATCTCTAATTTGGACTTTTTTTTTCCCCTTGTAGGTTGTTCTTCAGAAAAAATGATTATTTCTTTGAACACATGCCTCGGCTTTATCTGTTTGTTATTGTGCCACTGGATAAAGACAACATCAGCTCTGAATCTTGAAGACCCTAATGTGTGTAGCCACTGGGAAAGGTAAAAGTTCTGAAAGTAATCTTAGAAATAATTTCTAATAAATTCCTTTTTATACTATCATTGTCAGTCTGATAGATAGGTTAGAATTTGACAAGAGATTGTAAAATTACTTTTATATAAAAAAATCATTTATTATATCTAATAAATCAGACAATACTAGCCACCTTGGTCTTACAGAATATATTATGTGAAAAAAACCCTTTATATAGTGATTGTTATACAGGTGAAATAGTAGGCTTCAGGGAAAACATTAATAGATCAATTAAAATGAGCTTCCTCAGGTCCTGTCCCTGCTCTGAATCTATTTGCAATAATTTGGGGGCGTTGGACTTCTATATGGGACCCAGTGAGTGAGCACTGGAAGACAGTATGTAATAATGTACTTGAAATCTGTGGCATAAAGAAAATGCACTGTAGGTGGCCTGAAAGGGGGATATGACTCTGGAGGGCCTGGCAAAGCCACATGGAGGGAGTGTCTCCTGAGACGTCCTTGAAGAGCTGCAGTAGGTGTGTGGCAGTGATTAGGAGGGGTCTAGAAATGTAAGGAAGTTTGAAACCATTGCCATGCAGACTTCTGTGGTTAGACTCGTACAGTTTTGGAGGAGGTCAAGGTTAAATAGATTATCTGAGAACAGATGATGTCATGTCCAGATCTGGGCAATTAGCAGTACGAAATACAGAGGAAGTGCAAAAACAATAGGCCATTCTCAGGGGTCTTATAGTCCCCTCTGGAACACAAAAATAGCACCAGCCATGTGACAGTGCAGTACAGTCATGGGCAGTCCACTCTGCTGATGTGCACTTGCGTACAAAGATAGTATCTTTATTCAAAAAGAACATTGAAAATGCAGGTTTTTTCAAACAAATGGGAGATGTCAAATACTCGAGAGTAATATGTATTTTTAATATCTGTAAGTCAAATGACGTCAATCTTTTGGTCTCTTTTTTCTGTCACCATTTGCACTGTACTGCTACCCCACAGAGCACAGGTTCTGGTCACTGTGGTCACCCACTGAAGGAGGAACAAAGCTCAGAGCCTGTCCAGCATGGCAGCTCTGTTTTTCTCGGGGAACGCCAGTCCCTTCCTCTCAGCATTATTTTCCTGCGAGGACCTGTTCTCATCTCCATGGGCAACATTACAATCTGAATAACAAAAATATACTTCCCTGATCTATCAATAGAGTTCTGTATCACTGTGAAACTTTTTAGAGGAAATATGTATATGCAATGAAGTGCTACATATTTGGGGTATGAACTATATTATACAGAATTTAAGAGGAGGGACCTTCTATTAATTATCTTTATACTCATCACAGTACCTTTTATAAAACATTTCACTAAGTATGTATAATATTTATTAAAGTAATAAAAGTGAATCAATTAATATATGAATGAGTGCATATCAAATTTAGAAAAGGGAGTGTCCACTGGTGCTTGAACTTCTTGGAGGATCGATAGCTTTGGAATGGGAATGAAAACAAATTTGTGAGATACCATGAAATAGAACTCCATAGGTCCTGGGAAGCCATTGACGATAGGGTGTGAAGGGGCAGCGAAGGCTGAGCTTTAGAGCTTGCTCTGTGAGAGAGGAGAGGTGTCATTGCACATATGGGAAGATAAAAGCAAGGGAGTTGATTTGAGAGGGAAGAGATTAGTGTGGTTTGCCCTGTTATGTTCATAAGTTCATAAGATCAGTTGAAGTATGGATCTGGACGTGTTTGGGAATATGAATTTGGGAGCATGTTGAGATGTGAAGAATTGAACATTCTTAGCAAAAGACTATAAAGAGAAAAGACTTTCAGTAATCCAGCACCCATTCAAACACACACATTTTGTCCTGATTCCTTGCTCAGTATTTGACCAAATTTGCCAGCACTTACTTGCATTGTTTTGTTCACCACTGATAATTCCCAGTGTCCAAAGCACTGCCCTGCTTGTGGCATGTGCCCAGTAAATATGTGCAATGGGCTTTCACCTTCTGTTAGGAAATAAAATGACTAATACGGACATCAGGAAGGGGAGAGAAAGAGATACAGACAAGGGGCGCATTCATTTTTAAATGTAATATAATTTCACTGTTGCACAGTATTTAGAGTAACCTCTAAAATACTCATTAATGAGGTGGGATATTGAGCATGAAAATATAGGGAAATAATGGAGATGTTTTCCTGACTATATTTTTTCTAAATTATACAAACTGTTAGAAAGGATCGACAGCTACATCTTCTTAATAGATTTTCTGTTACAAGGCTAGAGAATGATTCTTCAAGGAAAAGTAAAAGAAAGTGGAATGATTTTGACAAGCGTGGAGAATGGAGCATGGATTAAAATGATCAAATAGCCTGACCTGTGGTGGCACAGTGGATAAAGCCTCGACCTGGAACACTGAGGTCACTGGTTTGAAACCCTGGGCTTGCCTGGTCAAGGCATGTATGGGAGTTGATGCTTCCTGCTCCTTCCCTTGCTCTTCTTTCTCTTTCCTCTCACTCCTTCTCTCCCCGCTTCCACCGTTCTAAAATGAAACTCTGATCAAATAAAGGTACAGGTGACAGGTTTTTGTGTATTTTCAAATACTAAAATGGGTTTAAATTGAGATAGGGAGAGGATGATTAGCTTCAGGGACAAAAGTCATGATGGGAGGTGTGAAGAGGGCTCATTGTAGGCTTTCCTGACACCAATACCCACATGTAGCCGATGGTCCCGAGCTGTGGAACGACCTGGAGACTTGCTTCTCAGAATGTGGTCTGTGGAGTTGCCCCCTGAAAGTCACTGTGGAACTTGTGGGGATTGCAGAGTCTCTGCCTCCACCCCAGACCTCCTGAATGATTTACTTTTAAATAAAAGTACACCTCATCTTAATGCAGCAATTCTGATCCTCAGAAGTTGTCCATAAAATGAAAGTAAGGAAAATTCAAGCACTTAAAACACACAAGGGTGCATCGTAGTAAAGGAACTCTGCACAGCATGCTTTTGGAGAGGGAACAACTCCATGTAGCGTCTGTTTCTTCTCCCCATCCCCTTTCCTGTTCTGTGAGTGTAAGTTCTTCTGTCACTGGGGTTTCTTCTAAAGAGGGCACACATGAAGAGGGGCCATTCTTTGCCCAACCAGGCCCTTGGGGGGCCGAATGCAGAACTGGTCCCAATTGAAGCAGCAGTTCTGAAGCAAGCAGAGATAAGAAGTGATGATTATTATCATATCTGATTAAAGTAACAAGGTAATTTAAGCAGATAAAATGTAATTAACCACTTTGGAATGTGTCCAAGTAATGATGGCTTATTTCCTCCTGTTCTTTGACCTAAAATTAAATCTTGCTGGGGTCTCTTCCCGGATAATACTTAATAGGTTAAAATCACAGTGGTGATATGTTTTCAGTGTGTCGAGAAGATTAAACAAACAAGCAGGAAGGAGATAAAGGATTTTGCATCTGGATGCTTTAAACAGTGCTAAATTGAGATCAGATTCCTCTAATCCCACAATTTGCCACTCACTCTACTTTAGAAGCTTCAGAGGTCCTTGTGACATCTGAAAGGAGACAGAGGGGCAGAGGGGCTGTCTGGGGGTCATGATGTTAGTGCTGTCTCTATACTTCCCACTAGCACTGGGAGCTCAGTGTTGATCATTTGTGATGAAAATGGAATTCGATTTGATCAGTGATTTTTAACTGTTTTTATCTCATGGCACACATCAACCAATTTCTAAAATGTTGTGGTACACCAAAAAAAAATACCATTTTTTGCCAGTCTGACAAAAAAAAAATAGGTATAATTTTGATTCATTCACATTAGATGGGTATTGTTGTGTTGGCTGTTGTCCTTTTTATTATTTGCCAATCTAAGAGAAAAGAGGCCAGTGCCCCTCACTAAATGGTCAGGAATTACATGCTTTAAAAATTCTTGCGGCGCAATGGTAGAAGATCGCTGGCTGATAAACATGAAAGTGTGGACTGTTAGGGAAGGCTGTTCAAGTTCAAACAGCAGCCCAGGCATTGGCTGGAACAGCAGTGACAAAGAGCAGAGGGGGCAGGCCAATTATAGAGGACATTTCCCATCGTGGTGTGAGCACACAGCTTCCAGAAACTGGCCCCTGGAAACGTGACAACTTAATTGTATACCAGTCGGTGGGTATTGAGTAAATTAGGTTTAGTCACTTGGGGAGTATTTGGCAGTCAGAATTTGAACACTATTTACTAACGTGGAAAATATTTATGATATATATGGTTAAGTTTAAAAAATAGGTTTAAAACTCAGGTGAATATAGCATGACTATAAGAATATAAAAAAAGAAACTAAACAAAAACTGAAAACTTCTACAGACTAAAGAAGTAAAATAAAATGCTATTGATGGTGATTAGGGGTTATTGAATTCTCTCATCTCTCTTCAAATTCATTTCCCAAGTTTTGTAGTGTGATCATAATACCATTAACAATAAAAAATAAAGAGAAAGATTGTATAGGAAAGAAAAAAATGTGTATTAAAAGAACCATAAAGGACAAGAAATTGGGTTGGCAAAGCTGAAAACCCTTCTCTTAGAAACATGAGTGGAAGCCTCAGTTTCTGAATAAAGTGAAAAGCAATTCATGTTCAGTTAATTCTGAATTGAGTTTGAGCCACTGAATAATTTTAATGCAAAGAGTCAAGATCGAAGAGAAATGCTCAAGACACAGTGAATTGTGTACACCTATTTCCCCCAGACTGTCTGTCTCCGTTAAAGCCATATCACATTATTTTTGGTATTTACAGGCTGGCCTTTCTTGGGAGCTTTTTTGAGAGTAGCAATTGCATATAATTTTTTCAATAAGTGTTTATTGGATTAGAATTCTAAATGGTTTGATTACCCTTTTATAGAGATAAGCCGTTTTTTTTTAATATTCTCAGGCCAGAGAAGCATCCTGCAAATGTATATGATTGGTGAACGGCAAGTGGCAGGAAGAGGAAATTCCTGTATTTTAACATTTCCTCTCATTGAAGCACTCGGAGTTAGTGAACATATTTTTTGTGTGTTCTCTTGTGTAATCCGTTTCCCCATCCACATCAAAAGGGATGTATTTGGCCAGGTTCGTTTGTTGGTGATCACTTTTGCTCTAGGCATTCAGACCTTAACAACATACCATGCCCTTCGAAATTCTGGGAAAAGTACATCAGGTCTAGTTCCAACAAACTGATTTAGTTAAGTTAAATTACTACGGTAGAGGCCAGTAGAATGCCCCCCCCCCCCATACAACTGGCATTAATTTAGAGTGGTTTCTTTTCATTCCTGTAGCACATGTGGAAAGTTACATTGTGTTGTTCACGGGTGATGTAGGAACACCTAGGCAGCAGCTCATGCACAGAGGATGTTCATTTGCTTGGCTCTTCACTTGAAGTAGAAAGGAGAGATAATGCAGCAGGCCTTAAATTTTATCTACTTACAAGCAGCTAGCTGTATAGGAAGGTAAACAAAATTGGCAAGGAAGTCTCAGAGTTTGTATCTGTCTGAACCTCGGGCCACTGCTAGGGGTCTGAAGATAATATTAATGGCTTTATGTGAAATTTCATTCCAAGAGCGTTTATATTTTAATGGATGCCTCTTGCTTTAGCCAAAAGGAGTTATATTGCACATGTAGGCAATTGCGTCCTCTGTGCTCACCTAACCTGTTCTTACAGGTAGCGGCAGGTGTCCTCGATTAGGTTAGAAGGAAATAATCATCTAAAATGTGTGTTAGAAATTTAGCATGCTGTATGGGAAGGGATTTTCAAGACCATCTCTGATCCTGTTTTTAAGGTGTGATAATCAAAATCTAGGGAAGTGAGGTTATCTGAGGTTATCTGCTGGCTGTCACCCAGTTTCTCAGTGTCAGATTAGGGTTATAACTCTGGCTTCTTCTAATCCAGTGATCTTTTCAATAGAGCCCATCACATTCTCCAAAGATTCGCAGAGACTCCCTCAATTTACCTAGAAATCAAGTTGCAATGTCCCAAAGAATGAACACAAAAGTGTGAATAATATGATTATTTCATGGCTGTCTAAGTACACAGTGACTAACAGACCAGCTGGGGAAAGAAAGCCTACTGCTTGTGAGTCCTGCACCACAGAGCTTTTCAAATGAGAAGGTTCTGCCCTGTACCTAACCTGAATCCTTCGTGCTGAAATTTCTACCTCATTTTTTCTGCACCTTCTCTAGTTGGTAGTTCCTTTTAATGAACTTGAGCTACTGATTTGTAACAAGTGAATCCATGATTGTGGCCCATTTTGTCTGTTAGTGTCAACTAGAGTTTAGTGGAAATGTTTGAGAGAATAGTGAAGAAAAGGAAATAAACTGAAAAGGAGGATTCTTTAGATTTTCCTGTAGGCAGGAACTTAAAGCTCTCTTTTAAATTGAATTTATTGGGGTTACACTGGTTAACAAAATTATACAGTTTCCAGGTGCACAACTAACTCCACAACACATCATCTGCACACATCTGACCACCTCAAGTCAAGTATCTGTCCATCAGCAAATATCTCCCCACACCCTCCTTTACCTCTCCCACCCCTCCCCCAGGAGCTCAAAGCCTTGAACATGTGATAGACAGCCTTATAATAAAGAAGTACAGAACTGAACATTAAAGGTTCTCTATACTTCATGGATGTTTTGTTAGGCCCCTAGGAGTGCATGCTTTTACTTTTTCATTAACGGTAGTAAAAATGTATTGGAGAACAGGCTGCCTAAATAGCAACAGGTTTGGTATGATTATTTTAGGCTAATGGTCTCAGCCATGAGTAGCAAAATGTTCTGAATACTCAAACTGTCTCTTTGCTGATTACCTGTATTATTTGCATGCAGACTCAGATTGAAAACCTTTTTGTGAATGGTTTTGGTTATCACTAGCCCCCTGGGGTGAAGGGATGAAATTTAATACTGAAAAATATAGGGCAATAATATTTTTAAATTTAAGAATGTAAGAGTTTATGGTGAATAGAAAAAGTGAATTTATTTTGAAATTTATGGCATAAACTCTTGTTTTTAAAATATATTATTAATATTAGTTCTTTTGGGGTTCTGGTTCAAATAAAAGTCTGTAATAACACAGAGGTTCTCTGTTACATCAGTGTGGGATTGCAAATGGAGCCAATGTAGCATATGATTGTTTTTCCTTTTCTACATCGTATATCATTTATGTAAGAAAGAGAAATAATGCTTTCTATCTTTCTTCTTTTTTTCAGCTACTCAGTAACTGTGCAAGAGTCATACCCACACCCTTTTGATCAAATTTACTACACTAGCTGCACTGACATCCTGAACTGGTTTAAATGCACACGGCACAGGTAATGAAAGCTCGGATATATTTATGAGTTTGGCTAGCTGTAAAGGAGTTTGATAAGTCATTAAATACTTGAGCAGGTGTATTTATTCATTTAGTGAATAGTTACTAAGTGCTTGTTACTGTCCTAGCCTTGTTTCAGATCATAGGAGATAACAGAAAAACAAAAAGATTGCCTGTGCCCTTAAGGAGTTTATAGATAACATGTCTACTGGTTACCATTGTTTGATTGGCAAGAATTCACCCAGCTTTTGTGTTGTGCATTATTGGAGAAGACATTCTTAAATATGGACATCACCAGATATCAAAAAACTCATATTTCTGTGTTTCTACTTGAACATCCGACTCAATTTAGGCTTACATTTGACCTCTATATAGTAAAATAAGGCAGAAATTTTTCTCTATAAATCTGAAAACAGAAAACAAAACAGTACATATTAAACATTAGTTACTACAGAGGAACCTGTGTTACCTTAACTTCATTTGTAAAATATAGGAATATGAGTCAGGGGTCTAGTGTGGCACCTGCTGACTCATGCTGCGTTGAGAGAAGTTATACTCAGTGCCAGGGGTGCTCAATACATCGATCGCGATCTACTGGTCGATGGCGAAGGAAGTGTGGGTAGATCGCATGACATTAAAAAGACATTTATCTTTTGATTGGCATACAGGGTAGCCAATCTGATGTCTGAACTTTTGACACCCTACTCATGTGCATTAAACTGCACTAACTTGTTCAGTTACATTGCTGCGTAGTTAGCCTTCAATTTATTTAAACTAAATACAACAAAGGGTATAAAAATGAGTGCCATAGCTGGTCCTAGTAAGAAGCCTAAAACTTACCACTTTCATACAGAATGGGAGGGGATTGTTTTCACTACGTCATATTCTAAGTGCGTTTGCCTCATCTGTCTGTGTGCCATTGCTATTCCAAAGAAGGGAAATGTGGAGTGGCGTTTTTGGACAGTTCATAAAAACTATGACATTGACTTTCCTCTGAAAAGAGAGCTGAGAAGGAGAAAGGTGAAAGAAGAATACACAATATTAAATAGTAATAATAGTAACTTAAATAATGATAATATAGAAGAAATAAATTTGCTTTGCATTTTTATTGTAGATAGATCATTTTGACTTGGTCACCTTATAAGTAGCTTGCAAGCTGAAAAAGTGTGGGCACCCCTGCTCAATGCCATTTCTTTAGACAAGCTTTCCTTGACCACACTAGCTAAACAAATATTCCCTTACTTGGGCTTTATTTTTCTCTACACCATTTAATCATTACCAGTCACTATACGATATATTTATTTGTTTAGTGTGCATCTTTACGTAATTCTGCAGATCTGTCTTCCCTAGTAGAATGTAAGTTCCCTGAGGGCAGGCTTTTTGTTTTTTTCCCTCTTACTATGGGCTATTTCTCTGGTTCCTTGAACAGTGCCTGGAATATAGTTAAGTGTTACTTAAATATGTGTTGTTATAAATGAATCAGTGGATGGATGAAGCTTTAGTTATACTTAAGGTTGTTGTTGTTGTTGTTGTTTTGTCTATAAGCCTTCTACAAGATGAAGCAAAAGAGGCTTACAGTTGTGAGTATGTGAAACACAGAGTTTATTCTTATATTATCATTTACTACATTATTTTTTATGCAAAGAGCTGTAAACCTACTTTTGCTCTATCCAGTATTTTATAGTGAGATGAGATTGCATTGTCATAGAGTTTTAAAAGAATTCTCTAAAATTTTCCCCTTAAAATGTAAGTAAGTAAATGATTACTTATATGTAAGTAAATGATTAGATAAATAGCTTATATGGAATTATCAGTACTTTTCAAGATAAAATAAGTGAAATAGGGAAGACATGAAACTTTTGATCCCTTGAAATGAAATATAGTTTGGCTTCAATGAACAACCTCACTATATTCTTAGCAAATTGACAAGAGCTAGCATAATATTGGTCAAGAAAGATATTTCATATTTCTCCTGAATTATTTTAGAGTACTTTGCTTTTAATACCTTTATTATATTAAATAGTTCTTTGTATTAAAATATTAATTCTTTATTTCTAATCAAATTGCAAAAGAGGTCAAAAGAGGTAACAATGTGCTTCTCTTCCCTCTGTATAGAATCAGTTACCGGACAGCCTATCGTCACGGGGAAAAAACTATGTACAGGCGCAAATCCCAGTGCTGTCCCGGATTTTATGAAAGCAGGGAAATGTGTGTCCGTAAGTAAGAGCTTTCTCCTTTGAGGTTTACTCATTTTCCCCAGTGCTGGTTTGCATCTGTTCAAGGCAGCAGAGATAGAAACCTGGGAGGCAGGGCACCTTTGGACCATTCCCTGTCCCTCTCTCTGCTGCTTGATTGGTCTGTGTAAGGAGGAAAGCATTAACTCTGTCCCTGTGTCCTATCAAAAATCTCCAAGTGAATGTCACTTGAGGAGAAAACAGATGTTAGTGAAGGATGGTACAAAGCCAGATGCAGTAATATAAATCACAGTTTTCCAATAAATGCCTCTTTGGAAATTGGTCAAGGAGTCATTAGATGTAGGTCACAGAAGAGAACATTTATAGGATTGCCAAGAGTTGGAATCAACTCAGTGGCACGTTTCTCTGTCTCTCTGTCTCTCTCTCTCTTTGTCTCTCTCTCACACACATGAGCTTGTGCGCGCACACACACACACACACACCTTGGGCCAGTATATGTGTTCTCTTCCTTCCAACCCCTGAATTTTATGCAGAGCCAGGACTATATATCATAATAAATGTTCATTGAAAAAAGTTAGGAAATGTAACTCAACAAAAAGAAAATAGAAATACATTGTGAATCTTTCCTGGTCAGTAAATATACTTCTGCAGCATATTGCAAATGTCAGTATTATTGCATTATCAATATCTATTTAGCCAGTTTCAACTATTGAATATTTGTGATTTCCCAGTTCTACCTATTATGAACTGACTGCTATAGAAGACATTATTGTAGTTAAATATTTTTTCATACCCTCAATTAATAGGCAAGGATTTATTTCTGCCTATCAGGAGTTAATATTGCTGGGTCAAAGACACACCAATATTTCTAAGATGCTTGGTATGTTTCCAGTTTTTACTCCCACCTGCAGTATATAGAATGCTTTTTAATTTATATCCTGTGGTAATTTTTTCTTGGCTAATTTTTAAAATTTGCATGTCTTTGATTAATAATGATGCTGAATAAGGAAAATTCCACATTTATAATGAAACATCTTAGAGAATCATCATGAACTGATTTCTGTGGCCCAGGCTGATGGGACATTTTCACAGGAAAGTGATGCATGTACACAGGGTAGAGCGTGGGGAGGCCGGGCTGGCCACGCCTCGGAGGCTTCGGATCACATTCCATTGGTGTCTTTGCTGGCATTCAAACTTACAAGCACAATTGTCAGCATACTGGGAGAGTAGTTCTCTGTCCCCAGATTTATTTCTATTTGCCCAGGTCATAGGAAATACATATATAGCTAGGATGCTGATTCATTAAGTTACACAGAGCCCGAACAGGTGCATGGGCTTGTCCTCAGGCCATATTTGACATGTGGGAAGCAAGATTTTATTGGCAAGCTTGTGTGGAGTGTGGATCTATGCAAGGTCAGTTAGAGAGTTTCCGTGCTTTCATACCCCAACATCTCTGTCTTATTATTCAATAGTGCAGCGCATCTCAGGAAGCTGGGAAATTCTGTTAAAACCATTGTACTGAGAATTATAATGATAAAAATAACTTTTCTTTATCTTACCCTAGGTATATCGCAAGGTGTTCTCAGGGACGTTTCTGCCAGATGCCCCTAAAACTCTCCTTTTTCTAAGATTTCTTGGCTGCCCAACTATGCCTGAAGACTGAAACATGTTTATATCCGTTAATATTTTAATCAGAGTACTATCTAGTCTCAGACGCTTGGCAGCTATTTGTTCTCATTAAGGGTAGTGTGCATCTTCACTCGGATGTCTAGATTTCACAGCTTAACCCAGAGGACCATCAGCTTCTCTTACTTCCTTGTTCTCGAGGTCACCTCCAGTAAATTCGCACTCCTAACACCCTTGTGGCTAGAGGAGGGAGAAGAGAGAACACAGGATTCTTGGTTCTACTTTCATAATCTCTTTCTCAATTAGGTTTTGCTGTGAGGCACAAAGCACAGCCACCATTTTTAACTGTTTCCAGTTACCAAAAGGAATGAAAATGCAGGAATCGGCTGTAATTGTAATTTAATTTTTAGTCTTTAGTTTATCTAGAAGGCAATAAAGGATGCTTTCATAGAAGTACTTGTATGTTAGAAAAGTTTCTCTTAGGTAGCAGTAATAGCAGCTCCTTCTGAAGAGCAGGGGCCTTCATCCCATATCCCTCCATCCCAGCTTCATCCCGCTCAAGGTCGTATATTTCTGCTCACTCCCTGGTTGTGTAAAAGTTGCTGGTCCACAGGGCACATAACGGGGCCTTATGTCCAGAAGACAAACGTATGCCACCAGGTAGGAGGGACCGAAAAGGATAGTGTAGGGAAGAAAGAACCTTTCCTAAGAATCTGGTTGCAAAAGAAGAATGGATGAGCACATTTTCCATAAAGAAAATATTACTGGTCCTCAAGATGCCTCTGATTCCTTGATGAGGTTTTAACCTGTTCATAAAATTAAACTTTTAAGTTTACTTATCCTTTATGGTTGCTCTTCTTACCTAATGAATGAAGAAGTGTCAGAGGAATGAAATGGTTTTAGTGTGTATGTACATTTATGTGTGTATATATGTATGTAGTGTGTGTGTACATATCTGTGTATTTATCTGTGTGTATACATGTTTTTTTAATTGAGGTATAATTGACATAACATTTTATTAGTTTCAGGTGTAGAACAGAATGAGTTGATATTTGTATATATTTCAAAATGTTCACCACAATAAATCTAGTTCATATCTATTGCCACACATAGTTACAAGGTTTATTTTTTGTGATGAGACCTGTTAAGATGACTCTCTTAGTAGCTTTCAAATATACAGTACAGTATTGTTAGCTATAATAAAGATGTTGTACATTATATCCCAAGGACTTATTTTATAACTGGAATTTTATACCTTTTGACCAATTTTACCCATTTCACCCACCCCCTGCCTCTGGCAACCTACCATCTTTTTTCTATATCTATGAGGTTGGTTCTTTGTTTGTTTTAGATTCCAAGTGAGATCACACCGCATTTGTCTTTCTCTGTCGAACTTATTTCACTTAATATTATGCCGTCAAGGTCCATCCATGTTGTCACAAATGGCAAGCTTTCATTTCTTTTTATGGCTGAATAGTATGCCATTTTGTGTGTGTGAGAGAGTGTGTGTTTTTTATCCATTTATCCATCAATGGATTCTAGCGCTGTTTCTACATCTTGGCTGTTGGAAATAAAGCTGCAGTGAACAGGGGGACGGCATATTAAAAAAAATAATAGTATTTTTGTTTCCTTCGCATACATACCCAGTGGTGGAATTGTTGGAGCATATGGTTATTATGTTTTTAATTTTTTTCAGAAACTTGCATACACTTTTCCATGGTGGCTGCACCAATTTATGTTCTGACCAACAGTGCACAAGGATTCTAACAGGTGTGCGGCTATTGCTACCTCATCGTGGTTTTGCTTTGCATTCCCCTGATGATAATTAGCAATGAGCTCTTTTTCATGTACCCGCTAGCCATTTGTATATATGCTTTGGAAAAATGCCTACTCAGATCTTCTGCCCATTTTTAATTGAATTGTTTGTTTTGCTATTATGTTATATGAGTTCTTGATATATCTTGGATATTACTAACCCTTTGTCAAATATATGATTTATAAATACTTACTCTTTTTTGTAGGCTGCCTTTACCTTTATTTATTTATTATTCAGTGTGAAGAAGGTAGGCAGAGAGAAAGACTCTGGCATGTGCCCCGACCGGGATCCACCTGACAAGCCCACTAGTGGGCAATGCTCTGCCTATCTGGGGCAATGCTTTGTTGCTCAGCAACGAAGCTCTTCTTAGCACCTTAGGTAGAGGCCATGGAGCCATCCTCAGCACTTGGGGCCAACTGGCTCCAATCGAACCATGGCTGCAGGAGTGGAAGAGAGTGAGGGAAACAGAAAGAGAGAGAGAAAGAGAAAGAGAGAGAGAGAGAGAGAGAAGCAAGAGGAGGAGGGGTAAAGAAGTAGATGAGTGCTTCTCCTGTGTGCTCTGACTGGGAACTGAACCCAGGGCATCCACATCCTGGGGCAATGCTGTACCACTGAGCCAACCAGCCCAGAGCTTGCCTTTACCTTTTGTTGATGATTTCCTTTGCTGACAGAAGCTTTCTGGTTTGATGGAGCTCCACTTGTTTATTTTTGCTTTTGTTGCCTTTGCTTTTTGTGTCAAATCCAAAGAATTATTGCCAAGACAAATATCAAGGAGCTTACCATCTATGTTTTCCTCTAGAAGACTTATGATTTCAGGTCTAACATTCAGGTTGTTAATCCATTTTGAATTGATTTTTGTGTATGGTATAAGGTAGGGATCAAGTTTTATTCTTTTGAATGTGGCTGTCCAGTTTTCCCAACACCATACATGCCTGGGTCTACTTTTGGGTTCTTTATGCTGTTGCATTGATCTACGTGTTTGCTTTAATGCCAGTAACATTCTGCTTTGAATACTATAGTTTTGTAATAATTTGAAATCAGGAAGTGTGATGCCTCCATCTTTGTTCTTCTTTCTCAAGATTGCTTTGGCTATTGGATGTCTTTTGTGGTTTACACAAATTTTAGGATGTGTGTTCTATTTCTGTAGAAAATGCCATTGGAATTTTAATGTATTGAATCTACAGATAGCTTTGGGTAATATGGACATTTTAACAGTACTAATTCTTTCAATTCTTAGCATAGAATATTTTTCCATTTATTTGTGTCTTCCATTTCATCAGTATCTTATGGTTTCCAGTGTACAGGTCTTAACTTCTTTGGTTTAGTTTATTTCTAGGCATTTTAAAATTATTGATTTATTTATTGATTGATTCTAGAAAGAAGAGAGAGAGAGGAAAGGGGAGGGGGAAGGAGAGACAAGCATTAACTCACAGTAGTCGGCTCTCATATGTGCTTTGACCGGGCAAGCCCAGGGTCTTGAATTGGTGACCTCAGTGTTCCAGGTTGACACTTGATCCACTGTGCCACCACAGGTCAGGCTATTTTGAAGTATTTTATTGTTTTTGATGCAATTGTAAATAAATTTTTTAAAATTTCTCTTTCGGATAGTTTGTTAGTGTTAATAATTAATTTTTGACTTAGTGGAGTTATAAATCTGAAAACTTATTGTTTCTTAAGCTAAATTTAGCTTATAGATGCTTCATATATTAGTCTTACAAATTAAAAAAACATTAAGGGGACCTCTGACTAATGTTTTACAAATAAACACTATCAAGTTTTTAAAACAGAACTTGTATATTTAATAAATTTAATTTTTATTTTAAGTAATCCAACTTCCAGGCTGAAAAACTATCCTATGTGTTTAAATACTTTCTGTTAATACAATAAGCTCAACTTATTGATAAAGTGAATCTTAAATTCTTTTGAATTTTGTAATATTGTATTTGTAAAATTTCAACTTTAAAATAACATTTCTAATCAATTATTCTACAACACGTTTAAAAAATGAAACGAGAAGACTGACCTCTTACTCGAACAGGCCACATTCTTTTAAATACTACAAATATCTTTTTAAATCTAAAATTATAAATGCTATATATTTTGATTCTCTTACACATTTCTATATTAAATTTAAAATATTCATACGACTAAAAGAAGGTTAACGTTTAAGCAAATAATTTTGGCTTCTCATGTTTTTTTGTTCACCTCCCCCTCCCCCCATTGATTTGAGAAAGAGAGAGAGAGGAAGGAGGTGGGGGAGAGAGAGAGAAAACTAGTTGTTTCATTTCTTTATATTGTACACTCAGCAATAGCTTCCTGTTTATATCCTGACTAGAGGTTGTACCTGTGACCTCTGGTAGGCCGGGCTGACGCTTTATCCACTGAGCCACTCAGCCAGGGCCTGCTTCACTTTTAAATAAAATTTTGGTGGTCTCTTCTGTTTGTGAAGTTATCTATTTATTATCCATTACCATCTTAATTATTTTTAAGTATACAGTTCAGTGGTATTAAGTATATTCACATTGTTGAGCAATAGAGCTCTAAAATATTTTTATCTTTCAAAACTGGAACTCTGAACAGATAGGATCCCCCCTCTGCCTTCCCCGCAGCCCTTGGCGACCACCTTTTACTTCTACTTTCTGTTTCCTGGATTTTGACTCTTTTAGAAATCATATGGCATTTGTCCTTTTGTGATAGACTTAGTATAATATCCTCAACCTCATTCATAATACAGCCTGTGACAAGATTTCTTTTTGAGGGCTACATAATATTTTTTTGTAGTTCCCTGAAGTTTCTTAAATACCAGGAAACATGGTCCTTGCTTGCTGCCTTGATGGAACATGGTGAACCCATTGTCTATGTGAGATGCTGTGTCCTATGTCACTTGAATTTAAGATATATTATGCCTAGTGCCATTTGTGTTTTGGTTTCAGTGACAGCAACAGGCTGGGGGATAAAGTGAGACTGATTGGTTTCTCAGAGAGCCACAGAAATGCTGATTAGAAACAACAGGTGGCAGTGGAGAGAGAAACTGGCTGATTCTGGAGCTGCTAGTGGAACCGAGTTGGGACTGAGACTTGAATAACAAATGCTGGGGAAAAATCAGAAGGCTCAGGCCCCATGGAACTCCTTACCCTCACCAGTGTCATGGGGACCCATTCTGTCCTCACCCCAGAGTTCCACAGGCTCCCTCTCCCAAGACCTCAACTGTTTGCAACTCTAGGGGTAGTTAGGAGCCAGGGCAGCCTCTTGTCTTCTCCCACGACGCCCCTCATGAGTGCTGAGGAGAGAGGACTGGTTTCTGCTCCTGCAGCAGTGAGCGGGGCTGTCGGCAGCCCACGCTAGGATGTAAATGCTTGGGGGCCTGGGAAGGAGTTGAGACCCGCACTCGTGATCTCCACAGTAGTATATAAATCAGCGATTTTCAACATTTTTCATCTCAGGGCACACATAAACTAATTACTAAAATTCTGCACACCCAAAACAGCTTTTGCTAATCAGACAAAAATAGGTATAATTTAAATTCATTCACATTTGATGGTTATTGTTATGTTGGCTATTGTCTTTTTTTTTTTTTTTTTTTTTTTACAATCTAAGGGAAAAGAGGTCAGTGCCTATGACTGAATAATTAGGTATTGCCTTTTTCTCCTTTTGTTACAGAGACTGAGAGAGACAGAGAGAGGGGGACAAATAGGAACAGACAGACAGGAAGAGAGAGAGAGATGAGAAGTGTCAATTCTTCATTGCGGCACAATGATTTTTCATTGATTGTTTTCTTATATGTGCCTTGACTGGGGCAGTGGGGGACTACAGCAGAACGAGTGACCCCTTGCTCAAGCTAGCAACCTTGGGCTCAAGCCAGCAACCTTTGGGCTCATGCCAGCAACCATGGGATCATGTCTATGATCCCATGCTCAAGTTGGCAACCTCAGGGTTTTGAATCTGAGTTCTCTGCTTCCCAGTTCCACGCTCTATTCACTGCGCCACCACCTGGTTGGGCAGGTATTGCCTCTTTTAAAACTTCTTGCTGCACACCAGTTAAAATCATTGTTTTAAATTATGTAATAAATGTGCATTTGAGGCTGCTCTGCCCTAATCATTATTTACATAAGAATTTTAGGAAAATGTGTTTTAGAGGTACTCACAACTGATTTCCAAACACATCTTTGGAACAGAAACTGTTAGCAAGTGCAGATCACCTATAGATTTGGTTTTGTGGGGTTAGGAAAAGCTCACAGGAGAGGAAGCAGCAGCCTGCGAAGGGGGCAGATCTTCCTTTGTGGGAAGGACTGGTTGATCCCAAGGCAAGACCACCATATATTCTCACTTCGATGTCCTTGGCTTCACCTTGGCTGATCAGAAAAAAAGTAAAATACTTTAAGAAGGGCTGCATGCATCAGAAGCATGAGCAGACAGAAAGCATGACCAAGGGTCCCTTCTTCAGTCCAATTTTCATCTTTTGCCCAGATACCCAGAATGGCATCATGAATACATATATTCCTTTGAGGGCATGCAACCTCAAAGGAAGGTGTTGGGCAAACAAGTATGTTAGGCTTGCTCACTTGTACTTTGCCTGATTGGTGCATGAGCACGGAGCAGCACCACGTGTGTATAGTCTGTGTAAGGCTGCGGGTGCTTGCCCTCAGGGCGGCAGACTGTAGATTGTGGATTGCCCGTTGCCATTGGGAAGGGCCATTTGTTGCTATTTGCCGGAGAACACCCTCCCCCCTTGCCCCGTCTGTTTGTTAGTCAGTTCAGGGAGAGAGAAAGAAGCCCTGCCTTGTTGCTTGTCTGCAATTACAAGGCAAATAAATGGAATAGCCCACTATCCTCTGGCTCTACAGTTCCTTTACATCTGCCCGAATCCATGGGAACCTGCATGACCACGGCCACTGGCCTTACAGAAGGGAACATTTGATGAATGTTTCCTTTGTGGTAGACAGCTCTGTTACCCTATTTATGTTAGATGGAGGAGGTCAAATGCTAACTTCAAATGAAAGCTGTAAAGGGGGCCTACCAGGCAGTGTGACTTGCAAGGAAGACACAGGAGAGGTGTGGGGACTGGGTCACCCACTGATTGCCTTGTAGGCTAGCTCTGATGGTAGAAGACCGGTTCCCATGGATGTGCCCTGTGTGTCTTTGGCACTCGTTAAGAGAACTTTGGAACTGTAAATAAGAAGCCTTAACTCCCACACACTGAACTGTATACAATTTCCTGTTCTTAGCAGAGATAAGTGTGACAATTGATTACCATGCAGTGAATGAATATTCACAGCTGATTTTTAACTTGGCCAACTTTATGAAGAACTGAATTGGTGGTAGGCAGCTAAGGGGCTAGAACTCTGGGTGGCGTTTACATAAAAAACAATTCCTGCAGATAAACTTGACGCTTGTTTGACTGTCATGCTTCAGTAAGCAGCGGGTTTTAAATCCGAATTTGGGGTTAAGAGCTTAGAGACATCTGTAGCTCCTTTACCTAGGACTATTTTTCTTCCAGGACACAGATGTACCACATAGGGAACACTGTAGGGAGCCACATTAGGCTATTTGCCATGTAACCCATGCGTGTCCCCCATTTCTTATTTTTCTTTGGAATATTGTGAGACTGAAAATAACAAAATTTCCCCTTTGGGAGAGAGAGTACCATCTCTTAGAAGGGGCTGCCTGGAACATTGCGTTTAGAAGAATTCTGAGGCCATGTCTGTGCTAAGAGAACAGAGTGATTCACTAGTGATTTCTGTCATGGTCTTTGGGTAGCCTGACTGCCCCCCTGTTGTGCCATCCCTGCGTTAGACTCTGTCTGGCATCCTATGGCATTTTGGACCTCTTGAGTCATGGAGATAGTGACTGAGGTTCCTGAGTCACGCACCTGGCCATAGGCTCCTTGTGTACCTAGCTTCTCCATTTAACTGGGCAGTCTGTGTGGTTGTTCCTGCTATTGTCCCCAGGAAAGCGAGCTTCCCCTTTGTGAACTGAAATACTTGCCAGGCTAACTCAGGATTATATTGTCAGACATTTGGTTTAGGAATGAAAAAAGATAATGCAACAGCTACATTTTGCCTAGTTATCAGCCATAGGAGGGTCTGATAGGAAGGCTATTTCAGACTCGGGCAAATGGGCCCAAATGGGCCAGGATTTTGGGAAGAGCCGCACAGTAGGTCCTTGTTTCTCTGACCTGGAGGTCATTGAAGGACACACTTAATTCTTTATCCAGGCATCATGTCATTTTGGTCTTTGGCTGCTGAAAAGTTTAGGGCTCAGAGTTTTGAGGATAAGAGCTGGCTTGCAGGGCAGGATGCCACGTTTGGGGCTGTAAAGATTCAGCCTTTGGTAAGGGCTGTGCCTGGGCAGGCAAGGCTTCCCTGGGGGACCCAGAGGAGCAGGTGTGGGTATAAGGAGAGGAGGAGCACCTCTCTGAAGGTGAAGGCCTTCGAGTTCTCTGCTCGGGCTTTATTCGACTCTCCCAGGCTTGTTTAATGCTAAAGTTGTGATCTTGTTAAATATTTTCAAACAACCTTAGCATGTAGACTCTTTTAAGTAGACCCCTCTGAGTACAGCTAAAAGTGAGATAATCCTGTTAGGCTAGCCAAAGAGACCCTGGACTGACAGTGGTCAGATGGTAGGTTCCCAGTATATGTACTCATGACGCCCATTCTGCCAGTGGCGGTGGATTTTCTCATGTTTCCATAGGGACCCTGTATTCTGTTGCTATGGAGCCCAGCTTGGTTCAGAGGAAGCTACCAGTATCCTGGGAAAGGCCCTTTGTCTACATATTGCAGCAGCAGAAATTCCAGTTTTCCCCACACTTCTATTGGAACCTAAACTTCTGTTTTCCAGTTTTTCGTCATTGGTCTCTGCTAGTAGTGAAGATAGGACATCTGGTAAACAATGCAGAAAACCTTTGTTGCCTTACTGATTGCCAATGCGTGCTCATTAGTTAGAGTTTTATAAATAGAAACCATGAATGTCATAATAATGACGAACACAGCACAATTCAGGACAGCCTGGGACTAAACAGATAGAAGTCATGACTCAGTCTAAACAGGTGGAAATCATGTCTGCTAATGCTTGTTTGCTTACAAAAGCCTGACTTTAGCATCCCCTGGGAGAGAGGGCTGAGGGAAACAATGAAAAATCCTTGCCTTCTCTCCAGAAAATGAGTCCCTGCAATTGCAGTCTTCACAGGACTGGTAGGATTTGTACAGGTCTAATAAATTATGCAGTCTCCTTATAGAGACAGATTATAGCTAATATAAAAGCTCAAAACTGAGAGGCAATTTTTATTCCACAAAGTTTTTCCTTGCTCAAATCTTTTTAAAGCAAAGTAATTTAAAAGTAATGGAAAAAAATACATTTCAATCTAAGTGACCAACCGTAAAACCTTCACATGACCAGGTGGTGGCAAAACTTGTGTTTTTTAGTTTGGGATGGCAACTGTTTACACTTTTAAAGATAATCCAGTGGTAAAGTTAGTACATCCCTCAGGCCACCCACGGAGATGCTCACGGCAGAGGGAGACCCGTGCACGGAGACACGCAAAGCTGCATTGACACTATTCTCTCCTTAACCTGCAATAATGCCCCAAGTTCTAATTTTCTTTTTCTTGAAAGAAATCAGCTCGATCTCCAAGAGAAGCAGCTTATGGAAGGGAGCCTTCTGAGTTAGGTCACAGAGGGCAGCATGATCTGAAGGTGGGCCTCCCTGGCCTGCTGGGCAGGTTGGATGGGCAAAGGCTGATACGGCAAGTCTGACGATATGGCAGTCAACCTGATGTTTAATCCTAAAAACAACTCAGTTTATTTATTGTATTTGGCTTGTAACTGAAGGTTAGAAAAGGAAATGTGCCACCTTGAATGAAATCTGTCTGTTGATTCAGGGATGAGAATAGGTTTCCAGAAACTTGGACCCCGGTAATTGCATGCTTCTCTTGTGAGTCAATGAATACTTGTCCTACAGAATTTACTTTCTGTTGTCCGGTAAGATTGGGTAGTCCCTTCTGCTGGATCCCCTTCCTCAAAGATTTCTGTAGTCTGTTAAAGGCACTGAGCATGCTCAGAATAAAAGCATGTCTCAAACTTATGGAATGCCCTACTCCCTCTTACCTCCCCTTTCTTCTTTAAGGATATGATAGAACTAATACTCCTCAGAGTCTACTTATTGGGAAAACAATGCTTTAAAAGACTTGCTTTGCTTTTAAATCACTTTAGACTGATCACTGTAAATATTTAACTATCAGAGACCCTTTGGATCTTCAATTTATTTTTTTAAAAATAATTTAGATAGAATTGACTTATAACATTGCATAAGTTTAACAGGTACCGTGGTGCAATTGATGATTTGATGCACTTATATATTACAAAATGGTTACCACAATAGGATTAGTTACACTTCTATCAAGTGACACGATTACCATTTCCTCTCTGTGAGGAGAGTACATTTAAGATAAACTCTCTTAGCAACTTCAAGTATATAATACAGTACACTAAGACTCTGTGCTATACATGAGATTCCCCAGAACTTACTCATCTTGTAACTTGAATTTTGTACCCTTTGACAAAGGTTCCCCGTTTATCTCTCTTCAATGCCCAGCCTTGACAACCACCATTCTACCCTTTGTTTCTTTGAGTTCAGTTTTTTGAGATTCCACATATAAATGATATTATATAGTATTTGTGTCTTTTTGTCTGAGTTATCTCACTTAGGATAATACCCTCAGGGCCATCCATGTTGTCACAAATGGCAAGATGGTCTTTTTATATGGATGAATAATACTTCATTTTATATATAGTAATGTTTTCATCACCATCAAGGAAGGACCCTTCACCAGTAAGAAGATTATTACTTGCTGAAGGCTCAAATGATGGTTAGCATTTTTAGCAATAAAGCATTTTTTAATTGAGGTGTGCACATTGTTTATTTGAAGATGGAAAACTATTGCACCCTTAATAGAGTACAGTATAGTGTAAACATAACTATTTTTATGCACTGGGAGACCGAAAAGTTCACTCACATGACTGACTTTAGTGTAGTGGTCTGGAACTGAATCAGCAATATTTCTGAAGTATTCCTGTATACCACAGTTTCTTTATCCACTCGTTGGACAAAGAACATTTAGGTTGTTTTCATATTTTGGCTATTACGACTAAATGGAAATGAAAATGGGAGTGCAGATCTCTTTAAGATCCTGATTTCTTTTCCTTTGGATACATACGCAGAAGTGGAATTGCTGGTAGTTCTATTTTTAATCTTTTGAGAAGGTGCCATACTATTTTCCATAGTGATTATATCAACTACATTCCCTTGTGCCAACAGTGTACAAGGGTTCCCTTTTCTCTACATCCTTGTCAACACTTTTTATCTCTTGATAGCTATTCTGACAGGTGTGATGTGATAATGCCTTGTGGTTTTGATTTGCATTACTCTGGTGATTAGAGATATTGAGAACCTTTACATGGGTCTATTGGTCATCAATATGTGGGTTTTTTTTATGTCTATTCAAGTCCTCTGCCCATTTTTTTTAAAATTTATTTATTTACTATTTATTCATTTTAGAGAGGAGAGAGAGGGTGAGAGAGAAAGGGGGGAGGAGCAGGAAGCATCAACTCCCATATGCGCCTTGACCAGACAAGTCCTGGGTCTCGAACCGGCAACCTCAGTGTTCCCAGGTCGACACTTTATCCACTGCGCCACCACTGGTCAGGCCCTCTGCCCATTTTTAAATTATTATTTTTTTGTTATTGAGGTATATGAGTTTTTTATATATTTTGAATAAATGATTTGAAAATATTTTCTCCCATTCAGCAGGTTCACATTTCATTTTGTTGTTTCTTTTGCTGTATAGAAGTTTCTTAATTTGATGTAGTCTCACCTTTTTTTCTCCATGTTTTCTTCTAAGACTTTTATGGTTTTATGTTTAAGTCATTAATCCCTTTTGTTAATTTTTGTGAGTAGTGTAAGATAGGGACCAATATCATCCTTTTGCATGTGCTCATTCAGTTTCCCAGTACCATTTATTGCAGAGACTATCCTTCCCCATTGAGTATTCTTAGCTCTCTCATCAAATATTAGCTGACCATATATGCAATGATTTATTTCTCGTCTCTTGTTTCTGTTGCATTGGTCTGCCTGTCTATTTTTATGCCAATGCAATACAGCTTTGATTAGGTTAGCTATATAATATAATATGAAATCAGGAAGTGTGATGCTTCCAGCCTTGTTCTTTCTCAGGGTTGCTTTGTCTCTTTGGGGTCTTATATGGTTTTATACAAGTTTTAGAATTGTTTGCTCTATTTTTGTGAAAATGCCATTGGCATTTTGGTAAGAATTGCATTGAAGCTGTAGATAACTTTGGGTGGTTTGAACATTAAAAAAATACTTTAATAATGGAAATTTCAAACTTAACAATATTAATACTTCTGCTCCATGAACATGGGATATCTTTTTACTTATTTGTGTCTTTTAAAATTTCTTTCATCAAAGTCTTATAGTTTTCTGTATACAGGGTTTTCACCTCCTTGGTTAAATTTATTCCTAAGTATTTTATGTTTTTGATGTCATTGGAATGGAACTGTTTTCTTTATTTCTTTTTAGATATTTCATTATTTCTTTAATAAGCCCTCTTTCCCTTCTCTTTTCTTTCAGGGATTCTGATAATTCACGAATTCCTCCTTTTGATGGTTTCCCATGGGTTATGTAGGTTTTCTTTACTTTCTTTTATTCTTTTTTTTGTTGTTCTTCTCTGACTGGATAATACCAAATATCTGTCTTCTACTTTACAATTATTTTGCTTGCCTGATCCATTCTTCTATTGGTGCTTTCCATAGCATTTTTTAATTTCGTTCATTATTTTTCTCAGATCCAGAATTTCTGTTTGGTCCTTTGGTTGTCATTGTTTAAAAAATGATTTCTATTTCTTGTTAAACTTCTTATTTTGTTTATGTATTATTTTCCTGATCTTGTTGAATGTCTTTGTGTGTTTTCTTGTAACTCATAGAGCTCCTTTAAAACAGCTGTTTTGAATTCTTAATCAGGTAAATTACAGGTCTCCATGTATTTGAGGTTGGTTACTGGAAGAAAATTGTTTCTTACAGTGGTGCCATGGTTTCCTAATATCTAGTTAGTATTCCTTGAAGTTTTGCATTGCTGTGTTCACATTTCCAGAAGCAGCCATCACCATCAGTCTTCACAGAAATTGGGAAATAAATACCTTCTGTCAGCTCTGCTAGGAATTCTGAGGCTTTCTCAAACCTATTGATAAGCCTGCTCCATGTGTTTTGCTCCCTCTTGTGGCAGAATTTTTAAACTTGTATACCTTCTCTGCATCCTATACCAGGCCAGGTGCTAACAGTCTCCCTTGGGCTTTCCCAGGGGTGGATAAAACTCAAGTGTGTGGTCTCTTCCTGGCCCATAGATATGAGACAGCTTTCTGCACATGCTTATTAGACATCTGCCAAAGCTCACTATCACCACCACCATCAGAAGCATGGGCAGAGAGCTGGACAGGGTAGGGTTTCTGTAGGTAAGGTACAAGGGGCACTGAGAGTACCCGTGGGCCAGTTGGGGGTGTACGTGAACTAGCATCCCCAGTGGCTCATGGGTGGGTTTTTTGATGGACTGTGCAACACAGGTAGTAGGATCCAAATTCCCTGACTCTCTGCTGCTTTCCCAGCCCCTTCCCTTTCCCAGTCATGCAGCTCACAGCTCTGTGCTCTGGGTGTGGTGAAATACAAATGGGCCTGGCTGGCAAAGTCCAGCACAGCTGGGGAAGCTGAGCTCTCACCCACATGCTCCCTGTCAGGAAGGCACCAGGCTCTGCTGCCTTGGGGGAAGGGTGACATTGGTCAAATCAAACTGTTCCTCTTACCCTCTTTAGTGTATCCAAACTTTTACCTTGCTTTTCTCCAGTGATGTGCTGGAGCTCCTCTGCTGGAACCCAAAACTTCCAGAAAGGGTTTTCATCCATGGGTGATTGTTTTAAGACAGTGTTCTCAATGGACTCCTGGACTGTGGCCAAAATGGACTGGCGACAGTTCACGACCACTGCAAGGTCCATAGCTGGGACTGAGGCCTGTATGCCTATTATCTGACGCATGGGTGGCCAACGCTCCCTCTGGGTCCCTTGGCATATGGTCTGGATCCCACAGCTCCCACAAAGGCGCTTTTGTCCATGGATGGATGCTGCGTTGTTTTTGAAGGGGGATGCTGTGATGGATGTCTTTTTCAGGCATGTTGCTGATGTCACTCCTCTTTCATTTCTTCTAAGGACAGTTATGTCTATTTTCACAACTCAAGAGGGAAATTTTTAGTTAAGTCATGTCAGCATATTGCAGATAACTACTTCCCTTCACTATGGCGTAGAAGATGTACCCATTTACTGGCTTCACCCGTTGGGTTCAGCACTGGCTGGGTCTAAGTGTTGCGCTATTATTAACAGAGATATTTCACAGCCAACAGTTGTTCACCAAAAGTAAAGTTGTCAGTGAGTATGCATTTGAAGCAGATCTCGCTGTTAAATTCAAAACAGCTGTATAAATGATAGGTTTGCAGTTGATATGGTGGTAAAAACTAAAATTAAAATAAAAGGGCAGTTAAGTTTTTACAATGCAACCTGTCAAAGATCTTAAAAGCTTTATTCTGAATATTTTAGAA
This sequence comes from Rhynchonycteris naso, assembly GCA_037038555.1. Classification (NCBI taxonomy): domain Eukaryota; kingdom Metazoa; phylum Chordata; class Mammalia; order Chiroptera; family Emballonuridae; genus Rhynchonycteris; species Rhynchonycteris naso. The sequence continues at coordinate 172,046,584 of CM073000.1, forward strand.
CCTTTATTGATGTTTTTAATAAAGCAGGCCAAAAGTCTATGCCAGAGGTAGCAGACTAGCAGGTTGGAGGATTTGATGTATAATTATATTTTGTTTGGCCCCATAGTGCTTTACATTAAAAATTTTTTTTAACATAAAAAAAATTTAGCATTTTCATTTTCCATAGGAGGAAAATACAGGTGACTGGTAACACTGGTTTGGTTTTATTTCTTTTAAATATATATTTTTTGTTTTTCAATTAAAGTTGATGTTCAGCCCTGGCCAGTTGGCTCAGAGCGTTGGCCGGGTGTGTGGAATCCCGGATTCGATTCCCAGCCAGGGCACACAGGAGAAGCGCCCACTTGCTTTTTCACCCTTTCACAGCCTAGGCTCCATTGTAGCAAAGTTGGCCTGGGCACTGAGGATGGCTCCATGGCATCTGCCTCAGATGCTAGAATGGCTCCGGTCACAATGGAGCAACACCCCAGATGGGCAGAGCATTACTCCCTAGAGCTTGCCAGGTAGATCCTGGTCAGGCACATGTAGGAGTCTGACTCTCTACCTCCCCACTTCTCACTTCAGAAAAATACAAAAGTAACAACAACAACAACAACAAAAGTTGATGTACAATATTATATTAGCTTCAGGTATACAACCCAATGACTAGACATTTATATAACTTACAAAGTGATTACCCTGATAAATCTAGTACCCATCTGACACCATACATAGTTATTACAATATTATGGGCTATAGTCCCTATACTGTACTTTACATCCCTGTGACTACTCTATAACTGCCAATTTGTACTTCTTAATCCCTTCACCATTTTTACTGCTTCCCACAACCCTCCCCCTCTCATCTGACAACTGTTAAAATGTCTCTGTATTTGAGTCTGTTTCTGTTTTGTTTGGTTTTTGGATATCACATAGATGTGAAATCATATGGCATTTGTCTTTCTCTGTCTGACTTATTTCCCTGAGCACAGTACCCTCTAGGTTCACCCATGTTGTTACAGATGGCAAGAGTTGGTTCTTTTTTATGGCTGAGTAATATTCCGTTGTATACAGTATATGTACCTCTTCTTCTCTATCCACTTAGCTATTGATGGACACTTAGATTGCTACCATATCTTGGCTATTGTAAATAATGTTACAATGAACATATAGATACATATATCTTTTTCATTTAGTGTTTTGGGTGTCTTTGCATTAATATCCAGAAGTGGAATTGCTGGGTCCTTCTTTGTCACTTGTTACAGTTTTTGTTTTAAAGTCTGTTTTGTCTGGTATAAGTTTTGTTACCCCAGCTCTTTTTCTTTGTTTTTATTTTCATGAAATATCATTTTTCATCCCTTTACTTTTAGTGTGTGTGTATGTTTCAATTTGAAGTGACCCTCTTGTAGACTGTATATGTAAGAGTCCAGTTTTGTTATTCATTCAACCACCATATGTCTTTTGAGTGGAGCATTTAATCTACTTTGTAAAGTATTTTTTGATAGATATAAACTTATTGCCATTTTCTTATTTATATTTTTTACCTTTTTTCTTCTTAAAGAAGACCCTTTAACATTTCTTGTAGTACTGGTTTTGTGGTGATGAACCCTTTAGCCTTTTGTTGTCTGGGAAGCTCTTTATTAGGTCCTTGCTTTTTATCACTTTGAATATTTCATGCCAGTCCCTTCTGGCCTGCAAAATTTCTATTGGGAAATTGGCTGACAGTCTTAAGGGAGTTTCCTCATAGGGAACAAACTGCTTTTCTCTTGAAGAATTCTCTCTGTCTTTTTAGTTATGTGTCTTGGTGTGGGCCTCTTTGGGTTTGTGGCTTGGCATTCTTATGAGGCAATAGATAGGAGATAATTAAGGAAAATTCCCCTTTTATTTATTTTTAATTGAGATCTAAATGACATATTATATTTCAGGTGTACAAGAAAATGATTCAATATATATGTATATTGCAAAATGATTACCATGATAAGTCTCATTAACATGTCACCGTACATAGTGACAATTTTTTGTGTGATGAGAACTTTTAAGATTTATTCTCTTAGAAAGTTTCAAATATGCATTAGAGTATTATTAATTATAGTCAACATGTTATACATGACATCATATGACATTATTTTATAACTGGAAGTTTATTTATACATTTTGACTCTGGAGCTGCACCTATTAGATGAACAAGTGCTCTCTCAGTTTTGCCAGGACTTACCTGACCTGCGTGCTCTTCCCATTGACCCCACCTGGCTCCTGCAAGTGTTTGAGTTTGTTTCCTGGTTTTTGATAGAGTGTTCTAGTAGCAAAGGTCTTGCTGCCAGCTGTCTCTCAACCCATTAATCCTGTCCTTTTTGGAGGAAATTCTACCACTTAATTTACACATTTGGCTTAAGGCTTTGATACTGAAATGCTGATGTCCCTGACAAGGGAAATATGCATAGCTGTTATTGTTAGTTTTTGAACCTTGAGTATGAGAATTCCATTGCTTCTCAAACTGATGCAGACGGGAAAGGTGAGTAGTAAGAACATAAGGGCACCAGAAACCAAAAGGAAATGTCCAGGGAGGAGCCACCACCAAGGAGGGAGGAGGGACGAGGGCACTGAAGGGAGAAAGTGGTAACCTTGAGGGTCACCACTGCCTTCTTAACTTCCCTAGAACTGCCTCTGCTATTAACATGTGATTCAGATGTATTGGGTAACCAGAAGCAAAGTATCTGGAAACAAGTGTCAGCGAGATGAAATAGAACAGATTGGGGGAAGTGCCATGTGGTGGAAAACATGCTGTGGGAAAGAGTATTTGTGAAAGAATTCCATGGCTCCGTAAGAGAGTGGTTGGACCAAGAGGAATGCCATTCTAAAAACAGAAGAGCCTGGTATGGCACTTCCTGTGGAATCACCATTCTTTTCTCACAGACATAAACAAACCAGGATCAGGAGGGAAGTAATTTATCCCAAATGAAGGTACCTTCCTTCTGGGTTCTCTAAACTGTAAGCTGATGATTTTGAGGTCTTTTTCAAATTGAATCACTTTGCAGTTGTAGCATCAGACCAGTTGTAGGATAAGTTGTTAGGAATCTGTGCTGTGCTTAGGAAAGTTGGAATTAATTTCAATGCTTGTTAATTTTTTGAAACGATGGTCTATTACGATCATATTACTTATTACTTAAGTCTGATTTAACCTAAAGAGACACAATGCGAATGTCGTGGCCAAAATAGATAATGCCTGTATATGTGTGGAATTAAGCTAAAAACTCTTTTCATTTTCAAATAAATGAATAGGATTATGTGCTCCACAGATGGCATTTCAATCCCTTGTGTGGGATTCATTACAATAGTCTATTTCAACACAAACTTTTTTTTCTGTATAAGTCATTCACTTTGTAGAGGAAAAGCTTAATAGAGCATTGCATTGTGAGTTTTAGTATTAGCATTTCCTCAAATAAATATTTCTCAGGAAGGTTTAAAGCCAATGCCTTACTAAGCATTTGGAGAGCTCATTCATGAATAAGTCCAGACTCTTCCTAAAATCGCCAAGTCTGTACAGTATTTTAGTGTTATCTCAGATATTTTTATAAAAAAAAATAATAATAATCTTTCCTCTTTTTTATGTAGAGAATTCTCTTTGTCCTTCCCTGGAAGACACTAGTTTTTGTTTGTTTGTTTTTAAACAGCTTTACTGTGGTAACATTGACATAAAATAACTGTACAAATTATGTGTACAATTTGATGGGTATGGTATCTATATACAACCATGAAACTATCACCTTCGTTATGATAGTTAAATATTCATGACATTCAAACATTTTTTGTTCCCTTTTGTAATTCTTCCTATCTACTCCTCCCTGCCCCCCACTTTCTACAGATAACCACTGATTTCCTTTCTGTCACTCTAGATTAGTTTGTATTTTCTAGAGCTTTATATACATGGTATTATACAGTATGTTTTTATTTTCTTATGTCTTATCTTTTTCACTCAGAATAGTCATTTTGGGATTCATCTGTTTGCCCTGGGTCATTAGTTTCTTTCTTATTTTTTATTGCTGAGTAATATTTTATTGTATGGATATCTCACAATTTATTTATTCTTTCATGTTTTATAGACATTTGGATTGTTTCCAGTCTTTGGCAATTAAAAATAAAGCTTCCCTGTTTGAAAAGATGTATACTTTTACTTCTCATGTAATATCTAGGAGTGGAATCACTGAATCTTTTGGTACTTGAACACAACTGTTTAGAGATGCTTTATTTGAAATAGCCAAACTGGAAACCATCTAAATGTCTCTATGTTTTAGAAAATTCCAAACTTTTCCAAAACTGGTTGTTCATTTTATAGTCTCACTAGTGGTATATGAGAGTTGCACTTATTTTGGATTCTTTCCAACATTGCCTACAATTTTAAAAATTTTAGTCATTTGAATATACATGTAGTATTATCTTATTGTGTGTTAATTTGCACTGTTCTAGTGACTAATGACATTGAGAATATTTTCATGAGCTTATTTCCTACTAGAACATTTTCTTGGATATGTGCTCAAATCTATGCCTATTTGTTTGTTTGAAGTTGAGCTGTTTGATTTTTATCTAGTATTCCTTTTTTTTTTTTTTTTTTTGAGACAGACAGGAAGGGAGAGAGATGAGAAGCATCAACTCGTAGTTGTGCACTTCAGTTGTTCATTGATTGCTTCTCATACGTGCCTTGACTCAGGGGCTCCAGCGGAGCCAGTGACCCCTTGCTCAAGCCAGCAACCTTAGGCTTCAAGCTAGCAACTTTTGGGTTAAAGCTAACAATCCTGCACTCAAGCCAATGAAGTCTCACTCAAGCCGGCTGGCTACCTTGGGATTCAAACTGGGACCTCAGCATCCTGGGTTGATGCTCTATCTACTACGCCACCACCAGTCAGGCTACTTAGTATTTGTAAATATATTCTGGATACAAATTCTTTATTAGGTAACATTTTTTGAAAGTATTTTTTCCAGTCTGTGACTTATGTTTTCATTCTTTTAATGTTGTTTTTTTGAAGATCAGATGTTTTTAATTTCGATGGACAAATTTTTAATTTGTTCTTTTGCAGGTTATGTTTTGGTGCTGTATCTAAGAAATCTTTGCACAATTGAAGGTCACAAAGGTTTTCTCCTGTGTTTTTTTCTAGAGGTTTTATACTTTTTAGGTTTTACATTTAGGTCTATGATTCATTTGAGTTAATTTTTGCATATGGTATAAGATTATATATCCATGTTTATTTGCATATGATGTCCAATCTTTCCAGCATTGTTGAAAAGACTGTTTTTACTTCACTGAATTGCTTTTGTGCCTCTGTCAAAAGATAATTGTCCATATATGTAGACATTTCTGGACTCTATTTTCATTGATCTATTTTTCTACATTTATACCGGCATCACACTTTCTTAATTACTGTAGCTTTAGTAGTTTTAAAATTAAGTAGTGTTAGTTTTACAACTTTGTATTTCTTTTTCAAAGTCATTTTGGCTATTGTAGGAACTTTGTATTTACATATGAATTTTAATATTAGCTTGTCGATTTCTACAAAAAAAGCTGTTGGGATTTTGATTGGTATTGTCTTGAATCTATAGATCTATTTTGGGGAGAAATGATGTGTTAATATTGAGTAACCTGACTCAAAAACAAGGTCTGTCTCTTTAGAGAGAATATGTCTATTCAGCTGTTGTTGGAATGAATATTCTATAAATGTTAAGCAAGTCAAATTTGTTGATAGTTTTGTTTAATTCTTTAGTTTCTCTTAGCAATATTGTTTCTTCTTACTGTATAACACTTTTACCTTTTGGGTTATATTTATCTCTATGTATTTAATATTTTTACTGCGATTGTAAATGGCTTTTAAAATTTCTATTTCTGATTGTTCATAGCTAGTCTATAGAACTATAATTAACTTTTGTATTGGTTCTTATTGGCAACCTTGCTAAACTCTCTAATTATTTTAGTAGGTTTTTTTTTGTAGATTCCATCAGATTTTCTACATACATGCATATATTTACATACTCTGTAAATAAAAGTAGTTTTACTTCTTCCTCCCCAATCTGGATGCTTTTTAATTTTTTCTTGCCTTATTACACTTGCTACAACCTTCAGTACATTACTGGATAGAAATAAGAGTAGACATTTTTATCTTGTTCCTAATCTTAGTGGGAAAGCATTCTTTCATGATTGACTGTAATATCAGTAGTAAGTTTTTCATATTTGTTCTTTATCAGGGTGAGGAAGCTCCTTTTTGGTCCTGGTTTGTAGACAATTTTTATCAGGAATGGATGTTGGATTTTGCCAAATGCTTTTTGGGGGCATTTTTTGAGATAATAATTTTGTGCTATAAATTATAAATTTTCTTTTTAAATTAGGAACTGATTTACCTGATGGCAGAAAATCTGATGGAATCTACAAAAATAAAGATACTATTTCTCAAAAAGGCAGTGTATTAATTAAGAATCGTGTTTGGCTACAATAAATAGATACCTGAAAAATAGAAGCATATAAACACCTGCTGTTTATTATCTTTATGTAGTGAAAAGTCTGGAAGTAGTGCTCTATGACATTTACTCATCTGAGATAGAAATTCAGGGAGAAGGTTTCCATAATTCTGGCCCCTTCCCTCAGAATTACCTGATGGTACTTGCCGATTCAGTCATTTTGTCCACACACCAGGCATCAGGAAGGAGAAAGGAAAGGAAAATTGCATTTACCAGTTAACTCTGTCCTTGTACTGTTCCACACATGGACACTTCAATCCACAACGAGGGCTGGGAGATGCAGTTTATTGCTGGTCACATTATTCTTCCTGGTGAAAGTCGCATTCTTTTCATAAGTGTGGAGGGAAGAATAGACATTTTATATATAATTAACTATATCTTCCAAAGACACTGCTATTAATTACTCTTAGTACTTGTCCTTAAGAGTCATGAAAGCCCTATCAGGAACTATTCCCTCCATTCCTGATTTCAGGGAAAGAAATTTTAAATATGGATAATTTATTATTACATTTACTAAGTACAAATTTGTGGGCTCCAGTGTCCTCTCACTTTCTATGACTGAGCAGCCATTTTTTCAGGTTGAACTCTCACTCCTGGGGACTGTGAGGCCAGAGCTCCTCCTACTCAAGTAGTGGGCTGTGTAACTTTGGGGATGGACTGGAAGGAGAATGGAGAGAGAGGCAGCTGTTGTTGGCCACTCCTTTCTGCAACTTTGTTACAAAGGTGTCCACTTTCTTAGTTTTGATGTTCTCTATTTCATAAGATTTACCCTAATCTCACTCAAGTCGGAATTAATTGCCTCCTTCCCACAGCTTTGTGGTCTTTTCTATGACAGCTTTATTGGGATATAAGTCATATACCATACAATTTAACCATTTAAAGTGTACAATTCAATGGTTTTTCATATATTCACGGAGTTGTGCAGCGATCACATAATTTTAGAACATTTCATCGCCTCAAAAATAATTCTATATCCATTAGCCACCACCCCACATTCACCTCCAATCCCTCCCAGCCCTAGGCAACTACTCATACACTTTCTCTTTCTATAGATTTAACTACACAGACATGTCATATAAAGAGAATTATTAAATGTACTTTCACAGTATTTTGCTCACACCTTTGTTTTTTACCCTTACATTGTGCTCTGGTTTAAAGGGTTATTGGGTTTTAAAGGGGCTCTGGGTTATTGGGTTAAAGGAGCTTATATGTGATTTCCACTGTAGACTAAGAGTTCCTGATTTGCTTTTTATCCACAGTAGCAATGTATCTGCTACATCAGTAAATATTAAACATAACAGGGTAGGTTGCAATATAAAATTTGGAAATAGAGAAACAAAACTATTCCTGTCTGTATTCAGCATTATAGTAGCAAGTAAATTTTGTAAAGACTTTGTATGTACTATAGTTGGCCTCTAACAACAGTATGGAGTCTAACTTCTGACTCCTAGCCACGTCTGCTACATCTGCCCTAGTTTCTGGCCCAGCACAACTTCTACCATTATTTTTTTCCCCTCTTCTCCCTCTACCCATTAAAACCGATCATAAGTTTTGTTCCTCTGGGAGTTAGGCACCAGGATTTAATCCTACTTCGGCATCTCATACCAACTATAAGTATCAGAAAAATCTTTCCATCTCCCAAGTTTTAGTTTCCTTGTCTAAACATGTGGGAATGATGTTCAGTAAAGGCTCCTTTAACTCCAAAATTGTATGTTCCTCATATGAACTCAGAATAAATGAGCAAAAACAAGATTTGTGACTTATGCTCTTTCTTTTATCTTTTTTTATTAATTTTAATGGGGTGACATTAATAAATCAGGGTACATATGTTCAGAGAAAATATTTCCAGGTTATTTTGACATTTGATTATATTGCATACCCATCACCCAAAGTCAAACTGTCCTCCGTCACCTTCTATCTGGTTTTATTTGTGCCCCTCCCCTTTCCCTACTCCCTCCCTCACCTCCCCCTCCCCCTGGGTAGCCAGCACACTCTTGTCCATGTCTCTGAGTCTCATTTTTATGTCCCATCTATGTATGGAATCATATAGTCCTTAGTTTTTGCTGATTTACTTACTTCACTCAGTATAATGTTATCAAGGTCCATGCATGTTGTTACAAATGATCTGATGTCATCATTTCTTATGGCTGAGTAGTATTCCATAGTATATATGTACCAAAGCTTTTTAATCCACTCGTCTTCTGACGGACACTTGGGCTGTTTCCAGATCTTCGCTATTGTGAACAATGCTGCCACGAACATGGGGGCGCATTTCTTCTTTCCAACAGTGTTATGGTGTTCTTAGGGTATATTCCTAAAAGTGGGATAGCTGGATCAAAAGGCAGTTCGATTTTTAATATTTTGAGGAATCTCCATACTGTTTTCCACAGTGGCTGCACCAGTCTGCATTCCCACCAGCAGTGCAGAAGGGTTCCCTTTTCTCCACATCCTCGCCAGCACTTATTCTGTGTTGTTTTGCTGATGAGTGCCATTCTGAATGGTGTGAGGTGATATCTCATTGTGGTTTTAATTTGCATTTTTCTAATGATTAATGATGTTGAGCATTTTTTCATAGGCCTATTGGCCATCTGTATGTCCTCTCTGGAGAAATATCTATTCATTTCTTTTGCCCATTTTTTTGATTGGATTGTTTGTCTTCCTGGTGTTGAGTTTTATAAGTTCTTTATAAATTTTAGTTATTAACCCCTTATCAGACGTGCTGTCGAATATGTTCTCCCATTGTGTGCTTTGTCTTTTTATTCTGTTCTTATTGTCTTTAGCTTGCAAAAACTTTTTAGTTTGATATAGTCCCATTTGTTTATCCTACCTTTTATTTCATTTGCCCATTGAGATAAATCGACAAATATATTGCTGCGAGAGATGTCGGAGAGCTTACTGTCTTTGATTTCTTCTAAGATGCTTATGGTTTCACGGCTTACATTTCAGTCTTTTATCCATTTTGAGTTTGATTTTGTGCATGGTGTAAGTTGATGGTCTAGTTTCATTGTTTTGCAGGTAGATGTCCAATTTTCCCAACACCATTTGTTAAAGAGGCTGTCTTTACTCCATTGTATGTTCTTTCCTCCTTTGTCAAATATCAGTTGTCCATAAAGCTGTGGGTTTATTTCTGGGACTTATGCTCTTTGTTTATAAAACCAGAATAAAAGAAACTTTTAAGGAAGGATAAATTAGCTGAAAGGTTATTTTCAAGAGATACTTTGATCATGGAAACATTTTTCAGATTAATTTAACTGAGTTGATGATATGATACCCTTTGGGATGACAGTAGACCCTGTGTTTAGAGATATAACTGGTTCCTAGAGCAGTCTTTTGTCTCCCACTCATACTTTCACCTTTTGGTCATATAGTAGGTATATACAAAGAGAAATGTATGTGGCAGAAGAGAAAACTATGGAGTATATAGTTAGTGGCTCTCACTATTAAAGCCACGTATTTGCAAGTAAAAGGAATGAGTGTCTGTGGCACTGTCAATGGGATTTAAATGGATTTTGGAACTAAGGCTGAAACAGGAGGATAATTAGAAAAGATGCTGGGGTCATCGTGTCAGTCCTCATCTGTTTGTCAGGCAGACAGGCTGTCCACAGCTTTCACTTCAAAACCATGGCGTGTTCTTCTCACCAGTGTCTCTTGCCTTCCACTGCTTGAGGGAGAAAAGTGTACTGTGAGTCCAGTCACAGCTTACATCTGATTTCTAAAAAGGACTACTGAAAACTCAGGGTAAGATATTTAATGATTTTTCTTAAAGAGAGATGTGAGAAATATATCATATAGGTTAAAACATCGTTGCTAACTTTCTGGCTTAAGGTGCCCTTTTAAAAATAAGAAGAAAAGGAAAAAAAATAATAAGAAGAAAAGACACAAACAAACAAGCAATAAAATGACTGTTTTCACTGATACCCGAACCATACTATGAGGGGTGTTTTGCATCTATCCTTGAATTCTAAGCTATTAAACACTTGCTAAGGGGGAAGAGGCTCTGTTCCCTTTCTCTTTTTTGGTTCACTTTGAGATTTTGGTTCACAGGAGAGATTCATTGGTTCAACCTACCTTGGTTTCTCATGTGGAGTTTTAGTCATGGAAGCCCAGCACCCAGAGTAGGTGGCATTTAAAGCTGAAAGAAGAAAGACCGAGGCCGGGATGGGCATCTAGCACCACTGACCTCCTAGAGGCAAGAGTGCCACCACTTGTTCCATAGTGTTCCTGCAACTAGGTGAGTTAGGCATCAGAGAACACAGAGTTTTCAGCTTACTCCTCTATTAGCTCCCATCACGCCTGCTGATCTTAGAGTTACTTGGTAAAGGCTGTTACTAGATGTGGAGAGCTCAGAGCTGGTGGGATGATGGCATGGGGCAGAGATGGCACTTGTGTGACAAACTACTGCTGTGTGTAGAGTATGGTGTTCTTTCCCCTTAGAATCCCTATCAACAATATTTCTCATGACTTAAATCATTATACACCTTTAGGCTTCAATACTCAGAGGTAGTTCCATTGGCTTTAAGCTTTAATTAAGAAAGAAGATGGCCTGACCAGGCGGTGGTCCAGTGGATAGAGCGTCGGACTGGGATGCAGAGGACCGAGGTTCAAGACCCCAAGGTCACCAGCTTGAGTGTGGGCCCATCTGGCTTGAGCAAAAAGCTCACCAACTTGGACCCAGGGTCGCTGCTTCGAGCAAGGGATTGCTCAGTCTGCTGAAGGCCTGCAGTCAAGGCACATATGAGAAAGCAATCAATGAACAACTAAGGTGTCGCAACAGTAACGAAAAATTGATGATTGATGCTTCTCATCTCTCTCCATTCCTATCTGTCTGTCCCTATCTATCCCTCTCTCTGCCTCTCTCTCTGTCCCTGTAAAAAAGAAAGAAAAAAAAAAAAGAAAAAAAAAGAGAAAGGAAATAATTAGGAAAAGAGATTCCCCCTTTCAATTCCTATTTAACTTATAAACTTGTTTTCTGCTATTTATTCATATTGTGCTTCAGAAGTTGGTCAGCCTGACCAGCAGTAGTGCAGTGGATAGAGTGTCGGACTGGGATGGGGAGGATTCAGGTTTGAAACCCCGAGGTTGCCAGCTTGAGCACGGCCTCATCTGGCTTGAGCAAGGCTCACTAGCTTGAGCCCAAGATTGCTGGCTTGAGCAAGGGGTCACTCAGTCTGCTCTAGCCCCCCCCACCCGCCGGTCAAGGCACACATGAGAAAGCAGTCAATGAGAAACTAAGGTGCCACAATGAAGAATTGATGCTTCTCATCTCTCTCCCTTCTGGTCTGTTTGTTCCTATCTGTCCCTCTCTCTGTCTCTGTCAAAATAAATAAATAAATAAAGGGCCAAATGTTAGTTTGTTCAAGGTTTTCATTAAAATAATTAAAAGTTTAAAATTACTCTCATATAATTTTTTCTTCTACTATAATTGAATTTCTTGATGCTCACTTTATAAAATAAAAAGTTAGATTTCAAACAAGAGCATTTGTATGATTATTTGCCCATCTGAAAGCATTCTGAAGCACATCTTTGATTACATGTAGAAAATTCACTTACCTTTTTTTTTTTTTTTGGTATTAACAAAATAAGAGCAACATAAAATAATTCATTGGAATCCAAGCACATGCAATTCTGGTTCTTAACCCTTTGGGATACATATTTAATATGTGCATTTTCTCACACATCTTAGAGCAGTGGTTCTTAACCTTTTTTGAGGTACCGAACCCACCAGTTTCATATGCACATTCACCAAACCCTTCTTTAGTGATAAATAAAATATGATTTTTTTTCCCCAAATTCAAGACATAGGTATATGTTTTTTTACTGGTGCACAAAATGAGCCGTGCATGAACATCACCTTGCTCAAAGAACAAAACCAACAAAGTACATGAACTCACAACAAATTACAGTATTACTTTATTCTGGCCTCCGCGGCAGAGGCTTCTCCGAACCCCTGAGACCGACTCATCGAACCCCTAGGGTTCTATAGAACCCAGGTTAAGAACCACTGTCTTAGAGGAAAGATACTAGACCTGCTTGCTCAGTCTTACTTTTCTTCCCGATTGATTCAGGCAGGTACAGTGGAAATTATTTGGGGTCACACCGGCGTTAAAGCCCACATAGCTACAGCTAAAACCAAGGTTTAATATGCAGCCTCTATGGTAATATGTACATCAAAGAAATAATTTGTGGGGAGATGAGTGGTAAGAAAATGTAAAGGGAGATAGGAGTGAAAAAGAATGAAAAGATAAAGAAGAAAGGCAGAGCAACAGATTGAGACCTGTCCATAGAACCAAGTTCTCTCAAGGCCACCCCCTCCCAGGCAGATAGGAAACACGAGGTTGCTCTTGTCCAGTCCAGTGTCTTGGATTTCAAATTATCAAATGGTGAAATTGATTCTTTTGTCAAGTGAAATCTTATATAGATGCCCAAAGTATAAAAATAAGTAAAGTAGTAGGTTTTAAAATTCAAGTTATTTAAACTTTAAATATTTAACCCATTTCTCCTATCCCCCATCCCTTGTCTCTTGCCTCTTACAATCACCAGTTTCTTCTCTATATCTATGAACTTGGGTTTAGTTTTTTTTTAATTACACATATAAGAGACCAAACAGTATTATTTATTTATTTATGAGAGAGAGAGAAAGAGAGAGAGAAGGACAGATAAAGACAGGCAGAGAGAAAGGGAAGGAGATAAGGAACATCAATTCTTCGCTGTGGTTCCTTAGTTGTTCATTGATTGCTTTCTCACATGTGCCTTGACTGGAGGCTACAGCAGACTGAGTGACCCCTTGCTCAAGCCAGCGACCTTGGGTCCAAGCTGGTGAGCCTTGTTCAAGCCAGATGATCCCACGCTCAAGCTGGCGACCTCAGAGTTTCGAACCTGAGACCTCCACGTCCCATTCTGTCACTCTATCTGTGGTGCCACTGCTGGTCAGGCACCATACAGTATTTGTCTTTCAATGCCTGACTTACTTTACTTAGCAGCATAATGCCCTTGAGACCTATCCATGTTGTTACAAATGATAATACTTCATTCTTCTTCTTCATAGCTAAATAATATTTCCTTGTGTGTACACACACACACACACACACACTATAATTTCTTTATTCATCCATTCATAAAAATAGCTTGATTCCATATTTTGACTATTGTAAGTAATGATGCAGTGAACATGGTGGTGCATATATCTTTTTAAATGTGTTCTCATTTTCTTCAGATAAATACCCAGACGTGGGGTTTCTGGGTCATATGATAGTCATATTTTTACTTTTTAAGAACCTCCATCCATTCTGTTTTATAGTGGCTGCATCAGTTGACATTCCCGCCAACCGTGCACAAGGGTTCCCTTTTCTCCACATTCTCACTAACGCTTGTTATTTCTTGTTTTTTTAATAATAGCCATCCTAGAAGCTGTGAGGTAATATCTCACTGTGGTTTTGATTTGCATTTTTGTGATGATTAGTGATGTCAAGTGTCCTTTCATATGCCTGTTGGCCGTCTGTATATCTTCTAAAGTAGTGTTTTATTAATATAAATTTATAAATGAACATGTATAACATTACCTTGGCATTAAATTAATTGGTGAGAACAATAGTCTTTTAAATAAACACAAGAATTTGAAATTCTAGAATACGGGTGACACTTTCTTTTTATCAACCACTATATTCAGTTTTTGTGTTTTCTATTAAATGCAGTATATTAAAAGAACTCTTGTTTCATTTCAAAAGCAAATAGTATCTCACTTTCAAAACTTCTCAAGACACACAAACAATTTTAAACAGTTTTAATGTTTTGAAGGAGGAGTAATTGGTAAATTTGGGTCTTCAGGCTGATCACTGTAAGTTGCAAACAGAGATGCCGTCAGTACATAAGACAAGTGAGCACTTTTATATGTATGTATTTTCAGTGGGTCAGGACTCTGTATGGTGAGTGTCCTGTGTATGCATTCTACTATGTAACACAGTGTGGTGCAATGTCCAGAACATGCCCTGCGTGGTTTGACCTGAGACTTCTGTGGCATTTAATTGATCCTTGCATATTCCAGTTATGGTAGTTTGCTGGCTTACATATACATATCTAAATTTTAAAGAAAGAACAGTACAGAATTATGACCTTACAAATGAACAACCTGTTTACAGATCTCCCTGACACATATACAGACATGGCAGGAGACACTGAACCCTGAGTTTAGAATGCACAAACTGACCTAACCAGGCAGCATGTCAGCATATCACAGGGCCAGTGTGTGCATGGGTCAGGGACATCCTGCTTTTAATTACAATTAAATATGTAATTGTCTGATTCCAATATCATGAGTTTCCTAAACATCTCATTTGAAATCTAGTGTCAGAATTTTAACTCTGGACAAATATCCCAAGCTCACCTGACCTGGCACCCCTCCCCAAATTGCCTGGGTACCAAAGAGTTATGCTGGTAATAAAAGTAAAGCTGTATTTCCTGAAATTTATGGTCACTTTATTCTATTGTGGTGTCCTCTACCTGATGAGGTTTTATTGTAATAAATTGATATTTTTGTTAGAACATTCCTAGTGATCACTTCTCAGCCTTTTGGCTAAGATCAAGTGTAAAATATTTCTAATGAATTCTCAGAATAAAGTCCTAACACCTTCGTTTGATTTTCAGGGTCTCTCTCGGTTTCTAAAGCTATCACTTCAAACACTGCACACAAACACACTTCATTTCTCTTGTATTTCTACATTTTGCTTTTGCTTTCTATTCACCTAAAATGCCTTTCCCTTATGTCTAAATATTTTTGATAAAAAATGTGAGAAGTGAATATCATTTTCATTTTTGGTGCAGCAATATAGATTTGATAGATGAAACATAGATAGATAGATAACACACACAGTATATATATTACATAAAAATATTTAATGGGAAGATTTTCTCATTATATTATGTGAATTGAAAATTGAAAAATAGAATGATCCTGTTTTTCTTTTCCTTTAGGAGAAAAAATATACAGGAAAAAATTCCTAAAAGTTTCTACCTACACAAAAATGTTACTAGTTGGTGGAACTGGAGATGAGGTTTATTTTACTTATTGATATTTTATGTTTGGACAGTAGACCTGTTTTGTTTTGTAATAAGACATAAATTAAAATTTATCTCTAAAGCATACTTTATCTCATCCTTACATAAAATTTTGGAATATCTCAACCCCAAACTCTTCCAAACTGTTCTCATAATTACTCATATATCCCAGTATTTTAAAAAATGTTTAATCAGTGTGAGTGGCACTGAGGTTGAAGGTAATACTCACTAATGTTCAGCACAAAAGAGTTTTTTTGATATTCCTTTATATCAGTCCACTGAACTTTGCTTTGGAAATCATCTGACTACCCATCCACTCATGTTTCCAATGATACCCCTTACCCCCATGGGTTGGGTTACTAATGCAAGAAGAATTGAGATGTATTATGTCCTAAGGCCTCGGTGACATTTTTTAAATAATCTCCTCCAATAGGAAAAGGGCATGTAGTTTTGCTGTGTCATAGTTGTGAATATCATGTGCACAAAGAAATCTATCTGACTGTTGTTTCTGGTGAAGGTAACAGGGGGTACCTCTTGGTCGGCTCCGTCACCCTCAAGTCCTAATATCTTGTGGCTTGTTTCGGCATTCATAGCCCTATGTGCTTCTACCGAAACAAAGGGGATATATTTGGTAGTCACTGATAATTTTTTTTTAAAGTGGATTAGGCAAGTTTCCTTGAAACTTCTTCCCTAATTTAGCATGAAGTAGAATTACATAGTAGAAATGAAGGAATTTATTTGGAGATATCAAAATAGGAAGGGGAATTGTTTGGTTACACCGCAGACTGCAAGAGGGCTGGGGAATGGATTGGAGAAAATTATCAAGCATGCATGTTGTTTTTAAGTGATACTTGAAACCGGGATGTGAAACAGCTGTGTTGTTGGGGGTGTTTTCTCGTGCCAACTTTCCTTATTTGATTGATTCTTCTCTCTGACAGCCCACTGTGCTGATAAATGTGTCCACGGTCGCTGCATTGCTCCAAACACCTGTCAGTGTGAGCCTGGCTGGGGGGGCACCAACTGCTCCAGTGGTGAGTTTCCACCTGCTGTTGTCTGTTTCAGGATGTTTGTGCTGTAAGAACCGCCTTGTCTGCAAATTACCCTGAGCCTGGGGTTTCCCTTTTCATCCCTATGCAGAATATGGTGAGGGTTCCCAACACTACTCATTAATACCATTTCCTTTAAATCTGTGCGTGTATTCTATACAGAGCTGTTGTTAACTGCATAGAGAGAAAGGATCTGGGAAGAAGGCGATTTCAGTACTGTGATGCTGATAATTCTATAAGTACAAATGTATTTGCCAGAGTAGGGCAGTTATGGTAATATAGCTATTGTATTCTACCTTTTGTTTTTACTTGTTGATTTATCTATGATACTTCCTTGGTGATTAAAATGACCACTTATTGGTTATAACCTGGAAGTAAAATTGATATTTTCAATGCTTCACCTAATTTTCTCTGCATTCTGAGAAGCAAATAATGAGCACTTGCTAAGATAACTTTGGGGAGAAATATTGGTAATAAATGAAAATTTATGGACAGTTTGGCATTAAAATATAGTATATATTCTGTCTTTGTTGTGTTAGAATTAAAACTCTAAGATAATGATATTTTGGACTATTAGCAAGTTGCACTTAAAATGTCATATTTTTTATTGAGTATTAAATGATGAAATGTCACGCAATACACAGTTGCTTTTCTAAATTTCACAGTTAAAAGTTAAGTTTTCTGGCTCAATCATTGCTGTGTGTATAATTCTGAACATTTCCAGCTCCTTGACACCTATTTTTTGCCTTGAAAAATATGAGAAGGAATCAGAGTGCAGCTAAATTATAATGCACAAACTGTTATGTTTAGAGAAAGAAAATAATAGTTTTAGAAATTAGCAGGTTCTTGTGACAGCACAAATGTGTCCTCATTTATACAAAACAAGTTTCTGAAACTAGTCCCAGAGGACAGCAAGCTATCTAGGTAATCTGGTTTTAAGAATTTTTACTTGCTTATGTTTAGAATTGGGAAATGCCTCTTTCTCTTAATTAATAGAACTACTTGTTTCAGTTTTGTGGTCTCTTGGCTGTCCCTGTATCTGTGCACAGAGCATTTTATGTAAAAAAGTCTTTTTGTTGTGTCTTAAACAGGGAGTGTGTGTGTGTGTGTGCGCGTGCGTGCGTGCGTGTGTGTGCTCCTGACCGGCTTCCAATTCTAATGGATACCAGTCTTGCAGGGTTTGTTTTGCTTCTGTTGGAGATCGGGAGGAGAGTGGGCATTCTGTTAACATGGTGTTGAAGCAGAATGTTTGGGATGTAGGATTTGGCTCAGGTCCATTTTTCTGGCCAACTGACCTCAACTGTGATGTGGCTTTCATGAACTTTTCCAGCTTAAAAATCAGTTGTGCCTACACATTTTGAGGAAAAATAACATTATTATATAAAGTAGTGGAAAAAGAGAAGGGTTGATGTATTCATACATTGAAAAGTGAAGTTTGTTACTAATTCTGGGGCAAAAGTGCAGTGGAATAATTTTAGCTGTATTCATACTTTGTCTTGTAAAGACTGTCAAGCTAAGAGATCAGACTGAAAAGTGTTTGTGTAAAAATAAACAAAAATCTACATGGGTTTCAGACTCTCCAGGACTGGTGTAGGCCTTCTGGAAAACAAAACTGGTGCTTTTCTCTTGCAGGTTAGGCCTTCTCGAAAATAAAGTGTCTTATTTTGTAGTTGACTTAACTTTTAAAGAAAACCTCGAGAATTCTGAGAACAAATGTTCTTTCAATTCTGGAAGGTGATATTAGCACAGCTTTTAGTGTATTCTCTGCAACTCATGTCTCGGCTTATTTATAATGAACAAAAAAGCATTTTAAACATGGACAGATAGCTGATATCTTCAGAGGTGCTTGGAGAAAAATATTTCTGACACTTTGTTAAGGATATAAGACAAGTGCTATTCGGAGCTGGAGTGCTGGGTCTTGGCTACCTGGGTTTTGTCTGTGGCAGTTACTCTAATATCACCCATTAGGAGTTACATAATTTATTACTCTTGGTCAGGTAATTCTTGAAATAAAATGCATATTCTAGTAACAGCGTTAATGGCCTAAATTTCAAAGATTCTATTCTATGTCCCCTCTTCTTTGATTATTCTTATATATATCTACTGCTCACAAAAATTAGGGGATATTTCATCACTTTGTATTTGTTTTTAAATATCCCCTAATTTTTGTGAGCAGTATGTTTGATGATATATATTAGATCTATAAAATAATTGCTTTAATAATCAGAGAAGTTTCTTGTATCAGTCAGAGTCCAGTCAGGAGACAGAAACCACACAGTTGTGTGTGTGTGTGTGTGTGTATGTGTAAAGCTTTTATTTTGGGACAGTTTTAAATTTACAAAAGGGTGCAAAACTAGAGAGTTCCAATATACCTGAGTCCAGTCTTCCTCCTTGTTAACGTCTTCCCATTAGTTTGTCAAACTGAGAAACTGACATTAGTATATTACTGTTAAATACACTGCAGACTTCCTTTGAATTTCATCGGTTTTTCTATTAATATACTCTTCCTATCCTTGGATTGGACCACACTGCTTTTCCTAGTCATGTCTTCCCAACCCCTCTGGTCTTTGACAATTTCTCAGTTGTTGTTTTCCCTCACCTTGATAATCTTGAAAAGTACTAGCCAGCTATCCTGGAAAGTGTCCCTTCAGTCTACATTTGGTGTCTTTCTTCTGATGACACTGGGGTTATGGTTTTTGAAAAGAATACCACAGAGTTGAAGTGCCCTTCTCATGACATCACATCAGGGTTATCATGACATTCATATCACATCACTGATGATGTCACCTCTTGGTTAACTTTCATCACTTGCTGATGTGTAGTGTTTGTCAGGTTTCTCCACATAAAGTCAATATTCTTCCCTTTCCCTACTCTATTCTTTAAAAAGCAAGTCACTAAGTCTAGCCTGCCCTCAAGAGTAGAGAGCAAGAATTAAGCTCAAGTCTGTGAGGGATAAATATCTACATATGTTATTTGGAACTCTCTTTAAGGAAGATTTGTCTTTCTCCTATTTATTCAATCACTTATTTATGTCAGTATGGACTCATGTATATTTCTTGATATTTTGGGTTATAAACCAATATTATGTTATTTCTCTTCTCAAATTGTTCCAGCTTTGGAGATTGGGAGTTCCTTCAGGTGGCTCCTGTGTCCTGTTGACCTGTCCCCACACTTTTGTTTGTCTGTTTTGAGCACTTCCTTAATTCATGCTCTACTCATCTTCAATGTAAAGATCTTCTCACTCTTCCTCAAATGATGAGATACAAATCCTAACAGTTGTGTACCCATTGCTGATTAAATTAATTTTTCCTCAAATTTATTCATAGTTCTACTGACTATTGCTACTTAGTTACTAAGGTTAATGTCTAAAAGCTTGTTTATAAAATAAAATAAAAGTGGAAAGAGAAGAAAAAAGAAAATAGCACCTACAAATGAACACATCTATATAACAAGCTAATAGAAAATAGTAACAATAACTACAGGCCCCTTTTCTGAAATTAGTCTCAAGGTTGTAACTGCATGTGTGGCTTCCTTCTTCCATTCAGCACTGTGTATCCAGCCCTTCTCAGCCCAGGCTTCACCTACTTGCAGTTCTTTCCATGGTAGAGGGACTTAAACCTTCATTCCTGAATTAATTAAATTCTCAATTATCCTGTCTTTTTATTTTTTAAAATAAATTAAAATTATTTATTGATTGATTGATTTGGGAGAGAGAGAGAGAGAAAGAGAAAGAGAGAGATTGATTTATTATTCTATTTATTTATGCAGTCATTGCTTGATTCTTGCATGTGTCCTGACTGGAGATTAAACCTGCAACCTTGGCATACTAGGATGATGCTCTAACCAACTGAGTTACCCAGCCAAGGCCTGTCCTCCTTTTTTAAAAAATAGTTCATGTTTTCTATTAACCCTTGTTAATGGGCATGGAAGTTTAAGAGGTACCCCCCTTGGTTTCCAGACATAGTTTTCCTTTCTTCCATTGTGTGGTAGCAACCCACTCTCTTCTTGATGATCAGGATCAACCATTTCATCCATAAGAGTAAGTACTTTTATTTATATTAAACAGCTAAAATAACCAGATGGCAGTAAATTGATAATTGTCACACAGAACTCTCTCTCTGTATTTGTTTTCTTCCTAATATATTTGGATGATTAAAGGACTTACAGATAACTTTACATGCACAGATTTACAAAGGCTTCCCTTGGAGATTTAATCTGTTTACTTTATGAGTGGAGGGAAAGATTCCTATATGTGATATACAGTCAGTATTCTGGATCTCAATGTATTCTCTGCATTAAAAAAACCAGGTGTATCAGAGAACTGTGCAGATTTTGTTCCCCTGGAGTGAAATCAAGATTTATTTGACTAGACTTGAACATATTGCTTCTTTTTAAATTTGATTAAATGATTTTTTACCAAAGCACACACATATTTTACTTTTATTGACATTCTAATGTATACCCTAGCCTGTACAACATTAATCCGTCTTACCTCCATCGCTCCCTTTGCACCCTTCACTCCTCTCATTCCTGTTCTCTCTCCTTACCCCTCCCCCATCAATTTCTCTGTCCCATCATCAATTCTCCGTTCCTCTTCCTCCCTCACTGTACAACAAACAACTCCTAGAGGGCGGGCACTGTGTGTTATTAATCTCTGTAGCCTCCATTGTGCCTGATACAGGTTGGAGCACAGTACCTGTTTGTTCCATTTAATTAGATTAAATGAACCATATGATTCCGTATGATTCTAAGAAGGTCATTCATGATGCAAACTTCCAATGAGTGATTACTGTGTCCAAGGGACTGTATTGGATGCTGGGGATAAGGAAACTAATATGGAATAAAGCAATAAAGCTCATGCTTAGAGAAAAGTAGACAGCAGTGTGAACGTTTCATCCTGAAGAAGAGAACAGCCTCAGTCATAGCGGTGGGTGGAGGAAGCATAAAATAGAGTTGTGTACGGTAATGTGAGATTTTCTGGGTGGACTTGGGCAAGAAGGACATAATAAATTGCTATGGAGTGAGGGTTAATGAAAAGAAGATGATGACATATAGACAATTCTTCTAGAAACTTAGCTGAGAAGCTAACGAGGAGGAACAAAGAGGGAACCAGTAAAAAGGCAAATGTAGGCTCAAGGAAAGTTTTGTGATCGATTTTGTTTATGTTTTAAGGTAAAAAAAATGTAGAGGCCAATAGGGAGATGTAAAAAGAGAAGCTGGAGATTCAGTTGAGAGAGAAGACCATTTAGGTGAGAGAACAGGCTCCTGAGAAGATAGCTGAGGGGTGGGATGGGATCCCAGGAACTGATTAGCAGGAAGAAGTGCTTCCTGTTCCCAAGAGAATGAGAGAGACAGAGTGCCAGGCAGGGATATCTATAGATTTCTGGTGTCAGGATGCTGGGTAGTGAGGGAATTCATATTTGATGACCTTTCTTCTCTTGGTAAACTTGGGGGGAAAAGAATCTGCTGATTCTAAGGAGAGCAGAGTTGGGTCATTTTGATGATGATGATGATGATGACAGATAGTTTTACTTTACTGAGCGCTCAGTGTGTGTCAAGCATCATTATAAAGGCTTTATAGGGATAGCATTTAATGTTCACAACAGACAGATAGCTGGTTACAATTCTTGTAATGGTGGTGCAGAAACATTAAATGACTTACCTAAGTTTATACATGTAATAAATGGTGGAGGCAGACTCACATTCAGAGCCAATAACTTTAACCACAAGGTATGGTGACTCCTGAAGCTGGAAAGAGGGTTTGGTGAAAGCGACAGGGCACTAAGAGGAATGAGAACAGGAGGCACGGCTGAAAACACCAGACAAATATTAACATAAATATCCCGAGAGATGTTGAGGGTACACTAACATTACAGACGATGAATTTCAAATGACACCAGTTTGTTTAGCCTCGTTTGTAATTTTTAATTTCCTCATTTGGAATATTAAGAATGTTGGGCCAGATTATATTTATGATCCCTTTCAAGTCTGTGATTCTATGAGTGATTTACTATAATAACCACATATACGCAATCCCTGAGACCTTGCCTTGTGTTGGAAACCCTTTAAAACTTTTGTATGAGTTACAATAATACATTTGTTCTTTCAACCTATATAATCCTATTCATGATTTTTTAAATGTCTGTAGAGATATTTATTTCTCCTCTGGCTATCAGGCACATCCAAAACTACAGGAAAGCCCTAAATCAACCAGCAGCCAGCAAATAGTTTTCAAATGCTTGTTCCCCAGGCTTTTGACAATAAGACCCAATAGAGGCAAAAATGGAAATTAATTTTGGTTTAAAAAATCCAAACTGGACTTGTTTAGTCACCAAGAGCATTTCTACTTAAATATATATGGGAGTAGTGAAAATATGCCTAGGAGGCAAGATAGGCTTAACATTTTCAGGTACCATGTCAGGAACACCGATAACCTTTTCTATAAAGCAAGCACACTGTGAAACACTGGGTAAGTAATAGGACTTTGCCTGCAGGATATTCGAAGTAGGGAATCCATTTGCAGAATATTACAAGCCAGAAACAGTAAGGCACAAAAAGCTGCCTTACTACCCAGCAAGATTTGTTGTAAAGATTTATTGACTGGACACAATAGTCAGGTCGATATTGTCTGGGGAGAGAAGGCACTCAGAGCCCAGTCCTGGAGGCAAGTCATTAACATGCCCATCTCTCTGTCAGAATTACTTTAGAAATCAGGTCGATGGGGCAGCAAGAGTAAGAGTGGATGGATCATTTGGGTTCACTGGCATGAAGACAGGGCAGTGATGAGGGGTGGGAAGGATTGCATTCAGAATGGTTCAGCAGAACTGCCTGAAAGCAATTTTACTGATGGACTGCCTAAATATTTTGATAGAGGTTACAAACAGAAACTGCTGATTTTGCCTTTTTGAAGGAGTCTGAAATCTGGGCTGTTCTTGGTTGCTCTCTGGAGGGGCAGAGTGCCTCCTCCCCATGTTGGAACTGAATTTCAGTAGTCCTGGCTGCTCTCCTTTCTGTGCAGTTTCTGAGCCTAACTTTCCCCATGTTTCAACCAGGGAGAAGAGCATCTACTTTTTTCTCATGAGGATTAAATGGCATAATGCCTGTTCAGTGCTCAACACTGTGCCTGGTAGCATAATAAAGGCTAAATAAATGGTACTTGCACTTTCTTGTGTAACGAATGGGCTTCCACCAGACTTCTCAACATCAGTCTGGTCTTTAGACTGGAGAATGGATAGGTGGTTCTTAGTGCCCATCTCATTGTGTCCTGGAGAAACCTCTTTACATAGTCACTTGCTAGATGGCTCCCCAGACAGCCCTGGTGTAGTTTTTTTTTTTGTGTGTGTGTATGATTTCTACCTGTGACCATGGATGTCTGTCTTTTCCACATGCATTTGGTCTGGTTTATATTGCTGCTGGCATACTGAGCCTTAACATTTATGTTATTCATACCAGTCAGTTTACTGGCAGTGGGTGTAAGGACAAGGCTGGACTGTCATGTTTTATAACTCTATTCCAGATCATTTATTGTTTTTTTGTTATTGTATTCTTTCTTTGTGTAATATCCCTCCACAACTATTTATCAGAAAATCTTGGCTCAACCTGAAAATATAACAAAATCGAGCCTTTTCTCACTGTCTCTACTGCTGACACTCAAACCCATGCCTCCATCCTCTTTTTTAAGAGGCAAAATGGGTTTTTATCTATTAAGACTTATATCCTTTCCTTTGTTCTCACAGACGGCAATTTAAAATATCTGCTATGTTTTGCTTAATTTGGAAGCTCTAGATATTCTATTATTTTTTTAGTAACTAAATATATTTATTTAGAATAACTTTTTATTTTTAAGTTACAGTTAATGTACAATATTATATTAGTTTTAAGTATACAACTCAGTGATTAGATATTTGTATAACTTGTTAAGTGATCACTCCAATAAATCTAGAACCCATCTGGTATCCATACATAGTTATTACAATATTATTATCTATAGTATATTTTTTATGCTGTACTTTACATTTCCATGTCTACTTTCTAACTGCCAATTTATACTTCTAAATCCCTTCACATTTTTTACCCATTCTCCCAACTTCCCTTCCATTTGGCAATAGTCAAAATGTTTCTATGAGTCTATTTCTTTTCTGCCTGTTTATATTTTGTTTCTTAGATTTACATATAAGTGAAATCATATGGCATTTGTCTTTCTCTGTCTGATTGATTTCACTCAGCACAGTACTCTCTAGGTCCAGCAAGATTTCATTCTCTTTTCATGGCTGAGTAATATTCCCTTGTGTATATATGTAACACTTCATTATTCACTCATCTATTGATGGACGCTTACATTACTTTCATATCTTGGCTATTGTAAACAATGCTGCAATGAACATACGGTTTGTATATATCTTTGCAATTTAGTGTTTCAAGTTTCTTCAGATAAATACACAGAAGTAGAATTGTTCTTTTAATTGGTGATCACAGTAGTCTCTTTTCTTCTGCATCTACTCAGGCCCCACTAGAGTCATTTATCTCTAGTAAGAACAGTGAGAACAGGTGACCCATAAAAATGTATTTCAGAACATGCCACTCCCCTTCTCAAAACTCCTCAATATTTCCCATTATAGTTGGAGTAAACTCCAAAGCCCTGACCTTGATCCACCAAGCTCTGCTTGATCTGTCCGACACTGTTTCCCTGAACCCTTGCAATCCCACTGCCACTCTGGTTATCACATGGCTCAACCTCTGCTTTCCTTTCTTGAAATACAATAATTTCTTTTCTGCCTTTGCTCTTGACGTTTCCTCTGCCTAGAACACTCTTCTCCCTGGATCTTTACGTGATCCAGGTTTCAGCCTAAGTGCTGCCACTAGAAGAGACCTTCCCTGACTTTGCCTCAATACAAGAATACATTAAAAAAATAATACATCATAATCAAGTGGGATTCTTTCCAGGAGTACAAGTATGGTTCAACATATGAAAATTGATCAACGTAATATACCATATCAACAAAACAAAGAACAAAAATCATATGATTCAATCAATAGATTTAGAAAAGCCATTGATAAGATACACCATCCCTTTATGTTTAAAAATACTCAATAAAATTGGAATAGAAGGAAAATACCTTAATATAATAAAGGCCATAAATGAGAAACCATCAACTACTATCATACTAAGTGGTGAAAAAATGAAGGCTTTTATTTCTCTAAAATCAGGAACAAGACAAGGCTGCCTACTCTCTCCAATCTTATTCAACATAGTTCTGGAAGTTTTAGCCAGAGCAATCAGGTAAGAGAAAGAAATAAAAGGCATCCATATGGGGAAAGAAGAAGTAAAGGTATCACGTTTTGCAGATGACATGATCTTGTATATAGAAAACCCCAAAGACTCCACCAAAACACTATTAGAAACAATAAATCAATACAGTAAAGTCACAGGATACAAAATCAATATACAAAAGTCTATTGCTTCTCTATATGTCAACAATGAAACTTTGGAAAATGAACTAAAAAATCCCCACAAAAAAACCCAATTCCTTTTATAATTGCAATAACAACAACAATAAAATACCTAAGAATAAACTTAGCAAAGGATATGAAAGACCTATACACTGAAAACTACAAAACATTATTGAAAGAAATTGTAAAAGACACAATGAAATGGAAAAATATTCCATGCTCATAGATTGGAAGAATCAACATAGTAAAAATGGCCATATTACCCAAAGCGATATACAAGTTTAATAAAATTCCCATCAAAATCCCAGTGTAATTTTTAAAAGAAATAAAACAAAAAAATTTACCAGGTTTGTATGGAACCATAAAAAAACTGAAATAGCCAGAGCAATTCTGAGGGGGAGAAAATGAAGTTGGAGGTATCACATTACCTGACTGCAAATTATACTATAGAGCCTCGATAATCAAAACAGCATGGTATTGGCAGAAAAACAGACATACAGACCAGTGGAACAGAATCGAGAGCCCCGAAATAAAACAACATATGTATGGACAAGTAATCTTTGACAAAGGAGCCAAAAACACACATTGAAGAAAAGAAAGCCTCTTCAATAAATGGTGCTGGGACAATTGGAAAGCCACATGCAAAAGAATGAAACTTGATTACAGTTTGTCCCCCTGCACAAAAATTAATTCAAAATGGATCAAAGACCTAAATATAAGTTATGAAATTATAAATTACATAGAAGAAAACATAGGTACTAAGTTCATGGGCCTTGGCTGATGAGAACAATTTATGAATTTGATCCCAAAGACAAAGGAAGTAAAGGCAAAAATAAATGAATGGAACTATATCAAATTTAAAACACTCTGCAAAGCAAAAGAAAATGACAACAAAACAAATAGGCAGCCAACTAAATGGCAGGTGATATTTGCAAACAACAGCTCTGATAAGGGTTAATATTCAAAATATACGAAGAACTCACAAAACTCAGCAACAAACAAGCAAACAATCCAATTAAAAAATGGGAAGAGGACCTGAACAGATACATCTCCCAAGAGGACATACAAATGGCCAAGAGATATAGGAAAAGATGCTCATCTTCACTAGTTATTTGAGAAATGCAAATCAAAACTATAATGAGATACTACTTCACACCTGTTACATTGGCTGTTAACCACAAAACAGGTACTGTAATAACAAGTGCTGGAGAGGCTGTGGAGAAAAAGGAACCCTCATTCACTGCTGTTGGGAATTCAAATTAGTACAACCATTATGGAAGAAAGTATGGTGGTTCCTCAAAAAATTAAGAATAAAATTACCATATGACCCAGCAATCCCTCTACTGAGTATCTACCCCTAAAACTTGAAACCAATGGTTCATAAAGACACATGCACCCCCATATCCATCACAGCATTATTCACAGTGGCCAAGACATGTAAACAACCAAAGTGTCCCTAGATAGAGAATTGGATGAAGGAGATGTAGTACATATATGCAATGGAATACTACTCAGCCATAAGAAATGATGACATAGGGTTTATGACCCTATGACAACATGGATGGACCTTAAGAACATTACAATGAGTGAAATAAGTAAATCAGAAAAAGCTAAGAACTTTTTGATTTCACTCATAGGTGAGACATAAAACTGAGACTCATGGACATAGATAAAATTGAAGTGGTTACCAGGGGGAGGGAAATGTGGGGGAGGGGGGCATATGAGGGAGGGGGAGGGGAGGAGTGAAGGTGGGGAAGGGTGCCCTCTGCCCAAAGTTAAAATGCATATAGGTCCTTTTCCACCTCCTCTGGGAGCCACCTCTCCTTCCACCCAGAGGTGCAATGCACATAGATCTTCTGTGTTTCTCAAGCACCCTATGCATGGCAACACTTAGCACCATCTCCTGTGATAAACATTACTGTTGGCCAGTCTCTTCTAATAGATAAGAAATCTTAGCTATAGAGCAGGGGTCGGGAACCTATGGCTCGCGAGCCAGATGTGGCTCTTTTGATGGCCGCATCTGGCTCACAGACAAATCTTTAATAAAAAAATAATAACATTAAAAATATAAAACATTCTCATGTATTACAATCCATTCATTTCCTACCGCTCATGTTCATGGTTGCAGGTGGCTGGAGCCAATGACAGCTGTCCTCCGGGACAACACTAAATTTTTATTGGATAATGCATAACGTACACAGGTCGTTGTATGGCTTCACGGAATTACATTTTAAAATATGTGGCGTTCATGGATCTCTCAGCCAAAATGGTTCCCGACCCCTGCCATAGAGCATGTCTTAGGCAGGAGCAAGTAGGAAGTGTTCAACGAACAGAATTTAGTTGCCATGGAAGATGCTTAATTTGTTTGTAATGAGAGAATAAATGAGCAAAGAATGAAAATATGGCAAGCCTTTATAAAGCGAGACATTCTGTGATGGCTTCTGAGGTTATTGTTTTTCTTTTGACTTCAGTAACTATCTGTAATCCTCCCCAAATCCCTGTCTTAATCCCAGCTGACAGTCTATATCCTTGAGATTTTCCTGCAATGTGAATAGAGTCATCAATATGCTCTCATAGAGGGACATCAACATTTCTATTTAGACACATTAAAGAATAAAAATTTTATGCTCCTTCGGCTGGGTTCATAATTTGAGAAAAGAATACACTGAAGTTATAACATGACAGTGTTGCTTTGCAAATTTATTTAGCAAACATTTTTTTAAAAGACGAATAAAGGTCCCTCAGCCATTGAATAATATTAATATAAACAGCACTGGGTGGTTGTCCTCAGTGACTGCTGGCACTGTGTCAGCTCTCCAGCGGGTTTTTTTGACATGTGAAAGACATGAGGTTTCAGTGCTTTGGGGGGATCTGGAAAATACATTTTTATTGTTCTTCTTCATGGATGGAGAAGCTTTACAGAGTTGTTTTATTTTTAAAGCACTTGATGTTTTGAATGAGGATCTTTTCTTCTACATTAACAAAGGGGACGGCACAACATAGCCTTGTTAGCCTGAAGCACAGGGAACAAAATCACAGGGAGATAAAATACTGAGGGAACCAAGGCTTAGGAAGAAAGGGTATATATTTCAGGATCTGTGTTTTTCTGTCCTTTGAGACATAAAATTATCTTGGTCTTTTCTAAAAGACAGTCACCCTGTAGAGATATTTTCTTAAAAGTCACTTATTTGTGCTTTGTCTATATATTAAAATATGAAGGGTCAGATTTTCTTCCCTATGAATTTCTCTCCTAGTCACAAACTTTGTTTAAAGTCAATGGCAAGATTCCATATGAAAATATATTTTCAAGTTAGTATAGCTGACTGATGCATCCTCATAGATACTTGACATTTACATGTTAAGAGCACTTACAGTCTTAGTTCCTTCCAACAGCAGCCCTGGTGAGGGTAGTCATGTATTAATAGCTAATTTCACTTTCTTTATGATAAACTTGAGTTCCAAGATTCAATAAATTATTCTGCTGTATCTGGTACAGGTGTATCCACAAGGTTCTTGAACCTTATATAATTCTACAGTTTGATTTCGTAGAGGTATTAAATAAAGCAAGACAAAAAACAAAAAACACAAAACCCGAAAGCAAACAAACCAAAAAACCCAATGAATATAAACTGAACTACCTGTTCATTTAGACTCTTCTCTAGAATGGGGCACTTTTATTGTTCTCTGTGATTCAGAATCAGTTGCTTTTGAAAAAAAAATTATATTTCAAAGTGTGCTTCAAGGTTGCTCTGTGATCTAGTGGGCCTAGATTACCTGAGGCAAAATTAAGTCACTGGAGTTGGTGCCTACTAATATGGCAAGATCCTCTAGAGGAGGGGTGCTCAATACATCAATCACGATCTACTGGTCGATTGCGAAGGAAGTGTGGGTAGATCGCATGAAATTGAAAAGACTTTTGTCTTTTGATTGGCACACAGGGTAGCCAATCTGACGTCTGAACTTTTGACACCCTACGCATGCGCGTTAAACCGCGCTAACTTGTTCAGTTCCACTGCTGTGTAGTTAGCCTTCAATTTATTTAAACTAAATACAACAAAGGGTATAAAAATGAGTGCCATAGCTGGTCCGAGTAAGAAGCCTAAAATCTACCACTTTCATACAGAATGGGAGGGGATTTTTTTCACTATGTCATATTCTAAGTGCGTTTGCCTCATCTGTCTGTGTGCCATTGCTATTTCAAAGAAGGGAAATGTGGAGCGGCTTTTTCGGACTGTTCATAAAAACTATGACATTGACTTTCCTCTGAAAAGAGAGCTGAGAAGGAGAAAGGTGAAAGAAGAATACACAATATTAAATAGTAATAATAGTAACTTAATGATAATATAGAAGAAATAAATTTGTTTTGCATTTTTATTGTAGGTAGATCATTTTGGTTTGGTCATCTTATAAATAGCTCGCAAGCTGAAAAAGTGTGGGCACCCCTGCTCTAGATTTTATTAATGAGCATTATTTTTTACGCTAAAGGGGAGGATGACTAAGAAGTTCGTGTGTTTGTTGTATTTCATTTCTGGGCCCCATGGCATAAACCTCTGGGCACATTAATCTTCAGCAAGTGGGAAATTTCTAAATCCAGTTTTTTCTTTCTTTTGTATTGGGGTGGCACTGGTTAACAAAATTATATAGCTTTCAGGTGTACAATTCTACAAGGCATCATCTGTACACAGTATAGTATGCTAATCACCCAGTCCAGTCTGTGTCCATCACCATTTATCCCCCATAAAATTCCCTCTCTCTGCTTCCCCTCCCCCCAGCAATCACCACACTGTTGTCATGTTCTCTCTCTCTGTCTCTCTCTCTTTCTGTTTCTGAATTGGCAATTAAGACTGCGAAGTAAAAGGCAGGGTTTCATCGCAATCCTGAACCTTTTCCAAATGGCTTTGTAAAAACGGATGAAAAGGGTGATACCAGGGCTTGTTTTTACTTCATGGAGTTACTGGAAAATTTGTTTTTGAAATTCCCATTGTGAGAACCAAGTTGTCTTTTTTGGCAGGAATGTTTCACATAAGACCAACCAATAATCCAAACCGACGGCAAGCCTGTTAGTCCAGCTTCACACACAGCTGGGGGATGTTTTTCTTGACTGCTCTTTCTTCTGGGGTGGATGTTTCAGTGTGCCAACCACAGAATAAAATCTCTGCTGCTGTTCAGTCTGTGCCATGTCCCGCACGACAGCAAGCACTTTTTGTGTAGTTAATGCGCTCCAAGAAGAAAATAAAGTATAAGAAAGGTTGAGGCTTGCTCAAGGTGCCATGCTGTGAAGTGTTGGTGGCCAGCGGGGGCCAGGCCTGTCTGATGCTAAATCATCCTGCTGCCTCCTCCAGCCAGCTGGTGATTGGTAAACTTTGGAACAACGTGAACTTGATGGTAAACATGACTTCATCACCCTTTCTCAAAGAGAATGACTTCATCCTTTCACTTTGGGTTTTTGCTGTTGTTGTTGCTTGTTTTAATGGAATTATTTGGATGAAACAGTGCATTAACCTGCCCCTGTTCTTTCTCTCACAGTCTCTCAGTGCGGCTTTTCTGTTTATCTCTAACTGTGCTCCATTCCTTATTCTTTGTCTAGTCAGACAAAAAGGTTACTAATCTGTGTTCTTTTTATTCAAAGATGTTTCCTAATGTCTTGTTTTTGTTAATACCTTGTGTGGCTGTCTACATGTTGGGATGTTCCTTATTGAAACCATTTTGATAAACCTACTATAAACATTCTGATGATCACAGCTTTGGAGGCCTTGATAGGTTGGACTTTATCCCTTGCTTTTGCCCCTTGAGCATGGAGTGACTTTGAGCAAATTATCCTGAGTCCATTTTGCACATGACATGTTGGAATGATGATACCTGATAACATTGAGTGTCATTGTGAGGTTGAAATAAAATAGCTGCATAGAGCTGACACATGTTGGAAACTCAGTCTGTCTTAGAACCCCTTCTCTCTCTCCATGTCCTTTGCCTAAAAATATTAGACTGAGGGTTGGAAGTGGGTTAGGAGAGGAGAAATGCTCCTAGAATTGTTATGATAGTTTTACAGGCTTCTCTGCTTGTGAAGCTTGTAGTGCTCTACATTCACAAGCACATTTATTCATTCACCAAATATATCTTGAGTGGCAGCCCCATTCCAGGTGATATGTGGGCTTAGTGGTCAAGTCTGTGTACTTCAAAACCTAATGACATCAATAGTATTTTCATAGTGAGTTACTGACTTTTTTTGTTTGCGTTTTGTTTTGTTCAGTGTCCCTAGATACTGAGTCCTTGGCTGACTCTTTAGGCTTGCTCATGGAAGGTCTTATCATTTGTTGCTCTGTCTTAATGGTTCGTATTGGACAAAAAACAGAATTGTGGAATATCATGTTTAACAAAAACATAGAACTTTTCTACCACAGGAGCAGAATGGTCTTCTGAAAAGTGCTTGGACTTTTGCTTGCAGAAAGTCTTAGATTTGAATACTGGTGCCACCACTTACTAGGCGGGTGTTTTTTGGACATTTTGCTGAAATGTTTTCATTGTAAATGCCCTCTGTGTGCTAAATATGCTAATGATACCCACGCTGTAACTGCTATGAGGGCTGGAGAGAGGTGTTTAAAGCATCGGGCATGGAACCTAGTGCCGTATAAATTCTCAGCAGATCAAACTACTTAAAACCTAATGTTTTGCTTGCTTTTCTCCTAGTGCCGAAAGAATGCATATTTTTTTTTATAAAGGTGGTTTTTTATTCACTTTAGAGAGGAGACATAGAGTGAGAGAGAGAGATAGAGAAAGAGAGAAGGGGGGAGGAGCTGGAAGTATCAACTCCCGAGGATGCATATTGATTGTAGAACATCTAGTTAACTCAAGTGAATAAAATAAAAATCATGTATACCCTTAAGACCCAAGAGATGAGCTGATGAGCCCATCTCAAAACCTAGTGGTTTGGGACCAGTGACCTTAGTGTTCTGGGTCAACACTTTATCTACTGTGTCACCGCTGGTCAGGCCACACTAGAACTTTTCAGTATGTCTCTCTGTCTTTGTCTTTCTCATTATCCCTCTTCTCCATCCTTCCCCAGATGTTAGATTCAGCCATATATAATTGCTGATATTCATCCATTTTTTTACCTAAATTAATGACAGTTTCAATTGGTTCATTCTAATATATTGCTAAAAATCAAATCATGGGGTACATATAGTTTTTAATCTACCTTTTATAATTATGACATTGTTAACATCTTTCAAGTTCATTAAATATTCTTTGATGTCACTTTTGATTGATGCATAGTATGCCATTATATGATTATATCAAAATTAATAGTCTATTACTAAAATATTAGTTTATTTTTAATTTTTTTGTTATTATAAATAGTGCTGAGATAAACATCCTTATAGCTTCAGAGGGAGTAAAATACAGGGGTGAACAAAAGTAGGTTTAGAGTTCTTTGTGTGGAAATAAGACAAATAAAAAACAGAATAATTAGTAAATAATAATACAAGAATAAACTCTAGGTTTCACTTACTCATAACTGTAAACCTACTTTTACCCAGCCCTGAACAGTGGTTTGGAATACAGACTCTGAAGATGGGAGGTCTTGTGCCTCACTGCTTACTACCTATGTAACGTCCTGCAAGTCATCTGGGTCACAGTTTCTTCATCTACAAAACAGAGAAAACAATAGTTCATAGGGTCAATGTTGAGAGTTCATCTATCTCAAGTGCTTTAAAACAGTGGCAATGGGTGCACTGTATTATTAGTTAGTTAATTATTATAGATTGTTACTATCTTTACACACATACATTTATTTCTTTTGGAAAAATCTCAGAAGAGGTATTTATGAATGAAGGGCTTTAGATATACTTTCCCAGACTAATCTCTAAAATGGGTGTGGTGATCTGTGCTTCTATAGAGGAGCCTAAGAGTGCTGGTTTTCACGAAAAGGGAGGGTTTATTGTCATCACTGTTTCAATCTCATCATTATTATTACCCCACTTTATGATTCAGGGTGCATAGTTTTTCACAGTTTGCTATCCCTGGAGTCAGAATGCTTCCAACCATATTGTCAACCAGGTGACTGCCCTGACATGGCGTTATGAAGCCTTTTGTTGACAACTGCTGAGATCAGGAAAGGCTGTCAGTGTGTCTAAACACCTATAACATTTAGTCTTATCTGAAAGACAGGAAGAGATATTAGTGGGTGTCATAGAATATTTGTAATGCTGTTTTCAGAGAGCAACTCAGATTGGGTCTGAAAAGTGTACCTGAATGGCAGAGGTCCCTGAACTGAGCTTAGAAGAGTGGGGAGACAGGAGGAGAGAGAGGGCATGTCCAATATCTCTCCATCTCTACTTATTTTCTATACTTCTTGTTGTGCACGTGGCTGAGAAAGATAATAATGGCCATGATACAACAGCATAGAAGCTCAGAAGGCATTCATAGACATTTGCTATTTAAATGGCTCTTGGTGGTTGCATGCATCATCCTCTCTAAATGTAATATCTCCTGCAACATTCCTCCCCTGCCAGTCCCCCCTCTTTGTATGTACAAATCCTCTCCCCTTTACCTAAATATGGCGCACTCTGCTTTTAAGTCCAAGCTTAGACATCGTTCTAGCTGGGAAGCCTTTCCTGACTCACCAATGCTTGTTTAGCGTCATTTCTGTATTTTTGGTTGTACCCTGTCCACTTCCTTACCTTACTTCCTATCCCAGGCTATTGCATTGCCTCATAATTTGATGCTGCTGCCACTAAATTGTAAGGTTCTAGAAACATGCACTCTTTTGTTCTTCTTTCAAATCTAGGCCTAGTACCATGGTGTAAGGCCAGGGGCCACCACCATGGCCATGCAGGTTCCCATTGGATTTGGGCAGATGGTAAAGGGACAGTGGAGGGAGCCAGAAGATGGTGGGCCATTCTGTTTATTAAAGTCTTGTACCAGCAGACGAGCAAACAGGCAGTGAATCCCGCTTTTCTTTCTCCCATCTCAGGCCCTCACCAGTCTCAGCAGTCCCCAGCCAAACAGGCCAGGCAGAAATCAGGGCTCCTATGCCCGACTCAGTCTCCAGTTCCACAACCCAGACTTATTCTCCAGACTCACCCTCCAGATTCCTTCTCTCTTTCTGCACTCTCTAGCCAAAACTGGCTGGGGAAAAAACCCTTTCTCCAACAAATAATCACTCCTCCCAAGCAGGAAGGCAATCCACAGTTTGCAGTCTGTTGCCTGCGGGCAAGCACCAGCAGCCTCCCATGGACTATGCACAAATGGTGCTGTCTCAATACAATGCAAAATACGAGGGAGCAAACCTAACTCACTTGTTTCACACTTGAAACACATTGGTTTGCCCAGCACATGGCTGGCATGCAGCAGGTACTTAAGAGTTATCAACTGAGTGAATTTCAACACCCAGCCCTTGAGTGCAACCTGTGTTTACTGTGTCATTGCAACTTGCAGTCATGAAGGCTCCAGGGCGAGAGGGCTCAGTGCTCTACTGAGGGTCGTAGCAAGGACTGTACACTTCTGGTGTTCTGCAGTAGTATGAAATGCCTTTTATTTCCAACTTATTAGAAGAGCTTCATAGAGCAGTCTGTCTGTGCTGTCTCTGAGACCGTCATTAAGCTGTCTCCTGAAGTGTCTGCCGGAAGCTGGGCACATTGCATCTGATAGCCCATTCTGGCTGTTAGCACACTAAGAGCTAAAAATGAGCCATCGCTCCCTTACTTGCATTTGTTTTTTTTCAGTTTGATCTGAAACAAAATTTTATTCATTTACCTTTTCCTATTAGGACATTCAAGCTATTTCAATGTTAACTACATTTTTTTTTTTTTTTTTTAGTGGTTAGTGGGAGTAACCAATCCGGTCTCTTTATCTTGGGGAGTGAAACACTTCCCATCTGAGATTAGAGTGAGGTGTTAGGTAAAAGGTGTCAGATGATATGAGGTCAGATTCTCTCAAAACGGACTTTCCAAACACAGTACTTCAATTCAGTATAATTGGTTAAGCTTGGCTCTAAACATAAGGAACTGCCTCTTGTCAAGACAGCCAGCATACCCTTATATTTGTAGTAATGAGGGGAGAAAGCTGGCTTTTGTGTGATCGACTGTGTAATTCACTGGGATGCATTTAAAAATGGATGTATTGAAGTGGTTAAATATGACAAATGAAGAAAGGAAAGGAAGTCCTAGTGATGACTAACTTCAAGCCACGCTTCTGTGTCCACTCAATTCCACTCCCTGCCTATTTGTCTGTACACTTCTGTGTGGCTTTCCCCCCAGCATAGTGAGCATCAGTGCCCAGTGAATACATTGTGAGGCCCATGTATCAGTGGCCTTTTAGGGAAATACAGCCCCAAGGGGAGAAGCTGTCACTTCAAAGCATACCACAGTGCTTAGACAGAGCCAGGAAATTAACCATGTCGGCATGATAATATTTCTTTAAAAGCCTGAAACCCTTTCTTTGATGCTGATAGTTATCAATTTCTGCTGTAAACTTGCTTCTATCATTAGATATATTTAGGGTTTTCATTTTTGTGTTTTAATTAAATCCTGTGAAAATAGAGCTGGTTTCTCCCTGACTGCTCAGCCTGGAGGGAAGTTGTTGAGTGGGATGTGGAAATGGGTCAGAAGAGAGAAGACCAGCTCTGTCCCCTCTGTACGTCTTCCTACCACTGACCTGTTATCACCAAACATGGTCTGTAAAACGTGTGGGCTCTGGCCGCCTCTCACAGTGTCACCATGGGGAGAAAGAACTCTAACTAATCATGATTTTTAAAATGCTTTTCGACTTGATCTTAATGCTGTTATCAAGGTAATTTTATTAGCTAAATTGAGTGAGTGTGCTTGTGTGAATCAATCCTCCATTTTACATAAGAAAAAAAATGGGTATTCAATGTCGGAAGCTCCTGGAAGTTGAGAGGGATATGGAAACTTTAGAGAAGGTTTAGCAAGGAAATTGAGTGAAATGGAGTAAACTTTTTTTTTTTTTTGAAATGGAGTAAACTTTTTAAAAATGAGTAAAAATATTGGGGCTGTAGGATTTAGTCTAGCAAAGATAAGGGTCAAGGAGGCATTCACATTCCAGTAATAAGATCATTTATAATATAGAGAGTAGTGATGAACCGACTATACTGTAAAGAGGACAGAAGAAAAAAGGGTCAAATTATAGGATAATGGTTTTGGCTTATGCAGAATGAAGAATTTTTCTTACTCTTTGGGTCAATGAACCAGGGAACAAGTCATGAAGGACTATGGAATTTACATTGGTGGAGCTTAAAACCAGGGTAGAGTCTTCTTTAACTGAGATAGCCGATAGGATGTAAAAAAGACATACTAGGTAATTTTTTTTTTAAAGTATATATCCTGGACTGAAAGAGTTACAACTGAAAAAAAGAAAAAAGACTATCTATATCCATCATCAATCAAACAAACAACTCACATGAATAACAATTAGGCTTAAATCTCATCTTGGAACCACCAGCTAATCTTATTTTGTAAAAGAAGACTGTGAGTTCTTAGGTAATTGCTTTCTTGATCTGATTTAGGTTCAATAATTCTCTCATGATCTTTAATTGTGTTAAAGTATGTTTATTAAAGTACTAATGAGACCACAGCCATACTGATTAAAAACAGAATTATTCATTTAAACCTTTGATATTATGAAATGAAAGGTAGGCTCTCGTATTGCAAGATACATCCTGTATGTCTAATGCTGTTTTCTTTTTTTTAAAATAGTTTATTCCAAGTCTGTGAAGTTACACAATTTTTATGAAGTGAAACTTTTGTTTTATCATAAAAGCAATTTGTCCTAAGAGCTCTAGGCAGGGTGCATCTTCCCTAGTGGTTTTTATGGCATCTGATTAATAAATAAATGCATGGCTGACTAGGCAATACATATTAAGAGTAGGTTTTGCTTATCATTGCCTTTTATAATTTTTAGACTGTTTGTGATTGAGGTTGTTTTCTCTTCCCTGCTCCCCTTTTTCTACTCATTGACTCGAATTATAGCAATCTTTTCTTTTTTGGGGAACTGTACTTTAAAATCTTACTCAAAAGCTGTTTTCTGCCTTTGTCTTACCTGGTTTTGCGTGCTTATTATTTCTTTATTTGCTGTCCATTTTTTATTTCAGAGTTGTCTTTTTTTTTAAATGTCAATGAATTTAAAACATTTCAATTTTTTTTCCTGCCTTTTCTGCATACATCCAAGTCACACATATTTTGATTGATACCTTGAAAGCAGTTTTGAGAGAGCTCAGCCCAGACCCATAACAGGGTCAGTCCACTCCCCAGCAGCTCTGCCTTTGGGTCTCCTCTTGGTCTTTGTGATCAATGCCCAAGGTCAGGACCCCTCCCTGGTTTCCAGAGCTGTTGCCATTCTCTTTGTCTGGTCTTTCTGCCTCTCTATGTCAGCTCCTTCCTGGTGCTTCCTCACTCTAGAGCCAGCTGACCTTACTGCAAGACAAATCTGAAGTGTTGCTTGTTGCTTAAAATTGTTTACTACCAATCTCTTGTCCAACAGATGAAGTCGCAATCCAAACTTCTTAGTGAGCATAAAAGCCCCTGCATGAGCTGACCCTCCCCATCTGCCTAGCCATCCTCATCTGCCCCACAACCTTAGCCAGTTACTTTGGTCGCATCAAACTCAACACTCCAGGGGCAGGAGCAGTCTGGCCAAAGGCATGGAGCTAGAAAATGTAGCTATGCTTAAGCAGTGGCGTGATGGGAAGTGACTCACTTGTGCTGAGCCTAGTGTTTGAAGCTCTGCCCTGGGTTGGCCCAGCTAAGGAATGATGAAGAAGGGGTCATTGGCCATTTTCTCTGAAGGAGAAGACAGCTTACTCCGAAGAGCTGGCCACTACCCATCCCATCCACTGATTCCCTCCATGTTTTTTTCCACAACCTCAGCCTGCGATGGCGATCACTGGGGGCCTCACTGCAGCAGCCGGTGCCAGTGCAAGAACAGGGCTCTGTGCAACCCCATCACGGGGGCTTGCCACTGTGCAGCAGGCTTCCGGGGCTGGCGCTGCGAGGACCGCTGTGAGCAGGGCTCCTACGGGAACGACTGTCACCAGAGATGCCAGTGCCAGAACGGAGCCACCTGCGATCACATCACAGGGGAATGCCGCTGCCCACCCGGATACACTGGAGCCTTGTAAGTCACGTCCTGCTGAGCGGCATGGCGGGGCTCACCCCCCTGCTGCCATCTCACTCCTGTGCTTCTGTTTCTATTGCTGCCTGACAAGTTACTGAGAGGGCGTGATAATACTTAGGAGTTCAGCATCAGATGCGGAGACGAGCAGTGGTGGCCACGAGGTGATCCTGCTATTTGACCCTTGAACATTGGAGCTGAGCAGAGTCCAAGGGCCAGATCCCATGCTTTGCTTTTGTCAGGACAAAAGTAGAGATGGCCAGGATGCAGTGCTGGATGGCAGTATTTGGGCATTGTTGGGGCAGATTTGAAGTTCCACTTTGATTTTCCCACAATCACATTTTTTTTACACTGCTGGTGTTAATGGTCCATGTTGTTCTTTTCTGTGTGGCAAGTTAATTAGCTGGATAAAACTGGGTGTGTTCAGTGCCTTAGAAAAAAGAAAAGGGAGAAGGGGTTGGAAACAGTCCATGATAAAAGGTTAACTGAGTTCTTTAATCCCTGTAGGACGTAACGTTGCTTTGTGAATGTAAAAGTATGTTTATCACATCTGTGTAGGCTTTGTGCACACAGATAGTTAATGCCTTCTGGAGAACAATGAAGCCACTACTTGCGTTTTTTGTTTTTGTTTTTTTTCTTTCATGGAAAGGACACTTCTTGGTTTGCTTGTACAGATGGACCCCAGTTTAACAATGGTTCAACTTAACAATTTTTTAACTTTATGGTGGGTGAAGCCATACCCATTCAGTAGAAGTAGAAACCATACTTTGAATTTTAATGTCTCGGACTACTGGTACATGCTACGATGCTGTCTGGTGCTTCTGGGTGGTGGTGGTGAGCCATGGCTCCCTGATCATGTGGGAAAATAGCTGATACTCTACATTCGTTGTGTTAGATGATTTTGCCCAACTGTAGGCTAATGGAAGTGTTCTGAGCATGTTTAAGGTAGGCTACATAAGCTATGATATTCAGTAGGTTAGGTGTATTAAATGCATTTTGAAGTTATGTTTTCAACTTGATGTAACCCCATTATAAGTTGAGGAGCATCTGTATTAGCAAACAATAAGAGGCAGCATTTGCCAAAATAGTAGGAGAGAGAAAAATCTTGTTTCTTTACTGAGAAAATTACACGTGTAAATCACAGAACTGAAACATGGGAGGAAAATGGGGCTGATTAGGTAAATACTTTCTGCTGACAGTGTTAAGGCAATAAAGTAGAGCTACAGGAAAAAGTGCATTAGCCTAGAAAGCCCTGATTTTCAGGAGAATGAATGATCATCCCAAACTATTTAATTGTTAATAGTGCTTCTATGGGTTTCTATCAAGGCCTCAATCGAATAGGGCTTGGGGAAACTTGGAGCAATTTCACAGGAGAGCAAAAAACACAAAGGTTTAGGGAAAAAGGTTCATTCACACAGTGTTGGGAGGGGGTGAAGGTGTGGAAACTGGTCAGTCTGAAGAAGAGAATGCTGAAAATTGATTATGATAAATATGGTCACAAAGTGGGGATGTGCAAAAGTTTCAGTCTCCTTTGAGGTTATAGCAAACACATAAGCAAAAGTAGACTTCAGATGCAGTGCAAGGACGTTTTGAAAGTTACGTGGAAAGTTCCTGACACCAAGGACTGTTTTCCCAGCTAGGGTCATCCTCAGATAAGAAGGATTCTCCTCAGATTGAAATTACTTCCTTAGACAGTACCCCCAAACAGAGGAAGAACTAGATGACCCCTCAAAGATCCTTCCAGCCAATATGATTGATGTTCTTGAGGTTAGTGAGATGAACAATATTGAACAGAGAAAGCTTTTCTAGTTTAGGGCCCTGAGTTCTGCTGTGCCTGTGAACCTAAGGGTTGTATAGTTGGATAAAAATAATGGTGTCCTTTGTCACCCATTAATCTCTCAGCTGTGAGGATCTTTGTCCCCCTGGCAAGCATGGTCCACAGTGTGAGCAGAGATGCCCCTGCCAAAATGGAGGAGTGTGTCATCACGTCACGGGGGAGTGCTCTTGCCCTCCTGGCTGGCTGGTAAGCTCCCCTCCTCCCTCCCACAGTGACTGGTTTCTGGGTGCTCAGTGAAAGCTCCTGTGGAGGACTTGAGCACAAAGTCAAGTTCAAGATTCCAAAATTGGAACAGCCCAGCCCTTTCAAAGCCTGGATGCTTTAGTCGAGAGAAGGAAAGAAGGTGATTCAATCCTGAACTCGAAATGCACTAAAGGTGCTCATGGTAAAGATAGTGGGCCATCAGTCCTGCATTTCCCTCAGGACATAAAAGGGGATATCTCGTCTTACACATGGCAGCCAGAGCTGTGAAACACTGGGCAGAGTTAATCATTTTCATAATTATGTTCTGTGGGTCACTCTTGTTCTTTGAGAGCATTATTCTCAACAGAATAAGTGTTATATGAAAAAATTATCTGGTCATATAAATTTGAAGACACTTTCAGGTGAACCAAGTTCCCCAAGTGGTGTGGAAACTCAGGGACTTGAGTATCATAATCCGAGAGGGAGCTATAACTCACCACACTTCCCAGACTTTGACCAGGAACTCTTTCTTTATGCAGCATCACACAAGCTTAATGTTATGTGGAATGCACAGTGTCAAAGCTGGTTTACTAACTAGATTTCTTTGAAATGAAGAAATAGTATTGGTTCTTATTTCTCTGAGTTGGTTTGTGCAGGACTCTGCTTGAAGGCAGAAGAGTGAATGACCAATGTCAGTTTCCTTCATTAACAAGCATTAAAAAAACAAACGTTCATGATCATTTGCTATCTCCATGAGTGGTGGGAAGCTGCTCTTCCATGGTTAAGTGACTTCTTAATTGCTAAATCCGTTGTCATTGCACTCTTCCATTCTCATTAGCTTCACTTCTCAAAAACGTTTGACACTGTCACTCATCCACTTCCCTTTCTTAATCTCTTTTCCCTCCACTTCTCTGATAACCCTCTTTCCTATGCTCACTAAAGACCTTTCCTAATCCCCCTTTTTCTACAAATCACTTCATTGCAGTATTCTATAGGTTTCAGTCTTGTCCTTCTTCTCTGTTTTTGCTATTACTCTTCTTAAGAAATCCCATCCAGACCCATGACTTTAACAATTGTATGCTGATTTTTCCAAATCTTAACTTGCCCAGACATGTATCTACCATGATCCTGTTAGACACCCCAGCCTAGATTATCTATGTATGAAGACACTGTCTGTCTGGGTGATGCTCACGCTGGAGCCTTAGGAGCCAGACATGGAGTAGAAGTGGTCTGATATTGCCCTTGTTGTAGGCAAGGAGCAACGGACAATTAGAGTCCAGCTCCCAGGGACAGTCGTGGGGAGAGACTCTGGAGACAGAGCCTGGAGAAATTCCATGAAGCAGTAAAGTCAGAGCGAGGGGGTCTTTTATTGAGTGCCAATGATAAGGTGAACAAGAGATCATAGAAGGAGCACTGAGGTCGTTCAAGGAGGTCCATCAAAGTCAATGTTAATAAAACCAAACTGTATACCCAAACCTTTTTAAAGCCTACTCCTTTTCTACCTTTTCTTTAAAAAGAGAGTCTTCGTTAAAACCAACATTTCTCTCTTAGCGGTTCTCAGGGTAGAAATACTGAATTATCTTTGACTCTTTCTCTTCTTTTATTTCTTATATTCAGAATTTTGTCAACACTGGTCATTGCTTTGTCCTTGGTAGGGGAAGGATTTTGCTGGGGAGAACTCTGTGTTCTCTGAATGAGAATCTGTAGGCCTTTAGTATACTCCTAGGACTTTTGTGTAGACATTGAATGTAGAGTTGCCTCATCTTGAGATCAAAGCTTTCTTCTTCTTGATTGGAATGCTCATGATGTGGTAACCACAGGCTTGGACTGTGAGACCCAGTAGGTGGGCAGGTGACTGTCCCCACCAGCCCTTTGGAGCCTCCC
The DNA here is from genome assembly GCA_037038555.1 of Rhynchonycteris naso. Taxonomy (NCBI): domain Eukaryota; kingdom Metazoa; phylum Chordata; class Mammalia; order Chiroptera; family Emballonuridae; genus Rhynchonycteris; species Rhynchonycteris naso. The sequence goes on from CM073000.1 coordinate 172,089,636, forward strand.
CTATGCTCTTGGCCCCTTATCTTGGTAGATGTTTCTTACTGCAAGTTTCAGGTCATTTTTTTCTGTGTATAGCTGAGCTTCCATCTTAAACTTCTCTTTTAAACGTTTTATTTGTACTATCATCTAGTTGCTTTTCAAAGATGAATATACCTTCCTATTACACATATGTATTACAACTAGTGGAAATAACATCCTACTTAAAGCTCTTTGCTTGCATTAATCTTTATTCATAAACAATATTTCAGCAGCATCTCCGAAGGTTATGTGGGCCCATTACAAACTAAATAGTTAGAGGAAGTCCTTAAACGGGTAGAATTTTTCACCAGAACCCCTGCTTCCCACTGATTGATCCTTAGTATATTATTCCTTTAGGCATGTGTGAATGTTGTGTTCATGGAGGGGTTAGAGCTATTTTTACATCTGTCTCCTTCCTCACATTGTCAGTTAATAAGGGTTATGACCTTATCTTTGATTCTCAGAGTTTAAGCGCTACTCCTGGCACATAAATGATTCTCAGTTAGGCGTTGATTTGAACCATCTCTCAAAGGCTTTTTCGGTTCCAAGAGTCTGTGGAAGAACTTCCCCTGTTTGTAGTTAGATAGAAACCACCAGAGGAGACTTAATTAGCACACCAACTGCCTTTGTGGGTAGCCAGGAGTTAGAGGAAATGTATTTTCTTATGCTCTCCAGAATAAACATTTACAAAACCATCTGGTGCGCACTAGCCTCTCCAATTTCAGAGTGCTGGTGCTCACTAACCTCCAATTTCAGAGTGCCCACAGTCTGCCTTGTTTTAGAGAGAATGAGAACAAAGCAACAGCTTCCAACAGTTAAAAACATTTTTAAATTCATGTTATTTGCAATATGTTGTATGCTCTAACAACAACCCCAATAATTAGATAAGCTACAAGACCAAGTAATGCAGCCAAGTGAAGTGGAAAACAGTAGAGTATTTCCTAGATTTATTGGTGCAGTATCTTATTCTGTTTCACATAGGATTGGAATAGAAATGACAAGATGGACAGCCTCTAGGGTGAGGGGACACCAGGAAGCAAGCTATCCTATTGATCTTGGCCCAGCAATGTTTGTTGAACCTGCTGAAAGTAGGAAGTGTTTTTCTTTTGAAATACAATGTCTAGGTTTATTTCTTTCTAAGTATTTCTTAGCCAATGTTATTGTTAATTCAGTGACACAAAATTTCAATCTTAGGTTATGCCACATTACAAGAAACAAAGCCAATGATAATGTGTGTTTCCTCTAGAACATATGGTAAAGCATTTGGATATGCCGTTTGCACCAGATGTTGCTGTTTATGTAATAGATGCTCAATAAGTATTGTTGACTTATTGTACATGTAAGACACAAGGAAGAACACTTAAAGAATTTACAAATTCCTGTCTGACTAGGCGGTGGCGCAGTGGATAGAGCATTGCACTGGGACGCGGAGGACCCAGGTTCGAAACCTCAAGGTCGCCAGCTTGAGCATGGGCTCACTTGGTTTGAGCACAGCTCACCAGCTTGAGCCCAAGGTCGCTGGCTTGAGCAAGGGGTTACTCGGTCTCCTGTAGCCCCACGGTCAAGGCACATATGAGAAAGCAATCAATGAACAACTAAGGTGCCACAATGAAGAATTGATGCTTTTCATCTCTCTCTCCCTTCCTTTCTGTCTATCCCTCTCTGACTCTCTATCTCTGTCCAAAAATAAAAATAAAATAATTTATAAATTCCTTAAGTTACCATAGTAATTTGATGTGACTTTTTTTTTTAATATAGATGGTTTTTTCTTAAGATTACTATTTTGCCACCTTTGAATGTATTTGAGATTTAGGCTTACCAAGTAAATAAGTCCATTTAAAATTTCCAGTATATATTTTTTAAAGATGATGAACAGAGTTTGTGTGTTCTAAACAGCCCTCATCTAATTTTGTTGCAATCTGCTCCCATATTCCTCCTTTCCTTTCTGTCTCCTCTCTTCTCTCCCTCCTCCTCTGGCCCTTCCCTGGCTGGAGGCCCATCTAATTTTCCAAGTCTGTTTGAATGCAGGGCACAGTGTGTGGTCAGCCTTGCCCCGAGGGTCGCTTTGGAAAGAACTGTTCACAAGAATGTCAGTGCCATAATGGAGGGTCCTGTGATGCCGCCACAGGCCAATGTCATTGCAGTCCAGGATACACAGGGGAACGGTAAGGGACAGTCTTGTATTTCTGTTTATAATGGCATGAGAGGAGAAAGTTTGAGAGGTCCAGCAAACACCTCCACTGCCACGGACCCGTGGCTGTTCTGTACTATTCCGGAGTTACTATAAGGAGGTATCAGTGTCTGACAGATTCTCCAAACTAACTCAGTGCATAGGGATGGAATCTTAGACAGCGATGGTGAATTGAAAATACAGAGACAGCGTTAAAAATAACAACAATAAATAACACCAGCCATTCAAAACCTATGACGAATATGTCATTCAAAACCCTTGAGTGTTTGGGACTGCCAGTTCAAGCGCCCAACTTTTTACCTTATAAATATATATATATTTACTTTTAAATGGAATGTTTACTTAGGTATCTTTAAAAAATATGTTGGATATGATGTTAGCTTCTTGTGATTCAGAATTCTATTAAAAATATCAGCCATTTTGTTGTGCTCTAGTGCTAAAGATTCGATGGGACATACAGTGCTCTCTGGACCCACATGAAATAAGAGTGTATGAATGTGCTCGTGTGGTTCTGATATTCACTGTTGCTCAGTTTTTGTATTAGACAGTAAACTGTTAACTCAGGGAGCTTTGCTCACCAGTGTCTTCTCATTTGCTCTTTAATCTCTTTTCCCCTGGAGGACAAGGTAGTCAAGCTCATTGGGTGTGTGTATAGAGAAAAAAGACTTGAGAGACAGAAGAGTGTAATGGCTAAAAACAAAGATTTTGGAACCTATGCCCTCATCCATAATGTTCAAATAATAATTGTACTCTCCTCTGGGATTATTATAAAGATTAAACAAGTACATTGAAGCATTTAGAACAGTGTTGAAACATTAATATTAGCTATTATTGTAGTGGAATGATTTCTACGAACTGTGTAAATACTAATGATTTCAACTTGAGCAATGTCTAACACTGTATAAATATTAGTGACCATTAATTTTTGGTGATATCTGTCAACTAAGAATTTCTTCAATCTTCTTCCCTGATTTTTATTCTTTTCAAAAATTCTGGTTGAATTTTATGACTTTTAGTTAGATACTATAAGGTTTCCTTTTCCCCAGCCCCAGTTAAACTCTGCACTTCCTTGTTAAATTTATTTTTAAGCACTCTGTAATATTTTTAAAATTCTGTTTGTTTCTAATTGAATATTTTTTGGATAAAGAAAAACTTGCTTTTGAATATAGGGTGGAGCAAAAGCAGTTTCACACAAAACACAGTTAATTCTTGTATTATTTATTATTTTATTATTTTCCATATGAACAACTATAAACTTATTTTTGCCACACTCTATATTTTATTTTTTACTTAGCCACTCTGTTACTTTTAGCAAATGCTAAAGTTACTTCATTGTCTACAAATAAAGATCTTAGTCTCTTCTTTTCAACATATATAATGACTATTTTATTTTCTTGAAATATTGAAATAGTTAAAACCTTGAAATAATGTCGACAAAAAGAAGTAAAAGTGGGAATTCCTGTCTTGTTTCTAATTTTATTAGAAATGGCTTCAATATAGTTTCATGTTTGTTATTGGTTCTTAGTAAGTTATCTTTCATGCTCCATCCAGAGTTTCTTTTTTATCCCTATTTTTATTAGAAACTTTTGTTAGTAGTATATGTTTAATTTCATTGAAGACTTTTTCATCCTTTATTAATATAAGTATGCATTTTTTCTTTAATTTTTGATGTTATGAATTATTGACACCTCTAGTGCATGGTTTTTATAATATGTAATTAAACTACTCAGAGTTTTGTGACCCTCCCTTCTGGTTTCTGGTTGCATTCTGGAGAGAGGAGGTTGTTAAATGAGTTCTGGATCCCCGTGTCAGCAGCATCTTATTATACAAAGAGGAGTCAGGAGATGAGGGACACAGGACCACACAGAATCTGAAATTATGGTTTTATATAATATTTTTGCCCTTTGAATATTTCAGTCTCAAATTCGAGGCAACACAGAAACAACAGACATATAAGGCAAGCTTATATTCATCTTATTTGGAATAAAAGAAAAGGGAATAACAGCTTGTTTTCAGGTGAATTTTAGATTTGAGGCAAGGAAAATGAAGAGCCAGAGAAAGGAAAGGAAAATGAAGGCAGAACTTGATTCTTGGGCACTTCTTGTGCTATTTCTCTGATGAACTGATGGCATGATCTCTGTTTTCCATGATGCTATCCCCATCTGGGTTCTAGAATTCATTCACACAGACACACAATGAGGACAAGCACATCTGTCACTAGGAGAGGGAAAAGAATGCATTTCTCTGAGGCAGTTTGTGGCAGGAGGTGTGGGAAAGGGGCCCAGGGTCTGAACTTGCTATTTCCCCTGTGTCAAAAAGTCAGTGCAACTTGATGACTGAGGTCAGGACAGAGGGCTGCTGCCTGGCGGGGTGGGCACCGCCACATGCATTGCCAGCAGAGCATCAGCAGGATGTGGGAACAGCTTTCCCAGCTGGAGGGCAAACAGAAAAAACAAAACAAAACAAAAAAACAAAGCAGGCACCTTGTAGGCAGGCAGGGCAGCTCATGGGATGCCTTAATGATAGGTTCTGGGGTGTGTGGAAAGGCTGAGGGGATATTATAAGGGAAATGTAAACCCTCATAGACAAGCAAGAGTAAGGAAGGGAATGGTTTCCAAATCCTCCCAAAAATTCTTCTGAAGGGGTTAAAGAAGTATTTTTAATGCTAATGGGTTGTCATGGACATGCTCAGGCCTTTGATGGCTAGCTGGGATCTGTGCTTGTAATTGGTGCTCTGTAAATGTTCGCTGCATGGACAGATTCGTGGGTTAGTTGTGGACCATGTTAAGGTGAAGCCTACAACAGTCCTGTCATGCCTAGGTCCAAATTACACTCAAAGCAAAAAAGAATGTGGGTGAAAGGAGGTAATGTCAGGAATTACAGACAGAAATTGGGGGGATGCTACATTGGTCTTCAGTGGAAAAACTCTTTCCTGTATCCAGGACTGTGGAAGAATTGGCTTTTTATATTTTCTCCCAAGCCGCAATTCCAGAAATTTGAAAAGAGGGGCCTGATTCACTGATCCAGGTTTAATGAGGAATGTGGTTCTTCCCACTATATCATCGTTTGGCCCAATTATTCCAGTCACTGTAGGGAGGGACATGCTTAAAAGGACAAGGGAGACAGAGGAAGCAGCCATCCCTTATATGCTAACTCACTTCCCTTTACATATGTCCATGATGAGATGCAATATAATTATGGAAATGGTATTAAAACAATCATGTGACTCTCACTGGGTTGGGAATTGGTGTTATGTTTTATTAATTTATCTCTATTTGTTGCTTAGCTATTTTTCCTAATTGCAGGGCATTATTCAAAATCATAAAAAATATATAGAAACTCTATCTATTATTTCTACTGTGGCCAATACGTATTGCTATATCTTTATCCATCTCTCCTAAGAAAATGTACTTCCTCTTTTTCTGATTCCTAAGATATCTTTTCTTGTTTCACTTGGGTACCACAAAAGCAGCAATAGGTCATTAAATTTGCTGGGAAAGGATGCCTCTTTTCCATAAAGGGGCCAAAAAAATGGAGCTAACACTGCTTGTCAAAGACTTTTCATTCAGCCAATCAGAAAGGTAGAAGCTTCTTTGTGATTATGTTTATTTTCGACATAGAAAGTATTTATTTTTAGAAAGATATTCTACCATTTTGGTTTGGTAGATGGAAATAGCCATACCTGTTTTTAACAAAATTCGCTTACAAGTGCAACATTGACAAAAAAGAAGCAGCAAGATGAACCGTGCTTTACATCCTGACTAATTTAGTAAGTAAAATTCAAATGGCTTTATGCCATTTATAACATAAACCAGTGGTATATTTAATTATAGGTTAGAATGACAGCTATGGGCCAGGACTAGATGTTATGAATATTGTTTTCCCAGAGGAAAGGAAGTCTCTGCCAAGATATGGTAAAATATACACACTGGTTCCCTGTCATTTGGAAGCTGACGCTTTTCCAGGGTTCCGATCTATACCTGCTTCACCCACTGGAAGAGCTGTGCTTTTTATGAAGTTAAAATCATGCAGTCCAACACGTAGCATTTGGGGTTTTTTTTTACAAATTTATGCAAGAGGGAGAAATTCTTTTACCTTTCTTTTTTCTTTGGTACTGATTTGCAAAAACAGGTGGGTAGATAAGTTGCAAAGTTGTATTTCTAGCATTTAGCAAAGCCATGATGGAGGTCAAATTAGTGTGCTTGAGTGTTTCTTTCTCTAAAGTTTACATCTTTAGGGATTAAACAAAGTGATGTTGCTTATTAAAGCTTCTTACAAGTTAAAAATGGAGTATCCTTTAAAAATACTCTGGTCTAAAAAGCATAACTTTAAAGCACACATCTGATTTAATGCTAAATGCTAGTGCAATGAATTCAAGCACTTATCTAATAGTTTGTTGAGTAGTTGATTTGAAAACTTTGCCTATTACAAACACGCCTAAAGATGTCTTGAGTCTGTGAAACCCAATTTGCAAGCTACTCTTTTCCTTCTCTCTATCACATTACCTATATAAGAGAGCCAGAATTAACCCGAAAAGTATCAAAGGAGTCTCAAGATTTATCGTCTACACTTACATAGCATTCCTGCCCAGCCCTATCATTAAAAATATGCAATGCCATGTGGAAAATGTTGGCTTTTCAGCCACTTTGCTGTTGCTTTTAAGTATGCTCGAATTTGTTTTGCACTTGCTGCTTGCATTATGTTGATCTGAAACAGGCAGTGCAGACCTACATTCTAGACTGTGGGTCTGGAATGACTAGAGAGCCACCATATGGGAAGTGGCTATGTAGACGCACAGTGTTACCCTACTTGTGGCGAGGGCTTAAGCAGATGAAACCCCATCTCCCTCTCCCTTGACAAAAAGCATTCCTTCTGCTGTAGAAAGCTCCGTCAAGTCGCATCGCCTGGTTGAAAAGAAGCTTGCCTGGCCAAGAACGAGTTCTGCTTTCTGGATAGCAATACAGATGTTCTCTTCTTTCTCAGGATTTCCTCCAACAACTCCACTTCTCACCTGATCCAGCTTACCCAGAGCACATCCTTCTTCTGGGATGAGCTCTAATGTCATTTTTAAAAAGACAGTGATGTGAATTTTTGAAGTCTGATACTTTCTCCTTGCCATTTGGAAGCCCTTCTTCCCAACCAAAGACAATAAATACCCTGTTTAATAAAAATTTTGTCTTAGAGAATGCCATGCTTTCCTACAAGCTACCAGCTCCCGCCCCCAGGTTGCAATTGAGAATAGCTCAGACCCTTCCTGATCTAAAAAGTTTTTTATTAGTTATATACTTTTGATCTCATGGCTGAGTTTAAAAATTAATGTCAATGTGAAAGCCAACAATTAAAATTTAGTTTTGAATTTGCTACAAAGTTTTCTCTTTGGAACCAGGAAACACATTTTTAAAAAAATTTCCTAGTATGGACTGGACTAATATTTGGACAATTTCTTTTCTCCCTTTCCCGATATCTACTAAAATGTTATATATACCTTTGGCAGACGCTACATATAAAACATGCTTCATGTGCCATGTTATGTTTTGTGCTGTTTATGTTACTTCTTTGATCAGGTCATATTGCTGTTGCTACTATCTGTAGTCAGAGTTATTCATCTAAATGCTGTAAGGGGCAATCACTAAATAAATATCAAGTCCAAAAATAGTTTTGATTTATACATAACAAAGTCTGTCTGAATTGACTGTGTTCACAAGGTCCTAACTAATCTGTCTTCTGCTTGGTAGGTGCCAGGATGAGTGTCCCGTTGGTACATATGGAGTCCGCTGTGCAGAGACCTGCCAGTGTGTCAATGGAGGGAAGTGTTACCACGTGAGTGGTTCATGCCTTTGCGAAGCAGGCTTTTCTGGTGAGCACTGCGAGGCGCGCCTATGCCCCGAAGGGCTCTACGGCATCAAATGTGACAAGCGGTGCCCCTGCCACCTGGATAACACACATAGGTGAGGGCCCATTGCCCCTAGAAGGACATGTTAACTATTTGAAAGGAGATTCCCACTCCCAGCCTTTCCTGTCTCTGAGTCATCCTGGACAGGAACCACTAAGTAAATAGAAGACTTTTGTAATTAGTGGGTGATGTTCTCAATCGGTAGTTCTCAACCTTTTTACTCTTGGGGACAGGTGAAAACAGGAGAATTATTTTGGGGACTGCTAAGGCAGAAATCAACCTGAGCATAAGGGAATTCAACTAAGATCATTGAGTCTAAAATCTTCATACAACATCGGGGGGTTAACACTTTCATGGGACAAAATTTCTGGCAAACTGACAGTTGAAAAACACTGGTCTAAATCACAGGTGCTAAAATTGTTAGATGGTTGTGGGTATATATTAAATTTTGTTCTCTATTAATGGTTACTAGCAGAAACTAAATTTTCTGAGGTTAATAGTTTGTTTCCCTTACAGAGGGATTCTGTGGCATTCCCTTAGATACAAAGATGCAGTGAGAGAAATGGATTAAACCCAGTTTAGTGTGTAAAAGTATCACAAAATGATTCTCACGGCAACATCTTTTACTCGACAGAAAGAACATCTGTGTAGAGAGGAAGTATAGCAGTGGAAGTTTTGTGAAAGGGCTTCACATGTGGCTGTCACATGTGAAATGTTTTCAGAATTGATTACCCTGACATAGGACTCACAGGGGTCTTTTAGCTCAAAAATCTCTCGAAGAATTTAAGAACAGGAAACCATGGTCCCACCCACCCTACTATACCTTGTCTGCCCCTGAAAATACCTTTCCACCCCCTTACTTCCTCTCCCTCCCCCAAGGACCAGATACATATCACTTAGAATTCTGGGTTTCATTTGTAAACTTCTGGGAAAGTGGAGTTTGACAAGAATGTGGTGCCTAATACAGCAGCTCAGACATCACAGAATTATTTGTGTTCAGCACAGCTGTTACTTCATTTATGATTCTCAAAGATAACTCTTGGCCACATGAAATCTCAAATGCACAAAAGTTAAAAGTAAACAGAAGCCAGTGGTTGGTCTTTTCTTTAAACCATTGCTAGGAACAAAACAGTGGACTTCTGCACTGCATGTGTGTGCATGTGTGAGCACGCACCCACACGCTGGCATATATTTCAGTGAGGCACATCAAAAAAAAAGTACATTCTTAAGTGCCTCAAGCAACTTTGTAAGCCACATTAGTCAACTTTTCGTCGTCTTTATTGGAAAATCCTGCCACTCTTTACGTGGCAAGGTTAAATAAACGTTTGGGCTGTAAAAATGAATAATCTCTACAGAATTTTCTTTGTTTTTAACCTCTCCGATGTTTAAGGAGCTGGCAGGATTTAGGGACAAGTCATAAGTTTGGTCATCTTTCCTGCAGTAAAGCTTGTCCCAGGGAAAAGTAAGCCTCAGGAAGCAATGGTTAAGAACTTTTTGATACCAGTGTATTTGGACATAGCCTAAAAGCAAATACAGGAAGTCCCCAGGTTAGGAATGAGATAGGTTCTGTAGGTTTGTTCTTAAGTTGAATTTGTATGTAAGTTGCAACAGGTACATTTACCTATTAAATGCATCTTAAACAGATGTTTGTCTTAACATAGTATTTCTTTTTACCTTTCTGTCCATATAAATAAACATTTTCATACCTACAGAACCTCTCTGTAGGGGTAAGCCTGTAGGTTACTAACCCTACACAAAGGGGCTCTGCCATGAGAAGAATTGGAGGAGCAGACCAATTCTGTTTTTGTTGTTGGGTACCATGCTAGTAGTGGCAGGTGCAAGTGGAAAGTTATTTGATTGATGTAAATATCTCTCTAATTTTGACATACGTCATGTGTACCTAAGCATATATGCTTTATCATGTATGCAGTCATCCCTCAGTAGCTTTGGAGGGTTGGTTCCAGGACAACCCCCATGGATACTAAATCTGCAGATGCTCAAGTCTCTTATATAAAATAAGGTAGAATTTGTATATAACCTATTTGCATATAAATGACAGCGGGGTAGGCTTACACATCTTTTTCCAGGTGATTTCAACGTAGTGCTTGGCATATGGCAAATTCAGTTTTGCTTTTTGGAACTTTCTTGGTTGTTTTTATCCCCTGAATATTTTTGATCCACATTTAGTTGAATCTTTTTTCTTTTTTTGTATTTTTTTTAATTTAATTAACTGTGTTTACATAGATTCTGGTGTCACCCCGATTGCATCCCCCCTCCCCCATATTCCCCTCAACATCGTCCTTGTCCCCCTCCCAATAGCACCATCCCCCCTTTCCTTCAGGTTTATCCCATCCTATCATCCCCTTTCCCTCTGTCCTCTTTTCCTCTGGTCCCTTTGATCCCTCCTCTGTCTCAGTTCCGTTCCTCAGTTCTCATTATTCCTTAAATTCCTCAAATGAGTGAGGTCATATGATATTTTTCTTTCTCTGCTTGGATTATTTCACTTAACATAATAGTTTCCAGGTCCATCCATGTTGTTGCAAAAGGTAATATTTCCTTCTTTTTCATGGCCCCATAGTATTCCATTGTACATATGTACCACTGCTTTTTAATCCACTCGTCCACTGTTGGACACTTGGGCTGTTTCCAGATCTTCACTATTGTGAACAATGCTGCCATAAACATGGGGGTGCATTTCTTTTTTATAGTTGGTGATGTGGTGTTCTTGGGATATATTCCTAAAAGTGGGATAGCTGGGTCAAAAGGCAGATTCATTTTTAATTTTTTGAAGAATCTCCATACTGTTTTCCACAGTGGCTGCACCAGTCTGCATTCCCACCAGCAGTGCAGGAGGGTTTCTCTTTCTCCACAACCTCGCCAGCACCTATCGTGTGTTGTTTTATTAATGAGCGCCATTATGACTGGTGTGAGGTGCTATCTCATTGTGGTTTTAATTTGCATTTCTCTAATGATTAATGAAGTTGAACATTTTTCATCTGTCTATTGGCCATCTATAACGTCCTCTTTGGAGAAGTGTCTGTTCATTTCTTTTGCCCATTTTCGATTGGATTGTTTGTCTTCCTGGTGTTGAGTTTTACAAGTTCTTTATAAATTTGGGTTATTAACCCCTTATCTGACATATTGTTAAATATGTTCTCCCATTTTGTGGTTTGTCTTTTTATTCTGTTCATATTGTGTTTAGCTATACAAAAGCTTTTTAGTTTGATATAGTCCCAATTGTTTATCTTGTCTTTTATTTCACTAGCCTGTAGAGATAAATCAGCAAATATATTGCTGCGAGAGATGTCGGTGAGTTTACTGCCTCTATTTTCTTCTAAGATGCTTATGGTTTCACGACTTACATTTAAGTTTTTTATCCATTTTGAGTTTATTTTTGTGAATGGTGTAAGTTGGTGGTCTAGTTTCAATATTTTGCAGGTAGCTGTTCCCAGCACCATTTGTTAAAGAGACTGTCTTTACTCCACTGTATGCTCTTACCTCCTTTTTCAAATATCAATTGTCCATAAAGATGTGAATTTATTTCTGGGTTCTCTGTTCTGTTGCATTGATCTATGTGCCTGTTCTTATGCCAGTACCAAGCTGTTTTGAGTACAATGGCCTTGTAGTATAACTTGATATCAGGAAGTGTGATGCCTCCCACTTTATTCTTCTTTTTCAAGATTGCTGAGGCTATTCATGTTCTTTTTTGGTTTCATATAAATTTTTGGAATATGTGTTCTATATCTTTGAAGTATGTCATTGGTATTTTAATTGGTATTGCATTGAATTTATAAATTGCTTTGGATAATATAGACATTTTAATGATGTTTATTATTTCTAACCATGAACATGGTATATGCTTCCACTTGTTTGTATCTTCTTGATTTCTTTTATTAATGTTTTATAATTTTCCGAGTACAAATCTTTAACCTCCTTGGTTAAATTTACTCCTAGGCACTTTATTTTTTTGTTGTTGCAATAGTGAAGGGGATTGTTTCCTTAATTTCTCTTTCTAAAAGTTCATTGTTGGTGTATAAAAATGCCTCTGATTTCTGTATATTAATTTTATACCCTGCAACTTTGCTGAATTAATTTATCAGGTCCAGTAGTTGTTTGACTAACACTTTAGGGTTTTCTATACAGTATCATATCATCTGCAAATAATAATAGTTTTACTTTTTCTTTTCCAATTTGGATGCCTTTTATTTCTTCTTCTTGTCTGATTGCTATAGCTAGGACTTCTAGTACTATGTTGAATAAAAGTGTTGAAAGGAGGTACTCCTGCCTTGATCCTAATCTTAAGGGGATTGCTTTTAATTTTTGCCCATTGATTATGATGTTGTCATAGATGGCCTTTATTATGTATTCCTAATTTGCTGAGAGTTTGGATCATAAGTGGGTGCTGGATGTTATCAAATGCTTATTATGCATCTATTGAAATTATCATGTGGTTTTTCTCCTTCCTTTTGTTTATGTGATGAATCACATTGACTGATTTGCGAATATTGTACCAGCCTTGCCTCCCCAGAATAAATCCCATTTGATCATGATGTATAATTTTTTTCATGTAATGTGAATCCAGTTTGCTAATATTTTGTTGAGGATTTTAGCATCTAAGTTCAGCAGGGATATTGGCCTATAATTTTCTTTCTTTTTGTTGTCTTTGCCTGGTTTTGGAATCAGAATTATGCTCACCTCATAAAAAGAGCTTGGAAGTCTTCCTTCCTCTTACATTTTTTTAAAGAGCTTGAGAAGAATAAGAGTTAGTTCTTCTTTGAATATTTGGTAGAATTCACCTGTGAAGCCATCTAGCCCAGGGCTTTTGTTTGTGGGGAGTTTTTTGATAACTGTTTCAATCTTATTTGTTGTAATTGGTCTGTTTAGGTTTTCCGATTCTTCCAGATTAATTTTTGAAAGATTGTATGTTTCAAGGAATTTGTCCATTTCACCTAGGTTGTCTAATTTATTGGCATACAGTTCTTCATAGTATTTTCTTACAATATTTTGTATTTTTGTTGTGTCAGTTGTTAATTCTCCACTCTCATTTCTAATTTTATTTATTTGAGTCCTCTCTCTTTTTGTCCTGGTGAGTCTGGTTAAGGGTTCATCGATCTTGTTTACCCTTTCAAAGAACCAGCTCCTGGTTTCATTGATCCTCTGTATTGTCTCTTTATACTCTATGTCATTTATTTCCGCTCTTATCTTTATTATTTTCTTCCTTCTACTACCTCTGGGCTTTACTTGCTGTTCTTTTTCTAGTTCTTTTAGATGCAGGGTTAAGTTGTTTATTTGAGCTTTTCCTAGCTTCTTCAAGTATGCCTGTAGTGTTATGAACTTCCCTCTCAGTACTGCTTTTGCTGTGTCCCATAAATTTTGAGTTGTTGTATGCTCATTATCATTTGTTTTATAGGAATTTTTTAATTTCTTCTTTGATCTCATTGTTAACCCATTTGTTATTTAATAGCATGCTATTTAGTTTTTAAGTGTTTGAGTATTTTTTAGTTTTTCTGTTGTGGTTGATTTCTAGTTTTATGCCATTGTGATCAGAGAAAGTGCTTGATATGATATCAATCTTTTTAAATTTGTTGAGATTGCTTTTGTACCCTAACATGTGGTCTATCCTAGAGAATGTATCATGAGCACTTGAAAAGCATGTATAGTCTCCTGCTTTAGGGTGAAAGGTTCTGAAGATATCTATTAAATCGAGTTGATCTAGTGTGTCCTTTAAGTCTGCTGTTTCTTTGTTAATTTTCCTTCTTGAGGATTTATCTAGTGATGTTATTAGGGTATTGAAATTCCCTACTATTATAATATTGCTGTTGATCTCACCCTTTATATCCATCAAAGTCTGCTTTATATATTTAGGTGCTCCTATATTAGGTGTGTAGATATTTATAATGGTTATATCTTCCTGTTGGATTGCTCCCTTTATCATTATCTAGTGACCTTCTTTATCTCTTACTATAGCCTTTGTATTAAAGTTTATTTTGTCTGATATAAGTATTATTACCCAGCTTATTTTTCATTTCCATTTGCATGAAATATTTTCTTCCATCCTTTTACCTTCAGTCTATGTGCATCTTTTGTTTTGAGATGTGTCTCTTGTAGACAGCATATGTACAGGTCCTGTTTTTTTATCCATGCAGCTACCCTATGTCTTTTGATTGAATCATTTAATCCATTTACATTTAAGGTTATTATTGATATCTAGTTGTTTATTGCCATTTTAATCTTTAAAGCTTTATTCCTCTTTTATTATATTATTTTCCCTTTTTGTTCTGTTTACACCAGGTCCCTTAACATTTTTTGCAGCATTGATTTGGTTGTAATGAATTTCTTGAGTTGTTTTTTTTTTTTGTCTGGGAAGCTTTTTATTTTTCCTTCAATTTTAAATGATAGCCTTGCTGGATAAAGAAGTCTTGGTTGTAGGCTCTTGTTCTGCATTACTTTGAATATTTCTTGCCATTCCCTTCTGGCCTCAAGTGTTTCTGTTGAGAAGTCAGATGTCATCTTTATGGGGGCTCCTTTGTAAGTGATAGCCTTTTTTCTCTAGCAGTTTTTAATATTTTCTCTTTATCACTTAGCTTTTGTATTTTAATTATGATGTGTCTTGGTGTAAATGTCTTTGGGTTTCTCTTTAATGGAGTTCTCTATGCTTCTTGAACTTGTGTGACTTTTTTCTGCATCAATGTAGGGAAGTTTTCAGCTATGATTTTATTGAGCAAGGTCTGTATTCCTTGTTCTTTCTCTTTTTCTTCAGGAATTTCTATGATGCGGATGTTGTTTCTCTTTAGGTTGTCATAGAGCTCTCTTAGAGTTTCCTCAAGTTTTTTTCAGCCTCTTTTCTTTTTGTTCCTCTGCTTCTGTGTTTTCATTTATCTTGTCTTCTAAATTGCTGATTCAATCCTCTGCTTCATTGAGCCTGCTTTTAATTGCTTCTAGTGTAGTCTTTATTTTTGATATTGTATTTGTGATTTCTGATTGGTTCTTCTTTATTATTTTAATGTCCTTTTGATGCTTGTAATCTATTTATATGCTCATTGTGTCCATCCATTGTTGTTCTAAGATTTTTCAGCATTCTAATAATAATCATTATTTTAAACTCTGCATCTGGTAGTTCATTTATTTCCATATCACTCATTTCATTTTGGGTTTTTTTTTTTCTTGTTCATTCATTTGGATTGCCCTTCTCTGTCTTCCCATTATGTCTGTGTATACCCTCCTCATTTGAGTGTGTTATTTGTAACACTGGTTGAGTCTAGGTTTGGTGTTGTCTGCCTCCAATTTTTAGTTGTATTATTTCTAGGTCTTTTCAGGTTGGCATCAGCTGTTGTTTGTAATCCAGTGTTGGACTTGGCTTTTCTAGTAGAGCAGCTTTGAAGTCCTGATTTGTTTGTTTTCTTCTCAGTTTCTTAACTCGGTGGTAGTCTTGTTTACTTATCGCAGCAGGGGGTTTATTTGAAACTGTATCCAGGAATGCAGTGGGTGTTACCTGAGACTTTGAAGGCCTGATCTGCCAGCTTCTCTCTAGGGGCAGGGTGCCCTTTCTACTTCAGTAGGGAGAGGTGCATCTCAGATCTCCATGGAGACCTGAAGTACTGACCCTCCTCCCCACTTCCTGTTTTCAGCTGTGTCTTGTTGTGCTGATTGGAGCTGGAGATATTTCTGGAGGTTGGTCACCTGGAACCACATTAAGCTTGTGCTGTGTAGAGGGATCAACCCCTCCTCCAGCTGTGGCCACCTCCGCACTGGATGAGTCAGCTTCTCAGGTCATCCTATGCATTCGCTTTTTCCTTTTGGAAGACAAGCCAGCCCTCTCAGGACACCTCATTCCCAGTCCCTAGGCAAGTGGCTGTGAGTGATATTTTCAGCACTTTGCCTTGAAATGAAAGCCCTTCTGTGCTCTCAGCCTCACCCCCCACCCTTCGTTCCTGGAAGCAGAGGAGACCCACCATGTCTTGGTGCTCCCTATCAGGCTTGGTGTTGCTTCCTCTTTGCTCCTTGGTTTTTGAGAGCTTTTCTTGTAGTCCGGAGTTGGTTTTTCACAATGATTGTTCCTAAGTTAATTTGTAAAATCCTGTTTGGTGGTGTGAGCTTGGAGTCTGTGCATCTGCCTACTCCACTGCCATCTTGGTATCCAACCACATTTGTTTTAATCTTGAATGCAAAACCTGTGTACAAGGATGGCCAACTGTATGTGGAATTATTTGTCAGTCATGTAGCTCAAAAGAAAACTAAAACCTGTCTAATAATGCATAACAATCAGAAAATTAAAAAACAGCCCATAAAGTGCTTCCCTAATAATAAAAGCTACTTTTAAAAATTAGATTTACAAATTTCTATTGAAACCATTTGAATGTTGAGTATATGTCTCTATTTTGCTGAATTTACAGTTGGAACTTTCCATCTGACTTTTATAACTTGAACTTCTATGTAAAGTTCTTGGAAACATACTGTTCCTTTGAATTAAAAGTCATAGGATCTTTGTATTAATTGCAAGTCTAGCTTGTTCATTTTACCATTTAAGCAAATGGAGCTTGCTGTTACATAATTTATATATATTTATACTAAAACCTCCCATTATAATTAATGAGGTAACTAACACAATGCAATTAGTTTACCTTGTCCTCTGGTAAATTTTAAGTTATATGGGCATACATATTGAAATACATTGCAGTCACATATTTGATTAGGGGTTTGTTTGTATCAGTTAGCATTTGCTGCATTAAAAATAAAATCCTATCTCAGATTTAGTGATATAAAACAATTTGGTGGTTCTTTTGCTGGTCTCTGTATGTTCAATTGGCAGATCAACTAAAGCCTAATTGGGCCAGGAATTCCTCACTCACATGTCTAACGTTTGTCTGGGTGATAAGGGGTGACTGAGCCCTTGTTTCCAGTGCAGGTTAGCCTGGGCTTCTTTATATGGTAACTTGCTTCTAGAAGCAGCAAGAGACTGGTCAGGTGCCAGTGTGCAAACACATTGCAAATGTTTGGTTATGGCATGTTTGCTAATGTTCCTGTAGACAAAGCAGGTCACACAATCAAGTCTAGATTCAATATACTCTATCTCTTGGTGAGAAGAGTTGTAGCCATTTTTCTTCTGTCTTCTATCATAGGGTTTAAATAATTTAAATATATTTATAGGTGATATTAGTATTTAAAATTATACAGCACTATTATAGAGCCTAGACAGTCATTGTGACCTGGACTTTTCACTAAAAAGTAACTTTCTTGTGTGTGTGGTGTAAATAATTTTGATCACTTGATAACAATCATATTTGATAAAAATCAAATGATAATAATTTTATTTGAAAATAAAATTTGAGATTTAGTAAGCTTCCACAAGATATTAATATAAACTGTTATTAATAAGGACATTTAAAAGCTATAGGCAATCAGGATGTGCCTATTTGCAAATGCCACCTAATCATCGTTACATTTAAGCATCAATAACATCTAAGGAAATGAATAAGAGGAATTTCAATAACTCATTCTATTTTAAATGTAATAGTTTATCTCTTTAGACTTAAATAACTTAGCTCTTAAACTGAAAATTTTATTCAAATATGGATATCTAGTAATATATATGTATAAAATGATAGATATTCCTATGTGTGTCCAATCCTATTTTCACATACACAGAGCAACCTGTTCTATAGAAAGGGACCAGGTAGGAGTATATTACGCTTTAGCATCTAAGCTGCCGTTCTAACATCAACACGTAAATCTCATTACCAATTAAACCGCCTCCATGAGAACACATCAAACACCTCTAAAGTGCTTTGACTTTCTATACCTAATTACAAATTGCAGAACACTAATTTGGATGTCAATCAATCTGAGAACCAGTGTGCTGCACTAATACTCACTGGGGGGCATTGAATGTCAATTTCTCTGTCTGCCTCTAGCTGAGTTCAATTCCCTGTCCCTCATTGTCTATTTTGTTTAACATTTATGTCTATACCATGAAAATTATTTTCTTCTTTTTAATGTAAAGTAATCTTTTCTACTAAAAGATGTTCTTTTTTTGTAGTGCATTTAGATAAGGTAAACTACTTTAACTAGTCTGTTACTTGAAATATTTCTTTTCTTTTCTCAAATATAGTCAACTTAAATTGGTCCCTGCTTTTTGCACAGGACAGCCTTTTTCTTGGTCTTGCCAGCCTTTTATTTATGCTGTATCCTAATAGCAATTCTTTTTTTATATCTAGCCCTCTTAGTAGACTGTTATCAAACTTCCTTTTCTTTGGTGTAAAAACAAATACATAAATTGGATTCAAGTTTGATCCTGCCACAGCCTGTGTGAGATTTTGAATAAATTACTTGCTCTTTCTAGATCTCTGTTCCCTCATTTATAAAATGGGATTATACCTGATATTCAGAATGATTGTGAGGTTTGAATGAAATCATGTACATGGATCACTGAGCATGGGGCTAGCACACACTCAGTGCTCTGTAAATGCTAGCTACTAGTCTGGGCATTCACTTACAATATCACCATAAATGTCATATAAGTGACTGTTCCCTGCAATTAATGGTGATTCCCTTTAAGCCATGACTTTGACATTCTGAAAACTAATCTTAGGGAAAATGTTACCTTTGTATTCAGATATACAGATTATGACTTCACATTGCTGGCTGACTCAGATTAGGGAGAAGCAGATTAGTTTGAAAACACAAGATCCCTGGAGTCAGACCCTACTACACATGAACTGTGACATTTTCACATACAGCTAGTGCTCAACTTATGACCACGATTGGTTCCGACAGACCGGTTGTAACACGATTTGGTCGTAAATTGAGTAGGCTATATGTACAGTACTGTGAAATGATGTTATAAAAATCTTTAAGTCATATTTTATTATAATTTTCTTTCATTATTGTTATATATCATTAATTTCTTTGTTTCATTTTATGCCATTTGTATCATCTCTACACCATTTTGTTTCTTATTTTTACATTCCTCAGGTTTGAGTAAAACACTGCATTACCAGTACAACTGGTTTAATATTTGCAAAACATACAAAATTACAAAATACAGGTGCATACAAAAACTGCTCCAGACGCGGAGCAGTTGTGGCTAGCGATTGTGGTCGTAAAGTCGAATGGTCGTAAGTTGCATAGGTCATAAGTCGATCAATACCTGTACTCACTGTCAGTATATCTGATGTGCCTATCATGCACCAGGGACAAGTCACAAAACATGCTTAATTGTTGCCCTCATGCGGCCTAAAATCTAGAGGGAAGGATGCCATTAAAAAATTGTAAAAATAAACCCGAGATTATAGATTATGATAAGTGAGATGAAGGGAAAGAGCAGGGCGCTATGAAAGAGAATGGCCGGTGGGGCCTGTTTTAAATGTGCACGGTAGGGGCAGGCCTCTAGGGAAGAGATCCTGTTTCAGCCCAGACCAGAAGGGGAGATAGAGAGAGCTGGACAGAGTGGGCAGCAGCATTCTAGGGGATGGAATAGCTCATGTGAGGCCCTTGAGTTGACAAATCTCAGCACATTTTTTTTTTTTACAAACTAAAACTAATCCATCACAGTTGAGTATAGTAATAAAGAGAGAAATGAAAAGAAGAGGTTGGGAAGGAGGCAGTGGTCACATGGTGAGGGCCTAGGGGCTATATCTGGGGTGATCCTATATCGGGTGTCCCATGGACCATCTGGTGTAGACCTGTTGTCCTAATTATTAGCAACTGCCTTTTCTTCTGGTGTAGACAATTACCTGATCACTCTAGGTATATAATAAACAGTATGGGTTTTATTCTAAGTGAAGTGGGGAGCCTTTGAAGAGTTTCCAGGAGCATGATACAATATGGTCAGCTTTCAGGCAATATGGTGAGTGGGTGCAGGGGGAAAGTGAGAAGGTTATTCAGGAGTTTTGGTGATAGATGATGTCAGCTTGAAGTAGGATGATGACAGTGATGCTGAAGAGATGTAGATGGAGTCGAGATATGTTTTGGAGTTAGGATGGCTAGATCCTAGTGAGGAAGCGGGTATGGGAGATGAGGAAGGAGGAGTTACTATGAAAAACTCCAAGGTTCAGTTTAAACAATTGAGTGACTGGAGGTGACATTACTTTAGTGGGGACAATTGGGAGTAGACACCAATGGGGGGGTGAAGAAAGGAAAAGATAAAGGCTCAGTTTTTGATGTGTTAAATTTGAGATGCCATGGAGAAGCTAGATGTTTGCCCGAAGATGAGTAGCAGATAACTAAACCTGCCTAGATCTGAGTAGATCTGAGGCTCGGACTCTTGTGTTCTGAATTCAAACTTTGTATATCCAAGTAACTTTCTTAACCATAGAGTTGTATTTAGATTTTTCTTCATGCCATGTTTTCTGAGTAAGGCTTGTGATGGATGCCTAGGTCTTTGCTTGTGGGAATAAAGTTGCAACAAGGGCCTAAAAGTATATTCAAATACATTTCTGAAAATGGGGAACAAATCATCCAACCTACAAGGGTGTGGCTGAGACCCTCATTTGGCAGGCTAAGATGTCAGGCCCAGAGAGATTGTGTACTTTCACTATAGTCTCCCGATGGCAGGACAGCTAGAATTTCATCCTCCATTTCATCCATCCAAGAAAATCATTCTTTCCGAGTGCAGAAAATCTGTGAGCAGTCCTCTAATAAGAGGTCCTTTAGTAAATGTCTGGATGCAACAGTGGAGTGTGTTGTTGACCCTACTTACAGGGAGGGTTTTACCTCTGGAGAGGAAGCTCATCTTTTAACAGTCTTCTGATTGTGAGCAGAGCTAGTTGGACTGTTAAGATTTTCCTTGGTGACAGGCACATGTGTTTTGAGCGCCACAAAGTGCCCTATTGTGTCAGCCTCAGGAACGCGTGCATCTTAGCACAGCTGATGGATCCACTTGCTATGGGGCGACAGCTGGCTGCCTGGCCTGGCCCATCAGCGTGCCTGCTTTTTCAGGTAGAGACAACTGTACTGACAACAGGTATGGGGTGCAGAGAAGAAATGGGCTGAAAATGTTGCAGCTCTTGGAGTTCCTTGGACATCACCCTGGTTCACTGATTTGCTGCTGTTCATTGGATGGAGTCCTTTAGATCCTCTCATCGCGTCAACCTTTTTATTGAATCAGTGCTTTTGACTTATGAAAATTAAAATGAGTTTCAGACAGGACACAGTTGTGACAGTCATCCTCTTCGAGCATGGCGCTGATTCCGCGCAACATTTCTGTAGTACCCATCAGGTTTCAGCCAATTACTTAAATCACACTGACTCTGGAAAGGAAGTGAAATTACTTTACATGGGTTGCCCTCACATTTAGTGATCATGACTAAAGCAATGTGCATGGGCCTTAGGTGTCATGTTTACCCAAGAGTGACTGGTTCCTTTCATCCATGCTCTCAGCTGTCACCCCATGTCTGGAGAATGTGCCTGCAAGCCAGGCTGGTCAGGACTCTACTGTAATGAGACATGCTCTCCTGGATTCTATGGGGAAGCTTGCCAACAGATCTGCAGCTGCCAAAATGGGGCTGACTGTGACAGTGTGACTGGGAAGTGCATCTGTGCCCCCGGATTCAAAGTAAGTGGCCTGGGTTCTAGACGAAGGAAGCAAGGGTGCAATGTGGAGTATATTGATACCATGACTTATATGGCCTTCTCTGAAGTACGCTGAATATGCTAAAATCAATCCCATCATTAACACGAATAAGAATAAAGAGAGAACCAGTAATAAGTGTTGTCATTACCTTAGAATGATGACTGGGAAAGCTGGTAAAACTATAAATGTGGCATTAATAGTTAATTATTTAATTAAGAAATGTCATGAAGTATGATGTATTGTAATTATTCCTTACACAATTATTTTACTGTTTTATAGGCAACAAAGAAATTACTTTTCCAAGTAGGATATGTGTTATTGTCAACAGTTTTTGTCTTAATTCCATGTCATTTGAAAGTACATCATGTATCAAGCTAGTATTTATTGTGTATTTACATGCAATGGTTAGTAATAGGTAAGTGTTTTGGTCTTTTTGAGAATCTAGAACTTATAAAAATGCCTATATATGCCGATAGAGCAGGATTCTGCCTAGTTTCTAGGATTTCTTAGCTACAGGTTAAGAATCTTTGTCGTAAAGGAAATTAGGTTGTTCTTGAATTATTCACTCCCATTTTAAAGAGGACATTAAACTCTGAAGAATGGTGATGACTATTCTAGAGCACGTCATGCAGAACAAGTGAGTGTCTCTGAGCGGTGAGGGTCTTCACAGGGTTTTCTAACCTATGTTGCAATCCTTTGGTTGAGACTTTGAGTCAGCTTTGTGTTAAAAAGTCCCTTCTGTTTTTAAAGGAGGTGACATCCAGTCACCTTTGGTTACCGGCTTCTATGTGTAAGGCTCACTGTCAGATAATAAATTTCATCATGTGGGCTGTTCCTTTGCTACACCCATTAATCATAGTGCATATTTATTATACAAGAAAGTCTAGGAAGCATTGCAATTTAAAGTATAGTTCATGTTTATGTTTATTTATTGGCAGTAATTTTATGGCTACCATTTATTGCTATATATCTACTTGTCTGAGCAAGGACAAAAGGTTTGTATTTGCTACAAAGGAAAACTAATGAAGCAGTAGGCTTTGTTGGATGTTATTCAATACATAGGCTAGCTAGCATTGCCCTTGAGTCTCTAAATTTGTATAGTGGTGACATTATAGCAACTTTTAAATGTATAATGTGTTAAAATTGCAGAGGGAGTATAATTAGCATCACCAAGATATGTATTTGTTTACTTGTGTTGGCCTCATTCCAGCTGGTAGAACTGCATGTCTTTCCCTGTTTGTGCCTGTCTAGGAGGCTGACTGCTCTGCGCCATGCCCTTTGGGGACCTACGGGGTAAACTGTGCCTCAGTCTGTGGCTGTAAGAACGAGGCTGTCTGCTCTCCTGTGGACGGGTCATGCACGTGCAAGGCAGGTAAGTGGGTGAAAGAGTCTTTTATCTGACCTTGGTCCTGTTATCTCCTAAAGTCACACAGGAAAGAAGCTTTGACCAGGGTTCTAGGTCCAGCTGTGCCCAAATTCAGTGCCTAATCTCAGCAAGCTCTTCAGCCGGGGTGGGTTCTCCTGTTCTTGTGAGTCAAGGGAAGAGGCTCAATCGTAGGAGAGAATCTCTGAAGTTGCTGCCAGCTCCAAAAGTCTGAGTTTCTGCACTTCGGGGACGAGTAAGCCCAGCAGACATGCGTCAATGCCCCTAAATACTGACCTGGAGTTGTGATGGGAAATTCAGCCAAGCACCGATTTTATGTGAGGGCCAGACTGTGTCTCTCCAGAGTTGCTGCAGCAGCCAGATCCTAGACACTCGGCATTCATGGATAGTGGGGTCCTGCTTTAAAGATGGGGTTGTTCTTTCAAACACAAACTTTCCTTCTCCTTCCTGTTATCAATATTTCACTTTCCTAACCTGAACAAAACTCAGCATCCTTGTGTATTAAAGGGGCCTCCACTCCATATCTCTTCCCCCAGGAACCCAGTAGTGCTTCTCAGTATTGGCATCTGTGTGACAGATCACACAGCATACATGACTGTTTGGGGGCTTTTGTCCATTTCTTTGCTGGGGCTGGGGACACCACTGTGCATCTCTAAGATGCTTCTAAAGGGAAAGTGGCTTGGAAAGGCTCGGCAAAGCTCCCTGCTGCCCTTGTTTCCTCACGTGCTCTGGCATTCTTGTCATGGCAGGCTGGCACGGGGTGGACTGCTCCATCAGCTGTCCCAGTGGCACATGGGGCTTTGGCTGTAACTTAACATGCCAGTGCCTCAACGGCGGAGCCTGCAACACCCTGGATGGGACATGCACGTGTGCACCTGGATGGCGCGGGGAGAAATGTGAACTTCCCTGCCAGGTACGACCAAACCAGCACCCCGGCTGGGAATACCTGGGAACTGATGCCAGAGGGTTGACCTCTTTTTGCAGTTTTCCAGACTTAAAACATCTGAGTGCAGACCAAACCTCAGTAACTATTAGAAGAATTAAGGTACTTGAACTTAAAGTAGATATAGTATTGGAGAAGGGGTAGACATGGAAATTGTTTAGGTATCTTTGTGAGAATCTCTCTCTTCTTTTCCTTCATCTCTACTCAGGTTTCCCTCATCTCTGCCCCCACCTCCTATATTATACACCCATCTCTTCCTAGCAGCCTATCAACAGCATTTGCTCAGCCCTAGTCCATGCCTGTCAGCTCTCTAAATATTGTGTTTCCATTATAATGGAAATCCTGCAGCCTTTGGCGTGGAAAGTGGCAGAGTATTAAAGTGGGTGGTGATGGTGTCACAGACATGCTCATCAAGGTGGTGAAAGAAGGTTTGGAAACAGCCGGTCTTTTCATGTAAATATCTCTGGAGTCATAAGACTCCCCAAAGATTTCCCTAGTTCAGCACTGACTCTATCCCCTGGACCTGCTTTGGAGATAGTTGTCATTAGAAATCCCACGCTGTGTAACCGCAGGCCAACAGAGGCTGCAAAGGGGAAGTGCATTCTCTAGGAATGTGCTCATTTCTCTTTCTTCCTGAATGAAGCATGTGGCCATTTCTTTCCCTTTTTTCCGTCATTGTTTCTTCCCATCGCAGTTCTTTTCTCTTGAGCCAATTAGGCATTCTCTTATGATGTGTTCTCTGCCTCTGGGAGAACATCTGAGAGCAAGATGACCCAGTGACCCCTGGACAGATCCCCTCGGGAAGGGCCAGCCATGGAGGTTCCGTTCTCACCCGGGCTTCCTCCTCATTAAGTACAACCCATTTCCCAAAGCAGAAAGGATCTGCCCTATTTTATGCCCCACAAACCCTCAGGGCAAAGTTAAGTTAGCTTTGCTGCCTCTCATCTACCAGTGAACAAACGATCAGTGCTTCTAGATGGGCTTCAAGATCACTTTTCATTCCCAATCTGACTGTGGACAAAGCAAACACTCTGGCATAATCTTGTCCTTTTTGTGTGTATTAGATGTGCTACCAAATCATCAAAAGCCAGTGGTTTGGTAGCTCATACGCTAGCAAAACAAACTCCTATACAGCCCCATCAAACATTTGTGGGGACTAAAAATGGTCTATTTATTTCATTTTAATAAGTTTAATAATCTGGACAAAAGATTATGCCATCTAATTCCCACTGCCTGTCTCGTGCCGGTTCTCAGATTCCTCCCTCCTGGTAATTGTGCACCCATATTCTTAGCGCCGGGCAGTGTGGGAGGTTTGTGGTGCTCTCCCTCGGTTCATCAGGATCTGGCACCAAAGAGCAGGGCTTGTTGAGGCACAGCCTTCCACTGCTGTCCTGCACACTGAGTGGTCACGCCCACAAGGAGTCTTGTCTCCATTGAACCACCCAGACAGACGGGCGTGTGACTGCATGGTGGTCTGGGAGGGATGAGTAGGAGAGTGTGCCCACGTGCTCTTCACCCTCTGGGGATCCTGAGTCAGAACAGTTTTGTCTAGACTCCTTCATTGCAAGGAGGATATTCATTGAGAAAAGTAGCAAAAAGCTTTCAGTTTTCCTTATAGTTTCACATACCCCTTGGCAACTTATGAAAACAAACTTAATTCAATTAGAGCTATAAAACTTTAAAAAATTTTGGAGCTTCTCTAGGTAGGTGAGGCTCCTCCCTTTCTACTAAAGAATAGCATACCCTGTAGGGAACATTGAACTATTTAATAAAAACCTTCAGGAGCAAAAGAAAACATGTTTACAAGTTGCGGTTTAAAATGAGATAAAAAGGATTAATTTGTTGGCATGTTTGTATACACCTCCATATATGCATATCAGCTTATTAGTATCATTGATTTCACCAGTCATATGTCTCAACCAGGTGTCAGACATACATTAAGGTTTGAGAGATGTTAAGACACTGACTTCTACCCTGGTCGAGTGGCTTGGTTGGTTAGAGTAGCATCCTGAAGCACAGAGGTTGCTGGTTTGACCCCTGGTCAGGTCACATACAGGAACAGATTGATATCGCCCCCCCCCAATCAATAAAAAAAACACTGACCTTCTGGAGCTTATATTTTGGGGGGCAGGAGGACATGGAAAGAGTTGATTATAATGCATGTTGCTGAGAGGTGTTTGGGAGAGGAGGAGGGTGTTACATCTCAAATGGCTCTCTGTGGCCCCTTTTGTCTCCTATGGTTGACTTTCCATGTCCTCAATTGCTGTGTTGTATGCAGGATGGCACGTATGGGCTGAACTGTGCCGAGCGCTGTGACTGCAGCCATGCTGATGGCTGCCACCCCATCACGGGCCATTGCCGCTGCCTCCCCGGATGGTCAGGTGAGAGCAAGGAAGTGGGAAACATATCAATCTGTGCCTCATGCTGCTCCTTGCTATTTTAAGGAAACACACACTGGTTAACGGTACAGAAAAAATAAAGATGCTGTCGTCTCCAGTAAGCAGACACATTGTTTTACCCAAGAAATATTACTGTTAGGCCTAACTAATCCAGGAGTGACTTTTGTTGAGTCACACAGAGGCGGTTCTCCCGAGCCCTCATGTCAGGTCCGAATGTCAGAATTCAGGCCGGCAAGAGGGGAAACGTGAATTGCTGAAGAGTTCAACAAGACCTCTGTGGTATTTTTGAGCATGGAGGAAAGAATGATTGAAAGAAACCGTAAGAATGTAATCAAGCTCACCTTACTGAGACAGAAATATTAAGTATTAAGATCAATGTGGTCAGGTAGGCAAATATTAAAATATTTGTTACTAGAAAGAAAAGTTTTAAAACTTTTTCTTATAATGTCTATTATTAAAATTTATAATATGGTTGAATACCAATTTTCTAACCAAGTTTCTCCCAATTTGTATGACTTCATGGTTTTAAGAGAAAAACAGTTTTTGCTCATGATGTACAGACTTGGAAAATGGTACTAATTACCTAAGTAAATTGGGATCTTGTTCTTTTTTATATGTCAAGTCAAGCCTATCCTAAAAAGTAAAACAAAACAAAAAAACTGGGTGAACTTTTGTATACTTTTTAAGAAGAACTATGAATGGCAAACCAATAGGACAGTTATTCAAATTGGGATGAATGAACTGAACATATTAATAACTACCTACTAAAAATAAAATGTTGATTGGTGATTTGCCAGTTTAGAGTGAAACTTTGTTATTACTAGGGGCTGGATTAGAGGTAGATAAATGAACCAGAACTTCCTTTTAAAATTACCATTTCTTTTAAGTCATTTGTGTTTGTGTATGTGTATTTGTGTATATATTGTATTTATATCGAACTATATTTGTATATAAGTTTAGAGAAGAGAGGAAATTTGTAGGAGAACAGTTTCCTTATTGATGTTCCCAAAACATGTTCAACTTGTCCTTTAAAAGAAATTGGTAGTAAGAAGCTAAACATCCTCTTTAGTGATGGTTCATATTTTCAGAAGATGGATCTTTCAGAAGAGAATCTAATGCTTCCCTATCAGAGATGTCTCATTTAGGAAATTTTCTCTCATTCTGTGACTTATTATGTTCACTTTTTAATGGTACCTTTTGCAGCAGAAAAGTTTTTATTTTGATGGACTCTAGTTTGTCTATTTTTTCTCCCTTCTGTTGCTTATGCTTTTGTGATCAAATCTAAGAAATCATGAACTAATCTAAGGTTCCAAAGATTTATGCTTATATATTCTCCTAAGAATTTTATAGTTTTATCTTTTACACTTTTAGTTTTACATGTAGTCTTTGATCCTTTTTTAATTCATTTTTCGTATATGATGTGAGATAAGTGTTCAACTTCACTCTTTTACATGTGAATATCTAGTTGTCCCATAACCATTGAAAAGACCGTCTTTTCTCCACTAAATTGTCTTGACAGCCTTGTCAAAAATTAATTGACCATGAATGAGGACGAGTTTATTTCTGGACTCTCACTTTATTCCATTGGTATATTTGTCTCTCCTTATTCCAATATCATACTGTTTAATTATTTTAGCTTGTAGAAAGGTTTAAAATTGGAAAGTATGAGTTATCTAATTTTGGGGTTTTTTAAAAATATTGTTTTTACTATTCTGGGGTTTCTTGAATTTCCATATGAATTTTAGGATCAGCATGTCAATTCTTGCAAAGAAAGAAGGTGGAAATTTAACGAGGATTGACTCTATAGATGAGTGTGGGGAGTATGGCCAACTTAACAGCATTAAGTCTTCAGCTCCTTGAACATAGGATGTCACTGGTGACCTATTCAATGGTGTCCTTTGGTTATTTGGAATTTGTTAGGAGCTTCTTTGGCTTTGACAGGAATAGACTGAGATGAGCTGTCATGTACCTGACTTCTCATGTCTGAGAGTTACCTTGGAAAGCAGACCAAGGCTGGTGCAATGGGCTCTATTTTCTGTCAATGGGAGCTACCCACAGACACAAAGACTCCTTAATCTTCTAGTTCCTCTTTGACTTGCAAAAGCGACAATAAGTCAGACTTCACAATACAAAGTTCCACCTTCTCATATTTCTGTTTGGCTCACAGTCACTAAATGTTAAAACTACGTCACTTCAGGGATAAAACAGATTTTGTGACTTCACAAGGATTCTTGAACTTCTCAAATGAAGGGACCAGCACTAAATTCTCAATGACCACAGTAAAGTGAAATAGCATTTTTAAGCCCCAGAAAATTTTGATATTTTTAACAAAGAGGCCATATCATTTGTTTGGGGCAAAAGTCCATCAAATCTACCTTTGTCTTATGACTATAGGGGAAACGTAAGGTGCTTCCTAACTCACCAGTCACGGCTCAGGTGTCCACCTGCTTCCGTGGTTTGGAACGAGCCCATGAAAGACACCCTCTCTTGTACATGAGAAAATCCGGAGCTAGGCTTTGGCCTGAAGCCAGTCAGAAATGTGTTAGTTGCATTCCACAGTCTGGGTCATGGGGTAAGACAAATGATCCCATCTGGCCTTAGACCTATGATGCTTCTGCAGGGCTGCAATGGTTTTGTCGCACAACATAATCTTGTAATCCGCTGTCCATCTGTGATGGGTTTGCCTCTCCAAAGGGGAGGAAGCTTTGCTGCTTCGTGGTACCCACCATCTTTGCTTCAGAGCCCCAGCGACTTGTGTGTCTGGGTCTTCTGTGTGGGCATTTGGTCTGCAAATATCAAAGGCTGCTGTGAAATGTCTTTTTAGAGAGGGCATCCCCACACTCAAAACACATGTTGTTTAAGCAACTGTATGTCAAGGAAATAGAGTTCCTGAAGTTCCAGAAAGCACCTGATAATTGTACCAAGAATTGGCTTATTTTTCTGAAAGAAAAATGAAAGGAAAATACCCTCTTTACACGGAACATCATTACATTGTCAACACTGGTGAGGCTCATGATTTTTCCTCACAAACTTGTTTTGAGTAAGCGCCTTGAAAAGGGACTTTTTGCAATATAAAGAAAGGTTTGCTTCTCATTTAAAAATCAGTTTCAGGGCCAAATCAATAGCATAAGCCCAGGGAAGCAAGTGTTCCTGTTTTCTCTCCTCCCTGTTGCTGAGATTGCTGGTGAAATGTTAAGCATTGCTGGACAGGATAGCAATGTGTGGGATAACAGCAAGGCTTTTGTGAAAGGATCATTGCAATCAAACACAGGCATCTGGGCTCTTCCCCCCACCAAGTCAACAGGGCGGCTTAGAGGAACCAGCAGCGCTCGGCTACGGACTTGGGGAGAAGCTGATCAGGTCTGGGTTTAGAGCCAGAGATAGGGGTCAGGAGAGTTGTATCCCTCTTTACAAAGAAACTGATACACCTACGTTGAGGAAGTTATATGCTAACCTGATGTACTGAGTAATTCGGCTTGCTTTCATACCATTGGGCTCATCCAACACTCTTCATAACTTCATCCTCTTTTCTAATGTTTGACTGTCTTTTTCTCTTCAAGGAACTGAAATCTTGTTTATTTCTACTATCACTCATAGTCCCATTTTACATAGTCATCAACAAAATTCTTCATCATGCACTACCACATAGGTGAACTAAAACGTAAGTTGCATCTGACGTCCCAGCTGTACCATTACCAAAAGAAATGTCCCACTTTTCAAAGGAAATTGCATGCACTTTTATCATATGTGATTATTTAAAACTTTAATTTATTGACATTTTTAGTTAGTGGACTACTTTATCAACAAAAGGGGGAGATTGCAGTAAAAAAAAAAAAGGTAAAATGAAATACCTGTCAGGATACAGGCTATGTCCTGGGCTCCTTCTCCAACACCTCTGCTCCTGCCACAAGCACACACACTTACACAATGAGACTGGCTTTTCAAAATGAGTATTCTGAAATTCCAGATGTCAATGAGATATAATTAGTGGCGTGTGTATGTGTGTGTATTTGGAAGGTAATGGAGTGATATGCTTTATAAAGTAGTTTTCAAAAACAGTAGAAACATGCTGACATTTTTTCTTCCTTTCCGCCCCGACTTCAGTCAGCCAGAACACCTCGTCACTGAATATTACAGCTAACTGAAGACTGCACTCCAGCTTTCGGGGAACGTGTGCAGTCTCCAGCCTGGTTCTCAGCCCTGGCTAGGATCACTGTCACCTAGGACCTCTTTAAACTTTCAGATTCCCACTCCCTACCTCCCATCTACTGCCTGCTCCCTGACAGCCCAGAGGGTAGATGGGGAGGAGGATGGTGCCATTGCTGGCTCAGAAAACACTTTTCGTACAAATTTGGAAAAGGTTTAGAGATCCCTAAGGCTGCACTTCTTGGCAGGTGGAGTGTGAGATGGATTTTTGCTCCAATGTAACCCTGTGACTAGGACGCTTGTACACCCTGCACCTTACTTGGTGAGCCTGTTGGTCATTTCAGAAGTTGTCCTGGTGGCCCGGGCAGTCGCAGTTCTTAGTCTGTAGACCAGCCTCTGCTATGTTTTGCTGTCCTGTTATTGAAGGGAAGCACTTCTGTGACAGAAGCCTTATAACCAGTTGCAAAAGACAGCAGGGGGCTGAGGGATGCATTCATGCCAGAAAATAAGTTAGATGCTAAATTGATAGAAAAGAGATTCAGATGTCAAATCAACCTTGAGGAGTCTTGGAAAAGAAGAAGGGGCAAGCAGAACGTGGTAAAGTGGAGAGAAGGGGAAAGGAGAGGAGGAAGAAAGCTGGGTGCCGCTCTGAGCCCAGTCAGGAAGGGGGGCATTAGAAGGAGGAAAACCTGGAGGCAAGCTTGTGAGAAGAATCTGGCTTCCCCTCCCTGCCCAGCAAGCAGAACTAGGCCTGCAGTGGTCCCAGCTTTTCTCCAGAAGGACAGCTCTTCCCAAACACGCCACGTTTGACCAGCTGAGTACATGGGCTGCTGTTTCAGGTCCTGATCTGTCCTAAAGTGATCTCTCACGCAGCTGAAAGATGTCTGAATTGTGCCAGTAAGGGGACACTTACATTTCTTTGTCCAGTGACATGGAAGTGCAAATGAGTTTTAATGAACATGCATACACCCAATCAGCCATAAATGCAAATGACTCTTTAGGGTCCTGAAGGGTGGAGAGCGTGCGTGTATGCAGGAGCATAGGTCTATCTGTCTACGTGGTCTTGAAGTGGGGGATCATGTAGAGCTGAATGTGGGGTTCCTGAAGGAAGGATGGTGGGAGGGGGTTTGCCTTCCCCACAGAAAAACTGTAGGAAGAACCGAAGTTCCCTGGTCTCCCAGTCCGCTTAGCTGTCTGTTCTCTGCTTTTTTTCTGGGTCCAGTCTAAGGCAGGGCATGCTTTCTGATGTTTTCATCTTATAGCTGCAAATGCAGACACGTCTGATTTATATGACTTGCCAGTATGTTCTTTTTTCCAACATGGTTATCTATATAAAGCAGGTTCTTTTTTAATGGATCTTTAAAATTCATAGCATCCAAACACTTGACAAATTTAACAACCACTGTGGAGTGTCTCCGAGCTGTATGGGGAGCCACAGAGCTTAGGAGCTGGGAACACGGAGGTGAGTGGCACTGCCCCTGGCCCACGGAAAGACGCTGCCATTCTTTGGGGCAGACACCATGTGGGCGGAGGTGGGCAAAACAGCAGATGACTTCTTACACTCCAGTGTGCCGCTGCTGCCTCGGCCCAGAGGGCTAGAAGAGCAGAAAGTGTTAGGACTAAATACTGTAGTCCTTCTCTCTTTATACCCACCAAGCCCAATTATTAACATCTCTCCCCTCTCTCTCTTGGCTCTAATATATATTTAACAGCTTGTTGCTCAGGAACAAGACATTGAATTGAAATCATTTCCTTCATTCACCACCGCCTCAAATATTGCAGTACTGGCATGAGGAATATAAACAGTGAAGCAGGGCAAGGCGGTTGGGTGCTCCCTCTGAGCGGGGGACAGAATGACATGCTAGAGGATTCATTTAGCGCATTCATGGAACCACGAATGCCTCACGCATGCTGATTTCGCATTGAGGCGGCTGGCACGCTGCATCAGGCATTGAAGGCACGGACATTTCTTTAGAGCTGCTTAGCTGAAGTTTATCACGATCATTCAGCCATTGCCTAGCAACTTGGGAAGGCTATCAAAGAGCTCTTTGTCCCCAGGCCTGGCAAAAACAGCCCCTTACACATCTCCTTATCAGCATTAGAACATTTATCAGGAAAAAAAAAGACTTCCATTGAGCCAGAGATTCCTGCAAATGTAAAGATACCCCCTTTCTGTTTTGTCTCTTCAGCCAAATAGTTTAGGAAGTTGTTTCCTGAAGGAACTCATATTAGAGCCTTTATCTGTACTCTGGGAAACTGTCCATAAGAATTTCCTCAAGATGTCCCATTATTTTCCTATTGCTTTATAATCTGAGCTTGCATT
Source organism: Rhynchonycteris naso (assembly GCA_037038555.1). NCBI lineage: Eukaryota > Metazoa > Chordata > Mammalia > Chiroptera > Emballonuridae > Rhynchonycteris > Rhynchonycteris naso. The sequence continues at coordinate 172,122,500 of CM073000.1, forward strand.
AAGAACACAGACCTGTGCTTGGGAAATATATCTTCTCTGAAATAAGCGAGGCAGACACGTCCTCCCCCTTTGCTGGAAAGGGTCACCGTTTTAGGTGCACAGAATAGAAACCTGCTGGGCTTCCCGGTTTCAGTGCATGCCTCATCACTTCTGGGAAGGAAAGACTGAGGTGGCTGCCACATCCACTTGGAAAATGGTCCTGATTATCACATTGAAAAAGGGACTGTGTTTATAGTGAGTCATTCAACAAATATTTGACTCCTTCCATGTGCTCGGCAGCGCTGTAGTGAACAAAAACAGGCACCATCTCTCCTTTGTGGAACTGCCAGAATTCATTCATTACCCTGCGGGGAGCAGGGGGCGGGGCTGGACCTTTCATCTGCCTTCTCGCCTATGCTGCTCTGGAATTCATCTTCCCCACATCCTACCTGCCCTTCATGTAGTTCAAGACATTGTCATTTTTACCATTTTTTTTTAAACCTGGATAATCCAAAACAGCTACCTGGCAGGTCTTCTCTCTTCCAGGCTTATCATCCAAGCATCTTCTACCTTCCTACAAAATACAGTGTGTCCGTAAAGTCATGGAGCACTTTTGACCGGTCACAGGTCAAAAGTGCACCATGACTTTACGGACACACTGTACAAGGTTAATTATGCACATTTCCTACTTATTGTCCCATTTGGTCCCGGTTACCACTGTTGCCAAACTAAAGGGGTTTGTTCGCCTGCATGTATCAAAACCCAATTCAACATGAATAGGAGTTTGCAGCAAAGAAACTAAAGGTTTATTATTTAAAAATATGGTGCCAAACTGGAGTCACAGGCGAGCCATTGCTCCAAGATGGCTTCTAGAGGGTGAGTTATATAGGGGGGAAATTATTAATCGTGGTGGAGTTAGGGTTGTGGTCAGCACTAGGGTATGGGTAGTTGATCATTACATCTGGTCCTGATGTCAGCCATGGTGTCATTCTGTCTGGTTTTACAGGGTGTGGTTGGTGGCATCATTCTGCTTTTCTGGGTCTGGACCTGAAACACAACTGAGACCTAGATGTTATCTTTAGTTTGACTAAAACTTTGTCTCTGTGGTCAACAGACCTGAGGCTTTGTTCCTACGATCATTTGATTGTCCTGAGGGCTTTATGATTAAGGGAGGGGTCGTGCAAGGGAGAAGGGGGTGGGTGAGTCAGGGGCTGGATGAGGCCTGTTTGAATCAAAAGGAAAGAAAGGAGTAAAGGTCATATTAAAGAAATGAAATTTCTGTGTGGTCACAACACCAGGAGGACATTCACAGCCCACAGTATGGCGTTCTTGGCCCTTTCCTGCATGACCACTGCCTGGCTGCCTGGGCGACTCTCCTGTTGTCCCAGCTCCAATTTCAGCTGTCCCCAACCTGAGATTCCTGGAGGATAAGACATACTTCTTTGGGCCACTGAGCCTTGCACACAACTTTTCTTTAGCTTGGAACCCTCTTCTGCCATCATGAGCTACCTTCTTCTCGCTAGCATCACATGGGTGTGCCCATTCTGGGGCCATTATCACTCTAGATTTAGAGGTCTTTCGTAGAGAGCCTCTCACCAGCAAGCCAGCAGCTGTCAGACCCCATAATGTTTATTCAGTTGAATTCTCTCCTCTGTCTTTAAAAACAAGGAAATAAAAAGATGTCTTGTAGGACTCCAGCAAAGTTGGCAAAGACTAGGATGAGGTCAGTGGAAATAATTCAGAAATAAAATACACACATACACAGAGGGCCAAAAAAAAATGGTTAAAGCAAACTTACAGTTCCCTATCCTGCAAAAAGTTTCTCTCGGTGCCTTACAGAGAGGTTACAGCAGTAGCACCTACCCTGTTTTCCCCTCAGTGAGTCTTATTGCCTGAAAATTCACACTTAGAAACTTATTTCTTATGTATATTCTCTTAAAATAATTAATGTTCTCTAGAGGATTCTAACACCTCAGCAATAATAAATTTATCTTATCCTTTCCTGAGTGTAAGAGGAAGGGAAGGATAGCAAGAGGATGCAAGAGGCTTGAAGGGGAGGAGTAGCAATAGGAGAAAGCAGGGCTTCCAGAGGAAACACTGAGAGCTTCACACTTTCCCTGCAGTTGCCCCCTAACTGAGATAATATACTTCATGTTTGTTTTTAAACAGTTTAGGTCATTAATAGCGACAACATGATGACTCATTTTTACTGATGACAGGGAAAAAGAAGAAGGATTGAATTTTCAAGGGGAGTTGGTAATAGAATTGTTATCATTTACTTTCTAAGGAAAGGCTTCGTTGCAATTATAAAATTAAAACTATTTGAGTAACCTTGGTTCTGTTGAAGCATGTGTCCAGTGTTGTAAGACCGGTAGTCACGGCCAAGGCCACTAGCAGAGCCGCCTGGCCCATGCAGGCTCGCATTGGATTCGGACAGTTGGTAATGAAACAATGGAGCCAAGAACTGGTGAGCTATCAGCTTTAATTCTAGCTTGCACCCAGTGAGCAAGCAAAAACACACACTGGGCTTCAAAACCCACCCATTCAGTGCTCACAAAGCTACTGACTTATCCGAGTTTCCTAGAATCAAAGGTTTCTAGCTCACCAGACTTATTCACCTCTGTTTCCCATCTCCTTCTCCAGCACAAACTCTGCTCAAACTGGCTTCTCCCTCAGCACTCAGCCATCTTGGCTGCTTCTCCTGGCCTCCATGTGGCCTTACTCTCCTCTCCTTTCTAATACTTCAGGAACCAAGAGCGATCAAGCTACTGGTCTGTGCCACTTTATAGTGTAGAAATCCAAACCCTTAATCCAATCTACAAACAAGAAAGTCTCAGATACAAAGTCACCCATCTGAGGCATAATGGGATTCCTCAGGAGAGCGCACCACCCCACATCATCCAATCAGTCAAGGTTGTGGGGAAGAGCTTACTCTTAAAACTAAGCCTTAGGCTATAACGACCTGGCCTGCCCACATTACAGCCTTTCCCCTACACCCATCCCAAGCATAAGGGCAAATAATATCACCCGGGTGATGGGTTTCCATGTGGGCAGCGCCATCCCCAACAAAGTGAGCATACTATATTTCATCTGCCCAACAAGTGTATATAATTGGAGACAGAAGATTTGATGGATGATCTCTAGAATTCCCTATGATTGGAAATGAAATGACGGGTCAATCTCGTGAAACAAGCTAATCTTTGCAGAAAATCTCCTCACTATATCGTGGGCCTTGTTACTTATATGACAATTACCTTGATAAAGCTGATTATGACTGATAGTTATGCTAATCAGCTGAACAAAGCTATTAGGGAAGAGAAATCAGATATGAAATAAAAGATCACTTATTCACGTTTGTCAGTCTGCCCACGAGTCATTTTTCTTAACATGCTCTGATTGAGAATGTGCCAACTCATAGATAAATCATGATAATCTATAATGGCAAAGAGCAGCATACCCTTTTTGACCCAAAGTGTGCTCCATTCCATCTTAACTGCATGGATTAAGTGTAATGTGAAGACGAGATTTGGCAAGCAGTGGATAAACCAAATCACTATAAACAGCCAAATCTCTCTTTTTCCCAAGTCCCGTCCACCCCCTGCTACACATACACACGAAAAGTGCCAAAAATCAGGAGTAATTTTCAGGATGATTTTTAGATTGATAATGTAATTACTCAGCTTCCACTTCTCCAAAATCTTAACTGGGATTAGCCTAGGTAGCTCCAGACTGAAATGGCCAAGCTGTCTGACTCTACAAAGCAGGTGTCCCTCTTTCAGCTGCTGATCAACAGGAGTCCTGGTACAGGGTCAGAGTTCAGGAACTGCAGCTGAACAGAGTGAAGCCTGGAGCAGATTACCTTTGTTGGTACTTCCTTCAAATTCTCCAAGCTGGCAGCCTCCTTAGAAGAGGTTTAGCCCTCTCCACATATGACACTTCTGCCTTGTATAGGTATGAGTCAAATCACCAAACAGGATTCTATGGCTGGTGAATTATATTCAGGGAGCATAGAGTTTGTAATTCCATCTCAGCTTTTCAAAAGAGATTTGATTTTAAAAGAGAAAAGAAAGGATCATATATTTGTGAATTCAAAAAGAAAATCATAGTAGACATGGGGAACATCTTACTCCATGGGGAACTCTTAATACACTAATCCACTGATAACAGGCCTGATCTTTCTTCAACCAGCAGTCCCAGCTAAGATAATAGTCTATTGTTGCTTCAAGCTAGATAGATACAGTGAGAGGTCTGTGTGCTTTCAATCCTCCTTTACCATGTGGGAGGCTTTTTGAAGGACAAAAACAAAACAGTCAAAAGTGGAAGATGTGGTTCAGCAGAAATGGTTGTGTACCAATTAGCAATATTCTGGTTTGGGGCTGCTTCTCTTTTAAGGTCCAGGCCTTGGTGACTTTTCTCCTAATCAATTTAGAAGCAAAAACAAATGCAAGCATTGCCTTCTCAGCTTCCCTGGTTCTGGGTAGTGTTAGTGTCCTGGAATCCTTGAGTGTGTGCGTGCTTGTTTCTAACATGTTTTTACTTGGTCTAAGCCCAGCAGTCGACAGTTCACTACCAATTGTAGCTCATTCTCATTGCCTGTCAATCAAAGAGCAGCTCTCTGAATTGTGAAGAATTCAGACTTACAAGAAAGAGGCCCTTGTTGTATTTCAAACTTACAGAAGATACTCCCATTTACCTGCAGTAAAATCTGTTTGTTTTGTTTGTTTGCAACTTAAGTTTTTCTTTGTTTTCTCAAGATATTTTGTTCACTCGTGACTAAGTCTAAAAGTTCCTCTATTTCCAGAGTGAGGGTTAAACACCTACTTGGTTTCATAATAATAACTTAGACAACAGCCATAAATAATATTAGTTTGGATATTCTGCGTATACTTGCCCAAAGTTAGACTAAATTTTTAAAAAGAAATTTGTTGGCACAGATTTCTGTCAAAATATTTTAAGACGGTGTTTATTTGTTTGCTCCAGGGGGAAGGTTTTTTTTATATATATATAAAACAATTTGACCACTTTTTTATTTTTTTATGTTTTTTTATACTTTGTCCATTTCTCTGTAAAAATAAAGAATGGAGGGCGAGGGAGGAAGTCACTCAGAGCTTAATGATATAGCAATTTTGATAAATGTTGCTTTTAATACAGCCTTTGCGCTTCCCCGTTGTTCTAAGTATAACAAAGCTGTTTTTTTTTCTTCTCTTTTCTATGAAAATAATCCAGGGTTTATTTATTTATTTTTTGATTGATTTTAAAGAGACAAAGAGAGGAAAGGTGAGAGAGAAAGGCATTTACTTGTTGTTCCATTCAGTTGTGCGTTCATTGGGTACTTCCCGCGTGTGCCCTGAACAGCAACCTTAACATTGTGTGCCAACCCTCTTACAGACAGCTAATTGGCCGGGACCTCCTGGGATTATGTTAATGTTAGGAAGATACATGATCATACGATATATGATGGCATATTGATATGTATAAGTGGATTTTAAACTTTATGCCATCTCCACTCATTGTTGTCTGGGATAATTCATCTTTGATACCGAGACCTTAGTCCTTGTCCCTGACTTAGCATCCCAGAAGCGCACGCCTGCCCTGCCTCTCACACAGCCTTACCCCGGTGCCTTGTTCCAGGTATCCACTGTGACAGCGTGTGTGCTGAGGGACGCTGGGGTCCCAACTGCTCCCTACCCTGCTACTGTAAAAACGGGGCTTCGTGCTCCCCTGACGACGGCATCTGTGAGTGTGCCCCAGGGTTCCGAGGGACCACGTGTCAGAGAAGTAAGTGTTGCCCTAGGTGGCAAGTCCCGTCTTTCCTTCTCAGGAAACTGTGTAGGATCATCGTCTCTGTCCTGCCTCTGAGTTCATAGTGATGTTCTGCTGCAGCGGAGGGCAGAAGAAAGTGCGATGGGTCACCCTGGCCTTTGCAGCGCTGTCCTTGATAGCACATGCCCGACTTTACTTCCTTCCAACCTTCAGGACTTAACTGAACAGATGGGGCTCTCACCATTTATTCCCAGTCATGATTTCATCACCTCCTTGTCAACATAATCAGGATATGTTTCTTGATGCTGCCTTAAGTTTGCAAATGGTGTTCTAGAAATCCATTGACCTGTAAATATTTTATTTAGCAATTTTGGCATTGGCCTTATTTCAATTACTAGAAGTCAACATCAGCCAAACCTTGAGGCTAATCTTGCATCCTGCTAGCAGTCTTAAAGTTAGTACCATGGGGAAAACAAAATTGCTGAGTTAAAAATGGGGGCTGTTGATGTTGGCCAATTGAAATTTTAAGTTAAGAAATGATCAATAAGATTTTACTAAATCTTCTTAAAAATGTTCTCAGGAAAGGAATATACCACTAACTAGAAGATACATTATTCTAATTTCTCAATTACTTTTTTAAAATTAAGAACTCTGTGCCATTGTCCTATATTTACATCCCAATGATGTTTGGGAAGAACCTAATTATGTAGCATTTTCCTTATTCACTTTTCAACAGCAAACATTATCCTGGATCGTGTTGAGGAGGAGCCAACTTTTAATTCTGTCTATATTTCTATTTATTGCCAGTAACGGCTCTTAAAGAATAAAGGATCAATAATAGCCTGAGAGTGTTTATTTGGGCCTTGTTAGAATTTAGAATTTTATTTTCTTTCTTTGTTTATTTCTCAAAGCCTCTAGCCCTATGCCAAACCTCAAGCTAATTGGGGCCATTAATCGGAAAATAAAAGAGGAGTAAGTCACTCGCCAGCCCTCAGGCAATTCAATTTCGTGGCTTTTTTTTTAAATTAAAGTGGTATTTTTAATTAAAGAATACCCTTGTTTCTTTAGTGGTTGTTATTTTATTCTAGGAAAATTCTCAGTGTCATTAAAAAAACTTTTACCCTAAACTTGAACTAGATCTCAATGTGGAATATGAAAGAGATGTATCTCAGGAAAGATATCTGTTGATCTCCATTCTTTTTTTTTTTAGTCTGCTCCCCTGGTTTCTATGGGCACCGCTGCAGCCAGACGTGCCCGCAGTGCGTGCATAGCAGTGGACCCTGCCACCATATCACCGGCTTGTGTGACTGCCTGCCGGGTTTCACAGGCGCTCTCTGCAATGAAGGTAAGGCACGGTGCTGGAGAGACACCTAGCTGGTGATGAGCGAGCCCAGCAGCCTGTCCTCGGCCCCTCCCCGCGGGACATGCCAGCGGCTCCCAGCTAGCCATGCGTGTGCTACGCTGTGTTTGCAGCTCCTGGAAATAGGACTTTGGGCTTTGGAAAAGCTGGCTTGCCACTCCAGAAAAACCTCTTTATTCTCAGAGCTGTACTGCTCCTCAGTTTTAAGTAGAAACAGCCTCCATGAAAAATCAGAATGAGGAAGGATTTTGGCTTCCTGAGCGAAAAGTTATGAAGTCAGACTTCTAGAAATGTGTGGATGTCTGCTGACTTGTGATGCCTTGCTGAGCGTGTTTGACTTCGTGTGTTTGTGAAATGAACCCATTCAGGATGAGGGTCGCTGTTAACTGGGGGCAGCTACTAAAAGGACAGCTGGGTTGGTGACCTTTAAAGTTGTTTCCTGTTTCAAGAGTATAGGGTTCTGTGAGATGAGACATAATGATGAGTTGCTGACCTATAACTTATTCACAGTGTGTCCCAGCGGCAGATTTGGGAAAAACTGTGCAGGAATTTGTACCTGTACCAACAATGGAACCTGTAACCCCATCGACAGATCTTGTCAGTGCTACCCGGGATGGATCGGCAGTGATTGCTCTCAACGTAAGTCTTGTCTGAGAGTAACTGACCAACCATTTTTGTTTGTTTTCAAATTCTTTAGGGTTAAGTGTGCCTGGTTATATAATTCAGAAAAATATATGAATAATTATAGAATACATTATTTTGATTTTTAAATCGATTTCTTTCCCAATTAAGAGCAATAGTCCTATATTTAAATCTAAATACTGTCCTGGCCTGACCTGTGGTGGCACAGTGGATAAAGTGTCGACCTGGAATGCTGAGGTCGCCGGTTCAAAACCCTGCACTTGTCTGGTCAAGGCACATATGGGAGTTGATGCTTCCTGCTCCTCTCCCTTTTCTCTCTCTCCTCTCTAAAATGAATAAATAAATAAAACCTAAATACTGTCTTGACAATCACCTAAATAAATAGCATTTTGGCTTATTTACCTTGCAGTGATCTTCATCTGTGATGTGGGGGTCATGAACTCAGAAGATCTATTCTAAGAATTGTTCCAGACCTCAAGTGTCAGATATTATTTTTCCCTTGCTCTTGGGAAATAAATGGTCACACAAATATGGGAGATTTTTTTTTTAATTACTTCAGACTTACTGATTTCCTTTATTGGGCCATATTTCCTGCTGGGTAGCCATACAGAAAATATAGGAGGCCCTCTTTTTAAGTAGTTACTTTCTTGAAGCATTAGAAGAAAAAAGAATAGTGTTCTTTTTTTGGGGTGGGGTAAATCAAATCATTTTACCCCATAAACATACATTACTATTTTACAGATACATTATTATGATTCTGTCAGCCCTTTAGTGAGTAGTGACCCCCTGAGATTTAGTTTAGTTTAGTTTTCGATTTAAAAAAATATCTATCTTATATTGAATCTAAGGTAACTAAAGATTTAGTATTGTTTCAGCTTTTTCTAATTAAGAAGATTTATAAGTAAACCAATTCTTACATACAACTAGGAACCTTAACATTTCAAACAAACCTCTAGTGACAATTTTGGAATAAGCTGACAAGTGACAGTTTCTGAGATCAAAGATGTGAAGTACATGACCTTGGGTACCTTAACTTCTCTCAAATCACATGATTTTTTTTTTTATCTGATCTCTGCTCAAACAGCCTCTGTTCAGAGAGGCCTTCCTTAAAGAAGCTACTTCATCATTGTCCCTCTTAACCTGTTTTATTATTTCTTTAGAGGACTTATCGCCATTGGTTTTTGGGTTACCTAGTTGTTTGCCTGCCCTCCCTAGTAAGGTGCAGGCATTCGGAGCCTGGCTTAGGTGTTTTATACTCTGCTGTCTCCTTTGTTCCCTGAACAGTGCTCATTCCACAAAAAGAGGTATGGAATGAGCGTTTGTTAAATAACCAAGTCTGTAAACTGGAGATGATTTTCACCTCCCTCTGCGGTCTGGGAATGAATACGTATGTCATGATGACGGCTGCTGTCACAGTCGGCATTGCCATCTGGGCTGTAGTTAGATTTGAAGAAGTGTGCTCTTAGTCCTGACGCACACTGCTAACCTCCCTGTGCAAGGAGGTGTGGAAGGGTGGCTGGAACTTCCTCTGCCGGGTGCTGGCCTTCAAACTCTAACAGAGCTCTCCATGCGTGTTGCCGTTTCAGCTTGTCCACCTGCCCACTGGGGCCCGAACTGCATCCACACGTGCAACTGCCACAACGGGGCCTTCTGCAGCGCCTATGACGGGGAATGCAAGTGCACGCCTGGCTGGACGGGGCTCTACTGCACTCAGAGTAAGAGGCCAGCCTCCTGGGGCCCAACCAGGGGAGCCACACTCTAGGAGGGCACAGCCTTACCTTGTGCACACACGAGCCGGGCTCACCAAGCTTCCCTGGCATTGGAGTGTCTCCTCTTCCCAGTGGCCGCTAGGCATGCAAGGCTCTCCAAGTGGTGAAGAGCCGCTACGTTCCAAGTTTTCTCCCTCTGTCCTATCAGGGCAGTGAGGTGGGGCAGGGCTACATGTTTGGTGCGCAGCTTCTTTCTCTCTCCTTTAACCAGACCCTATTTCTATGGATCAAATTCCCTGTCATGTATTATTCTAACAGCAAGAAGGTTAGGATAAGGGACAGTGATTAGAAAGGCAAGGAAGACACCAAGCCTCACTGACTGACTTAGTGTGTGCCCTCGGGGAAGAGTGGGTTCAGTGGATCTCAAACTTCAGCGAGCATCGGAATCACACGATGGCTCAGTTAGCTGGTGCCCCTCCCACAGTGTCTCACTGGGGATGTCGGGGGTAGGACCTGAGAATTCACATTTCTAACAACTTCCCAGGTGGTAATGCCAATCTGGGATCAAGCTTTAAGAATCACTAGTTCTTTTTTCCATTTTATATTCCTTCGTGTCCTAACCATTTTTTCCTCTATGAGGTTATTAGCGTCATAGAGTGTAATGTGCAAAGTACTCCACAGCTCGGCATCATTGGGAAAAAAAGACTAGTCTTCATCCTCTTGCCTTTAATTAAATAAAGGAGAAAATGTGTGGGGCGTGTATTATGATTATCATAAATACAATATATAATTTTAAGTATTTGAAATGAGCAGAGGAGGAAAGATGTGTCAAAAATTTAGGCAATTCGCCTGACCAGGCGGTGGTGCAGTGAATAGAGCATCGGACTGGGATGCGGAAGACCCAAGTTCGAGACCCCGAGGTCGCCAGCTTGAGCGCAGGCCCATCTCGCTTGAGCAAAAGCTCGCCAGCTTGGACCCAAGGTCACTGGCTCCAGCAAGGAGTTGCTTGGTCTGCTAAAGGCCCGTGGTCAAGGCACATGTGAGAAAGCAATCAATGAACAACTAAGGTGTTGCAACGGCAACAAAAAACTGATGATTGATGCTTCTCATCTCTCTTCATTCCAGTCTGTCTGTCCCTGTCTATCCCTCTCTCTGACTCTCTTTCTGTTTCTGTAAAAAAAAAAAAAGAAAGAAAATTTAGGCAATTCTTATTTAATACTAATTAGAAAACATAAATAAAGAAGAGGCTGAACAAGGCTTTTAGAACTTTCTAGAAAGGGGTATAGACCTTGAACCATGAACTGGAAGCAAGAATTGGAAAGGAGGAAGCTTGTCCCACGCGTATTCTGCTGAGATTGGACATATACCTAGAAAGGTTTTTGAACTCCTTAGGGGAATATACAAATTATTATTTTTAATTCCAAAATTAGGACCTGCTTCAGCCACTGGAGCTTTTTAAGTGGAAGTATCACAGCAGAGTGGGAAGAGCATGGGTCGAGAGGCTGACCTCCTTGCATTTTGTATGGTTACCCAGCCATCCTGCCATTTGCTGGCTGTGTGACTTGGGGCACTCAGGGCTCGAACCCCTGCGTTTCCGGGCTGCTACAAAGATTCAGTGAGAGAATACGTGAGAAGAGTCTGGCACAAGTAGGTGCTCAATAAGTTCAATGGCAATGGTGGTTGTCACTGCATTCTGGTTTCTGTCTGTTTCCTGAAAGTTGAGCTTTCATTAAAACCTCCTTATAAGAAAAGGGGAAATAAAGGCACATGTGATGCTTGGAAACAGCCATGGAGCCAGCTGGTATTGGAGCATTCTTTATGCCAAGAGCCTTGAGACTCTCTTGCAGGGCAGCCTCTGCCATGAAAGCCAACGGCCCACGCAGGTGCTCAGCTCAAGGGTCCTGATGGCCTAGGTCTTGAAAGATGTGCAGCAGTGGGAAGGCTTAGTGCTTTTTTATAAAGCACCTGTGTAGTGCAAGACTTCTAGGTTTAGCATTCTACCTCACATCTTTGGTGAAGGAGATCATATTACCTAAGTTAGTAACAGGTACAGAGATAGGACTAGTATCAGAATTGGAGAGACATTCTGTACCCAAAGTAAAAGCATACAGGTAAGTTTAATATGAAGTACTCATTTCAGTCCATAGAACTTAAGTTTAGGATTCCAGTAGTGGAAGGAAGGAAGGAAGGAAGGAAGGAAGGAAGGAAGGAAGGAGAAGGGAAGGGAAGGGAAGGAGGGAGGGAGGGAGGAAGGAAGGAAGGAAGGAAGGAAGGAAGGAAGGAAGGAAGGAAGGAAGGAAGGAAATACCCCTGACTTCTGCAGAGTTGAGAGTGCCTTGCTAGAAGGCACCAGGCTTGCCTCCAGGGCAGCAGTTATGGCTAAACTGCCAGGTATGGGACTGTTCTGCCTTCTGCTTATAAATTACAACCTCCTTACAAGCATCCCTCCTTGGGACTTTAAAGAGAAGGCTTTGTGACAAGCTGACGTGTGTTACTGTTTTTATTCACTGTCTAGTGGCTTAAGGTTTTTTTAAAATGTGGGAGACAAGAGCTGTGTTTCTCCTCAGCAGCCTCTTGACTCCTGCTGTCCTTCCTTTTCACACAGGATGTCCTCTGGGGTTTTATGGGAAAGACTGCGCACTGACATGCCAGTGTCAGAACGGAGCAGACTGCGACCACATCTCCGGCCAGTGCACTTGCCGCACGGGGTTCATGGGGAAGCACTGTGAGCAGAGTGAGTACAGAGTGTGGCATCTCTAGATGGTCATTTCCCCCTCCAATCGCTTCTTCTAGATGCCTGAAGCTACTAGTAAGGCAGAACGCGCAACTTTTAAGTCATTTGAGCTGATGGCTGGTCACCAGAACGCAGAACAGTTGCCTTTCCCTTCAAAGACCTCGGCTCCTTGGGATCTTGGCTGCCTGCCATTTCCCTCAAAACTCTTCTTCTGAGTAACAACTCAGTGCTCTGGGTGGAGGGGGTGTGGCTACAAGACTGAAGACAGAATTCAAATTTTCCATCTGTTCATCCTGGCTCGTTCTTCCTCTCCTTCTTATTTTTGGAACGTGGGGATGCTCAAAGCTTTCGAAGAGCCAGTAAAGCTTTCTTCATGGCAGCAGCAGAGCCCAGGTGTCTCACTGAAGGAGAGTGCATGGGGGGGGCACACTGGGTGTGCAGAAGACAGAGTGGCCGGTGCCTGGGGCCAGCCCGCTGTGTGCGCGAACAAGTCCATGTGCACATGGCCACCCCTTGACAATCTTGTCTAGAAAGTACTTTAATACTGTTTCTACTGACAACTTCTCATCTTAGTCTTAACAACCTTCAAGACAATATAATGACTTAAAATTCTGTTCTAAAAGTCCCATCCTGCGAGAATACGCTCTGTTGGAATTACAAGTCCTTGGTTTTCCATTTCTGCTCCACCAGCTATATGCATCTGCTCACAGGGCGATGGGAACATTAGGTCTTAGGCTGAGTTGTTCTTTTCCTCGGTGGCTTTCAGTATTCAGGAGGAATAAACAGGGGCTTATATATGTGTGGGGCTCACGTTCTAGCTGCAACAGCAGGAAGAGGAGTAGATTTCCTGCTCACCAGAGGGCGCACTCTTAAGAAAGTTGAAGCAAGGATTACAGGGCTGTGGGAGCGGTGTGGCTGGAAAGACTGGCCAGTATAGCAGGACTTGGGCAATAAAGCACCACCTTCTCACCACCCCACCAGCACCTCACAGCACCACCGGACAGCGCAACAACACACGCTGAACCCCAGAATACTTGCCACATCCTGCTGCCCAGCAAGTAGAATGAGCAACATCTGAGAAGCAGCCTGGACATAGAAGGTCCAATATTAGTTTTGCTGTGCTGATTTGTCTAATCATGAAACAGATACTGAGTCACAGAGATACCTGCACACTCCATTGTATATATAAATATTGTGCATATGGGTACAAGTGTCTAAACATATATGCACATACATACAGGGATGGGCAAAAGTAGATCTACAGTTGTGAGTACATGACAGTTTATTCTTGTATTATTGTTTATTAATTTTTTATTTTCTATACAAACAACTGTAAGCCTACTTTTGCCCACCCCGTATACATGTAGTACACACACACACACACACACACACACACACACACACACACACACACACACATATATATATATAAACCAGAATAGGCTATGAACTGACTTTTACTTGAATGGGAGACTATAATCATCCTTATTAAATAAAAGCTTCTTAAGTGCTTATTCCAAATGTCAAATTAAGCTGTCCCAGTGCTCATTTGTAAACAGGAACCCTGTGTTGGACAGAGAGAATGCTGATTATAATAGCACATTGCCCCCTGCTGTTTACTTTACAAAGAAATCATTATTTTGTCAGGATGATTTTTAGATTTAACATGCCTATACTATTCTTTGAAATTCATGCCCAAACTTACTAAGACTACATTGTAAAAAATTCCACTATTTCAATCTCTCAGTCTTCCACCTGCAAATCCACATTTTGAGCTGTAATTGAAGTTCTTAACCTAGAAAATTAATAAAAATTGCCTCCTCCCTCTTCCCCTTCTGCCAGCTAATCCAAGTCTATTGGGAGGATCCCTGAGTCTCTAGTAAGATACACTTGTTCTCAAGGATGCATCTCTAGCTTATGCTTTTCAGCCTAGCCGCCTCCCATCCCATAGTTTTGCCTGGTGGATTCACCTCAGATTTCCTTCAGTGATGACCTCCATCAGTTCCACTGGGACTCCACAGACTCTACATTCCCATCAGGGAGATGGGTGCATAGAAGCTGAAAGTGTCAGGAGCTGTAACGAGGGGCTCAGTCTCCAGCCCTGTGTCACCTGGTCTGTGAGTCCCACAATGATTCAGGGAATGCTGGCCAGCTCCAGGACACTTTGGTTGGTGCAAACCTGCCTGAAAACAATCCACTAAAAGGGCTGGCTTCCAGACACACAGGCTCACACAGTAAGAGACACCTTGCCCCAGATTCCCAAGGCTGAAGAGCTATACTGGATTTCCATTTCCTTCCCAGAGTGCCCTGCAGGAACATATGGCTATGGCTGTCGCCAGATATGTGACTGTCTGAACAACTCCACCTGTGATCACATCACTGGCACCTGTTACTGCAGCCCAGGATGGAAGGGGGCACGGTGTGATCAAGGTAAGGATACCAGTAAGTAGTAACTACTACCTCGTATTATATGACAACCACCTACTACACAACATTAAGTATTTTCACCTATGTTATCTGATGAAATCCTCACCAAGACTCTGCAAGGATTAGCTGGTTAGGTATTTAGTTGCCAGATCTATGCCTTATTGTTGCTGTTCTACAGATGAAAACAACTAAAGCACAGAGAGGTTGAGTAATTTCTCCAAGGTCATACAGCTACTATAGAACAAGTCAGAGCTCTGATATCAGGTTTTCCAAAGCTCGTGAACTTTCCACTGTGCCTACAATCGTTTTCAGCCTTGCTGAGGTAAAATTAACCAATAAAAAGCAATACATATATACTATATAAAGATACACAATATATATACACACACACACAATATATGTACATTAATACAAAATATACAATTTCATAAAATCTGGCATGTACACATCCATAAAGCTATCACCGCAATAAAGATAATGAATAGATCTGTCACTTCCAAAAGTTTCATCATGTCCCTTCCTATCAGTACTGCCCCTGAGGACCCAGGCAGTCACTAATTTACTTTCTGTCACCATAGGTCAAAGCAGTTTTTAGAATTTCATATAAATAGAATTATACTACACACTTTTTTTGTCTGATTTTGTTTATTCAGCATCATTATTTTATAATTAAACCATGTTGTGGTGTATGTCAGTGGTTGAATTCTTTTTATTGCTGTGTAGTATTCCACTGCATGGAATAGACATAATTTGTTTGCAGGTGAATACACCTGTTGATGGACATTTGGGTTGTTTCCAGTTTTTGGTTATTACAGGAAACGTTTCTGTGTACAACAGTATATCAAGTTTTTACATGGAAATATGCTTTCATTTCTCTTGCATAAACTACATAGTAGGAGTAAAATGATTGGGTCATGTGGTAGGCATATGCTTAGCTTGTTAAATTTGTGCCCATGTTTTGTTTTAAAGATTTTTACTTATTCATTTTAGGGAGAGGAGAGAGAAAGAGATAAAGAGAAAGAGAGAGTGAGAGAGGTAGGGAGAGGAGCGGGAAGAATCAACTCATAGTTGCTTCCCGTATGTGCCTTGACCGGGCAAGCCTAAGGTTTTGAACTGGCGACCTCAGTGTTCCAGGTTGATGCTTTATCCACTGCGCCACCACAGGTCAGGCATACCCATGGTTTTCAACTAGGATGTATATCACAGTCGCCTAGGGATATACATACTCCCACTTGGTCAATCTGATTCTGGGATGAATGGGGCCTTTGAGAAAGTGCCTAAGGATGTCCTCCAGAGAGTTCCTGCATCCGTATAATAAGCTCATGGGGTGTAGACTTTAGAATTCATACAGTGTTGTAGGTGAAGTCATCTTGCACTGTAGATTATGCAGCTACTCATTTAATTTTCTTTCACACAGTAACTTTTACATGCTCGTGATTTATATTTGACTATCATAGCAATAGGAGGTTGTGTCCCGCAACCACCTTGTTACCACACACGCATTGCAGTCATACCACACTGGCCTTGGTGCTCTGTGTTTCAGGGCAGACTGTCTTATAAGGAGGTCCAGCATTCAGAATCATAAAGTCATAGGGACATTTGAGCCAGAAGCACCTTCATAGAGGCCAGTGTCCTTATTTTCAGATGATGAAACTGCTGCGTAAAAGCTTAGGGAAAGTTCAGAATACCTGAATCAACTCCTTTGGATTCCAGGGTTCTTGACTCCAGTTCCATACTTTTCATGTCTTTGCTTGATAAAACAAGAAGAACTGTGGAATACTGAATTTTGAATTTTAGTGATTAGGTTTTAGGGTGATGTTGTCAGGTATTATTGGGACAGACCTTTCTGTCATAGAAAATAACTGCATAGAACAGTATACTCTGAGATAAAAGCCCATTGAAATCAGGTTTAGGACTAGATTTAAAATAGAGTTGTTCTTGCTTGGAAGGAAAATTACTGTTAAAAATGCTAAAGATAAGCATAAAATTAAGTTAGTCAGTTGAGACTTGTAGGAGCTAGCCCTTCATAACCTTAGTACTGTATAATAAATAAAGCACAATAAAAATGAGATGAAGTATTAATATTACTCCCAATTAATTGTCAAAAGTGCTTAGCGTAAAATATGTGAGAAGCTCCCAAATCCTACTGTTGAAACTTGGGATCCAGTAACTCCTCTCTTTTTTGAGGCTTAGAGCAGCCTTTCTCTGGACACAGACAAACCAATAACATCTGAACGTGAGGATTGTTTGTTTTTCCTTCCTGCTTTGTTTCCAAATTAACATTTCACGAACAGAAAATACCCAGGTCTCAGCACAGCAGGAGATTTTTGTAACTAGAGAGCAAGCATTTTTCCAGCATGTTGTCAGCCTCACTCCACTCTCTTTCTCTCCTTTTTCTAGCTGGTGTTATAATAGTTGGAAATCTGAACAGCTTAAGCAGAACCAGCACGGCTCTTCCCGCGGACTCCTACCAGATTGGGGCCATCGCAGGCATCATCATTCTTGTCCTGGTTGTTCTGTTCCTACTGGCTTTGTTCATTATTTATAGACACAAGCAGAAGGGAAAGGAATCGAGCATGCCAGCAGTGACCTACACCCCTGCCATGAGGGTCATGAATGCTGACTATGCCATTTCAGGTAAGACAAGTCAATAGAGGGGTTTTTACTCTGTGAAAAGTAAGGTTTTCTTAACCTGGGTATTTGGCTGTGCTGTCCATTATTACTGTCAATTACCCTTGAGAATATGTATATATTTGTATTTTTTCTTAAGTGAGAAGTGAGGAGGCAGAGAGACAGACTCCTGCATGTGCCTGACTGGGATCCACCTGGCAAGCCCACTAGGGGGCAATGCTCTGCCCATCTGAGCATTGCTCCTTTGCAGCCTGAGCCATTCTAGCACCTGAGGCAAAGGCATGGAGCCATTCTCAGTGCCCGGGGCCAACTTTGCTCCGATGGAGCCTTGGCTGCAGGAAGGGAAGAAAGAGATTGAGAGAAGGCAGAGGAGGAGATGGGGAAAAGCAGATGGTTGCTTCTCCTGTGTGCCCTGACCAGCAGTCGAGCCCGGGACATCTGACACTCTATGGCTAAGCCAACCAGTCAGGGCCTAGCCTTAAAAATATCTTATGTTTGGAAAAGACATGTTGTTAGAGATGTGTTTTATGTATGTCAACAGTAGTAACATTATTACTACTGTTGTCTTCTGTGAGATTTTATAAATTAGTTTCATTATGTGGTTGCTTTAGACTTTGGCGATTTCAGCCTGAAAAAAGCTTTACTGGGTACCCAGTCCCAAGCTGTTTTCTTATGTGAGGGACAGGGAAGGGAGAGGAGGAGGTGGTTATTTTATTACCAGGGTCATGGAGCAGACCAAGAACGAGGACCAGTTCTTCTGTCTCTGGCCTTGGGTTCCTCCCATAGTTCTTTTTCAGCCTGTCCCTGAGCCCACATTAACTGCACAGCAACCTAGGTACCTAAGAAATGGTATTATAGTTTTAGCAAGAACCAGAGCATTTCCTTAAGAAAACTATTCAACCTTCCTTTTGGTCACAAGTCCCCATAAGAGTAAATCTTTAACTGACACAATCATCAGAAGAAGTAACCACTTAAATGAGGGAATTTGGAAACTGAAAATATATATTAATTTGGGGGCATTTACTGAAGGGCTTTAGGGGTGACACAGTTGAAGAATACACTGATTGCGGGGGAAGGCATAAGTGGCTGTGTGGAAGAACAGACTACAGAATATCATGCCAAGAACTCAAGTGTTTAAAAAGAAAGAGAGAGAGCGAGAGAGAAAGAGGAAAATTAGAGCAGAAGTAGCTTCAAGGTGATCTCTTCCCAGCTTGCAGAGCCCCAGAGCAAAGAGCAGGTACTCCTCTGTGGATATTTTCACACCTTTTGAGGACATAGGTAGTCAGTCAGAGTCCCACTGCTTCCAGGAGCTTTGCTGAGTGTGCTGGGCAGCAGGGTATCCTGCCCGGCCCAGGATATGAAAGCAGTCGAAACATTTGTTCCCGTATTTTCCTTCCCCTTTCTCCCAGGCTGAGGGGAGCCTGCCATCTTAACCATTTCCTTTCTTCCTGCAGAAACCCTTCCTCACGGCAGCGGTGGGAATGCTAACAGCCATTATTTCACCAACCCCAGCTACCACACACTTACGCAGTGTGCCACGTCCCCCCATGTCAACAACAGGGACAGGATGACCATCGCAAAGGTGAGAGGAAATGGCTCAGGTCGCTGAAGGCAGGTGGGGGAGAGGGAGAGGTACAAGCAGGAATCAAGGGCTGCTGTTCACCAGTTGCTGTTCTGGGTGCTCTCTATCTATTATCTCATTTGTTCCTCTCTAAATGACCCTGTAAGTGTGTGTTAGGATCTCAAGTGTAAGGAGAAAAAGCCTGAGTAATGGGGAATTCACGTCACTTCCAAACATAGCTCCCCAGCCAGTGGGCGAGACAGCTGTGATGTGAGTCAAGGTCTCCCTGTCTCTACAATTTGTCTTATTTCCATTGCGCCTCTTTGGAAAAATGTTTCTAACGTTGCATGAGGTTTCAAAATAATGTCTCATAGCAGAACTATAGCAGACTCAATCCTGGATGAAATTGCCAAGTTTGCCTTTTCTCACCACCTGTCTCTTAGTGGCCTTTCCCGGCCACTGGTACTCCCATAACAACAATACTGTGGATTTATTTAGGTTGAACTACATGAAAGTAGATTTTTTGTAGGTCAGACATAATTTAAGAGAAACAATGTGCCAAGTGTTTCTAATTATCTTACAAATAAAAGGTCACTTAATCCTTATGTATCCTCTGAATCCAGAGTGGTTATCACTCCCATTTTACAGATGCACAAAGAGGTCGGAGGACCCTGAACTGCCAGCACCCCCAGAGCGGCTCCTGCAGCACTCCCAGCTCACCCCAGGCCCCTCCCACAATGCTCTGAAATCCCAAACGGTCTCCCTTTCAATTGCACCCGAATTATATTTCTGATCTCCGTCATCTAATTCCAGCTCTCTTCCAAGAAAACCAAGCTAATAAAATCAATTCAGTTGCAATTAAGTTAATGCAGCTGGATTTTAATTACAGTGCCTCATAGTTAAACAGCACTTCACATTCTCCAGGGACTTTCATATTCATCATTCCGTTTGTTCTCATTCACATGCAGGGAGGGAGGCAAAGTTGAGAATCTTATCCTTGTATTTATAGCTAAGAAAACCACTAAGAGTCACTCATACAAGTTCATACACTGTTTGACGGGAGAGCCCAGACAAGGAATTTGGTATTTTTCAATTCAACGTTTTGTGTCTATAAACCCAAATGAGGTGTAACTGGTACAGAGTAACAACATGAAATGAAGACACTGAGGCAGTGGAGGGAGCAACTGGGGCCAAGGGACATATATTCCTGTCGCCCTTGATGTCCCACCAGGTCAGAAACAGTCTCCTCTGTTAAGGACCAGTCCTTGATCCAGCCATGGACGTGTTTCTGTCTGATCGATCACATTCTGCTTACACCGCATTGCATTCTCTCTTTATAGCTTTTGTTGTTTATATTTTTAACAGTCAAAAAACAACCAGCTATTTGTGAATCTGAAAAATGTAAGTCCTGGAAAGAGAGGCACCATGGTGGACTGCACGGGGACGCTGCCTGCGGACTGGAAGCATGGCGGCTACCTCAATGAGCTTGGTGAGTCCTCAGTTGTGTCCTCACTGAGCTGCTGTATCTTTCAGTTGCCTCAGACAGTC
This sequence comes from Rhynchonycteris naso, assembly GCA_037038555.1. Taxonomy (NCBI): domain Eukaryota; kingdom Metazoa; phylum Chordata; class Mammalia; order Chiroptera; family Emballonuridae; genus Rhynchonycteris; species Rhynchonycteris naso. The sequence continues at coordinate 172,142,854 of CM073000.1, forward strand.
ATGGATGTATGTCTGTGCCAGAGTGATCTATTAAAGACACACAGGAAAAAGCAAAATGGTAGAGTTATGCCTAACCCCCATATAGGGCTAGTTTAAGGTGACCAGACGTCCCGCTTTTGGTGGGACAGTCCCAATTTTTAACAATTTGTCCTGCATCCCGCGGCATTTTTAAAAAGTCCCAATTTTTGAAAAGAATGCACGAAAAGCTAGGGAACGGTGGGAGAACGGGAAGGGAATATACGGTTTTCGGCAGAGAGACCCCACCTCGACCTGGAAGCACCCGCACTGCCGCAAGAGCTGGCTGCCCCGTGCGGGCTGAAACAAAGAACTTCAGGCGAGAAGTACCTGCTGGGGTGGCAGCTGTCAAGTCCCCTAACTACCCATAGGCCCGGCCGGCATATGGCTCCAGGCTCCGCCAGGCGCAAGCCGCTCCATCTCCAGCGGCTGGCGGGGCTGGACACAGGAAGCGATCGTGCAGCTCCAGCATTGGTTTCGGGACCGTGTAACCCGATCCCTCTGACTCACTCAAAATTTTCCATATAGTAATATTTCCGAAAATGATCTTTTTAATGAGGTATCATTATTAAAAATAGATTGATAAGGAAAAGATTAAATCTTGGGCATCAGCAAAAATCACAATAGAGAACAAATGCTTAGAAATATTTCATCATTTTGAAATGAACCATGTTCCATACAATAATGCACTAAAAATTGTCGAATACACGCTGTCTTTACCAGGAACTAATGCTGCCACTGAACGCGTTTTTTCTATGCTAAATAAAGTGTGGACATCAGAAAAATCACAATTAAGTCTTGATACTTTGAAAGCCATTTTATGTGGAAAATAAATTTAACAAATTCTTGTGAAAAATTTCATGACCTTTTAAACGACAGCAATCTACTAAAAAAAATTCACTCAAATGAGAAATATGCCAAAGAATAAAATAATAAAATACATAATTTTTAAATGTATTATATTTGTAAATTATATTTACGTTGAAATTTTAAAAAATATATTACAATACTATATTTGCATTCTATGAAAATTTTTTTGCTCCATATAGACCAAATTTTTAAGCAAGAATGCCCCCCCCCCCCATCAATGGTGTCCCACTTTACCAATTTTAAAATCTGGTCACCTTCGGCTAGTTACTATCCCAGGTGCCTTATTTATTCAACTCTGAATTTCAACTATATACCTGGAATAATTAAATGAGAGAAGGCTCTCTGCATGCTTGTAGCTTACATTCTTACTCTCTCTGTATTAACTTTTCATTCCCTAAGCACTCTTAATAGGTTGGAACTATTATTATCATCGTCTCTATGTTATACTCAAGGAACTTAGTCTTAAAGAGGTTAAGTAAGTCGTGTCAGGTCTCAAACCCTACCCAGTGGTAGGCCTGGGAATTAAACTAATCAACTGGGAACCAGGTTGTGGGCTCCTTCTCACTCTCTTCTAATCTGGGGCGCCACACTAGAGGCCCCCTTCCCCGTCTAGGTGAGGAAATAGAGATAGCTATAGGGATACGGTAAGTCAGTGGTTCTCAGGCATTCTGTAATCATACCCTTTCACATACTCTGAAAAGTCATCAAGGACCCCACAGAGCTTCTGTTGATGTGGGATCTATCTATTGATATTTACCATATTGCACATTAAAATCAAGAACACTTAAAACAATATTAACTTATTTTTAATAATAATCTCATTTTGTGATAATATAGTATGCCTCTTATGAAAAATTACTAAATTTTACGAAAACTAGAGACGAGAGTGGTACTCTAACACTTTTGTAAATCTTACGCCTGGCTTAGTAGAGGACAGCTAGATTTTCACTCTGCTCCTGTGCTCAAACAGCAGTGAGCTCACACTTGGTATATAGCTCCTGGAAAATTCCACCATAGACTTGAGAGAAAATGAGAGTGAAAAGCACAGTGTTACTATATTATTATGAGAAACTCTTTGCTCACACAGCCTTCCTGCGAAGGGGGTCAGGTTCCTGGACCACACACAGAGAACTGCCAGGATACCCCCTGAGTACATGGTGCCCTTTCTAAGTATGTACTCCCTATTTTCAAGGAGGTGCTCGATGATGCAGAAACTAATGTGTCAGTGGTGCCTTATAGTTATCAAACCCTCTCATGTGTATTTATTAGTGGTAAGGTTACCATGAAGCCCAGTTAAATCTGGATTTCAAATAAGCAATAATTATTTTTAATATAAATATATTTCAAACATATGGGACATGCTTATACTAAACACTATTTGTTGTTCCTCTGAAATTAATTTAACTGGCCTTCCTGTGTTTTTATTTGCTAAATGTACCACCTCTATTGGATGGGCCCTTCTATGAATCCTGTTCCTAGAGGGAAACACTAGGAAGCGCAGAGGTTAGCGCTCCTGTTCAGGGAAGAAAGAGGGTAAAGCAAGGTCTCCGAGGTGGGCTTCTGACTGCTCCCCCTCTGACATTTCTGAGAATACCGTATACGTTCAATTACCTGACCCATTGTAGAAATCAGTCCTTGTGGGTTTGGAAACCCCCTCTTACTACAGAAATGCAAATGTTTGAGAAGGAAAATGAGTATAAATTCTAAACACTTATCTGCAGTCTACCCCAATATTATCCAGAACGTATGTATTTCTACACACTTACAGTAAAATTATTTATAAGATATACTTATTCAAAGAACATTTATTTACAACATAATTATTGATGAGATTATTTAACATTAGGGAAGATTTTTTAAAAAAGTCTAAATTACATTGATAATTTAGCTCAAAGAAGTACCTGAATTGATAGTCAGTAAAATACCACCAAGTACTCCTGAGGGAAAAGTCTTGTTCTGCCTTCACCTGTTGTAATTTGTTCTGACTCTAGAACACACAGTCATTGCCGTGGTCACAAATAAACTGTTCTCTGTCTCAGTGAGACCCAAGAGGCATAAAATCTTCATTGGAAATTTTGAATCTCCTTGGTTTGTTCTATTCTAAGAATAATGCTCTATTTAATGTCCTTTTAAGATTGTTGCACAGAAAAAGTCTTCTCTTACCAAGAACAGAGTAGATGCTGAAGTGGGTCAGTGTTTTAAATGATGAAAAAGTTGTGTTGATATTGTCCAAAGGAGCCCTGAACTTCATACAAAAGCCCTGGTATCGATTCCTGGTTCTTCTATATGACACTGGGTCAAGTGGCCTCTCAAGATTGATTCATTCCTCTGTAAAATAGGGTCAGTGATTGTGTTTTGGCTCATTGTATGAATTAGATTAAACCGAACATTTGAAAGTTTCTGTTCAGTGCTTGGGACATATGGAGTTTATGGGGAAACCTATCAGCTTCCTTGTTAAAGCAGGACCCTGATTTTCCAAGGTAGTGAACAGAGACTCTGGCAGGGGTATTTGGTCTGACAGCTCCAACTTTTGTTCCCTAATTTACTATTCACTCCATGCTGCTCTCTTTAACCCCTTGGGGAAGCTCATTGCAAGCTAAAGCCAAGATGTACATTTAACAAGACTTTGGACCAGTTTGGAAATGGCTCAGGGAATTTGGCAAAGAGTAATATAGACAGAGTTCCTTGACAGGGGGCTTTCAGACGCCAAAGCCTCTGCCATTTTCATGGGTCCCTTTACCAAGTCTGGGAATCTTCAAGACCAAACTCAGGATCGGTAATTTCCTGGAAAAAACTCCCTGTTATATTCATGGCCTCAGTTTATCACAGCAAAGGATACAGATTAAAATCAGCCCAGGAAAGAGATAGAGGGCAGAGTCAAGGAAAGTTCAAAGCATGAAACTTCCAGCTGTTATTTCTATTGGAATCATGGAAAGTGCTAACTTTTTCTGGCAACAATGTGTGGTAATACACATTAAATATTTGCAAGCAGGGAAGCTCACCTCAGACTTAGTGTCCAGAGTTTATATGTGGGCTTGGTCATGTAGACCTGGTTTACTGGCCATGTGGTTGACTGATACCAAGCGGCCCAACCCCCTCCCATAAATCACTTTGTTAAACTATCCAGGTAAACAAAAACACTCTTACTGGGTAGGACATTCCAAGAACTTAGAGCTCACCTGATAAACATTATTAGACATCCCCATTTCCTGTCCCGAAGGCCGATATAAGACCTGCTCTCTCCCCTTAGGGGATTCTTCCTCTTCTTCCACAGTATGTGTCCCCATCAGACATCACCATCAGAACTTGAGTTTAATATCACTCTAAGAAACACATGGACAGTTGTAGGGGCTTATTTCTTTCACATTCTCATACTTACTTGAATACTCATCCCAAGTCATTACTTTGCTCTCTGTTTTTAACCCAAGTCCATAATATTCCTTTCAGAAGATAACACTGGGAAACAAAATTTTTGTTGCATTCACAAAACACTTTTCTTACCTAATTTGAGTGTGCTGATCTCAAATCTGACATTAGTTTTTCTCTGTAAGCTACAGTATTTTTGCAATTTAAGATTTTATGTTTTCATCTTATTGTAAAATTTTCAACATTTAGTTTAACATAATGAAGTAGAATGTCTTCTTGGTGTAAAGCCAGGAGTCGCGGCCACCATGACAGCAGCCTGGCCAGTGCAGGTTCGCATTAGATTCGAACAGTCGGTAATGAAACACAGGAGCCACGAACTGGTGAGCCTTCAGCTTTAATTCTAGCTTGCACCCGGTGGGCAAGCAAAAACACACACTGGGCTCCAAAACCCACACATTCAGTGCTCACAAAGCTACTGACTTATCTGAGTTTCCTAGAATCAAAGGTTTCTAGCTCACCAGACTTATTCACCTCTGTTCCCCATCTCCTCCTGCACAAACTCTTAACAAACTGGCTTCTTCCTCAGCACTCTGCCATCTCGGCTACTTCTCCTCCACATGGCCTTAATCTGCTCTCCTCTCTAATACTAACCTCAGGAACCCAGGAACCAAGAGAGAGCTCAAGCTACTGGTCTCTCCCACTTTATATCGTAGAATCAAAACCTTTAATCCAATTATACGAACAAGGAAGCCTCTGTATAATGGGATTCCTCAGGAGAGTGCACCACCCTACATCATCCAATCAGTCAAGGGTGTGGAGAAGAGCTTACTCTTAAAACTAAGCCTTAGGCTACATCGACCCGGCCTGCCCACAGCCTGTTCCAGAACACACATTAATATCAATGAATTTCCATGTGGGCAGCGCCATCTTTAACAAAGTGAGCATAATATATTTTATCTGCCCAACACTTGGGCATCATCTTTGTGAAAATATAATAATTTATATAATGCAGTAAATACACTAATACACTAAAAGATATGATTGCATTAGAATTTGTCTACAATTTCAAAATAGAACATATTAAAATACTTATTTTAATCATAAAATTTGCGCAAAACTTATTTAAATTCTATTCAGGCAAAAATTTGCGTCTGTAGCTCATGCATTTGTGTATTTGTTGAGGACAATCTCGTTTGATGCTCCAGCAGTAGTCTGCCATCACTAACAGCTTCAAGATTTTCAGGAAACTTAACAAGGTGACTGTTCAGGAAGTGAATCTTAATGCTCATGTTTCATCCAACATCACAGAAAGCTAACAGCATCCTTTGAACCAAAAGTTCATAGTTTTCTGCTTTTTTGTTGCCAAGGAAGTTCTTTGTACTTCCACAAGAGACTGCCATGCTGCTTTTTCCTCCTTATTCATCTTCCTGGCAAATTCTTTGTCACATATGAGGGTTCAAATTTGAGGTCCATCCAATACACCTGCTTTTATCTTCTCAAATGACAAGGCAGGAAAAGCAGAAATAATATGTTGAAAGTATTCACTTTCTCTATTCAAAGCCTGAACAAACTGCTTCATTAAGCCAAGTTTGATGTGAAGTGGGAAGAAAGGATCCTGTCTTGATTAACTACAGGTTCATTCACAATACTTTGCATCTCTACTTCCAGAGCTTCACATTTTGGCCACTCCTTCTGTGTCCAGTGTTTCTCCCGAGCTCGGCTGTCTCACAAACACAGAAAGCAAGGATACTTCATGAAACCTCTCTGTTGTCCTAGCAGGAAATTTGCCATTTTAAGGTTCACACAAATGATCCAGTTATGCTTCTCATACTTGAGAAAGTCGAGGACAATTTTTATGTCATTATAATCTCCTCACAGATGAGTTGAATAACCAATTGGAACCACTGCATAAACATTACCATTATGTAGGAGAACACATTTCAGACTGTTTAAATCTGTCAAGATATAGCCACCATTCTGTTGGACTGTAGGTGGTAACACCTAGCTGGCTGAGAAGACTACTGATATCATGACAGTAAATGAAGTGTTTGTCTTCGGAAAAATGTCCACCAAAATTTGTTCACACTTCCTGAAATGGGATACTTTAGCTGACCAGTGAAGTACATTCTTTTCTTGAAGCCCAGAGGCTAATAACTCAGCTGCTTTCTTTGATAGGCCCAAATTCTTATTAAGTCATTCAATTCTGTTGGCTAAACTGCTGAGGGGTTAATGACTGCTTGGCATCAGAAGAAGACCCTTCAGATTCTACAACCATTTCCTCATGCATCTTATCAAAGTACACTTGATCACCATGTTCACTTTCTTCATTCTTAGAAGAAATAAAACCATTGAAAACTGGAACTGGGAGTGTCTTAGAGTGTGGGGTAGGTTGTATTGCTGAAGGAAAATTAGGATATGTGATCATATGCCATTTTTTCTTGCCAATGTCCTTTGTTTGAATCAGACTGAAATAATAGTCACTACTGTGGTTCTTAAGTTCATGCCAAACCATGGGAATATACTAAAAGACATTCCTTTGTGCTTTCCTTTTGTCCAATCACGAAGCATTTCCTCACAATTGTGACATACAATATGAGGAGTCCAATTCTTGTCTTGATCGCCAAGGAGAACTTGAAAATAGGCAATATATGCACGTGTCACAAATGATGAAATATTGCACCTTTGATGTTGAAGTGTGTAACAGGCACATATATAACAGAAGGTGTCAGGACTATTTACACCTACTCGAAGAAGCCATGGTTCAATCTTAAAACAAAATAAGAGGGTGTTTTTATCAGATAATAATTTTTTACATTTAGAAACAACTACAATTATGTAAAAGTGATGTTTGTAAAACATTAATTGCCTTGTGATTATGTGCAACCCAAGAGTAGTTGCCCTTTAATTCCAATTTAAAAACCAATGCATGCCATTAACTGTAACAAAAAGAAATTAAAATTGCATAAAAACTAGAGCATGCACCGAAAAACGAATTTCAGATTTGGAATCAGCGATGCAGAAGTATATAGAAAAAGTTCTAAAACCTCATGCAACAAAAAAGTGAAAAGAAAATTGTTCCCCAGTGAATTGAAAGGGCCTTGGAATGCTTACCGACAGACACAGTAAGTGTTATAGTAATTGAAACACCATTCATTTACATGGCGCTTCAGAGTTAGCCAAGGCCATGCTCTATTTCACTTAATGATCACCACAAACCTGGAAGGCTTGGGAGGCAGGTTTTGTTTTTCTCATTTTAGAGATAAGAAAATTGACACTCAGGGAGTTGAGTATCTTATTCAAAGTCATATGGTTAAAAAGTGATAAAATGTAAGTCCTTTATCTCAGTTCTAATCTTGGCCGTGTCCCTTGCACTGTGCAATCTGAAAGCAAGTGTACTGATTCATTGGTGTCTCAGTTTTCACCTTGTATTGATCAGCCTTTCCCAAAGTCTCTGTCAGTGAGCAAGAGAATGATCAGAATGATACATGTATTCTTAATTCTATGCACTAAGGATACCTGACACGAGTGATTGGTGTAAAGATTTGAAAAGCAGCAGCCTAGGTCCTGGTCAGTTGGCTCAGTTGTAAAGCATCAAACTGGCATGTTGAAGTCCTGCATTTGATTCCTGGTCAGGATACATAGGAGAAGCAACCATCTATCAGCTTCTGCATCCTTCTCCCTTGTCTTTCTTTCTCCTCTCTCTCTCTTTCTTCTCCTCCAGCAGCCAAGGCTGAAACAATTTGAACAAGTTGGCCCCTGATGCTGAGGATGGTTCCGTGACCTTGCCTCAGGTGCTAAAATAGCTCGGTGGTGAAGCAACAGAGCAGTGGACCTAGATGGGCAGAGCATCCCCCAGTAGGGGGCTTGCTGTGTAAATCCCAGTCAGGGCACATGCCGGACTCTGTCTCTGCCTTCCTACTTTTCAATTAATAAAAAAAAAAAGAAAGAAAGACAGAAGGAAAGAAAGAAAGAAAGGAAAGAAGGAAGGAAGGGAGGGAGGGAAGGAGGGAGGGAGGGAGGGAGGGAGGGAGGGAGGGAGGGAGGGAGGGAGGGAGGGAAAGGAAAGCAGTAGCCTTCATCTCCTGCAGTTAGAAGGAAGTGAGTGCCCCAACCATCTTCCTCCAGGACCTTTAAGTATTAGAGAGACTTTCTCTTGCTTTCAGTTATCACTCAGTATTTTCTTTTTCTTTCTTTTCTTTTTGGTGAGAGATACAGAGGCAGAAAGAGTGATAGATAGGGATAGCAGACAGGAAGGGAGAGAGATGAGAAGCATCAGTTCTTCATTGCAGCACCTTAGTTGTTTAATTGCTTTCTCAAAAGTGTCTTGATCAGGAGGCTGCAGCCAAGCCAGTGACCCCTTGCTCAAGCCAGCAACCTTGGGCTTCAGGCCAGCAATCTTTGGGCTCAAGCCAGCGACCATGGAGTCTTTTCTATGATCCCACACTCAAGCTGGTGAGCCCACGCTCAAGCCGGCGACCTTATGGTTTCAAACATGGGTCCTCTGTGTACTAGGTTGATGACCTATCCATTGAGCCACCACCTGGTCAGGCTCACTTGGTATTTTCCTTCTTTATCACAGGTGCTTTTGGACTTGATAGAAGTTATATGGGGAAATCCTTGAAAGGTATGTGTGAATTTGAGGAAGAAATACATTTATAAAATCATAATTAGAAAATATATCTCAGAGAATGAAATAATTTGCTAAACAAAAAAGAGCAGAAATGTAGAAAAATTGTAGAATTGTTAGTGTCATTGTTCCAACAAACACACAAACACGTTTGACTAACATCAAGACAGTAACCATAGGTGCATCCAGTTAGAGCGTTAAGTCTTGGAAGAACAGAGGTTTCAGTTTGCTGGGAAAACACTCATATTTCATTCATTTATACAGCATTTCAGAGTTTACCAAGCCTGTGCTGTAGTTCACTTAATGATCACCACCACCCCGGAAGGCTGGGAGGTATGACTTACAAGGGAAGAAAAGGAAATAGCATGGAAAATAGGAAGAGATCATCATGGTAACAGGTTCACTGAGGCCTGCTCTTCAAGAAGAATTTGAGTAATAACTTCAGGTGCCCAGTACTGAGGTTTTGGAAGGAATCCTCACAGCACAAGTGCCTTCCTCACCATGAAAATAAGACCTTCTGGTGCTTCTGGGTTTATCAACAGATGGTTTCTTGATTGAAGTCTTTGGGAATTTGGAGACTATTAGTAAAACAGAATAAAATTAATTTTATTTGAGTGAAAATCAAAATGGAATCAAATCCATGATGTTTGTATTAGTACTTTCCTTAGGGAAAAGCTAAAATTACCTTGTGTTCTTTAATATTTTATAGTAATTTCATAGCAAATTCTATCCAAATAATTTAAAAGCGTTTAGTATTATTTTCACTGTATATAATCTAAAAAACTAGTCACAAAGAAAAACTGCCCAAGTAAATTATCACCAAGAAAAAAAAACATTGTTCAATATACCTGAAACTAAGACAAATAATATCAAATATGAACTGTAATTACAAAATAAAATTACAAAAAATAATGTTCATGAAATAACATTTGCTTTTTTCTGCCATCTCTCTTCACAGACCTGGGAAAGAATTCAGAATATAATTCAAGTACCTGCTCCCTAAACAGTTCTGAAAATCCATACGCCACTATTAAAGACCCACCGGTACTTATCCCCAAAAACTCAGAGTGTGGCTATGTGGAGATGAAGTCCCCAGCACGGAGAGATTCTCCATATGCGGAGATCAATAACTCAACCTCAGCCAACAAGAATGTTTATGAAGTTGGTAAGTTCTCCAAACCAAAGAAAGAACCTAGTGTGAGAATTATTAAAAAAAAAAACAAAGTTTCAAAGTCTTTGAGAATACAATATCATTTCATATAAACCTTATTAAAAATAATAACTCATATTTTAAATGTGAGTTGTGTTTACAGTGATCATATTAATTGGCACCAAATAAATTATTCAGGGTAACGCCATTTAGAAAATCTAAAGGATGATCCACGTGGTTGTCCATCTTTTGTTTTGTAGCCATAGTAAATATTTTAGCCTACATGTGGAATAGCATAAATATCATATTAACTAGTGAATATGTCGACTTAGCCAAAACAATGGCTCCACTAGATTAAAAAGGGGGTTCCAATTCCTGGTTGCATGTATCATATTAATATAATGCTTTTAGCAGGATTAAAACACTTTACTTTTAAATTTGTTTAATATGTCATTAAGAGTCTAAGATGTGAATCTGATATAAATTAATAAGAATTCAATTTAAAATTAGAGATATTTTGATTGACCCTTGCAAGAACAATTTGGGAAAGTTAAAACATATCAGAGCTATTGGTGGCTAGATAATAGGGCTGTATATTTTAAATTTCTCTTACTTTCTATCTCTGTATTAGTATTTATGATTTAAACTTTAAAAAATTATCTTTTACTTATAAATGAAGTGGCTAATTTAACTCTAATTGCTAATAACCCATCCTATGCTATAGTTATATCACTGAAGACATATAACTATTTTTAAAGTATTAAGAGAGTTTTTTTTAAATGGAAATATTAAAATATTAAAATTTTAAAATGGCATAGTGAACTAAATTTGCCATAGCAAGATCAGTAACAAGTCCCCATTGAAATGTACCATAAGCTCTCTGCTGTAATATGGGACCTCGACTGAGAGTCTGAGTCCTAACATTGTAAACGTATGTTTCCATGAGTTGAATCAACCTCTAAGGACTTCAGTCTTTTACCCATAGAGCAGGGGGTTTGCACTAAATCATCTCCAAGGTTTTTCAGACAATGATTCATATCAGAGTTTCTGTGTGTTCCCTTGATGTCTTCATCACAACCATACAGTTACTATTTTGTTCTGAACACCATTTGTGGGCATCAGTGGGTGTGTGCCAACCACAGAGTAGCCACCTCTGTGATTATAAAAGGATCATTTGTTTTAAAAGATAATATTTTTATAAGAAAGCTCCTCTTGTGTATTTGATATTTGCAAGAAATGCCATATTCTGTTTAATTATTTTGTTGCTGATAAATTGATATGTCCCTGGTTGCCACAGAACCTACAGTGAGTGTTGTCCAAGGAATATTCAGCAATAATGGGCATCTCATCCAGGATCCATATGACCTTCCAAAGAACAGTCACATCCCTTGCCATTATGACCTGCTGCCAGTCCGGGACAGTGCATCCTCCCCAACGCGAGAGGATGGGGGCAGCAGCAGCAGCAGCAGCAGCGGCAGTGAATGACAGACACCAAGGGACCACTCGCTAGCCACTGGAACCCTTTCCAGAACTGCAGTTCAGTTCTCCATCCCCCAGTTTGCCACCTCATGTGAATTTTTGGCAGGCAGTTGCTGGACGTAAACCAGGAGGCTCACAGCGGAGGCGGACTGACCATAGGTCCCTCCGTACAGGGGGCTCAGGAGGAGACATCAGTGTGATTTCCCATTCTTCTTAGTTTTAGAACTGCACCCGCGAAGCATGACTTACTATAAAATCTTGGCTACAAGCATGAACTTGCAGAACTCCTTCAAAGATGTGGGTTGCCATGGACATTGATTGGTATTATTGCTTGAAAGAGTTGAAATATTTTTCTTATTTGCATTGTAGATCTGTATCGAGGATTGTGCTGTTTACCATAAAATTTCATGCAAAGCACTAAACATGTGAGAGAAAGGGGGCACATTACTGAGTCCTGATTACTCTGGAGTTTTATTTTTCAGCTGAACTTAAAATTGTGTCGATGCTATGAACCCAAGAGGAAAGTAGTTTCCGACAAGTGGCATAACTGGATACACTGAGTAAACTCTGGAAGTGGATAGAAAATTTAAATATGAAAATTTTAGACTTTTTTTTTTTAGAATGAAGAAATGGACAATTAGAATTATTTTAGAAATCCTAGGATTATTATGGGAATCAATGTGTGCCAGAGAGAGGTGATTTTTCTCTTTGTTTGACCTTTGTCCCAATTTAGATCCATGACATTATTCTGATCACTGTCCTCATCATACACATTCACCACTTGAGATCCATAACATATCAGTAATTATTTCATAAATATAGAAATGAAATCATTTTATTTTTGACAGACTGGATTGAATGAGTGTATAATGATTGGAAAAGGGTGTAAATGTTAAGTGTAAGAAGACACTTAAGTTTTGTAAACCATTAGTAATACATGCTGTAATATAGATTTAGCAGAAAGTTTCTTTTTATTAATTTTTCCCTAGAAGTGACTGAAATATTTTTGTGCGTATTTGAGAAAAGGGCACTTTTCTTTTATTAATTGTTGATTTAGAGAAACTATGCTTAAGCTGGTCTTTTGCATTGCTAATTTGACATGCACCCCGTATTTCTTTAATTTGTATTTTCATTTTTAAGTTGTATATTCTATGTTTTGTAGTGCTTGAATTGTTAATGAAAAAAATATGATATGTTTGTTGTTTCTTGTATTATTGCCACTTATCTCTTTGCCTGATAAAAATGCAGTGTTCTTTTTTTTCTTTTGGGATGGAGAAGATGAAAATATATAAATCAAATATATTAAAAATGGTCATTACTAAAATAGTACAGGAACCATAGGTGAATGAGTTATAATTAAAACAGAAAAGCTTCTTAGTATTCCCAAATGGAGTTCCTTTGTTCTGTGGATTCTGAGTCTTGGTTGAACCAAGGGGAACAGGAATGGGATGCTGTTGTTACTGAGTGCCACCAATGACCTTACTGAAGACTTTTCTTAGGGTAATCGTATAATTAATCATCCAAACTGGGATACTTTTGAGAGTAAATGAGGGCATTATTAATAATTATCCTGCAATGGACTTTAATCTGGACTGTTCCAGGCACAGTGTAACAATGCTCATCCTGTGCATACTGATCATGCAATAACATTTCACTCCAAGGCAGTTGTCTCCTGAGAATGCCGGTGTGATGCAAGAGAGCCCATTTCTCATTCTTTGACCTGCATGAGCAAGCCAAAGGGCTAGAAGGCAGAAGGAGGAAGCAGCTCATAAGATAACACAATGAATGATCTTCAGTCTTTTAAAGACACCTGGGTGGTGTCCTGTCTCTGTGAGTCAATTAAAAAGTGCATATTGTATACCTGTTCTGCTGGTAGTATATGGCATTGTCCCCGCCAGTCATTGAGTGGGCTATCCATTGCTTTCATGTCACACACCTGCACCTGTAATGGTGGTTTGGTCACGTGGATGACAGAACAAACACACTTAGACCAGTCACTCCTTTGCTGACTGTTTCTTTTAGGGAACTGCAAAATTAATTCAAGGAAATACGGAATTGCCTGGAACACACCTTAGAAACAATTTGTTTATTCCCACAGTTCACCACTGCCTGACCCTTGCTTGACAATAGGTGTAGGCATCTAATGGAAGTAGTTGTTAGTCAATAGCCATAATGAGTCCTTTTTGGTAAAATAAATTAATAAATAAAAGTAAAATAAAAATGGCATTTTTCCTTTTTTTCCCTTCTTTTTCAAGGATCATCTCTTCAGATCTCCATGGTAAGTTTGAGTTTTCCTATCTCTTCCTGGAGATAATTCCACTATGAAAAGGAAGGGAAGGGGAGGGAAGGGAAGGGAAAGGAAGGGAGGGGAGGGAAGGGGAGGGGAGGGGAGGGGAGGGGAGGGGAGGAAACGGGAGGGAAGGGGAAGGGAGGGGAGAGAAGGGAAGGAAAGGAAATGAAAGGAAGGGAAAAGAAGAGGAAGGGAGGGGATGGGAGGGAAGGGAAGGGAAGGAAGGAAGAGCAACAGCAACTTAAGTGAAAAACCTGGGCTGCAGATCTGGACTGAGAGAGGTACCTGTCCCTTCCTAAGCAGTCTTTCTGACAAGTCAATTGCACAAAATGACTGCTTTCAGAAACAAGGGAGTCTTACCTATCAAATTTCACTCAGGACTTCTCAAACATCGGAACACAACACTTCAGATTTTGTAAAACTACATGCCATATTCGGAGAGGTCTAGTTTAGAAGTAAAAAATTTATAGATCTTTTGATATAGATTTAGTTAAAGAGAGAAATACTTCTATCAGAATGAGAATGTACAAAAAAGAAAAGAGGAACTGACAAGTTCACCCACCTGAAACTTAAATTTCTAAGAATTTTTCTAGATATATGGAATGTAATTTGATTATGTAATTCTTCATACACAGTGAGTTATTCTTATGATCTTTGAACCCATGTTAATTTGGGACCCTAAGTAATTTCCCATATCCTAGAGTGGTCAAATAGTAAATGATCTTGGTGTTATCTGGCTTAAGTTTTTCATGTAAGAATGTCAGCAAAACTATTCTTACCCTAGAGGTTGATGTATCAGAAAAAAGTTTAAACTATTTGTATTATATAAATACATCAAAACTAACCCAAATGATAGCTTATATGTTTGTTTTATTTGAATGTTATTTGTAAAATTAATTATATGATAATAGTTTATAATTATTTATAATGCTTGATATAAATTCCTCTTCCATGCTCTAGCAGTAACAGAGAGTTTAAAGTGCTTAACACTATCTCTATGAAAAATTATGTTCACTGATTTTAGAAAAATCAACATGGAATTTTTTCATAGTACAGTTATAACCTGTTCTAACCAAATCTATTAGCACAATGACTCTATCCTGTGAGAAATACAGACAACTTTATGAAAATATCATCTTGACTCCAAAGACCTACAACAGTAGTTGTCAATTATTGGGATTTCTAAACAATAAATATTGCAAAAATCTTACTAAAGTATCACAATACCATTTAGAATTCATGTTGGTAGTAAAAGTGTGCTTACCCTTAAATAAGATTAAGTCTTTAAAAAATTGAGTTTTAAGGTAATTTTTTAAAAGACAATAAATGGCCCTGGGTGGTTTCTCAGTGGTTAGAACATTGGCCCAGCATATAAATATCCTGGGTTTGATTGCCACTCAGGGCACACAGAAAGAATAACCATCTGCTTCTCTCCCCTCTCTCTGCTTCTTCTCCTCCCACAGCCAGTGGCTCCATTGTTCAAGAGTGACCTCGGGTTCTGAGAATAGCTCTGTTGGTTTGAGCATCCGCCTCAGGTACTAAAAATAGCTCGATATTCGAGCATCTTCCCCGGACAGGTTTGCTGGGTGGATCCCAGCTGGGGCACATGTAGGAGTTTGCCTCATTATCTCCATTTCTCCCACCAAATAAATAATCAAATAAACAAACAAATAAACTATTTACAAATTATTTAAAATTAATTATTTACAAAATATATTTTTGCAAAAGCTATATCAAAATTAATTGCAAAACAGTGTCCAAAACTTTACATAGGGGTTGTTGTATTCCAGAGTTAGTTATAATTTTTACATAAATGATTACCAAAAAAGAAATTTAAGGGTTATAGTTAAAGTTGGCTTACAGTTGGAGCTGTATAATATACTTAAACTACATTTTTATAATTTAAAAACTGTATTTTGATTACTTCCTAAAAACAGTCTTATTATTTTAAATAATACTTTCAAAACATTAAATGATACTGCATAAATTTCTTATTAAATTCAATGTGATGCAGTTCTTTAATATCCATAGACAAATAATTTATAAGTATTAGGTGCAAAAATAAACATATTTACAAACTAGATCCATTTTGAGTACAATTCTAAATATAATTTCTAAAATACAGACAGTAAAATCTTAGATAAGTAAGCTGTTTCTTAATCATTAAAAAACTTTTTTTTTGTTTTTCTTATATTTTTTTATATTTTATTATTATTAATTTTAATGGGGTGACACCAATAAATCAGGGTACATATGTACAATGAAAACATCTCTAGGTTATCTTATCATTCAATTGTGTTGCATACCCGTCACCCAAAGTCAAATTGTCCTCTGTCACCTTCTATCTGGTTTTCCCTGTGCCCCTCCCCTCCTTCCTATCCCACCCTTCCCTCCCTCCCCCCACCCGGTAACCACCACTCTCTTGTCCATGTCTCAGAGTCTCACTTTTATGTCCCACCTATGTATGAAATCCAAACTCTTTTTTAAAAGCATTTTCTGTAAATGTAAAAACTATTCCCTGCCTTACAGCAGGCAACTAGTATCTTGAATCTTGAGATGTCTTTAAATAGCAGTCCCACTCACCTCAAGATCAACTCATTAGTCCCTGAAGAGCAAATCCATCTTTCCTCTATTGAAAACCCCAGTTCTTCTGAAAATACAGGTTCACAATCTTGTTGCTTATTGTCATCAGCAAAATAAACCACAAAAGCATCCAGGTGATCATTAGAATCTGTTTCTACAACATCTTGAATTTGTTTAAGTGTCAGAGCTTCAAGGCTCTGTGGCTTTTCTTCCAGGTCACAATCCACTCCAAGTATAAGACTGGCAACATAGACTTTGTGAAATTAATTGATTTCCTTAACTGATGCCTATAGTTTTTCCACAGGATTTATTTTAAAGCCAAGAGTAGATCCTGTACTTTGCTGAGAACTTTTGATGACAAAAGCTAGATAAAATTGTAAATCTCTATTCTTTACTGACTGAATCTGCAGATATGGTATACTGATGTTAAAACTGTCATTGTATTTGCATGCCACACAATTTTCACATTGGTAATAAAAAAAAGCAAGCCCTGGCTGAATAACTCAGTTGGTTAGAGCATCCTCCAGAAGCACAGATGTTGCAAGTCCAATACCTGATTAGGGCACATTCAGGAACAACACCTGTCTCTTGCCTCTCTCTCTGTCTCTTTTGCAAAACAAACAAAACCCCTAAATTTCCCTGATCGCTGGATAAATTCTACATTCTGTTGATTTTTATCATATACATGTTCTTGTAATCTTAGTTGCTTGTGAACTGGTGCACTTCTCAATTTAAAACCATGATACATTTTAGAAGTTTTATATGCAGTGTGTACTGCAATCATAGAAGTAAAATGTCGAGAACTTCCAGGAACCAAATTAGTGAATATAAACTCAAAACAGGGACTCTTTCATTTTGTTAATATCTAAAGAGCTTCAGTTAGGCCTCATAATTTAGAGTTAGCAGTCCTTGTTGTAATATTCAATATGCAGTTGTAACCAAGAGAATGATTGACTCTGGATAATGCCAGACTGCCAGAGAATTCTTAAATTTGTTGCTTAGAGTCTACCTCTATCCCGAGTATTTCCTTTGGTGTCTTCAGTAGAATCTAAACCAGAGGTCCCCAAACTATGGCCCGTGGGCCAAATTGCGGCCCCCTGAGGCCATTTATCTGGCCCCAGCCACACTTCCGGAAAGGGAACCTCTTTCATTGGTGATCAGTGTACGGAGTACTGTATGTGGAGGCCCTCCAACAGTCTGAGGGACAGTGAACTGGCCCCCTGTGTAAAAAGTTTGGGGACCCCTGAACAATAAAGGCTTCTCCAGGTCTTTTTTTCATTTGTTGCCAAGATATGTCAAAACAGACATTCTGGTCCTCCCAAAGCACATCCCGCACCAACACAGAGACCAAGGTCACGATGGGCCCTCTCCACAGAGGTGGAGCTAAGGTTACGTTTTTTAAAATAAAGAATTTTATAACCCTGGGTAATGTCTTTAGTATTTAAAATAAACATTTAAGAGATGTTTTGGTCTTAAAGGCTTTATGTTATGGAAGTGTACAGAGATATGCAAGCGTGAATCATGTGATATAGATGGGTACTTGTTTATTAACTATTGATGTATGGTAAACTGACCTTTTAGGGTCCTCTTAAAATTGGTATCCAAATACTGGGTCTGCTCATTCTAGTTTAGTATTTAGTGCAGGCTTCTTTTTTTTTCTCAAAAAGAATGTTTATTTTTTTATTTTAATTATTTTTCTGAAGTGAGAAGTGGGGAGGCAGAGACAGACTCCTGAATGCCCCCTATTGGGGTCCACCCAAAATGCCCACAAGGGGGCGATGCTCTGCCCATTTGGGCCATTGCTCTGTTGCAACCGTAGCCATTCTAATACCTGAGGTGGAAGCCATGGAGCCAATCTCAGCGCCCGGGCCAACTTTGGTCCAGTGGAGCTTTGGCTACAGGAGAAGAGAGAGACAGAGAGAAAGGAGAGGGGGAAGGGTGGAGAAGCAGATGGGTGCTTCTCCTGTGTGCCCTGACCCGGAATCAAACTTGGGACTTCCACACACCAAGCTGATGCTCTCCCACTGAGCCACCCGGCCAGGACCAAAGGCTTCCTTTTTTGATATTAACAAACTGCAACATATATTTTTAAAAGGAAAAGTATTAGCATATATTGTTTTCTTTATTACAGCAAACAAAATAATATTCTCAATGTTAAAATGTCTCTTTTCCAAAAATGATAAACTTTCATCAATATTAGCCTACATCATCATTTATAACATCAAATGAATTATAAATTAATGTGATAAGCTTTCTAACAGAAATACTCTTATTTTATTTTAATTTTTTGTATCTTTCTGAAGTGAGAAGCAGGGAGGCAAAGAGACAGACTTCCTCATGTGCTTTACCGGGATCCACCTGGTATGCCCTCTAGGGGGCAATGCTCTTCCCATCTGGGCCATTGCTCCATTGCAACCGGAGCCATTCTAGCACCTGAGGTGGAGGTCACAGAGCCATCCTCAACACCAAGGCCAACTTTGCTCCAATGGAGCCTTGGCTGCGGGAGGGGAAAAGAGACAGAGAGAAAGGAGAGGGAGAAGGGTAGAGAAGCAGATGGGTGCTTCTCCAGTGTGCCCTGGCCAGGAATCGAACCTGGGACTTCCACATGCCAGGCCAAAGCTCTACTGCTGAGCCAACTGGCCAGGGCCTCTAACAGAAATACTTTAAAGTAGTGTTTATTTCTATGTTTTCTTCTATTATTAATTAGAGAGAAGATAAAACTTATAATCTTACTGGAAAAAATAGTATTTCTTCACGTGTATCCCAATAACACTTTAAACATACATTTAAAAACCAACTTTATTTTATTACATTTATTGCTATGTATCTGCTTTCTGTTCAGGTTTCTTGTTCTTTAAGGACAGAGGCAATATTTTATTTATATTTAGATTCTTGGAACCCAGGTTAGTGGCTGATAGTCAGGTCTTCTATAAATAGCTGTAGATTATCTTAAGTGAATTTGTTTTTTAAATCTCAGTAGCCAGTTAATGCTTTTTTTTTTTAATAATTAAAACTTTTTTTTTTTTTTTTTTTACAGGGACAGACAGAGAGTCAGAGAGAGGGATAGATAGGGACAGACAGACAGAAACGGAGAGAGCCGAGAAGCATCAATCATTAGTTTTTCGTTGCCGTTGCAACACCATAGTTGTTCATTGATTGCTTTCTCACATGTGCCTGGACTGTGAGCCACCCCTTGCTGGAGCCAGAGACCTTGGGTCCAAGCTGGCGAGCTTAGGCCCGTGCTTAAGCTGGCGACCTCGAGGTCTCAAACCTGGGTCTTCTGCATCCCAGTCCAATGCTCTATCCACTGTGCCACCACCTGATTAGGCAATAATTAAAACATTTTTGAAACATTCACTTTCTAGCACTGTGTTCTAGGTATCACATATGAATAAAGCATTGCTTCTTCTCTCAATAACTGTTTATTTACTGAGAGCCTGAGTGCCTAGTACAGCCAGACATGCAGAGATATATAAGACCTGAGCGCTTTTCAAGTAGCTCATTATCAGTATTTATTAGGGAAATGAAGCATCTTACTAGCTGTATGACTTTGGTAAGTTACCTGAGTTCTTTAGGCCTAGGTTTCTATAGTTATTATTGTGAAAATAATAGTCCCTATTTCAAGGGATTTTGTGAGAATTTAATAACTTGATAAAAAACACTTCAGTGCCTGACAGGTAGTAAATAGCTGGTAAATGTTAGCTATATAACTTTTATGAAAAATTAGCCAATAATATGATCTAGGTTGCAATAACCAGATGAGTTATGAGGCTGGTAAATCAGACTTGAATATTTAATGACTATTATAAAATTTACTTATCTATGTGACCATATCTTGATCTATTTTTATATTAAAGTTCCATACATATTTTATTTCTGGAGTAATAATTTACAAAAACAATATAATATGATTACATATTCTAGTAATATGTTATCTTCCTAAGAATCATGAATGCAAAAATGCTTGGATGTGGGATTCTGGGAGGATGGGGCCTTGGCCTCACACTCCCATCCTGGCAAATACAGCTAGCTGTCCAGAATAGTCAAGGGCTGACCTTGGCAATCTGAATAGATTCCACACACAATGAGACATCAAGTCTCTGAAAGAAGGTGCAGGTAGGAGAAAAACATAAGTGGGAGTTGCTGGAGGAATGTGGAGAGGGTGTGGGGGGAGAGCCAGCCATCCTGGACACAGATGGTGCGGGGAGAATGTGTCTGCTGTTTGCAATGTGCGGCAATGAGAGAGGCGAGCTGTCCCTTGCACGGTGCTCTCTCAGGATGGGT
The DNA here is from genome assembly GCA_037038555.1 of Rhynchonycteris naso. Lineage (NCBI taxonomy): Eukaryota > Metazoa > Chordata > Mammalia > Chiroptera > Emballonuridae > Rhynchonycteris > Rhynchonycteris naso. The sequence goes on from CM073000.1 coordinate 172,163,518, forward strand.
GTGCCCATGTTGGGCTAAGATTATACTTGGACTTGTGAACTGAGAGGCCTTCTGCCACTTACATCAACAAAAGAGCAGGCTAAGGGGGCCCTGGCTGGTTCGTTTAATGGATAGAGGCATCAGCACAGCATACAGACATCCCGGGTTTGATCCCCAGTCAGGGCACACATGAGAAGTGACCATTTGCTTCTCTTCTTCTCCCTCTCCCCCTTCTCTCCCTCCTCTCCTCTCGCAGCCAGTGGCTCGACTGGTTTGACTGTCAGCCCCGGACGAAGAGGCAAAGAAGATCACTGACTAGCCACTGAAAGGAAAATCCCTGCTCTGACTGTCAGCACACAGGAAGGACTAGACAGTTCCACAGAAATGCTGAAAACCAGCATGTTATTAACATAAATAGGCAGAGAATAGTCACACAGCACTTGAAGAGAACATTGCAGCCCTGGTAGAAGAAAAAGCTAAATTGGAAAACTACCATAAACCTCTATTATGGAGGTGGAGCTAATTACGTAGGCAGTGGAAGAAACCTAAATAAAATACAATTAAAACTCTTTAAGGGATATAATTATAGGACCAGAGAAAGTCCTGGAGTTGAAAATAATGATTTTCCAATTTAAAAATTTGAAAGAGGAATGTGAAAACAAAGAGTTTGGTAACTGCTGAGACTGAATCCATGTTTTAGAAGAAGAAATGTAATCAAAAGTAAAATTTCCAAACTGGTCATCATTGGTGAGAGAAACAGGAGAGAATGATCCAGGAGGAGAGAGAAAGAAACCATGGAGACACAACGATCCAATAAATACTTGAAGAAAGCTCCCATAAACTCTTCACCTCTACAATGTGAATCTTCCAGATGTTCAGATCTTTCATTTAGGTAGGAAGGGCTCCACTGGGTTAATGAAACAGAAGTCATGGAAAAAGTATACAGAGACATAGCCAGGTGGACTCTCTTAACTGTTAAGGATAGAAGAATAGACTTTAAATGATCCAAGCAGAATGCTTCCAAAGACAATGAGATTAGGTTGAATAGAGAGAGTATAGGGCAGGTGCAGGAATGGGGAGGCCAAGGTGGGAAAAGCAAGCCTGTCTGAAAAATTGGGTTGGGTAGCTGCCCCCTGTGCTCCTGCAGCATCAGCTGCCCCTCTGCCCCAGACAGATGGCTACTGGACAGCAGCGTTAACTAGCTCCCACTCCATGCTGCTAGAGATCTCTGACCCAATTAACTTAACCAGGAAGAATCAGTGGCAACAGGAAGAAGAGACAGAGCCTATGTGTGATAGACTGGCACAGGATAAGCTACAGATCCCAAAGCACTAGTTTATCATTTTCTATTGAATTGCTATCAAAGAATCAGCAAAAATGTGATCAAAATTAGAGGCCGTGATCAGCAGCCAAGATTAGAGCTCTCCCCTTTCCTGTTGAAGACTAATTAAACTGCTATAAGCTGTTGACTGATGGTGAGGAGTACTTCTTCCTGTGTGCATGGCCTGGACTTCTTTGTGGATGATAAAACAATAGAAAAAACCACATATGCCACAAAGTGACCCTTCTACCACGGTGTATTTAATGATTGGTGTATGATTGAGAGATCATACAGGCACATGTAGAGAAAAGCCAAAATAATTAATTCTTTTGCTTCAGATTGAATATCTAAATCTCATGTGTAACAATAAAGAAGAGGGTTTTAGTTCTTTCTGTGCCCTGATGATTTATGTATTAACAAATTATCTAAAATTGGATGAAATTTAATAATTCAAGATAATAATGCTTGAAATGCAAGAACTTTTTAAATTTTTCACATTTATTATACTTTGAGGAGAAAATACAAAAGGAACAAATGTTGTTTCTTAAAATATTTTTTTAACTCTCCTTATGATGTTGCCTACATATTCATGACATTCTAGCTATTATTATTTTTAGAAATTTGCTATCATTCCCCCAAAATATCGGGAGAAATTTTTTTGGGAGGAGCGGGGGGTAAGTGCTTTTGGAACTTAGAAACTGATACAGACAATCCTGCTTTCAGTGTATTTGTCTAGTAATCTGTTGGCTCCTGAGCTGGTGATAAAAGAAATGAGGTCAGTGTGAAGTGGAGGTTTTCTCAGTTTGTGTTGCGATTTTTCTTAGTCAAAGAGGGCCAAACTAGGGGGAGTCAAAGTGTAGTCTCCAAAAGGAAAGGGGAAACTTGAATCTCGGGTACTGTTTAATCAGTATTTCTAGGCAGTGATGGTCAACCTTTTTATAAAAACCGCCCACTTTTGCAGTGCTGGTCAACCTGGTCCCTGCCGCCCACTAGTGGGCATTCAGCTTTCATGGTGGGCCAATCATGGCGCCGTTTGGTTGACCAGCACTGCAAAATGGGCGGCTTTTATAAAAAGGTTGACCATCACAGTTCTAGAGAAAGGCTTATCCCGACCAAACATACAGAATAGAATTATTCTATATCTATTACCTTGCTTGTCTTCTAGAGGCTGAGTATCTGGAGATAACTTATTTAACCTTTTTCTTTATTTCTTTATTGTTTGTATTTCCAAATAGACTGTAAGCTCCATGCGGGCAAGATTTTTTTCCGTTTGGTTTAGTGCTGTATAACCAGGAACACTCAATAGTATTTGAAACTGTGGGAAACAGGCAAAGTTCTTATAGACTAAGGTTTAGTTTAAGACTAAGCCTTTCCCATCCTTTTAATACTAAGATCTTTTCAACATCCTTCTAATACTAAGATCTTCTCAAAACTAAGCTTTTCCCCACACCCTTGACTCTTGCATGATGGGGGGATGGTGCTCTCTTATGAGGAATCCCATTTATGCCTCAGATAAGTGGCTTTGTATCAGAGACTTTCTTATTTGTATTTTGGCTTAAAGACTTTAATTTTCTATGCTATATAATAAAACAGACCGAGGGGCTCTCTCTGCTCTGTTCCTGCCATCAGCATTGCAGAGGCCTCCTGATCCCATCCTCTTTTCTCCATGAGTCTCTTTTCTTAATTCTGTGCCATTCTCCCAAAGGACCTGGAACTATTAGCTGCACTGGTTCATGGTATGGAACATGACAGGGGTTTCAATAAATATTGACTTTTTGTTTGAATAAATGGATGAATGAATGAATAATGGCTTCTGCTAACATTGGCAATGCTGATTTGGCTCTGTTCTCTTTATCATTCTTTTTACGTGACTTGGGAATGTTGCTCTTTCTGTCCCATCCTACAATTGCAGTAATTTATGATGAAAAACTGCAAGTTCAGGAAACTGGCAATCTAAAGGAGGATAGGATAGCAAGAGCCTGTCTGTCTAGGAAAATATTTTTTTCTTTCATTTCAGAGGTCATGTCAGGTTTCTGATACTTTGTCAACATAGCCAGGAGCCCCAGGTCCAGAAGTTTTGAATGTGAAGAGTATTTTCATTGTATTTTTTTTATATAAATCAGAAATTGTCTGGATATTGCTAGGAAGTGCATTTTAATTAGAAATGTCACAATCGACCTCTCTCACTCTCCGCTCCATGAACTGTATGTACATTACAGCCAAGTTGTACTAGTTGCTGGTCTTTTCCCTCCAGCCCTGACCATCTTTTTCCCTGCCCTCCCCCCATTGCTGCCTTTGTCCCTGTGGCAACTCCTGTAACATGTGTGCAAAAGTCATGCCTTCAACAGGCTGCTCTCAGTAAATAATTTGAGTGCTAGAGGGAAACTAAGAAAAACCTTACTATGTAAAATGAGGGACTCTACTGGGATGTTTTTGGCTCGAAGACTCCCATTGGCCTAACCTAAATTTCCTTAGAACTGCATTTGGACCAGACCTGCACCAAGCTAAAGAGAGTCCACAACCCAGCTGGACCTAGGTAAAACTAGACCTTGTAGAATCTCCTGTGTGCAAACGTGTGGCCTGCTTTCAGGAGAACTCTGGTTCTCTCACTGAAATCCATGGCTCCCTCCTTTCCTTGGGTTCAGCCTGGTGGTCCTACTGATATGCAGGTCAATGTTTAATAATCAGCTCTCTGAAAAAAATTATAAGGCACTGATTTGTAGCATTTTCCCATTGCTACGGTATAAGTACTCCCACCCTGGCCAACCTGAAGCCACAAACACGACATCACTGGATGTGGAGTTAGGAAGAGATGCCCAGTAGCCCAGCATTACGTAGTATCTCCACAAAACAGTCACAGTAAATGTAATAACATCCAGGGCATAACTAATAGTAAAAGGTAGTAAAATAATTTAAATTGCTGACTTTTAAGTGTTACCTTTTAAAATATAAATCACTATATTGTACATGTGTATACCTTAATTTTAATAATGCTGTATTTAACAATTGGCTCACAGAATTCCTGAACATTTAACAATTGGCTTTCACAAGCCGACGTGAGCTGCTTCGGCCCATCACTGTGCTACAACAACCCTGATTCCTGATGGTCCACGCAGGGGACCATATCTCAAAACACTGACATTAATTCACACAAGGAGCTGAGAGGACATTTTCTCTTACCTTTCAATTTTACATCTAGAAAAACTGAGGCCCATTATGTTTATACATTCCAGTAAGCATTTATTTACTGAAAATCATGAGCTGTCTTCTCAAATATATACATTTTTGATGGGCTCATTTTACCGGAGATAGATAATAGGAACTGGATATTTTCTTTCTTAAAAGATCCTCAGGCTAATTTGGCCATGAAGAAGTCTCTTCTCGTTAGTGTCTTTCCTGCAAAGCATTGAATTGAAGGATGACTTTACTCAAAGGTCCTGTGTTCCTTATAATATATATACTCTTAACATGACAACTTATTTCTGAATTGTCATTTGAAACAAACACACTTATTCCCAAAGCTACTTAATGATTCCATTGTTTATAACTACATACCTAGTTCTTGAACTTTGTAATAGAACACACTTGAGACTTGTTCCAAGATGGAGGCCCAATTAACAGCATTAAAAATGAATGACTATGTCATAAAAACTGGATTAACGGTTTTCTTCACAGTGCACTAGTTTGAAAAAGCGTCACTTTAATATTTCTATTCACTAAATAGCTGGGCATTGATAAAAGCAACTGCTGTTCTTTATGCTTGAATCCTGGCTGCCAATTTGTTTTTTTTTTAAATGTCCTGAATGTTTTATTTGTGTTGCAGGTAGATTTTATTTCTGGCAGAAAATAAACTATCTCTGAGTCACTAGACAAAGATAATTTTAAAATACCAGAATGTAAGGCAGGAGTTTTTTTTACTAGTCTGAGATATTAAAAGAAAACCTGACAGCTTAAGCTGAAATGTTGATCTCTAGAAAGAATGTGTTATTTTAAAAATAAAGGAAGGAAAAAATATGCAGAGGCTCAAACTATTTTTATTTTCCTTTGGAGAAAAAGTATATGGTAGTTACCAATGAATACCCTTAAACTTGGAATGAGGAGTCATGTGGCTATATTAATTATCAGAAAATGGCTTTTGTTATTAAAAGAGTGACATTTCCTTAGTAGGGTAACTGATTCTTTTATGAGTTCAGCACCTGATTAGGGTTCCATTATGTGATTTTGATTGAATAAACAAATATAAGGTCATTATGTACTTCATTAAATGCTTTAGACACTTTAAAAGCAAAAGTCAGTATTAAGTACATGAATAGTAAAAAGCCATAGTACCATTAAACAAAACCTGAAAGATTAAGCATGATCTAGTATAGCATTGTCATGTAACTCTATATCAGTGGTTCTTAATCTTTTTTGAGGTACCGAACCCACCAGTTTCATATGTGCATTCACCGAACCCTTCTTTAGTGATAAATAAAATATTATTTATTTCCAAATTCAAGACATAGGTATAAGTATTTTTACTGGTGCACAAAATGAGTCATGCATGAACATCACCTTGCTCAAAGAACAAAACCAACAAAGTGCATGAACACACAACAAATTATGGTATTACTTTATTCTGACCTCCGCGGCAGAGGCTTCTCTGAACCCCTGAGACCGACTCATCGAACCCTTAGGGTTCGATAGAACCCAGGTTAAAAACCACTGCTCTATATATTATATAAGACAAACTTCCTTTTTGACTTTACTGGTTCTAAAGACAGATTGATAGAAGCCAAGACAACATCTCTTAGACTAATCTTGTCACCAGAAAAGGTAACTTCAAGGAAAACATTTACTTGGGTGTTAAAGTCCTGAATTATTCAAGTTTTACATTTTTAATTTTATTTATTTTAAAGTCAAACTTATTGGGGTGACATTGGTTAATAAGATCATATAAATTTAAAGTGTACATTTCTCTGATATAGATTGTATATTGGATTATGTGCCCACCACCCAAAGTCATCTTCCATCACCATATATTTGGCTCCCTTTACCCTTTGCTACCCACTCTTCCCTCTGGTAACCACCATACTGTTGTCTGTGTCTATGAGTTTCAATTATACATCCCCCAGATGAGTGAAATTGTATGGTTCTTTGCTTTTTCTGACTGACTTATTTTACTTAGCATGATATTCTCAAGGTCCTTCCATGTTGTCACAAATGATATTATTTTATCTTTCCTAACGGCTAGGTAGTATTCTATAGTATAAATGTACCACATCTTCTTTATCCAATCCTCTATTGAAGGATACTTGGTTGTCACCATGTCTTGGCCCCCATGAATAATGCTGCAGTGAACATAGGGGTGCATATGTCTTTGCAAATAAGATAACCAAAAGATGTGTATACGGGCAAATAATTTTTGACAAGGGAGGTAAAAACACAAAATGAATCATTCACTTAAAAAAAAACTAGACTCCCTACTTTATAGTCAGAATCTTATATTGTCAGAAATTGGTTCAGAGGCTAAGGGAACACAAGTTCTCCAAGAAAACCTCAGAGAAATTGGAGAAAACCAGCAACTTCCCTGGGAAGCAGCCGCCCCTTAATAATCACGGAGCTGGTTGGTGACTTCAGCTCTTATGGGTGTAATCAGCCGGAACCAAAATCCTCTGGTTGCAGTAGATTTTTTTCTTGACACTTTTACTCACAGCTGTTCTCAGCATCTTATTACTTCAAGTATGCAAAAGTGGAGTGTTGCTTGTACATAACCATCACTTCATTGATTAGAACAGAAGTCTTATAGCATTTATAAGATAGATGTTTGATTTGACTTCTCTCTGCTAGTCTATGAAGAATCATTTCACCCTTCCCGGAACTCCTCCCCGCCTTGCCTCCCATCCACCACATACAGACCACCCCATCTCTTCCAAGCATTGCCTAATCATGCAAAGATTTTGCTCCTGTATTTAAAGAATTCTGATCTCATTTGATGGTTAGTCACAGTCATTATTTAAGCCTCCATATTTATTTATCTTATCTTCTCTCTATACACCTTACTATCTTCATTGTCTAGTTTTGCAGTGCTATAGACGAGGCTTTTATTGTGGCTACTGCAATTTTTTTCTGGGACTGAGAGGGATATACTTGAAATGATACCCAAATTAGTATCATTTGCAAATGATAGAAACAAGAGGGAATGTGAAGTTGTTAGGATTGCTAACAGATTTCCACTATTGACACTTTGTGTGATCTTTTCTTTTAAATTTTTAAAAAAGATTCTATTAATTCATTTTAGAAAGGAGAGAGAGAGAGAGAGAGAGATGGGGGGAGGAACAGGAAGTATCACCTCTCATATGTGCCTTGACCAGGCAAGCCCAGGGTTTTGAACTGGCAACCTCAGCCTTCCAGGTTGATGCTTTATCCACTGCGCCACCACAGGTCAGGCTGAAGCTTTTTTAAAATTATTATTATTTATTTTAGAGAGGGGAGAGAGAGAAGGAGGGGAGAGAGAGAAGGAGGGGAGGAGCAGGATGCATCACTTCCCATATGTGCCTTGACCAGGTAAGCCCAGGATTTTGAACCAGTGACCTCAGCGTTCCAGGTCAGCACTTTATCCCCTGCACCACCACAGGCCAGGCACCTTGTGTGATCTTAATCAAGGTAATTTATTTCACTTGACTCTAGTTTATGCACCTGAAATTATACTGACACTTTTCTCCATAGAACTGACATAATATATAATATTTAAAAACTCCAACTATAACATAACATAAAATAGCTTTAATAGTTACTAAAATATTTTGTTGAAACTCAGATTTGCCAAAATTATTATTGTAAAAGCATCAAGAAGGAAGAGACATAAAGGTAAATTTTCTGGAATGATCAGAATGGCATAAAATATATTGCTTGGCTGATTGTTTACCCAATAGATTCTTACAGAATGGGGTCATGAGTATAACCATGGAAAGGAGAGATTAGTGGCCCCAAATCCTAATTTAACCTATTCATCTCTGAGATGAACTTTCTAGGCAGACCTGCTAAAATCATTTTACCTTCCTCCATATCAAGGACACCTGGAGTTTCCAGCACCTGACCTCATCAGATTAAAAAAGGGATGGAAGAAAGTGTCCGTGAGATAATTTCTGGAAAGGTCCTAACCTTCTTGGAATAATGCTGCTATAAAAACAGCAAATATAAAATGAACACAGGGCTAATCTCATGTAAATAAAATAAAATTTAAAAATAAATTAACGAATCTTATTTTTTAGAACAGTTTTAGGTTTACAGCAAAACTGAGTAGAAAGTACAGAGTTCCCATATGCTTCCTTCTCCTACGTGTAAAGCTTCCCCAATATTGACATCCTGCGCCAAAGTTACAAGGGAGGAGCCTATGCCGACACGTCGTTATGACCCCAAGTTTACATTAGAGTTCACTCTAGGTGTTTGACATTCTCTGGGTTTTGACAAATGTATAATGGCCTGTGTCCACTATTGTAGTATTATACAGGATGCTTTCACTGCCCTAAAACTCCTGTGTCCAGCTATTTACCACTGCTCCCTGCTGACCGAGGGCCATGAGAGGTAATCTGTGGGCTGATTCCCAGGGCAGCATCAAGGTAGACAATGAATTCACATGATTCCCAGGCACCCACTGATCCTGTTACTGCCTCCATAGTTTTGCCCTTCCTAGAATGTCATAGAGTCGGAATCATACAGTGTATAGCCTGCTTGGATTGGCTTCTTTCACTTGGCAATATGCATTTAAGATTGCCTCCATGTCTTCTCATGGCTTCACAGCTCCTGTCTTTTCAGTGCTGAATGTTGTTTAGATGTACTACAGTTTGTCTAGTCACCCGCTGAAGGGCATCTTGGTTGCTTCCAAGTTTTGCAAATTATGAATGAAGCTGCTATAAACATCTATGTGCAGGTTTTTGTGTGGACATAAGTTTTCAGTTTATTTGGGTCAACGCCAAGGAGTGCCACTGCTGGATCATATGGCAAGTATGTTTCGTTTCATAAGAAACTGCCAAATTGTCCTCTGATGTGGCTGTGCCATTTTGCACTGTCACCAGTAACAAATGAGAGCTCCTGTTGTTCCACATCCTTACCAGCAATTGGTGTTGTCAGTGCTCCAGATTTTGGGCATTCTAACAGGTGTGTGGTGGTATCTCATTGTTGTAACTTGAATTTCCGCAATGACATATGCTGTAGCCATCATTTCAGGTGTTCATCAGACACCTGTATATCTTCTTTGATAAGGTGTCTTTAAAAATCTTTGGTCCATTTTTTAATCACTTGTTTATTTTTTTGTTGAGTTTTAAAAGTTCTTTGTATATTTTGAATGGCACTCTTTTTCAGGTGTCTTTCGGGTACCTTTACTCCCTGTCTGCCCTTGTCTTAGTCTTAACATCGCCGTTCACAGAGTAGAAGTTTTTAATGAACTTCAGCCTTTTTTTTTTCACAGATTGTACCTTGACGATGTATCTGAAAGTCATCATCTTATCCAAAATAATCCAGTTTTTCCCTGTTATCATCAAGGAGTTTTATAGTTTTGTATTTTACATTGAGGTCTATGATCCATTTTGAGTTCATTTTTGTGAAAGGTCTTTGCCTAGATTTCTTTTGCAAGTGGATATTCAGTTGTCCCAGCACCAGTTGTTGGAAACACTATGCTCCATTATATTACCTTTGCTCTGTTGTCAAAGATCTGTTAACTGTATTTACATGGGTCTTTCCTGGGCTCTCTATTCTGTTCCATTGATCTATTTCTCGGCTCTTTCACCAACTATCTCCATTTCATCTGTGATTGACATTAATTTGAGGGAAACTCTCAGATATTATTGGCTAAACATTGTTTTTCTTCTTGTCTCTTTCTTTTTCTCCTATGCCCATTGTGTGTATGTCATACCTTTTGTAGTAGTCCCACAGGTTTCAGAAATTTTATTTTTCTGCTTCTTTCTCTTTGCTTTTCAGTTTGAGAAGTTTCTAGTGCCCTACCCTCAAGCTAAGAGATGCTTTCCTCGGCTGCGTCCAGTTTGAGCCCATTAAGTACAATCTTCATTTGTTACAGTGTTTTGTTTTGTTTTTAACCTTTGCATTTCTTTTTTGTTCTTCCTTAGAATTTTTATGTCTGCTCACATTATCCACCTGTTGTTCCATATTGTCTACTTTGTCATTAAATCCCTCAGCATTATTAACCATGGCTTTGTAAAATTCCTGATCTGATCATCTCAACATCGATGTTATATCTGACTTTGGTCTAATGCTTGCTCCGTCTCTTCAAACTTTGCTCTTGCCTTTTACTATGTCTTATAAGTTTTGTTGACAGGTGAACATAATATATTAGGTAAAAGAAATTAGGGTGAACAGGAGCTGTACTATATGGTAAGGTGTGGGGACCTGGAAGTGACCTATAACCCTGTGATGGCTCGTCTGTTCCTGAGCCTGTGTCCCCAGGCCATGAACTTCACGAGTGTTCCTGAGTTCCCTTCTGGCTCCTGTTGGGTGGGGCAGGCTGAAAGGCTGAAAACGGGTATTCCACCTTCCCCGTGGGCAGCTAGGCTCTGGTAACATAGTTTCACCTGAGGTCAGGCCTTATTAAGATGAACAGAGCGTTCTGGGGTGTTTCAAAATGGCTCCTTTCCCCCTTGCCCTGTGGGAGTGCGAGGGGTTCTTCTCTACTGTTCTCTGTGAGAACAGGCTGAGTTTGCAGCCTCTAACTTACAGAAGCGTGGACACCCCTGTGCCAGGGTCCCTGGAGTTGCTCTCCGCCTAGCGACTTGTCCTTCTCGAGCCTCCCGCAGTTGGGTCATCGCGGTTCAGGCTTTCCTCCCTCGCAGGCTCCTGCTCTGGTAGGTCGTGACTCTTTTTATTCCCGTCTGTCTCTCCACATTTGGGAGCAGTGGTTGGCCCTGGGACCTCACTTCTCCAATGGAGCTGAGAAAAGTTGTTAGTTACGAGTTTGTTCAGCTTTTACTGGTTGTAAAGTGGCGTGGTGACTTCCAAGCTCTTTATGTAGGGGGCTGGAAAATGGAAGTCTGCATTATCATTTTTATGCCAAAGAAATGAATACATCCTAAAATTATGGGTGTGAAATTGAGGTGCAGAATAAATACTGAATTCTTTCTTCTTGAGTATGCAAAAGACGCTTAGTCCTTGGTTCGATACTATACTTAGAAGGGCCTAAAAAAGAAATATGCATTAGTAAGAATTTTCAATGATTAACATTTCATCTTTTTTATCCTTTTAATAAGAGAAGAAATGTGCATTTTGAAAGTTTTATTTTTATCATTGTATGTAATGGTATTTATATATGGTGTGTGGAATATTATACATTAAAATTATTTTTACTTTTTGGAAGCTTCTATTCTAAATCAAATTATCTTTCTTTTATGAAGCAGCCATTCTTTCTGGTGTATGATAGAAAAACTAAAAGAAAAAGGGCTAATGTCTTTTCCTCAGTACCTACTAGGCTTAGAATCCATTCAAAGTTTTAAAATGGTAAAATGCAACTATGCACTCTTCAAAGAATAAGAGTCACAATATTTATTAAAATAGTCATTAAAATAAATGTAAGCAATATGCTTCCTCTGCTTGAGTCAAACTACTGCATATTCTCTTGAAAGACTGTAAAATTCATTCAAACTGCCCAATTCTCCCCTTATCTTCTGTTTTCCTTATCCATACATATATGAAATAATGGCTAAATTCTTTCCTGTCAGGACACTGCTAGTAAATAAATCACCTTCTATTTTAAGCAATAAGTTATTTCATTTATTTGTTATCAAAGCACCCAAATAGTTGCATACATTGATAAGACAAACCCAATAGAAATAGGAGTTAAATATCACTATACACCTTTTATTTCTTTGCAATTATCTTCAGATATCTTATTCAACGGTCTCATGACTTTTCAATACTAACTATCATTTGTGCTTCGGCTAGCAGAGAATATTTTGCCCAGATTCAAAATCATACGATCAATTCCAAGGTTTTCAAAGATATTATCGTGGCCTAAATGAAAATGAAGTGTGGTCATTTATCACTTTTGAAAACTAAAGATTCTTTACCATCCTTCAGCATATCCATGAGATGGGGCCAGGCTTTTTCATGACTAACCCACAGCTCAAAGCTTACATTGGAGTGTATTGTATTATTGTGTCCACACAGATATAATGCCCCATGGCTCTGCTATTTGTTTTTTCTTAGCACCATAAAGTTTCTGTGAGGTAGGCAATATGAAATACAGAAAGTCTAAGCTCATGATAACTTGGCAGCTTCTATTGTAGGGCTTTGAGTTCTTCTAGCTCAAAGCCAACAGTGTGGTGATTGCCTGAGTTGGGGGGCATTGGGGGGAGAAAGGAATAGAAGGGATGAATGGTGATGGATGGAGACTTGATTTAGAAGGGTGAGCACAGATGATGTGTTGTAAAATTGTGCACCTAAAACCTGTATAATTTTGTTAATCAGCATCACCCAAATAAATTCAATTTAATAAAAAGAAACCAAAGGGGTTATGCAGGAAGTTCACTTCTGCCTCAGTACAAACTCAGGAAGGAGCAGAAATCCTTTCAAATTTGGAATGAGGAACCTAAACTCTTGCCATTGATTTGTATCCAGTTAGAGGAGATACTCAGCACAGACTAATAAGCTAATATAAAAATGTATCCTGAGCCTGAGCAGGCGGTGGTACAGTGAATAGAGCATTGGACTGGGATGCGGAGAACCTAGGTTCAGAGCCCCAAGGTCACTGGCTTCAGTGCGGGGTCGTCTGGCTTGAGTGTGGGATCATAGATGTGATCCCATGATCATTGCCTTGAGTCTAAAGTTGCTGGCTTGAGCAAGGGCTCACTTGCTCTGCTGTAGCCCCCTGATCAAGGCACATATGAGAAAGCAACCAATGAACAGCTAAGGTGCTGCAATAAAAAATTGATGTTTCTCATCTCTCTCCCTTCCCGTCTATCTGTCCCTGTCTGTTACTATCTCTGACTCTCTCTCTGTCAAAAAAAAAAATGTATCCCACAAACATCTGAGGAGTGCTCTCTAACCGAGCAAAGACCCATATGTGTGGACACCAAGCTCAAGGAAGACTCAGAGAGGTAATAGCAGTTTGCCCTGAACCTTTGCTCACTTCCATTCTGGCTTGGCTACAAGCACGTATGCCAAAACTAAAATGGGAAGATATGCCTGGATCAGTGGTTCTTAACCTGGGTTCTATGGAACCCTAGGGGTTCGATGAGTTGGTCTCAGGGGTTTAGAGAAGCCTCTGCCGCAGAGGTAAAGACATACTTGTGTAAAGTCGTGATGACACACCCCGCTTGGCCATCAATGCTGCAGAGGATCACGTTACATTGCTTGGCCAACCAGTGCTGCGGGGAATTTAGTGCACGCAGTAGTCAATGGCTGTCGTAGTTATACGTCGTGTGGTTTCTTTCTTAATATTTTAATTCATACTAAATATGTCGAGCACAAACAGAAAGTGGTCAGATGAATATGTACAACATGGATTCACATGTATCACGGAACGGGATGAGAGTTAGCATACTATCTGCATGACATGCAATGCCAAGTTGAGCAACTCTAGTCTCGCACAGGCAAAACTAAATTTGGAAAAAAAAAATCATATTTTATTTATCACTAAAGAAGGGTTCGGTGAATGAGCATATAAAACTGGTGAGTTGGGTACCTCAAAAAAGGTTAAGAACCACTGGCCTGGATCTAAAGAATACCTTAGATGTCTGGCCTTGAAATAATTGTAAATTTTTAATAAAAGGCAATTAATTTTAAAGGTTTTGACACTTTTTAAAACAAAGGTTGGAACTTGGATTATGCCGCAACTGTCTTGTTGTATACCATTGGGAATATAAATTGATATTCATCTCTAAACTTACTAACCTTTCATCATTAGGGAAATAACCCAAGTCCTGAATGGAGATTCTTTAAAAGGGACTCAAAGATACTTATTTCATGGACTTGACAAGAATTTAATTCAATTATCAAGGCAGTTTATAGGGTCAAAAACGATAAGGGAACCTTACAGAGTGGTTCCAAGAATTTATCTGAAACCAATTCTGTATTTCCATCACATTTATGACTGAGGGTGTGTTATAGGAGTTATAACTTAGAACATATATGCTCAAGTACATTGTTATAAGATTGGTAAACATTTGTTGGGGTTGATAAACTGGTAAAAAAAAATCAGCGAAAATAACTTACTTGGTCTTACAATATGTTTTAAACCCAAAGTCTGTCATCTTATTTATTATTTTATGACTATTTATAGTTAATTTATTTTTTTTATTTACTAATTCAGTACTTGCTCATTGTAAATTGCTTCAGTCCAGAAAATAAAATAAAATCACCTTCCAGAGACAGCTGTAAGAACATTTTGTTCTTAAACATACAACACAAAAAATCTTACTGTAGATACTGTTTTGCTATCTTTTATCACTGAGTATTTTTTATCATTAAATATTCTTTGATAGCATATTTATAATAGTCTGCTAACCCATTCTATTTATTCATACAATTTACTTATCTTTGGATATTTACGTTGTTTCTAAATTTTCATTAGATATTATAGGGCAGCACTATAACAAAGATCCCTTTAAGCCTTAATCATCACCTTATGAAAAATGTTTAAAAGTAGAAGTTCTGGGTCAAAGACAAAATAAAAGTCTGAAGTATCTAATGGCTGTTGCTCTATTTTTCTCTGCAAGGTTTAGTATCAATATATCTATGTATGCACCTTTTAAAAGAGGTTGGGGAAGCCAGACCAGGTGGTGGCGCAGTGGATAGAGTGTCGGACTGGGATGCGGAAGACCCAGGTTCGAGACCCCGAGCTTGCCAGCTTGAGTGCAGGCCCATCTGGCTTGAGCAAAAGCTCACCAGCTTGGACCCAAGGTTGCTGGCTCCAGCAGGGGGTTACCAGGTCTGCTGAAGGCCCACAGTCAAGGCACATGTGAGAAAGCAATCAATGAACAACTAAAGTGTCGCAACGAAAAACTAATGATTGATGCTTCTCATCTCTCTTCCTTCCTGTCTGTCTGTCCCTATCTATCCCTCTTTCTGACTCTCTCTCTGTCCCTGTAATAAAAAAAAAGAGAGAGAGATTGGGGGAAGCAAGTGGTTAGTGAATCCCCATTCCACAGTAAGCAAATGACTAGTCTTCTTATTTGAAAGTTTCTGAGATTGATGCAAGATTGAACAGAGTTTAGATTAATGTCTGGTGACAGATGTCAACTTGTAGGCAATGCATCTAATGGAAGGTACCAGTTTCTTTTCCTTTTCCTCTCTCCCTTCCTCCTCTTTCTCAAAGAGAGCCAAGTTTTTCTTATGTAGAAGGATAAATACTGAAGGCAAAAGCACCTACAAAGCCTCTTGCTTGCTGGTGCTTAGGAGCATAAGAAATTAATGAGGAGGAGCTAATTAGCAGCAAAGGGACTAATGATGAAAGCAGTAAAAAAGAGGTTTAGGGAAGGAAAATTAGAGTGGTCGCGTGTTTGTTTATAGTGCACATTAAGGTGCAGACTTTTGATCAGGAGGAATGGTCAACATTGGAGAAGGGGACTTAGAAGGAGGCTCCTTTCCTTACCTTTGTTTTCTCTGATTATTAGTTAAATGTATAGCAAAAATTACCGGAAAAAACCAGTAAGGCTAGATTTCCAAGGGGCCTTCAGACTTCAAAGACTCTACCAACCCACTTTGTCAAGACTTCATGCATTAAAGGACTGAACACTTTAGAAAAGGAATGGCTAAAGGACACTGAGGGGATGGGGTGAGTAGGTTATAGAAGACAGGCATGTGAGGTGTAAAAATTTGGGGTTTAAATGGCAAAAAAACAGCAAGAAAGCAAAGAAAACAATATTTTAAATGAGGTATTTTCTGGGTTATTACAATTTTCCAAGTGAATCTTTTAAAACAATTATTGTGTGATACCATAAATCACACTATAAGTTAATGATTAAAGTCAAATGGGAAAAATGAATTATTATTATTATTTTGAGAGAGAGAGAGAGAGAGAGAGACAGGAACATTGAGCTGCTCCTGTATGTGCCCTGACTGGGGAATTGAACGAGCAACCTTTGTGCTCTCATATGATGCTTCAACCAACTGAGCTATCTGTCCAGGTCTTAATTTTTATTGATTTCTTCTTCTTCTTCTTCCTTCTTCTTCTTCTTTTCAAGGTAGAGAGAGAGAGAGAAAGGGGAGGGGGAAGGGAAGCATTCAGCTGTTCCACTCAATCATGCATTTTTTGGTTGCTTCCCATGTGTGACCTAACCAGGGATCAAACCCACAACCTTGTCATTTGGGGATGACACTCTTAACTGACTGAATTAATTGGCTGGGGCCAAGATGAATTATTTTTAAAACATTATTTCCATCAATTTATTCCTTCCTTCCATAACCAAGAAGATCTGTCCTTTACCAAATTCATGTTACTTCATTTGTCATGAATTTTACCTCTGAATTTAAAGATATAAGAAAATATATAATTTCAGAAACATTATGACTCTAGGGACAATGTCGACATTTACTGTAATAACAGCACATGTAGTGTTAAAGAAACAAAATTCAACAGAATAAACTTGAAGATCTAGTTGGTTTTATTAAGTGATTGATGCATGAGGTAGCATTGCATCTAGCAACTAGAAGGGCACTCTGAGGGGCTGTGTAAAATGGAAGGTATTTGTAGAAAGCAGCTTGGGCTACAGGAGTTGTTAGTAAAAGGAATAAACAGGATTATTTTTGAGTTTTGTGCCAGGACATCTTTTCTTTAGGGAAAGAAAAGGGGAAGGGTT
Organism: Rhynchonycteris naso; assembly: GCA_037038555.1. NCBI lineage: Eukaryota > Metazoa > Chordata > Mammalia > Chiroptera > Emballonuridae > Rhynchonycteris > Rhynchonycteris naso. The sequence goes on from CM073000.1 coordinate 172,180,603, forward strand.
TGTATCATGTAGATTACCTCTTCTTTCTATGGGGGGTGGAGAGGGACTGTGTGACAAGTTTCCTTACTAGTGCTTTACCAGAAAATTCCAGACATAATTAAGATTATGTTTCTGGGAGAGGTTGAAACTGTATTTAGACTAGGTGTTAAATCTAGGTTTGATCTCATGGGATTTTAATACAAGGGATACCATTTTTGGTATGTGTTTTCTTTCTTTTTCCCCCCTTAACAGTTCAAATCACTTATTTGCAAACTATACATTACAGTATGAATATGCCCCAGAATTGTTATATAGCCCTTCACCCTTAATCTAACAAATGTTGACTAAGAATTAATTTTGTGCCAGGCATTGTGCTAGGTATCAAGAATAGAAAAATAAATTGACTTCAGTTAAAATACAGCATGGTGAGCTATTTCTGCTCCCTGTGCTCTATTGTCTTTGATAACCTTGGACAACAACCATGCCCAGACCCTCCATCTATGGAGGAAAGTTGCTAAGAGCAGTAAAATTTGGCATGGTCAAATAAGAAAACCAAGAGAAGATGCATTTTTATTTTGATCATCCCAGGCAATTAGCTCTCCAAAAATAAAATAGACTGAACTTCCTAAGAATTCTGCTGACAACCTCTTGTTTAGAACAGTAGAATAATCTGACTATGCGTGGGAGCTGCCCAAGTGTTCTGGATCCATACGTACCACTGAAGGGTAGGTGAGGTGGCAACATTCGGAGATCCTATCTTTGCAAAAAGCAGATGACCTTCCAGCTCTGAAGACAATAGTTTAGGTCCCCTAATCACATGAAATCTGAACACCTGGAGCTCTGTCACCCAAGTAGGCTTCTCCTTCCTTCAGGAAAGAGGCATAGTCACTGGACAGAGTGAGATAATGAAGGACAAGTTCAAATATGCAATAACTTAGGAAGACACTACTAAGAAGAAGGCACTTCCCAATACTTAAAAATTCCTTTAAAAAAGAAACTTAAGAAATAAATATGGACCCTCAATAAGAACCGGAAATAATAGTTGACTATCATTAAAGTCACGTTAGGATAAAATAAAGGCTAAATGAAAGTTGGAGTTAAAGTTGTTGAGCAGAAGGTAAATATTATAAATCACAGCAACACAGAAGTAGCAGTGTGACTAACAGAAACAGATTGGTGGAATGAGAGGGAAAAGGTGTGAGATAATGAACTGAAGTATATTAATTGACACATATTTCGCAGTGGTGGGTTGTCTAAAATATATTGTCTCCAGGGGGTAGCTCAAGAAAGGTGTATTATAATATGTTAGTTAAACAAATAACTGAGAAAACCTAGAAATTATATAGTAAGCAAAAAATCAGATGGTGAGTTAGAGGAACACCCCATCTTGGTGGGTGGGGGTAGTGTGTTAATTGTTCATTTCTATAATGAATAGCTAATAGATGCTGTATAAAGGTAATAAATCAAGGAATAAGAATTTAAATGAATCATATCAAATAATAAAAGCTACAACTCACTGGAAGAAAAAGCACATTTTCAAATTTTTATGAGGAAAACAGATAAGAAAATGTAAACAAGACATGTTCAATAGAGCAAAAGATTAAAATCTAAAGAAATATTAAAAACTTGAGGTGTAAAACAAAATGGATGAAAAAGATTGAAGATATGTCATATACAAATGTAAACAGTATCAAATTTGTTAAAATATTTTAGGACCAAATAAAAAAATAAAATCTGAATATATCGAATTTACAAAATATACACTAACAGAAAGAGGTGACCCCTAAATTTTATAAGTGATGAGATGAGCAAAATGTACCAAGGAAATATTTAAAACATCAGGAATTTTGATGCTAATATCAAACTATATTTAATTCAGGGTAGAAAGCATTAAAGAAAACAAGAAAGGCAATCTATATCAATCAGTGCTTCAGTGAACTATGAAAGCAAATATGCTATCAGAATTCATAAATCAAAATTATAGAACACATAAGACGCAAAGGGGAAAAACACTATAGTAGCAGAAGACTTTAATTTTTTCAGTCAGTCTAAACAGACCAGATAGACAAGTAGATCAAGATAGAAGGGACTTTAAGAACATACTGACTGAGAAGCTACATCGAACTCCTCTGTACTCTCAACACACAGAAAATACCTTAAATTCTTCCCTGTAATATTTTAGGAAGCTGTTCACAATTATACCACAAAATACAAGTGGCATACATACATATGCTATGAACTGAATGTCTAGGTCCCCCAAATTCATACGTTGGAGCTCTAATCCCCAATATGTAAATGGGGCCTTTAGGAGGTAGGTAGATCATGAGACTGGAGTCCTCGTGAATACACTAAATGCCCTTATAAAAAGAAATGGAAGAGGGATAATCTCTCCTCTATGTAGAGACACAGCAAGAGGGTGACCACCTGCAAATCAGGAAGAGGGTTCTCATCAGGAACTTAATCAGTTGTCACCTTGATTTTGAACCTCCCAGCCTCCAGAACTGTGTTTGTGTTGTTACTTCTGTAGCATTTCTGTTATAGCAGCCCAAACTAAGACATATTTTTAAATGTTCAAATTATCTATAATTTTTAAAAACACAAATTTAGACAAGATGCCATGTTTCGTTTAGCACATTGGAACAGATCATTTAGTTTAGTAGTATACAGCAAGATTTTCAACCTTTTTATACTTGGGGACTGGTCATCTACCTGGCTAGAAACAGAAACAAAAAATTTTATCTTACTGCGTATAACAGTGCAACACAGTACAAGCTGGTGCTTGATTTCTAAACTACACGTGTACAATGTATTGAGCACTACATAAGTTTGTCTGAATGCTTTTTGTTTATTGTACATGATCTGTAAATGCTCTGCATGATGCAAAAGGTTGTTCGAACAAGCATACAAGTTATCCAAAGGTATCTAAGAGAGCCTCAACAGTATTTTCATCCATGATACAGGCTGATATATGGCACTCACTCTGAGCACAAGTGAATTCAATTGAGAGCATTGGGTCTATAATATTCATGCAATATCAGAGTGTTAACTCTTCTACAGACCCAGGGTTGAAAAACACTGGTATGCAGCATTGTCAAAAATGTGGGATAAGAGAGTATCATACACTGTTGACAGAAATAAAATTTAGTAAGTCACGTTTAAGAATTCTATATTACAAATTTAACATACAGCTCTACTCAGATATGTGCTCAAAGAAATAAGTAGGATGTTTATGAGGCTTTGTGTATAATAAAAACAACTGAAAACTATCCAAATGTCCATTTATAAGAGATCATAGCCATAAAAAGAAACGTTATTCAGAAAGAAGAGGTTGATCATAGGTTCATGTGCAAAACTTTGTAAAAATACTGTTAAAGGAAAATAAAGGATGTTCAGAATAGGTTTTGTGACATGCCATTTGGGGAGGAAAAACTTTCACCCTCAGGACATGAGAAAGATACCAGATTTAATGACATACATATATGGGAACCTCGCTATATGAAGGAGTCAGAGAACCTACATACATGAGAAACCCAGGGACAGAATGGGAAATTGAGGTAGATAGGACATTCTGAGCTATGGACATGGAGGGGCACCTAGGGCTTCAGAAGGTAATTTCAGTAATTTAGTCTGCTTTGCCATATAGGTAAGTAAAAGTCATTTCTGTTGATAACTTATCATAGGTCAGACCCCTAATTTAAATTCTTCTAGATTGTTAAGGGGGAAGGGACGGAAGTGTCTCCTGAACCCACAGAGTCTTGGTTGCTGTTAGCTCAAATAAGCTGCATACCTGAGGCACATCTTGGGGTGGCTCATTCTGAAGCCCTGCACCATTGTGTTACAAACATTTGTACGTGCACATGAAACTTTTTGAAGGACATGCCACAGACCAGTGGTGGTTGCTTCTGGTGAAAGGAGAGTTGTTCTGGAGCAAAAAGGAAAATTGTTTTTCATTAATTATACCACCATACTGATTTTTGATATCTAAATATTAGGTTTGCAAATTAAAAAAGGAATAAAATGCAATGAATGAGAGAGACATTATATGTGCCCTTGAGGAATTTAGAGGCCAATGGCAGGGACTTACACATCAAATTCACAATGCAGGTTGAGGAATGATAAATGGGTTTGAGCAGGCAGAGCCTGGAGGAAGCCCCTAGCTGCAGTAGGGATTTTCTTATAAAAGTAGGAGAAAGTACTGCCTCCTGGTACTCCCCCCTCCCCGCTTCAGTTGCGGGATTCAGCCGGTGCATACCAGTTCAATAGAACCAAAACCTAATTTTTTGTTGTTTGGCGAACCAATTGTTAAAATGGCACTTGTAATCAGGGTTCTCTCTAAAGTGGGTGCCTGGTCAGTCGCCCAATGTGGAAATCACAAATTTACATTCCTTACTCATTTTTAACATTCATCTGTGCAACAGTGTATTCTAAGCACCTGTAGTAATATTCATTCCATCCATAGGTGAAAAAATATTCATGGAACTATGCTTGTAATATGTATTTATTCATTTCATAAAACTCATACCTTTGATAAAATACATTTTAATTCCCTTGCATTTGTTACTTCAGTAAACAAACATGTAATGTAAAGAGAAAAGGTGCCTAACAACCAGGAGGTGACAAGCTGTCATTGGAAATATCTTAAATAACAGATTTATTGTTTTTGTATCAGGTTTTAATATTTTTTCATTAATATTTTAAAACTCTTTAATAAGAGAATCTAGTTTTCTGTATCTCTTTTATTTAAGTAATAAATGCACGAAATTATAAACTACCTTTTGGTATGTCATTTTTTATACTTAAAATGGTCATCAGGGCAGAGAACAGGTTGTTAAATTGTTTGAATCCCACTGCTGCCCCACTTCTTTTCTTCCTACACTTTGCATTCCAACTTTTTTTGAAAATGAGGCCTCATTTACCAATTTGAAACACAGAATTCTATTGTACCCATGAACAAAGAAAGCATACACCCAAGAGGAATTTTTTTCTAAATAGAATACGTAATTCTCACTATGGGGAAGCATCATTCTTTAATGCAGTCTTCTCTGGTCATTTTTTCCCATTCTCTCCTTTTATTTCTAGTCATCTTTCAGGCCTGGCTGAGAATCATGTTTACAATTCGCTGCTATCAATAAGTAAAGTAAAACATGTCTCCAGAGTGGTCACAGACGGTGTTTGTATTTTAAGGAATTCTCCCATCCAGAGCGACGGCGTAGCCTGATGGCTCTGTATACCCTCTGTGGCACTGGCTCTGCCTGCACGTGACACAATGGTGACAGTGCCTTGGCAGTCAGGCCGAAGGTCCTCTGCACAGTGTGACATGCCTTCCTGCTTTGTGCATGTCCAGGGACTTCAGGGCTGTGATCCATTGTTAGAAACAAGGGGCCACTTCATCTTGACATGGACAAAAAGGGGTGAAATACTGAAGAGCTTGATGGAATTAGTTTCTCACAACAAATAGTCTGGGAAGCATCAGCAGCAATATAATCATTTAGAAACACATTGATCTTTGGGTTTCTGTTCATTGTCTGCTAGAGTTCAGAATCCCATGCTTCTAAAAAGAAATGGAATCTTTAAATGTAGGAAACATAATAGTTTATTGTATGGGTGGAAGTACTGTGTTTGTAGGCCCCCATTTGACAGGGGCCCCTTGAAAGTTTCAGAAATCTCATGTTGAATTTGGATTCCTTTTATTCTAAAATGTATTTCAACTCCAAAGTTACCACTTTTCTGCATTGTCACAAAAAGATACTTGATTGGTTTTTATGTCTCTGCATGTCTCATTGCACTAGTTTTCCCCTTGCAGTCTAAGAAATCTTTGGAAATGAACTTATTTTCTATATTTCGAGTTTATCTCAGTTGTTACTAAACAAAATAAGTTAATTGTTATTAATTAGTTAATATAGTCAAAATTAGTAGGAAAAATAACCAATTGTCTGTTCAGTGAGAACTGAACACTGGTGTTGAGAGGTTTTGATGATGCTAATTTTCCTCTGTCTATATTGTATACTTTGTGAGGTCTCTGCAATCAATGATTCAGATTGGCTTCCCCTTGCCAAGCTATGTGTTAATGCACTCACTTCTAACTATGTGCTAGAAAAACTGCATACTCAGGATGGTAGATGGTAAAGAATGTCCGGAGCAATGCATCGAAAGAAATATCCCCTGAAAGAAAATATATATAAATCATTTGGCAAAACAATCATCAAAATTCACATTTGATGTAAAAATTATTCAGAGGCTACTGATAGCCCTAGGGTACCAGATATTATAAAAATCAATACTATTCTGGACTGTCATTTCCACAAGCCAGCCCACATATGGTTCTTAAAGATAAAATAACTCCTATTGTAGGTGAGCTCACAACAAACATGACAAGCCATATAAGGAAATGACACACCATGGGTGAAAATCAGCAAACACAGTGAACAGAGGAGTCACATCTCCAGGAGTTTGAGATAGTAAAGCAATCTCATTGAGAAAACAAAATAGTTATACCTATTAAACAGAGGAATAAAAGAAGGAATGGAACCCATGAGGAAAACCAAGACCATACAAAAGAACAAACAGATTTGAGAAAGAATAAAATTATATTTCTAGAAATGAAACACATAGTCATTGAAACTTTTGGGATTCAATAGTGGATCCCACACAGTTGAATGAGAAATCTGTGCCAGCCATGAAATCATTCCGCTTAGATCTGCTGTGGGGACCAAAATTGATGGATGGCCCTAGGTGCTTTGCTCTGAATCGGTAACCACGGTCACTATGCGATCATGCTTCCGACAGCCTGATCCCAGCCAACGGCTGAGTGCCCAAGGGACACTAAGGCAGACCTAGGTCCTGGAAGACTCAGGACTCTTCCAATGCTGACTTTCTCCCAAGACTTCCCATTGACCTGGCTAAAACTTTCTCAGGCAGTTCAAGACACTGCTAACCCGACACTCCTTCCTCCCTGTCCTCCTTCACAGGAGTCAGACCTACTTCAGGCTCCTCCTTCCTCCAGCTCCCTCCCTTTTCTCTTCAACATGAAGGGTGGGGTGAGTAAAATAGGAGAATTGATTGGAAGCAGCATAAGAAAAAATAGTTTGAACCTCAAACCACTTCTATGCTGCAAACAAGGTGACTGTTTTTCCCTCATCACGCCAAAAGATAGGACTTTATTCTTTGAAAATACTGAGCTAGAGAAGTTCTGTGCACTGGATGCTGGACATGACTGAGGGCAGAGGTGAGGAGCTAAACAACAAAGAGGGAGCATAAGCTCTACAAGTTCGCTTCTTCACCCTCTTCTGTCTCTGGGCTCTGAGTGCAGAAAGCCAGGCTGATACTCTCAGATGGAAGACACAAAGCCTCTTTTCCTGATGAAGCTGACCAGCTCTCATGAACAAAACCGAAAACACAACTATGGATCCTCTAGCATTTGGGGTGTTGATGAGAGAGCTGTACATTCCAGTTAGCTTTTAAGGGCCTGTTCTTAAATAGGAATAGACAGCCAGCCAATGATCACCAGACATTAAAGGAGAACCTCCAATGTGAAAGGAAACAAAATAATTGGGTAAACAGGAAAAAAGGAACTTGAAAATGAAACGAATAATTTCAATAGAACTGTGATTGATGTTCTAAGAAAGACAAAACTTATCACACTCTTGAAATAATATCAGGAATTTTCACTAGGAAATCAGAGAATAAAAAACGTTTGGGAAGGAAAAGCATCATTTCAGAAATAAAATTTTGATGGCAGAATTGGAGTAAAAAGTTTAAAAAACACTCCAGAAAGCAGACCAGAACACTAACAGATCACCAATAGGAGAAAAATTGTAAGAAAAGGAGAGAACTGGTTTAAAAGCTCTAACATCCAAATAATGGGAGTTTCATAGAAAGAGAACAGAAAACCTAGGAGAGGAAAACAAAGATATAATACAGGAAAATGTGAGGATGAGAGGACATGAGACTTGAAACCGCAGCTGCCCTACTGACTACACCACAGAATGGGAAAACAAAAACAACCTGTCGTACCAAAGCCACATCACTGTGAAATATCAGATCATGAGTGATTAAGAGCCAATCTTGAGTTTCCAGAAAAAGAGGACAGAATCAGATAGAGAATGGCATTACATTTATTGACAAAAATATTGGATGGTATGAGGCAAAGGGGAAATGCTTTCGAGATTCTAAGAAATAATGTTTTTCAACTTAGAATTGCATACCTTCATACCCAGCCAATAATCAAGCATGAGAGTATAATAAACACAATATTTTTAGACATGCAAGTTGTGTGAAAAGTTTGCCTCCCAGGCTCCCGACTGTTAGTAATCTATAGAAGGACATATCCTCTCCCAGCAAGCTGGTGAACTAAGATATAAGGGATCATAGGGTCTGGGGGCAGGAGAGCCAATATAGAAATACCAGGATAATCATAAAGAAACAAGTCCGGGAAAATAGTCATAGTAGTAAATCAATAGATAGTGTACAAAGTAGAAAATTTTAAAGTAGCGTAAAAATGTTATTTAGAAATACGAAAATAATTATTAGAAGAAAGAGCTGAAAGTGCTTAAAGAGGTTGTTTCTCAGGAGTGGGATTCAGGGACAGGAAAGCAAGCTTTGGCTTTTTGAACTACTTGTATTATATTTTAATGAACTTTTAAAAAAAATTAAGTACACCTACAAAGTACAGAAATAAAGTCAGTGGGGTGGCAGTGAAATGGAAAAAAAGGAAATAAAGACATTTTGATTAATTGAAGATAAGAAAGGAGAGGGGAAAGCATAGAAAAATAAAAGCACAGAATAGCATACTAGAAATAAACCTAAAATACAAATAAAAATAATAAAGTGGAGTAAAGTTGTGAGATAAAAGTCAGTCTCATATTGTATAAAATAACAAAATTCAGCTCTGTGTTATTTTAAAGAGGCATTCAGGACCTTAAGCAGAATGATACAGGAAGACAGAAATATCAAAGATGACAAAAAGTATACATGCAAACACTAACCAAAAGAAAGTTGTTGTCCCTGGCCGGTTGGCTCAGTGGTAGAGCATCAGCCTGGCCTGTGGATGTCCCAGGTTCAATTCCTGGTCAGGGCACACAGGAGAAGCAACCACCTGCTTCTCTACTCCTCACTCCTCTTGCTTCTTTCTCTTTTTCTCTCTCTTCCTCTCCTGAAGCCATGGCTTGACTGGAGTGAGTTGGGCCTGGGTGCTGAGGATGGCTTCATGGCCTCACCACAGGCACTAAGAACAGCTCGGTTGCTCAGCAACCGAGTAATGCCCCAGATGGGCAGAGCATCGCCCCCTAGTGGGCTTGATGGGTAGATCCCAGTCAGGTTGCATGCTGTATGCAGAAGTCTGTCTCTGCCTCCCCTCTTCTCACTGAATAAAGAAAAAAGTCATATTATGTCAAACCACATACATTGTAAGGCTTTAAAGGACAGTCACGACTAATTCTTACATATGGGTAAAATAAGTTACCTGGAAGTCGTAATTCTGAATTCATGTGAGCCTAACAATGTAACCTCAAGCTATATAAAGAAAATATGAAAGAATTTCAAGGAAAAGAGAAAAATGTCAAAAGTTGAGAAAAGATATAGCACATATTTAAAATCTAATTGACGATCTTGGGCTAATGTGTTTGCCGGTATGAGTGTACATGTGCGTGGATATAATATATATGTATGGATAAAAGATATGGATATGTTTTGTGTCTTTATATATGATTTATTGAACTCAAACTGATGTAAAGTGCAAGGAGAACTAGCTAATCTTTCAACTTCTAAGAACTTTTCTCCTGAATGTAATCTCGACAAGTTTAGCTTTTTCAGTCACTTTCAGGTAACAAAGTGCAGTCATATATATATACTTGAAATATATATATTGAATTTTAGGAGTTAAATTATACACACACACACACACGTACACACACATATATGTGGCACTCTTATGAAGCTTTGCTTTGCATGCTATACCAAATTCTGGGTCTGTCTTTAAAAAGACACTTCTGTGAAATTTTTTAGAGACTCCCTTACTATTGGCAGTGTATAAATCCCCAACTTGGCCACTAATTTCTGGCATCTACCCTTCTGTTGTAGTTTCACCCTTCCAGTCATGCTCTAGGGGGTGTCTTGCTCCCAACCATCCATAAAATCTTGAGAAACTGTGTATCCACATTTGCCCTAACAGATTCTGACAGCGCAGTTCATTTCCAGGAAGACCGCTTTAGCCAGGATTCTACCTTTATATTATTTATTCATGAATCAGGTAACAATGATCATGTCCCCAAATTCTAGGGAGCACTGTCTAGCTTTCCAACCGGTTCTTTTGAAATGTGCTCCTTGATTAAAATGAGAACAGCGTTAGCACCATAAATGGATGGAGAGGAGAAGCACCCTGGCTCTCCAACTGTCTGAAGCAGCATTTCCTTTCTGACCTCTTCATCATCACATAACCAATCCCCTAGGCTGATCTCACACAACCTTGAAGTTAGTGAGGATCTAAGGGTTGTAAAATTTGTTTTATGTTCTCTTAGAATGGCTGGCAAAAATGCACATTGACAAGCTATGTGACTTCTGCTGAAACACCAGACAAGAACAACATCGCCTGACCAGGTGGTGGCACAGTGGATAGAGCGTTGGACTAGAAATGCAGAGGACCCAGGTTTAAGACCCCGAGGTTGCCAGCTTGAGTGCGGGCTCATCTCGTTTAAGAAAAAATAAAAAAGCTCACTAGACTAGCCTGGACCCACGGTCGCTGGCTCGAGCAAGGGGTTACTTGGTCTGCTGAAGGCCTGTGGTCAAGGCACAGATGAGAAAGCAATCAATGAACAACTAAGGTGTCGCAACGGCAATAAAAACTGAGGATTGTTGCTTCTCATCTCTCTCCGTTCCTGTCTGTCTGTCCCTATCTATCCCTTTCTCTGACTCTCTCTCTGTCCCTGTTTAAAAAAAGAACAAAACATCACAGTTAACACCTTGCTTCACATACACATACACCACCATACATACACAATTAAAACCCATAAAAGAAAAAAAGACAGTGAAAGTCGCCATACATGATACCAACCTGTTCTTTCTAATTTTATCTTGCAATATAATTTGAAATCAACCAATAAAAAGATACAATCTTCATATATTGGAAAATTTAAAGCACAGTTCTAAGTGAATCATGGGTCACAGAAGAATAACAAAATTAGAAAAAAATTACAGAGAAAATCCCTATGTATCAGAACATCTAAAATATAATTTAAAGGGAAATTTAAATGTTTATACTAGGAAAAAATTGACCTGTATGAAGTAAAAACTTTTACCTTTACTAGATGCTGATAGGACGTTACTTATAGATGTTATATTGTATTAGATCATACATACTCTTTGTGCCTCTTTAGAAAAACAATTCATTATGTTTTTATTTTAATTTTTTGAGGATCTCAAGTAATTTTTTATCCTTTGCGTGGTTAAAAGGAAAACAAGCAAATTATTCTCTAAATATTGCTTGTTGGTATAATAGTTTCATATTATTCCAATAAATGATTCCTTAAAAGCAATTTATTTTCTTTAACCAGGTAGATACATGAAAGCAAATTTTCTGCGTTTCAACTGATCTTTTAAAAAATCTAGGAAAGTTCAGTGTTTAAATAAAGAGTAAGCAATGGCAATCAAGTTCTGAAAGCTTAGAAATGAGAAGAAAATAATCTTTGAGCTCCCTCTACCGGCTCAAAGAGAAAATTCCCAGAAACAGTAAGACAGCCTCAATTTGATGATACACCTCTCACAAAGATGTTTTAAAATTCTCGGAATTATTCAGACTATTGCTTCACGTTAAGTGGAGGGTCCGTGGTGATGAAGAGCTGACGTGTACCCAAAATATCTATTCCTTTTCTCCTAGCTACTGATGAGGGTGTATTGTCTCGCCCCCTAGTGGTATTTTCAAAAATGACACAAAGATACTTGATCAAACTAAGAGATTAGATTACTTTTTTAGAAATTTTTATAGATGCTTAAAGATGTCTTTTAGTTACAGTTAACATACAACATTATATTAGTATTTTGTATGCAACATATTGATTATACATTTAAATAACTTACAATATGATCACCCCAATAAGTCTAGTACCTGTTTGACACTGAACGTATTGACTATATTTCCTATGCTGTACTTAATATATTCCCCTATTTTTTAAATTTAATTAATTGTGTTTACATAGATTCTGGGGTCAGCCGAATGCATCCGCCCTCCCCCATATTCCCCTCAACATCTCCCATTCCCCCCTCCCTACACTGCCCTCCCCCCTTCCCTTCAGGCTTATCCCATCCTATCATCCCCTTTCTCTCTGTCCTCTTTTCCTCTGGTTCCCTTGATCCCTCCTCTGTCTCAATTCCATTCCTCAGTTCTCATTGTTCCTTGGATTTCTCAAATGAGTGAGGTCATATGATATTTTTCTTTCTCTGCCTGGCTTATTTCACTCAACATAAGTTTTTGCAGGTAGCTGTCCAGTTTTCCCAACACCATTTGTTAAAGAGACTGTCTTTATTCCACTGTATGCTCTTACCTCCTTTATCAAATATCAATTGTCCATAGAGATGTGGGTTTATTTCTGGGTTCTCTGTTCTGTTCCATTGATCTATATGCCTGTTTTTATGCCAGTACCAAGCTGTTTTGAGTACAATGGCCTTGTAGTATAACTTGATATCAGGAAGTGTGATAACCTCCCAATTTATTATTCTTTTTCAAGATTGCTGAGGCTATTAGTGTTCTTTTTTGGTTCCATCTAAAATTTTGGAATATGTGTTCTATATCTTTGAAGTATGTCATTGGTATTTTAATTGATATTGCATTAAATTTATAAATTGCTTTGGGTAATATAGACATTTTAATGATGTTTATTCTTCCTAACCATGAACACGGTGTATGCTTCCACTTGTTTGTGTCTTTCTTGATTTCTTTTATCAATGTTTTATAATTTTTCTAATTCAAGTCTTTAATCTATCTCCTTGGATAAATTTACTCCTAGGTACTTTATTTTTTTTGTTGCAATAGAGAAGGGGATTGTTTCCTTAATTTCTCTTTCTGACAGATCATTGTTGGTGTGTAAAAATACCTCTGATTCCTGTGTTTTAATTTTATGTACTGCCACCTTGCTGAATTCGTTTATCAGGTCCAGTAGTTTTTTGACTGAGACTTTAGGGTTGTCTATATACAATATCATATCATCTGCAAATAATGATAGTTTTACTTCTTTTCCAATTTGGATGCCGTTTATTTCTTCTTCTTGTCTGATTGCTATAGCTAGGACTTCCAGTACTATGTTGAATAAGAGGGGTGAAAGGGGGCACCCCTGCCTTATTCCCGATTTTAGGGGAATTGCTTTTTATTTTTGTCCATTAATTATGATGTTGGCTGTGGGTTTGTCATAGATGGCCTTCATCATGTTGAGGTATGTTTCCTGTATTCCCACTTTGCTGAGAGTTTTGATCATAAATGGGTGCTGGATTTTATCAAATGCTTTTTCTGCATCTATTGAAATTATCATGTGGTTTTCCTTCTTCCTTTTGTTTATGTGGTGAATCACATTGATTTATATACGAATGTTGTACCATCCTTGCCTCCCCAGAATAAATCCCACTTGATGATGATGTATGATTTTTTTTCATGTATTGCTGGATCTGGTTGACTAATATTTTGTTCAGGATTTTAGCATCTAAATTCATCAGGGATATTGGTCTATAATTTTCTTTCTTTGTTTTGTCTTTGCTTGGTTTTGGAATCAGAATTATGCTCACTTCGTAAAAGAAATTTGGAAGTGTTTCTTACTCTTGAAGTTTTTGAAATAGCTTGAGAAGATTAGGAGTTAGTTTTTCTTTGAATATTTGGTAGAATTCACCAGTGAAGCCATCGGGCCCAGGGATTTTGTTTTTTTGGGAGCTTTTTGATAACTGTTTCGATCTCATTTGTTGTAATTGGTCTGTTTAGGTTTTCTGATTCTTCCAGATTGATTTTTCAAAGATTATATGTTTCAGGGAATTTGTCCATTTCACCTAGGTTGTTTAATTTTTTGGCATACAGTTCTTCATAGTATTTTCTTACAATATTTTGTATTTCTGTTGTATCAGTTGTTATTTCTCCAGTCTCATTTCTAATTTTATTTATTTGAGTCCTCTTTCTTCTTTTCTTGGTAAGTCTTGTTAAAGGTTCATCGATCTTGTTTACCCTTTCAAAGAACCAGCTCTTGGTTTCATTGATTCTCTGTATTGTTTCTTTAGCCTCTATGTCATTTATTTCCACTCTGATCTTTATTATTTCCTTCCTTCTACTACCTCTGGGACTTACTTGCTGTTCTTTTCCTAGTTCTTTTAGATGAAGGGTTAAGTTGTTTATTTGAGCTTTTTCAAGATTCTTAAGGAATGCCTGTAGTGCTATGAACTTCCCTCTCAGTACTGCTTTGGCTGTGTCCCATAAATTCTGAGTTGTTGTATGCTCATTATCATTCATTTCTAAAATTTTTTTTATTTCTTCTTTGATTTCATTGTTAACCCATTTGTTATTTAATAACATGCTATTTAGTTTCCATGTGTTTTTTTCAATTTTTCTGTTGTGGTTGATTTCTAATTTCATGCCATTTTGATCAGAGAAAATACTTGATATGATTTCAATCTTCTTAAATTTGCTTAGACTGCTTTTGTGTCCTAACATGTGGTCTATCCTACAGAATGTACCACGAGCACTTGAAAAGAATGTATATTCTGCTGCTTTAGGGTGAAAGGTTCTAAGAAATCTGTTAAATCAAGTTGATCTAGTGTGTCCTTTAAGTCTGCTATTTCTTTGTTAATTTTCATTCTTGAGCCTAACCCGTGGTGGCACAGTGGATAAAGCGTCGAACTGGGAACACTGAGGTCGCCAGTTCAAAACCCTGCACTGGTTCGGTCAAGGCATATATGGGAGTTGATGCTTCCAGCTCCTCCCCCCTTTCTCTCTTTCTCTCTTTCTCTCTCTTTCCCTCTCACTCTGTGTCTCCTCTCTAAAATGAATAAAATAAAAAAAATTTTTCATTCTTGAGGATCTATCTAGTGATGTTAGTGAGTTATTGAAATACTACTATTATAGTATTGCTGTTGATCTTGCCTTTTATATACATTGAAGTCTGCTGTATATATTTAGGTGCTGCTATATTAGGTGCATAGATATTTATGATGGTTATATCTTCCTGTTGGATTGTTCCCTTTATCATTATGTAGTTACCTTCTTTATCTCTTAATATAGCCTTTGTTTTAAAGTCCATTTTGTCTGATATAAGTATTGCTACCCCAGATTTTTTTTTTATTTCCATATGCATGAGTTATTTTTTTCCATCCTTTTACCTTCAGTCTATGTGCATCTTTTGTTTTAAGGTGTGTCTCTTGTACACAGCATATGTATGGGTCCTGTTTTCTTACCCATGCAGCTACCCTATGTTTTTTGATTGGATCATTTAATCCATTTACATTTAAGGTTATTATTGATATGTACTTGTTTGTTGCCATTTTATTCTTTAAAGCTATATTCCTCTTTTACTATATTCTTTTCCCACTTTGATCTGTTTACAACAGGCCCTTTGACATTTCCTGCAGCACTGGTTTGGTTGTAATAAATTCCTTGAGTTTTTTTGTTTGAGAAGCTTTTTATTTCTCATTCAATTTTAAATAATAGCCTTGCTGGATAAAGTAGTCTTGGTTGTAAGATCTTGTTCTGCATTACTTTGAATATTTCTTGCCATTCCCTTTTGGCCTCAAGTGTTTCTGTTGAGAAGTCAGATGTCATCCTTATGAATGTACTTTGTACTTTGTACAAAGGCTCCTTTGTAGGTGATAGCCTTTTTTTCTCTAGCAGCTTTTAATATTTTCTCTTTATCGCTTAGCTTTGGATTTTAATTATGATGTGTCTTGGTGTAGGTTTCTTTGGGTTTCTCTTTAATGGAGTTCTCTGTGCTTCTTCAACTTGTGAGAGCCTTCCCTGCATCACTTTAGGGAAGTTTTCAACTATGATATGATTGAATAAAGTTTCTATCCCTTGTTCTTTCTCTTCTTCTTCAGGAACCCCTATGATGCAGATGTTATTTCTCTTCATGTTGTCACAGAGCTCTCTTAGAGTTTCCTCAGACTTTTTGAGTCTCTTTTCTTTTTTCTGCTCTGCTTCCATGCCTTCGTTCATCTTGTTCTCCAAGTTGCTGATTTGATCTTCAGCTTCATCCATCCTGCTTTTAATTCCTTTCATTGTGTTCTTTATTTCTGATATTGTATTTGTCATCTCCAACTGATTCTTTTTTAATATTTCAATGTCCTTTTTTATACTTGCTATCTCTTTATTTAGGTGTTTGTAATGACCATTCATTGTTGTTCTAAAATCCCTAAGCATCTTAATAATCATTATTTTAAACTCTGCATCCAGTAGTTTGGTTATTTTCATATCACTCAGTTCATTTTCTGGAGATTTCTCTTGTGGTTTCATTTGGATTGCACTTCTCTGTCTTCTCATTATGTCTGTGTGTTTGGGTGTGTTGTTTGTAGAGCTGGTTGAGTCTAGGCTTGGCATTGTCTGCCTCCAATTTTCAGTTGTGTTATTTCTAGGTCTTCTTGGGTTGGCTTCAGTGTTTGTAATCCACTGTGGATTTGGCCTTTCTAGTAGAGACACTCTGAAGTCTTGATTTGTTTGTTTTCTTCTCAGTTTTCTTAACTTGGTGGTAGTCTTGTTTACTGATCTCAGCAGGGGGCTTATTTGAAACTGTATCTAGGAATGCAGTAGGTGTTACCTGAGACTCTGAAGGCCTGATCTACCAGTTACTTTCTCTGGGGGTGGGGTGCTTTCTCTGCTTCAGTAGGCAGAGGTGTATCTCAGATCTCCATGGAGACCTGAGTTACTGCCCCTCCTCCCCACTTCTTGTTTTCAGCTGTGTCTTGTTGTGCTGATTGGAGTTGGGGAGATATCTTGAGATGGGTGACCCGGAACCACTTTAATCTTGTGTTATGTGGAAGGATCAACCCCTCTTCCAGCTATGGCCACCTCCAGCCCTGGATGAGTCAGCTTCTCAGGTCATCTCATGCATTTCTCTGCCCATCACTGTCTGTCTCTCTCTCCCCCCTTTCCTTTTGGAAGACAAGCCAGCTCTTTCAACACACCTTGTTCCCAGGTCCCCAGGCAAGTGGCTGTGAGCAATATTTTCTACTCTTTTCCTTGGAATGAGAGCCCTTCTGGGCTATCAGCCTCACCCCCACCACCACCACATTCCTATAAGCAAGGGAGACCCACCATTCCTCAGCGCTCCCTACCAGGCTCATTGTGGCTTCTTCTTTGCTTCTTGGTTTTTGAGAGCTGTTCTTGTAGTCCAGAGTTGGTTTTTCACGCTGATTGTTCTTAAATTACTTTGTAATCCAGTTTGGTGGTGTGAGCTGGGAGTCTGTGCATCTGCCTACTCCGCTGCCATCTTCCTATTCCCCTATTTTTAAAACAGGCAATTTGTACTTCTTAATTCCTTAGCCTTCCTATCATTCTCCCCAATCCCCCTTCCCTCTGATAACCATCAGTCTGTTCTTTGTATCTATGTGTCTGTTTTGTTTGTTTATTTATTTATTTTTTTGATTCCACATACAATTGACATCACAGTATTCTTCTCTGTAGAACTTATTTCACTTGTCATAATACCCTCTAGGTTCATCCATGTTGTCACAAATGGTAAGATTTTATTTTCTATGGCTGAATAATATTCCATTCTATGTATGAACAACCTCTTCTTTATTCATCAATTGATGGACATGCAGGTTGCTTCCATTTCTTGTCTACTGTAAATAATGCTGCAATCAACATAGGAGTGCATATGTCTTAGGCACTTTTATGAATTAGAGTTTTGGATTTTTTTGGCTAAATACCCAGATGTAGAATTAATGAGTCATATGTAGTTCTATTTTAAATGTTTGAAGACCCTCCATACTGTTTCTTGTGGTGACTCCACCATTTACCTATCAGCAGTTTATGAGGGTTTCCTTTTCCCGGCCTCCTTCCCAACATTTGTTGTTAGTTGATTTACTGATGAGAGCCATTAGGACATGTGTGAGACAGTATCACACTGTGTTTGTGATTAGCATTTCCCTGGTGATTAGTGATGTTAAGCATTTTTTTACATATCTATTGGTCATCTGTACATCCTCTCTGGAGAAAAATGTCTATTCAGGTCCCCCAACCATTCTTTAATCAAATTTTTTTTGGTGTTAAACTTTATGAGTTTCTTATATATTTTGGATATTAACCCCTTATCAGATGTATCATTGGCAAACATCTTCTCCCATTAGTAGCTTGTCCTTTTATTTCGTTGATGCTTTCCTTTGCTGTCCAAAAACTTTGGAAATTTGATGTCCCATTTGTTTTTGTTTGTTTCACTTGCCTGAGAAGACATATTTAAAAACATATCTAAGAGTGATATCAAAGAGTTTATTGCTGATATGTTTTTTTCTTGGAGTTTTATGGTTTTATTCTTAGAGTTTAGATAGCACTGGATGAGGCTCTACACATTATTTAGCCCACTCCAGCATTTTGTGTTTGAGAAAATGTAACAAACTACTTATGACAGAGGAGAATGTCTTCGTAATGTGTATATGTTGATAAATATTTATTATTAAATAACATTTTTATGTTTCTGAATTCTTTTAGATTGTTTATTTTTACATATTTTATTAACAAATAAATTTAGTTTTTCTTTTAATTTTCTTGTGGTGTATGTAATTGTTGGTAAACTACCATGATTGAGTACCCAGACCCTTGAGCTACAACAATAAATAAAGCAAAGTCTCATTGAGCATCTTTTTTTTTAATTTCTTTTTTTTATTTATTCATTTTAGAAAGGAGACACAGAGTGAGACAGAGAGAGAGAGAGAGAGAGAGAGAGAGAGAGAGAGAAAGGGGGAGGAGCTGAAAGCATCAACTCCCATATGTGCCTTGACCAGACCAGTGCAGGGTTTTGAACTGGCGACCTCAGTGTTCCCAGGTCGACGCTTTATCCACTGCGCCACCACAGGTCAGGCTTCATTGAGCATCTTTTAATATGTCTATTGGCCATCTGGATGTCCTCTCTAGAGAAGTGTCTGTTCAGATTTTTTCTTAGTTTTATTTATTTATTTATTTGGTCCCTTTGGAAATTAAACCTTTATCAGATGTATCATTGGAAAATATGTTCTCCCATTCAGTGAGCTGCCTTTTGATTTTGTTCATGGTTTCTTTTGCTGTGCAAAGCTTTTTAGTTAGATGTAGTCCCATATGTCTATGTTTTCCTTTGTTTCCTTTGCCCAAGGTGGTATATTGGCAAAAATATTGCTACAAGAGATGTCTGAGATTTTATTGCTTATGTTTTCTTCTAGGATTTTTATAGTTTCATGACATATTTAATTTTTTTATCTATTTTGAATTTATTCTTGTGTATGATATAAAGTGATGGTCTAGTTTCATTTTTTTTTTTTTTTGCATGTACCTGTCCAATTTTCCCAACATCGTTATTGAAGAGACTGACTTTACTCCATTGTATGTTCTTGCCAAATATTAATTGATCATGAAGGCATGGGTTTATTTCTGGACTCTCTGTTCTGTTTCACTGATCTATATACCTATCCATATGCCAGTGCCAGGCTGTCTTGATTACAATGGCCTTGCCGTATAGTTTGATATCAGATTGTGTGACATCTCCAACTTTGTTCTACCTTTGAAAGATTGCTGTGACTATTCAGGGTCTTTTGTGTTTCCATATAAATTTTTGGAATATTTGTTCTAGATCTGTGAACTATATTATTGATATTTTAATAGAAATGGAATACTACTCAGCTGTAAAAAGTAGGAAATCTTACCTATTGAGACAACATGAATGAACTTGGAGATTATTATGCTAGGTGAAATAAGCCAGTCAGAGAAAAACAAACACTAAATGATCTCACTTATATGTGGAATCTAATGGAAAACCAGAGTGGAGAAGAGTTGAGGGGGCTGGGTGAATAAAGGTGAAGGGATTAAGCCATATATATATATATATATTTGTGTGTGTGTGTGTGTGTGTGTGTGTATATATATATATGTGTGTGTGTGTATATATATATATATATATATATATATATATATATATATATATATATATATATATAAAACACATAGCACATAGACACAGACAAGAGCATGGTGAAAGCCAGAAGGAAAATGGGGTGGGGAATGAGGAGGTGGGAAAAACATAGATAAATGGGGAGGAAAAGAGATTTTATTTTGGGCAATGAGTGTGCAATGCAACATGCAGATGATGTTTTATTGCATTGTACACTTTAAACCTGTATGATTTTATTAATCAATGTCATCTGAATAAATTCAATAAAAATAATAAAAAAATAAAAAGAAATTGCCCCCAATGCAAAGTCCCTGTGCTTATGGAGTTTTTAGTCTAGTAGAGAGAGGACTGAGACATCAATTTTTATAAATTTTATGTAACCAGAGGAGGTTGAAAAATGACATTCAAAAATGGGTATTCTTGTGGACAGCAATTCTTTTTTTTATCAATAAATTGGTAATGCCAAGAAATGATGAAAGCACACTGGATTCAGAGGGCTTGGTTAAACCCTGTTGCTGGCACTACATGTTCTGTAACCTGGAAAATGTACTCTCATTGTGCCTCAAGTACCTCTAAAATAAATGGGACAATAATAATAATACCTACCATAGAGGGTTGATGTGACAAGAATATAAGCTAGCACCTAGGGATCAGCACCTAGGAAATAATAAGTGACATCAAATATAAGTTGTACTTATGATCAAATTGTAGAGTGGTTATGAGGTCATATTAGCTCACAAGATCTTTATTAGTATTTGGAATCAAGACAAAAATATGACGTGCACATATGCAGGATAGCCTTATATCATGTGTAATAAGAGACAGATGTGAAATATTTAAAGCATTGAAAGAAAAAACCTGCCAAAGTAGAATTATATACCCAGGAAAATTATCCTTCAAAAGTGAAGGTATAATAAAGATTTTCTCAGGGGGAAAAAAAAAAAAAAAAATTATTTATTTATTTATTTATTGCTACCAGTGGGCCTGCCTAGCAAGAAATGTTAAAAAAAAAAAAAGTTCTTCGGAAAGAAGTAAAATACTATAGGTTAGAAATACTGATCTGTGCAAAGAAAGGAAGAGCATTAGATAAGAAATAAGTGAAAATAAAATACTTTATATTTCTTAATTTATCTCCTCCCTCTTCCCTTCTCTCCCTCCTTCCCCCTTCTTTCCCTCCCTTCCCCTCTCCTCTCCTCTCCCTCTCTTTCCCCCTTCTCTTCCTCTTTCTCTCCTGCAGCCAATGGCTAAATTGGTTCAAGCATCAGCCTGAGGTGCTGAGAATAACTCAGGTGGTCCGAGCACAGTGGCCTCAGGCACTAAAAAATAGCTTGGTTGGTTAGAAAGGGGTTGCTGGGTGTCTTATGGTTAGTATGCATGCAGAAGTCTATCTCACTATCTCCGCTCCTGTCACTTAAAAAAAAAAGGCAAAAAGGAAATCGGAGTAATTTCATAGCAAGCAGACTTCATTTCATAGTCAGAAATAATCAGAGATATAGTGGGACATTACATAATGATAAAAGGGTTCTTTCTCCAAAAAGACATAAGAATCATTATTGTGTATGCAATTAACAACAAAACATCAAAATAAATAAAGAAAAGAGTGATAGCCTGCAAGGAGAAAAATATAAATCTACTGTTATAATTAGCAATTTTAACATCCCTCTATCCATAATTGGCAGATCCAGAGCCAGAAAATCAATAAAGACCTAGTTGAACTGAACATCACCATCAATCCTCTGAATCTAATTGACATTTATAGACTACTTCAACAACTGAAGAATACACATTTTTCTCAAGTTCACTTGGAATGTTTACCAAGATCGATCACATTGTGTGACAGAAAACACACCTTAACAAATTTAAAGTAATAAAAATTATAAAAAATATGCTCTCAGATCACAGTGACATTTAAGTAAAAATAAGTAACAGTAAAAAAGCTGGAAGATCCCAAACGCTTCAGAGATTAATCATAACACTTCCATATAACACAAGGGCCAAAAAAAAGAGATAATTTGAAATATTTTGAAGTTAATGGAAATAAAAATTAGAAAAAATTCAGAGCAGAAATCAATGAAGTCTAAAATAAGAATTCATAGATGAAACCAATGACACCAAAAACTGGATCTTTGAAAAGATCAATAAAATGATAAACTTCCACCAACAATAAATAAGAAAAAAAAAGAGAGAAGACACAAATTACTAATATTAAAAGTAAGATGAACCATCACCACAATCTCATAAATATTTAAAGAATGATAAAGGTATATTAGGAATAGCTCTTTGCTCACAACCTTGATAATCCAGATGAATGCAACAATTTTTTGAAAGGCACAATCTACATCTTCAAAATTTAACTCCTAAAATTTAGGAATGAGAGAACAACTTGCTTTAAAAATTGTCAAAATTTCCAAATAGACACATTACCAAAGAAGACACACAGATAGAAAATATGCATATAAGAAGATGCTTAACATCATATGTTATTAGGGAATTGCAAATTAAAACAAAAATTAGATATCTACCTATTAGAATGGCTTACATCCCCAATACTGACAACACCAAATGCTGGTGAGGATGTGGAGCAACAGGAACTCTCACTCATTGCTGGTGACAATGCAAAATGGCATAGCCACTTTGGAGGGTAATTTGGTAGGGTTTTTTCTTTTCTTTCATTTTACAAAAAAAAAATTTCTTTACAAATCTAAATATGCTCTTAACCTTAGAATCAACCAATTATGCTCCTTGGTATTTGCCCAAATGAGTTGAAAACAGGTCCACACAAAAATGAATGTTTATAACAACATTATTCATAATTGTCAAAACCTAGAAGCAGTCAAGACATCATTTAATAGTTGAAAAAAAAAGGCAGACTGTGGTACCTTCATACAATGGGCTAGTATACAGTGATAAAAAGAAATAAGCCATCAAGTCATGAAAAGACATGAGGAATCTAAGTGCATATTGCTAAATGAAAGAAACCAGTCTGAAAATCCTACATACTTTATAATTCCAACCCTAAACCATCTAGAAAAGGCCAAACTAAGGAGGTCAGTGGTTGCTAGGGGTGTAGGAAAAGGAAAGCAGGGGTGGATAGGTGAGGCAATGGGGAATTTGCAGGCAGTGAAACCATATCATCAATATGGTTTATCAGTTCTAACAAACATATCACATTAATGCAAGATGTTGACAATGGGGGAAACTCTGGTTAGGGAGAAGTGCATGGGAACTCTGTAATTTCCACTCATTTTTTCTGTAAACCTAAAATTACATAAAAAAGAAAAGCCCACCAGACTCTTAAAAAAAGAGAAAGAGCAAGACAGGGAGGAAGGGAGGAAAGAGAGGGAAGGAGGAGTGAGGAAAGAGAGGTGGGGGGATTTTAGAGATTCTTTTTTTTTCTCATCAGAAAATTAAGATAACTTTTAACTCCTAGAATTATAGTCACAATAGGAAATTAATAGATACTATATAGAGGGTCAAATATATTTCACAAAGTAATGATTATAAAGGTTATCATTAGTGCAAAATCATGAACATTAGGTGATCAGACAATGTATATATACACATACAAAACATTATGGACAGTATAATAAAAAATTATAAAAAATCAAAAATCAATGTAACAGAAACAATATGAAATATATCAAATGAAAACTAAACATACATGTCATATAAATAAAGGTAAGTTGATATCTCCTCATTTGAAAAAAAATCTCAGTCATAAAGCAAAATTTAATTATATTTTCAAATTCAAGAGGTACATCTAAGATAAAATAACTCATAAAAATTAAATATTAAAGGATGAGCAAAGGCATGTCAGACAAATGTTAAGAAAATGATAAAGAGTGCAATCCACTTTGATGATCTCATCATTGTGGACACCTATGAATCAAATAACCTTATATCTACATAATTAAAGAAAAAATTACAGGAAAAACAAGAGGATATAAGACACATTAGTTATAGGATATCTTAATCCCCATATCTCAGTTTATGGCATAACAAGTGAATAAGAAATATTTGTTAATGGAATACATAAATAATATAAGTAATATGTAGGTATGGAATTGCACAGAATTAAGTTCCATGACTTGACATACATTTCACGTACCTGTAAATCATTGGAGTCAACTTGCCATATTTTAGTACACAAATAAAACTCTAGTCAACTAAAAAAATTGTATGATAAAAATAAATAAGTGTAAATATTGTAAAGGATGAGTAAATATAAGCAGATCGATTCATTGACTACTGGCAACAAGACAGTTCAGTAGACGACTGGTTACAAAATTAATATGATGACATAAACAGCCTTCCTATATACAAGCAACAGTAAATTACAAAACGCATAGAAGACTCTATTGACAGTGGCAAGCAAAAGATAAAATGCCTAAGAAAAACTTATGAATAAATATTTAAGGTCTATATTTTAAAATAATCAAATGTTCTCAGGGCACAAAAAAAAAGAGTTTTGGATAGGAAGATATAGTATTATAAAAATGTCAGTTCTCTGTGATGCAATCTATTTAATAAGGTTTCAGTAAAAATGTCAGCTGACTCTGACCAGGCAGTGGCGCAGTGAATAGAACATGTGACTGGGACACAGAGGACCTAGGTTCGAAACCCTGAGGTCACTGGCTTGAGCTTAAAGGTCACTGGCTTGAAGCCCAAGATCTCTGGCTTGAGCCCAAGGTCACTGGTTTGAGCAAGAGGTCACTTGCTCTGTTGTAGCCTCCCAGTCAAGACACATATGAGAAAGCAATCAATAAACAACTACCGAGACCAAGGAGCCACAACGAAGAAGAATGGATGCTTCTCATCTCTCTTCCTTCCTGTCTGTCTGTCCCTATCTGTCCCTCTCTCTGTCTCTATCTCTCTCTCTCTCTGTGTCACAAAAAAGAAATGTCAGCTGAGTTTTATTTTAATATAGAATAAAAGATTATAAACCTCTAATAAATTTTCCTCTAGAAAGATAAATTTCTACACAGGCATATATACTCACATACAAAACCAAAATCCAAATTATAAAGAAGGAAATATATTTATAATGCATATATAGGTCTCATTCTTTATTGTATAAAAACCTTCTATAAACTTTAAAAATCAATAATGTAAGATAGAGATCACATAAAAACAAATATAATGGCTTTACATAAAAGGCTCAATCTCTATCTTGATAACATAAATGCAAAGATATTTTTTTAACCTGTAAATCAGCAAAGATTCAAATATTTGGTAAGAAACTAGTTGGAAAAGAAGTAGAAAAGCAGGCCTCATACTTGACCAGTGAGAGTACAAACTGCTATATCCTCATTGCAGAGCAATTTTGCATTACCTATTAAAATCCCAGACATATTCCATGTGATTAAGAAACTTTATTTTGAGGAACCTAGTCTACAGATAGGCTTGTATGTGTGAAATGGCATCTATCTAAGTAGAATCAATATAGCATCTCCGGTATTAACAAAAGGTTGGGATAAGCTAAATGTTCAGGAAGTTAAATTATTGGCAATCCAATTCATTCAATGGAGGCATATGAAGGTTTTTATAAATGAAGTGGTGTAAAAATAGTGATATGGGACAAGCTTCTGTTGTGTTTGTGTACACATGCATGTACACACACAAGCACTAAGGTATAATATAGTATATCTGGTGTATTTTCCAATGGTGTAAAAAACACAAGAACAGAACATGTATATATGCTTGTGAAATACAGAACCATGGTCGTGGTTGTGATTGTGGTTGTCCCTAAGGAGGGGAACAGGCTCATAAGAGAAAGTTGTCACTATACACTTCTCTGTCTGAATTTTGTACTGGTCCATATATCACCTTTGGGAAAAAACATCAAACTTTTAAAAAGTGTAGCATCTGAAATACACATCTGAATTTATGCTTGCAAGAGAGACACATACTCATAGAATCCAGTCTCTGAAAAGAGCAAACTCCTGACTTACACGTGGTCTGTATTTGACCATTTCTCCTCTTTGTGCCTGCTACATTAGTTGGATTTTTATCATCTCTCACTTGGAAATCTTCCAAAGGGCTCACCTGCTTCCACTCCTGCCTGTGAGGTACTTTTCCACAGAGCTTAACCATGGTCTATAAGACAACAGAAAGCTTAACAGATACGGGGGCTTGATGAATATGGTGGGTGAAGGAGGGAAGAGCTGTCAAATACGTTTTCTGGTTACTGGATAAAAAGAATAGCATTAATGAATTTTTTTTGAAAAGGCAAAATATGAAAGTAGCTTTATGGATAAAGTGATGAACTGATCTCTTACCTGACTGAAATTGAGAAGATGGTGAGCTTTCTAAGCAGTTAGGAATGAACTCGAGTTTTGGAGAAAAGTTAGAGAGAAGCATGCAGAATTGAGTGTTTCTGTTGAAGCTCTAAGAGTAGGGAATGGACAAGTGGGACTGGCAGTCTTTTAAAGCAATATGCCAAGAGTTCAAACTCTTCCCATCTAATGTAGCAGGGCAGGTGGTGGGGGGTGGGGGGCGTGCAGAACGGTGGAGGCCATGGGGACAATGGCCGGTGATGCACAGTGACTCTTGCAAGGCAGATGGTGAAGACTTGTTGTTTATATGCTGGTTCCTGTCTTTCTCAGTGGAAGGATAAGGAGATGAGTCCCATGTAGGCTCTCACAGCATGTCTGGGGATAGCAGGAGTCAAGTCCGACCTAGCCAGTACTTAAACCCTTGTTAAATGACTCCGTGCATGATCTCCACGTGAAATAGGTACTTCTCAAATGAGAAGACAGGAGGACCTACGAATAGGAACAATAAATTTTGTGAGAAGTAGTGGTCAGAAAGGAGTAGGAGAAGAGGTTAGTTCTGTGTCATGGATTCAAGAGAACAGGGAGTTTCAAGAGGGGCTGCTCTGTTCCCTGGAAGCAGTGGTGTGTGAACGGATAGACTCACAGACCCATTTTCTGACTGCCAGCTGCAATGACGCCCACGTCCAAAGCTGGATGAAAAGGGAAGTGTTTTCACACCGCTCTGTGTATGATCCCACATGGTTTTGTTCTCCCTATTGTTGTGTGTGTACTTGTCACAAGACCCCACGTTTTCTTTCTTGGGTTTCTGCACTTTGGGTACATGCTTTCCTACTGACTGTGATCATTTTTAGGGCAGGGCTTCGTTCATGTCATTCCTGGACCATGGCTTCCCGCAAACTGCGTTGGCCAATCAACATTGGTTGAATGAATATTTTGAAATGTTTTCAGGAGTTGTGACATCTAGAAATTTAAGCCACTGATGATGCCACATGCCTGTGCTTACAAACTATGTAAGGAATTTTAAATCCCATTTCAGATCCCATTTCTGAGGTCAAGTCAAAGTGACTTACACTAAGTAAAATACATTTGATGTATAAGAAGACAATGAAGAACCATATTGTCTCTGCAAGAATATCTTTGATTTGATGGAACTGCAATTGTGAACCTTTTAAAAAGAATAATAAGCGCATTCGGCAGCATTAGTTTATGTCCCTGGATTTGCTCATTTATTTATTCGTTCAGTTAAGTGTTGGTGGAGTGCCTACCACGTACTTGGGTCCAGCACTGGGTATGTGGTGGTGGAATAAAAAAAAAGGTGTCCTTGAGCTCATGGACACTTTTACAGTGTGAGATGAAAAGTAAACAAATAGATATATATAGTAGAGTCATGTTAAGAAGTGCTAAGTGTTATAAGAAACATAAAAAATATATATATTACTCAAAGAAACATAAAGCAGGGTGTTTAGAGAAGGCCTTTCTGGGACTGAAATGACACGAGGAAGCAAACCAGTGTTCAAGAAGAGCGAGCGAGTGCAAAGGGTCTGAGGTGTGAGCATGCCGGATGCACCTGAGAAACAGCCGGGAGGCCAGCATGGGGGAACAGAGTGTGGGGGCAGCGTGGTGTGAAATAAGGGGAGAGGTCCCAGGGGCAGGGTCCTGCCCACCTTGTAGGGCATGGTAAAGCTCTGTGAGCAAGTACATTAGCGGGAGGAGTGGAAGTATGTGGGCCCTTGGAAGGCTGGTGAAGACTTCCAAGTAAAAGACGATAAAGTCAGGGCTAAGGTGATGATGATGTGTGGAGGAGTGGAGAGGTGTGGTCAACTACTAAGGATTTGCTAAAAGATTGGATGTGATGGGTCAGAGAAAGTAAGGAGCTGGGGAGATCTCCATGACGTTTGTTTTTTCATAAAAAAGAAGAAACTTTATGTTTTAGAAGCTTTTGATTCACAGCGAACTCAAGAAGATAGTAGAGTGAATTCCCTAATACCTCATAGCCGATTTCCTCTATTATTACCATCTTACATTCACAATTGGACATTTGCTACAATTAATAGACCAATATTAGTATATTAACTAAGGGCTATATTTTTATTCATATTTTCTTAGTTTTTTTAAAATTTATTTTATTTTATTCATTTAGAGAGGAGACAGAGAGAGAGAGAGAGAGAGAGAGAGAGAGAGAGAGAGAGAGAAAGAAAGGGGGGAGGAGCTGGAAGCATCAACTCCCATATGTGCCTTGACCAGACCAGTGCAGGGTTTTGAACTGGCGACCTCAGTGTTCCCAGGTCAACATTTTATCCACTGCACCACCATAGGTCAGGCTTCTTAGTTTTTACTTAATGTACTTTTGCAGTTGCACGATCTCATCCAGATACCACTGAGAGGCTGAATGTACAAATGGATAGTGGCCAGTCCATATATAAAAATGGGACTCTGATCCATAATATATAGCACCTGCCTAGGACCCCAAACCCCTGTAGCAATCAGTCCTGAAAGGCCAAAATTTAGTTAATAGCTGACAGCTTCCCTGATGTTTGCCCCTACTTCCAATTTAGGGCCAACTGGAGCAAGCCAAATATGCACCCCTAAATGATCACATAGAGCACTCCACTTCTAGTTAGCCTGCCTCCAGCCACCCTTGCCCACCACCTGTAACCAGGCTCACCTAGACCTTTCTTTTTCCACTAGAAAACCCTCCCACTTCTCGGCTGGCCTTTGAGTTTCTGCCAAATGCCAGTGATGGTGGCTGACTCTCTTGCGGGCTCTGACTAAATAGCCTCTTCCCATCTCGCTTGGGTGATCTTAATTTCACACGACATTACATTTACTTGTCGCAGTCACCTTCAGCTCCCCTTGGCAGAGTCAGTTCCCCAGGCCTTCCTTACTTTTGACAGTTATGAGGACTACTGCTCAGCTAGGCTGTAGATATCTCTCTTCCCACGATTGCATCAGGATCATGGGCTTGGTAGAGGAAGACCACAGAGGTCATGTGCCTTCTTCATCACACGTCAGGGACAGATTCTATCAACATGACTCATCACGGCTGATGTTGACTTTGCTCCACGGTGTTTTTTACTTGAATAACAGGAAAAGCAGAGCTGCCACTTACTGAGTGGGAACTGTGAAAGTAGAGCAGTAATATTTTTTGAAACATCAAGCGCTTTAGTTAGCTCCCTAATTAGACACCAAAGCAAAGCTATTGAGTAGTTGTGGAGTTTAGGAGAGAAGTGTGGTTGGACATATAAATATGGGAATCTAGGTGTTGTATAAAGCCATAGACTGGGGGAAATCACTAGAAGCTGGCGAGAGGAGATGCAAGAATTGTGTAGAGGAGATTTTTTTTTTTTTTTTTTGGTGACAGAGAGAGGGACAGGTAGGGACAGACAGATAGGAAGGGAGAGAGATGAGAAACATCAATTCTTCATTGCAGCACCTTAGTTGTTCATTGACTGCTTTCTTATATGCGCCTTGATGGGGGAGGGAGGATACAGCAGAGCTAGTGACCCCTGCTCAAGCCAGTGACCTTGGGCTCAAGCGGGCAACCTTGGGGTTTCCAACCTGGGTCCTCCATGTCCCAGTCCGACAGTCTATCTACTGCACCACCGCCTGGTCAGTCTGTGTAGGGGAGATTTAAACAAATCTTTACCGCAAATAGAAATAGTTTGCTTCCCCTTTCTATATAAAAACTTTGATATCCTTTTTCATGGTTAAAACTTTAAGTGAAATGTTTCTCATATCTCATAATTATTATCTTTGCTATGTAATTTTATAGACGTCCTTTATCAAGTTAAAGATTCCTTCTATTTCTAATTTACAAAGAGTTATCAGAAATAAAAGTTGAACTTTATCAGATGCCTTTCCCTGCATCTATTGATTGGTATTATCAGAGGTCTTCTCTTTTGAAATGTATTAAGTCATAAGCAAATTTTTCTGAAGCTGAACGACCCTTATTATTAAGCAGGAAGAAAACCTACTTAATCCCAGTGTATATCATCATCGTCACCATCATTAATTACTCAATTCCATTTTCTAACATTTTATCTAGTACTTTTCATCTGTGTTGATAACTACTTAAAAGCTTCTCGTCTTGTCTTGTGAGGAAGCTAATGTAATTAACATCCACGATAGAAACCACTTAGCTTTTCTTCATGAGTCAGGGATGAAAACTGAAGCTGACAGGAAGGAAGTAACCCTACAATTGCACTGTTAATTAATGGCAAGTAGTACTTGATATCTAACCTGATGTGTTGGCCACCTTACCCTGCTGGCCTGCTCAGAAGGAGCTTTATTATATGACAAGTGAGCAGATACCAGATGGCTATTTACATGCAGTTAAGTTGCTATGTGATTATTTGGATTGGACCCATTCATATCCAAGGTTGTCTTCCCAAAATTTTACTCCTGAGCTGACTTGCCAAGAGAATGAGTACAACAGCTTTAAACATTGCTTGAAAATGAAGGTGCTTGTAAGAACAATTGTGTTATGTTTCTTTTTCTTGCTAAACTATGATGTAAAATCTAAAGAGGAAAAGTGAAGTAATCTATGAATTCAAAAGCTTAAGAAATACTACTACAGGTATAAATATTCAAGAGTTACGATGCATTGGGAGCTATTGGTTAAAGTTATTTATGCAAGCTTTTAGCTTTTTAAAAACACAAAAATCTAAAAACATTTAGAATTCTTTTTGTTGTTGCATATTAACAGTATTTCCTTAACCGCAGAACTAATTTTATTTGCATTGGTTCTTTTTCCTAGTAATATTTCAAATTTTCCAAAAGAAGCATATTTGTTCTGTCTTCTACAAGATTATTTTTAGTAAAATTGTATGTAGCAGAGAAAAGGATGACAATGGGGACCTTTTGCAATGTGTGTACTACACATGAATCTTATTAGGAAATTCAAATTGTTATAAAAACATAGAGTTCTCATATGTAAAAATATGAATGTATTTAGATTAGAGAAAAGCACCACTATCAAGGAGCTCATCGACAAATAGGAAATATAGATATGTACAACAAACAAAAATGCAATGTGAAGGGCTTTATGATGGAAGATCTGGTCCTTGAAAAATGAGAAAGACCTACCTATTAGCAGAAAGGCAAAGGCATGTACATGGTTTTATCCTTGCAGCGGGATGTGGAGGAAGATACAGGAAGAGGAGAGGCATCTAGAAAGTAAGGGTAAGTTGAGGTTTTAATATTTTACCATGTAGGCAATATGTCATAGAATGTTTTTATAAATATCTCAGAAAGGGTAGTCTTTAAAGCAAGTTGTGAAGGCCCCTGGTAATAACGATTATGTGTGTGCTGGCTAGGGGCAGTTATTGACCTTGTCACACTATAATTCACATGTGCAAAATGAGTAATTTCTTAATGTGTCTGTAACTAGAATGACTATAAGCTTTGTTGTTTAAACTGGAACACTTTTGAGAATAACAGGTGAGTGCTTTTAATAATTACATTGGGACAATAGCCCTAAATTGCGGGTGTCCTGAGCAAATTAGAAGGTAGAGTCACCTATTTACATTAAACTAAATTGTGTGTGTGTGTGTGTGTGTGTGTATGTGTGTGACAGAGACAAAGAGAGGGACAGATAGGGACAGACAGATAGGAAGGGAGAGAGATAAGAAGCATCAATTTTTCACTGTGGCTCCTTAGGCTCCTTAGTTGTTCATTGATTGCTTTCTCATATGTGCCTTGACTGAGGGGGGAGGGTGCTGCAGCAGAGTGAGTGACCCCTTGCTCAAGTCAGTGAGCTTGGGCTCAAGTCAGTGACCATGGGGTCATGTCTATGATCCCATGCTTAAGCCAGTGACCCTGCAGTCAAGCTAGTGAGCCTGCACTCAAGTTGGATGAGTCCATGCGCAAGCTGATGACCTTGGGATCTTGAACTTGGGTCCTCCACGTCCCAGTCCAACACTCTGTTCACTGCACCACTGTCTGGTCAGGCTAAATTAAATTTTCTTTAGTTGAAAGCAAAGAGGCAAATAAATCTTGATTCAGAATTTACAACTCAGACTCACCTAAACAAAGGTTTTTTAATTTTACACCAGTCATGGCCAGATGAATGCTTAGATCATTTAAAAGTCAAAGAATAAGAATTAACTCTTACAAGAAGAATACTATGTTAGGCACTGTTGCAAGCACTTCACACGTATTAGGTCATATAGTCCTCAAGTAAAAAAATATGAGGTACATATTAATATAAGTTTTCCTTTTATAAGTGAAGAAATCAAGACACATTGAGTTAAAATGACATGCCCAAGGTTAACTGTTGACTTGGCAGGTGCTAGGGCCACGATTAAAATCCAGGTTACCTGTTACCAATATCTATGTCCTAATCATTGCTACATTACTTCTCAGACTCTAAGTCAGGGCTTGCTAGCCCCTGAATCTGAATTCCAGATAAACAATGAGTAATTGTTTAATATAAATATGTCCCATGCAATGTTTGGGACGATCCTCCTCCCCCTTCCTAGTTGCTGAATGAAATTAAATATCCTCTTTGCATGGGTTGGATGTAGGGATGGGCCCTGATTTCTGTCTTGGCCTGTACCCTTGACACATCTGCTAAAGTGTCCTTTGTGGTTGTACGACCCACCACTGTTCTTTTAGCAGGGCCATCACCTCTCAAACCAGAGTCAGCTTTGTCCGGTCTCCTGGCTTGCTGCAGATGTTCAG
This sequence comes from Rhynchonycteris naso, assembly GCA_037038555.1. Classification (NCBI taxonomy): domain Eukaryota; kingdom Metazoa; phylum Chordata; class Mammalia; order Chiroptera; family Emballonuridae; genus Rhynchonycteris; species Rhynchonycteris naso. The sequence continues at coordinate 172,213,625 of CM073000.1, forward strand.
AGTCTTAGCCTTGCTTCTCTCCACCTGAAAATACACTCTTCACTATGAACACGAATATAACATATCTTATGGACTATTTTAGGGATATTTAAGAATAGATCTATTAACTCTGAACTGAGTTAGAAATAAACCCTCAACTTAAGAGGAAATAGTTTTGTTTGCCTGTGTGCAGTAACAGCAAAATTCTACTATTGTACTATATCTGTCTTTAAAATTCATGAATTTTATTGTGTATCAGGAACTTCCTGTTCCACTGATGTCCTTTATTGCCCTTTATCTAACACCTTTTCTTACCCTGCCACCCCAAAAGCAGGCAAGAAGTTGGGGTATGGCTAAAGAATTTTGAGTTGCAATTTCAAGTTTACAAAGAGCCTTAGTTTTCTTTGGAATAATATTGGAATAATAATTTCTAATATTGGAATAATAATACCTGCCACATAAGATTCTTTTGAAATTTAAATAAGTGATGAGTAAAACAAAATATTATGAATGACATTCAAGGTTAACAACTTTCAAAAATCATCATTTTATTTAGTTGATTTCTGTCTCTCGTGGCCCATTTGGTATGTAGAATAGTCCTCCTTCTCCGAACCACCCCCACTAAAAAGGTATTTCCACCTGGAACTTGTGAAGGTGATCTTATTAGAAAATAGGGTCTAGCTCCTCAAAGATCTTGAGATGAGATCATTCTGGATTTTGGGTTGACCCTAAATGCAATGACAGGGATTCTTATAAGAGAAAGGCAGAAGATATGAAAGGGACCCAGAAACACAGGGAAGAGGGTCATGTGAAGACAGAGGCAACAATTAGCTATGATGGCACATGCCCAGGAACATTTGGATGTATCAGAAGCTGAAATTGGCAGATAAGTATTTCCTCTGGAGCCTTCAGAGAGGCAATCCTGACCCTTGATTTTGGACTTCTGTACTCTAGAACTGAGAGAGAATAAATTTCTGTTGTTTTTAGCCATTCAGTTATGGTATTTGTTTGGGTAGTGTTAGGAAATTATTATAGACTACATCCAATCCATCAGTAAATCATGTCCAAGACCATGCACCACCTCTCCCTGCCCCATCAGTACCCCTGGCCTTCCTGCTTTAGTCCTTGAACCCCTTAAAATCACACTGCAGTTAGAGTGTAATTTAAAACTGAGGTCAAATCTTATCCGTGTTCTGTTCAAAACCTTCCACGTACTTTTCATTTCTCTCAGAATATAACCCCAAGAGACCTTTGCATTTCTTATACTTTTTGAGTCCTGGTTTCCATACCGATTTTCCCTCAAGTACATGTATTACATTTTTTTCCATGAAAAAACAAAACCAAAGATTATCAACGTTCCTAACCTCATATGTTCCATCTAAAACAGTGTCAAGCACCCTCCCTCAGAATTTCGAGTGTTCTTCTTTCTGTCCAGATCTCTGCTCGAATCTCACCTCCTCAGAAAAGCCCCTCTCATTCATTTTATACAAGTGGCATATCCCAATTACAGTTACCCTAACAAGTTTCTTCAAAGTGCTCATAACAAACAGTACTTGCTTTATTTTCCTGTTGTACCTTTTATCTCACGAGAATGAAACCTCCCTAAGGGTTAGGACCTTGTCTGTCTTGTTCATTGCTACATTTCTGGTACTAATGCTCAGCGCACTGCAACCATTGATAAATACTTGTTGAATGAATGAAGAAACCAACAGGTCTTTAGCTATTAAGGGTGTTAACCAAAGAGGATGGAGATGATAACTATTTTCAGCACCACCCAAAACGGCGCTTTCTGGAGAGTAACCTATACAGCCACCTACACACATTCTCAGTGGATAGGATAGTAGTCACCACAAAAGGGACTAGCCCATTGTAATTGCAAAGTAAGAGCCCAAGTCAGGGTATAGTTAAACAGTATTAACTTTTCTGTGAGGTATTTTAAAATGCTTAAATCTTTCAAGTCCAAGAGATAAATTAATGTGAAAATCTATGAATGGGTTCCTGAAGGAATTTGGGAACAAGAAAAACAATTTTTCATGTGTTAAACACACTCGGCAGTTTAAAAAGTGCTTTCGTATGCCTTATTTTGTTTCTTACCAGCCTAAGACAAGACAGATAATATTATTACCATCTTACAAATGGGAATACGGACACTAAGTGTTGTGCAAGGTCACACAACTGCACAATTGGCATTAGGGCAGTCCCAGACCCAAACCAGAACTTCTGACTTCAGATTCCTTATTTTTCTTCATTGCACTCTATTCGTCGATTTATTTAATGTACAATATATGTTATTGAGCATGACTGTTTCAGCCACTGTTTTAAATGGAACATATGAGGTTAGGAACGTTGATAATCTTTGGTTTTGTTTTCATGGAAAAAAAATGTAATACATGTACTTGCGGGAAAATCAGTACAGTAGCTGCTACCTTGTCCCCACCCCACTATCTTTCCTGATGCAATTGCTATTATCTGGAGATCTTTGAAAAAACATAAGATAAGTTAAGCCTCATGTTTTCTGGAATGAGGTCCTTCCTGGAGGTGGGGAATGGACTAGATGACCTTGGCTTGTTCATCTTTATCCTCATGGATAGCCACAGCACAGGATAAGTGAGCTACTCGTAGTAATAAGGGTGTCATTCTAGTATGTTTGGGTTGGGGAAGGGCAAGGGGGGCAGCTCTACTGGAGAATGTTTCTGGAGAAAGAGCCAAATCTGGGTGGGTAGGACATTGGGACCAAAGTACTCAGACAGGTTTGACCTGAGGTCTGGGGGCGGGGCAAGCGGGGCAGGGCGGGGCTCCCGGCGAGTGGGGCGGGGCTATGTGGCGGGGTGGGGCAGCACGCGCCTACGTGGCAGACGCAGGGGCATGCGCCGCCGGTGGCCATCTTGGAGGCGGGGACGCGCGGAGTGAAGTTGTGTGTGCATCTTTCTCGTCTTCTCCGAGCTGTAACTTTAGCGCCCCGACTTCCCTGTCCCCTACTTTTCAGCTGCCGGGCAGGCACTGTCTCCGGTCCCTCTGGTGAGCGTCAGCCTGGGAGTAACGCGGGTGCATGCCGGGGGCGACGGTGGGATGGGGTGCCGGCACCGAAGCTGGGCCTCGAGGGGCGCAGTCCCTGCAAGGTGGGCGGGCCGGCCGACCGACCAGCCAGCCGGTGGGCGCAGCAGAAGGCGAGGGTGTTGAGGGAGCCTGCAGTCGTTCATTCCCAGCGCTGGCCGCGGGAGCATGCAGGGGGCAGCTCCGGCGCCAGTGCGCTTTGTGAGGCAAGCCACAGGGTGTACTGTGGGTGCATCTCCGGGGTATTGCCAGGCACTTTGCTCTTTTCCGCGCCCGGCACTCCTGGCCTTTGGCTCCACGTTCCAGAGTGCTGGCTGCAGGGGTCGAGACCAGTGGCTGCCTCACGCTGACCTTAGCCCAGCCCAACCCGGCTTGGAGACGTGGCAGTGTCTGTGGGGAGGCCGCTGTCTCCATTAACCGGATTCCTGCTGCTCCCACCTTGGCTGGGTCAACAAACTGGGACCGGCAGTGGGAAGTATCTTATCTTCCCGTAGGTTCAGTACCTAACCCCGTACTGGGGGACTTTTGTACTCTGCTTTGTTAGTTCCTGGGACCTATTTCAGGCAAATTTACAGGGTAGCCCATATATATCTTAAATTGGCAGAATTTATATCTAAGAGACTTCTTGTCATTCAAAGTAGTCTTCGAAGACACCGTGGACATTTCGCATTCCATTCGTCTGTCGACCCTGTTTAATTAAGTGAACATGTATGGGAATTTTGGGGAGCCATAGCTGAGAATGCAAAGACAAGAACTCAGGCTCTGCTCCCTCGCTGGTAATAGAGACCATCTTTTGCACCAGTAGTACATAAACAGTCATTGCTTTTACGGTTCTCAAAGCTCCATTATTCCATTTCTTGTATCCTTGTAAATAGCCATCCATTTTAATGTTGATACATGAATATTACTTTTTGTTCCCACACTGAGCACTAAAACTTTTTACCTACTCTGACACTTCACTGTTATTTTATCACAATACCTTTTCTTTCGTAGAGGTATTAAATTTATATATATATATATATAAAATTTACCCTATATGGTCATTAAGCCAGTTTTCAAATAGTACAGCTTTCAAGGGTTGAAACAAATCCACCACGTTAAGGGTTGTATTCAGTGTTCAAGTTATTTTGCCAATGGATTTGTTAATGTTGGGGATGAGGATGATCTTTAAATATGACTTCCACTAGCCACCTTAAGGACTTGGTAACATCTGTAGTAGGAAATGAATAAGTAATAAAACAAAGGGAAGATGCCTCACCTCTCACTCCTTAGTCCAATTCAGACTGACTTCTGTCTCCACTTCTTCCATGGAAACATCTCTTACTATGTTAAGAAATACATTGAATTTTTCAGATATCAAAGGTATCTCTGCAGATTTTGATGCTGTTGCTTGTTTCTGCCTTGGAACACTCTGGCTTTTGGACACCACAGTCTTCCTGGTTTTCTTCCTATCTTTCTGGTCATCTCATGTTCTCTGTACCCTTGTCTTCTGCCTGCCTATTCTTAAGGATTGGATGGTTCATCTCTTTTCACTCTGTATTCACTTCTTAATCTCATTTCAGAACATGACTTTAGAGACTGAGTCAACTGAAGGAACCCATACTTACGTATTTTGTAAGCTGCGAAGTTATTGTCTTTCCATGGATGTTTCAAGGGCCTTAAATTCAACATGCCCAGTATAGACACTCCATTACTCATGCCCCAGAGATATTAAATGAATACCTTAACCTCTTCCAGTGTTCCCTAAGTGAATGACACCACTGTCTCTATCCAGTTGTACAAATCAAACATCTTCCTGTCATTGTCCCATATCCAGTATATCACTGAGTCTTGCCACCTAAATATTTCTTGAGTCTACTCTTATCTGTCTCCACTATTACCACCTTAGTCTAAGCCAAAGTTTTTCAACCTTGTTATTATTGATATTGGAGCCAGACAATTTTTTCTTATGGGGGTTGCCCTGTGTGCTGAGAATAGCTTGGTTGGTTGAGCAAGTCAGCCTCAGGCACTAAAAATAGCTTGGCTGATTTGAGCTTCAGCCCTGGATGGGTTGCTGGGTGGATCCTGGTCACGGTACATGTGGGAATCTGTCTCTCTGTCTCCTCTCCTCTCATTTAAAAAATAAATAGAATAAAATGAGAACAGGTGAAATCCAAATAAGGTCTATAGTTTAGTTGCTAGTATTGTACCAATGTTAATTTCTTAGGTTTAGTCATTGTGCTATAGTTATGTAAGATGCTACAATTGGGAGAAGCTGGGTTAAGGGTACCCGTGATCTGTTTTATTTTTGCATCTTCCTGTCAATATAAAATTTCTTCAAAAAGTTAGACAAAAAATATCACTTCCAGCTTAAATGCCCTCTAGTGAGCATTTAACTTTTAAATGTTAATTGCTTCTGTCTTTTAAAAACCCAGTTCTATAACCTGGCTTATAAGGTTCAACATGGCCTTATGCCTGCCGCCCTCAATCTTTTCTGTTCTGTGCCACATGGGTTTTTTTGAATATGTCTTATTCCGTCTACCTCATTAGGGCCTATATACCTCCTATACATTCCTTTTCTTTTGGAATTTGCCCTCCTGAACTCCTATCCTTTGCCTAATTCAATTATGCACATTCTTCAGATCATTGGGGACCCTTTCCTGACCTTCATGTCAAAATCATATTTCTATCAAACAAAACCATTCTTACACTCAGAGAACAGAATTCAGGCTACAATTCATTGTACATTGGTATTATTCTTTGAGTGTCTCCTGGACTAGATTAAGTGTCCCTTTTCTGTGTCCATTGTTTTCCAGAGGCAGCAGTAAAGTGCTTGGCAAGCAGTTGACCTTGCTGCTAAATAAGTGAACAAACACATCAAAAACAAATCTGGTGTATTCAGAGGTTTTGAGTTAATGCTAGAGACAGGTTTGAAAATTTTTTCAATTTTAAAGGAATTTTCAATATTTTTCTAATCATTATCATTTTTTAACCTCTCATGTCTAGTGGCATTTTTTCTATAGTTAACTTTTCTAAAACCCGAGACATACACTGCTCACAATAATTAGGGGATCAGGGAACATGCAGATATTCCAGTACTTTCAGCCTTTTGTATAGTGTATAATTGAACATTTTTTTTTAACTTGTTTGCTTTTCTGATGTTCTTGTTTAATAAAAAAAAGTCAGCCTGACCAGGCGGTGGTGCAGTGGATGGAATGTTGGACTGGGATGTGGAGGACCCAGGTTCGAGAACCCGAGCTCGCCAGCTTGAGCGCAGGCCCGTCTGGCTTGAGCAAATGCTCACCAGCTTGGACCCAAGGTCGCTGGCTCCAGCAAGGGGTGGCTTGGTCTGCTGAAGGCCTGCAGTCAAGGCACATGTGAGAAAGCAATCAATGAACAACTAAGGTGTCGCAATGGCAATGAAAAACTAATGATTGATGCTTCTCATCTCTCTCCGTTCCTGTCTGTCTGTCCCTATCTATCCCTCTCTCTGACTCTCCCTCTGTCCCTGTAAAAAAAAGTCAAATGCTTTTTATATCATTTCATATTTTTTGAAATATTCCCTAATTTTTGTGAGTAGTATATAATTTAGCCATTAGTGCTTGTGTTTTAGAATGTGAGGAAAACAGAGAATTGAACACATTTTGTTATTATTTAATGTTAACAGGAGCTTTATGGGGAAAGAAGAAGTGTTTCAAAATTACTTATTTTTTTTTAAAAGGGGTGGTGACTGAAACCTAGATATAAATCTAACATTCATTCATATGGCAGAAAGTAAACTAGTGATTTTCTATGAAGTATATTGAATAATTAATTACATAGTAAACATAAAATCATGATTAATTATATAGTTCAGATAAAATCATTTCGCAGTAATAAGTATGTGTATGAAAATGTTACAGGTTGTTTGAATATTTAACATTCTCACAGACTGCTTTTTTTAGAAAATTTGGCAGACCCTTTAGAAATAAAAGTGGTATTAAATACATAGAGACATTTTTCTTTTTTTTTTTTTTTCTTTTTTGTATTTTTCTGAAGTGAGAAGCAGGGAGGCAGAGAGACAGACTCTCGCATGTGCCTGACCGGGATCCACCCAGCATGCCCACTAGGGGGCGATGCTCTGCCCATCTAGGGCGTTGCTTCAACTAGCGCCTGAGGGGGAGGCCATGGAGCCATCCTCAGCACCCGGGCCAACTTTGCTCTAGTGGAGCCTTGGCTGCAGGAGGAGAGGAGAGAGACAAAGAGAAAGGAGAGGGGGAAGGGTGGAGAAGCAAATGGGCACTTCTTGAATTGCCCTGGCCGGGAATTGAACCCAGGACTTCCACACGCTGGGCCGACGTTTTACCACTGAACCAACCAGCCAGGGCAGAGACATTTGTCTTTTCTTTTAATGATCATTATTTAAAATTATTCTCTAAGTGTACAAGCTATAAAAATACGCTTTTGACTACTGTGTAATAGTTACTACATTTTTATATTTTTGCAGTATATCATAACTGAAGAAACATGATGGAAGAGAGTGGAATAGAGACAACACCACCTGGGACCCCTCCACCAAACCCTGCGGGACTGGCTGCTGCCACCGCGATGTCTTCCACCCCCGTTCCACCAGGTACATGGTCGTGTAGCATGAGGAGAGTGACGACACCCTTATCTTTCTGAGTCAATGTAAAAAATAATGCACGTATTAAAACTTCTTTGATATTTGCCAAGATGAAGCAAAATTAGTGTTCTTTTTTAATTTAAGCACAAAGCCAGTAAACATGTATCTTTTGCTTTATAAAGGTAAACTATTACTCTTTATATTTAAATTGACTATAAATCATCTTTCATATGACAAAAGTATTCCAGAAGACTTTGTCTCATATTCTATGACTTTGTGATGATAAACATCCTGAAAAAGTTTATGAGCCTTCAGTGTGTAGGTTTTCATGCTCACATGAGCTTTATTTTATTAAAACATATCCTAGCAAACATAGAAACACAAAGTCTACTTATGAACAATACCATAATTTAAATTTATATAGCTGCTTCCTTTATTTATGGGGATTGAAAGTCATTTATTGTGTATTTTAAATTATACACTTTAAAAATAATTCTTGAGATATGGTCTCATATTTAAAAATTTTGCAAGAAGAAAGTAATGAGATACTTTGGAAACTAAGTGAAAAGCATTTTCAATTTTGTGGGTTTTTTTCTCTCCCTTTTTTTCTAGCTGTAACCAGTTCTTTTTCTTCTCCAAATGTATCGTCTACGCAGTCCTTGCCCCCACACGCATACTCTACCCCTCAGCCATCCCTTCCTCCAGTGAGGCCGTCAGCGGCGTTGCCTTTTGTGCCCCCTTCCCCAGTTCCTAATGCTCCACCACTTGTTCCTGCCGCACCTCCTGCTCCTCCACCGGCGGCTCCTGCCTTCCCCAGCCCTCCGGTATCCCACTTCCCAGCCTCCCCTTCTGCCCCAAGTACTCTTCCATCTGTGCCCCCTCCGGGTCCTCCTACATCGGGATTTTCGGTTGGCTCAGCCTATGACATTACAAGGGGCCATGCAGGAAGAGCTCCCCAGACACCCCTGATGCCATCATTTTCTGCACCTTCAGTAACAGGTAATTCTTTCTTACCGATACCTGAAACAAATGGCTATCCTTAACTTTTTTTTAAATAACAGCTTTATCATTATATAATTTATATACCACATAACTCTCACAATTAAAGTGTACATACGGTTTATTATTTGTTAATGTATTTACAGAGTTATGCGCCTGTCATCGCAGTTAATTTTAGAACCTTTAAATCACCCCCTCACCCCAAATGAAACCACATAATTACTAGTAGTCACTCCTGACTTTTTTCTATATTCTCATGGCCCTAAGCAACCACTAATCTACTTTCTGTCTCTGAATTTGCCTATTTCAGACATTTCATGTTAATGGAATATTTTATAATGTATGGCCTTGCACAGTGGACCTCTTTCACTTACCATATAGCATGCATCAGTTCTTAATCTCTTTTTACGGCTGGATAATAATCCATTGAATGGATATACCACAGTTTGTTTATTGAGCTCATCAATGGGTTTCCACTTTTTTGGCTATTATGAATACTGTTTCTATGAACATTTGTGTAAAAGTTTTTGTGAGGACATATTTTCATTTATCTTGGGTATGTACATAGGCAGGGAATTGCTGACCATAACTGCTAGGCTATTTTTCAAAGAAGCTTTCTCACCAGCAGTGTATAAAGGTTTTAGTTTCTCTGCATTAATATTTTAAACTCATTTCTTTGACATCCAGAGTTTTCTATTCTCATGTTTTTGTCATTTAAATTTTTAAAATAAAGCTGATGTAACTTAGTATATGATTTTTATATATTGTAAAACTTAGTAGTCCATGATTAGTATATGGAATATCAGACAAAATTCCAAAATTTTGTTGTAACATTTTTTTGCACTTATAGAGAAACATCAAGGTAAAAATTGAAAGTTTTTTAAAACTTTAAAAATTATCAGGGCTGAATGGCCTGACCAGGCTGTGGTGCAGTGGATATAGCATCGGACTGGGATGCAGAGGACCCAGATTTGAAGCCCTGAGGCCACTGGCTTGAGTGCCAGCTCATTCGGCTTGAGATGCGGGCTCACCAACTTGAGCATGGTATCGGAGACATGACCCCATGGTTGCTGGCTTGAGCCCAAAGGTTGCTGGCTTGAGCAGGGGGTCACTCACTCTGCTATAGCCCCCTGCACCCTATCAAGGCACATATGAGAAAGCAATCAATGAACAACTAAGGAGTTGCAATGAAGAATTGATACTTCATATCTCTCTCCCTTTCTGCCTGCCTGTCCCTATGTGTCCCTCTCTCTGTGTCTCTGTCACCAAAATAATAATAATAATAATAATTATCAGGGCTGAATGATCCAGGGAATAGTTATATTTAGCCAAATAAATATTCAAAACCAAATAAAAGTTCATGTGTGCTATAAGTTGGTGATATTGGGCCATTTCTTTTTCTAGGTCAGCTATACCTACTATTGGTCTCATTGGATTAGTTGTTGGAAACCGGTGTCAAAACTTCATCCATATCATTTTCTGCCTTTTGTTTCTCATTTTAGGAAAGGAAGCAACTTTGTTGTAATTTTTATTATTCAGCTTTGTGTATCTACCTTTACAAATAAAATTTTATGCAGAGTAGAGGTATTATACACATGTTTATGTATATGTGAATTTTCTTTTTCAGTTAAAAATAGAGTATATAGAATATATGTACTAATAGCTATGTGCTTTTATATGATAGGCTTGGGTGCTCACATCAATTACTTTTATGCATTAGAAGAGATTAGAACTGGCCCTGGCCAGCTGACTCAATGGATAGAGTGTTGGCCTGGTGTATGGATGTCCTGGGTTTGATTCCTGGTCAGGGCACATAAGAGAAGTGACATTCTGCCTCTTTCCCCCTCTCTCTTCCTTCTTTCCATCTTTGCGTCCTGCAGCCTGTGAATTGATTGGTTCAAGCATCACCCCAGGTGCTGTGGACAGCTTAGTGGTCTGAGTGTCAGGATCAGCCTCAGGTGCTAAAATAGCTCGGTTGATTTGAGCATTGGCCCCCGATGGGTTGCTGGGTGGATCCCCGTTGGGGCTCATGTGAGAGTCTGTCTCACTATCTACCCTCCTTTCACTTAAAAAAGAGAACTAGCTTTCCACATCCTAGTGCTAAATAGTACTTTTTGATTATTACATTTTGTCCTTTTTTTTCAGGACAGTTGGTGTAAGCCTATGAAAAAGAAGTTTCTTTTCTGGAATAGGTTTATGTTATTTGAGTTCATAACTCAATCTTGAAATGTCTGGGTATATAATTACATTACTTAAGCTGTTTTAAAATGTACATCTCATATATTATATCCTCTTTTCATAGGAAATAAGTTTGTGTAATAAGTTGCATATATTAACTTTTTTTGCCATTAACTAGGTATTTTGCCAACCCCCATTACTCAGCAAGCCAGTTTGACATCTCTGGCCCAGGGAACTGAAACCACATCAGCTATTACTTTTCCTGAGGAACAAGAAGATCCTAGAATTGTTAGAGCTCAGGATGAAGTGTCTGCTGGTGGACTCTGGGGTTTTATTAAGGTAAGCTGTATGTATTTTCAAATTCATGATTAATTTTTAAATTGTGAAACTTACAGATGTTTATTAGAATTTTGAAAATATAAAATGGTGTAAGGAAAAGAATCTTTTTTCTTTTACCAGTTTTCAGTAGTTTCTCTCAATCTTTTGTATGTGCATATCTATGTAATGTATCTCTTTTTATAAAAAATCAGGTTGTGGTAGTGACATGTGGACACACATTATTTTGTGTCTTTTGTTTATCCTTGCCTAGCATATATCAGTCACATCTGCTAGCTGGAGATCAGCTGGAGAGGTCTTCTCTCTCACTGCTTTTCTCTACGTGCCATTGCATTTATTTACCGTATTTTATTTTGTTAATGTGCTTTGGCATTTTCTAATTGTAGTTCTTGTCAGTAAAACTGTGATGAGCATGCTTATATACATATCTTTATGTTCCTCTTCGTTTTATCAGAAATAATTTCTGATGAATGTTAGAGTGAACATTTTAGAAATTACTGGTACATATTGCTGTCTAGGAAGGTTATACCAAAAAAAGACTTACAGCATTTTTTACTTTGTTAGCACTGATTAATTAACTTGAAATATGATATTTTTTAATTTTATAGGAAAAAAATACCTTGTTTTAATATGCATTTCTTCATTGCTGGATTTGAACATTTTTTTCACATGATTTTTTTTGCCATTTAATGGTTTTCTTTTGTGAATTTGCTATTCATGTTTTTTGCTTTGATTTGGAATGATTTTAATTTATAAGAAGAGCTCATTATAGTAAGAATATTTTGTTATATGCTATTATGTTGTAGTTTTCTCCATTTTAACCTTACATTTTATTTTATTGTGCTTTTTAACACAAAAGTTTCTAAATTTTCAGGACTTGTTTTTATCAGTCATTTTTCTTTTCAGTTCTTTTTATGATACAAATGAACTTTTTCTACCACAATGTTTGGTAGAAACATTTTTCTTTGATATCTTCTAATTCTTTTTCTTTTTTTCAGTTATCCATTTAATGTAGCTGCTACTTTATTATATGGGGTCGAAGTCAACTTTAATTTTTTTTTCAACCACTTAATTAAATGTTCCAATATAATATCCCAATGATTTGATATGACATCTTTATCTTAGTTACTGAATTGTGGGTTAATATTAGTTTCTGGGCTCTGTATTCTATTTCACTGCTCTGTCTGTCCTTGCAATAGTACTACACCATTTTAATTATTGCAAACTATTATGTTAATATTTATTGAAAGCCTACTGTTGTGCTGATGTGGGGATAGTGTTCATTAATGAGTAAGTTAGGTCAGTTCCAATTCTCTGTATTTATAATACACATAAATATTTGGTTGTATATGTTTGCCGATTTTTCTTTACTAGTTTTTGTCATTTTTTGATGAATTTTGGAATTGCTCTGTCAAGCCCGTCCCATCGCCCCCCAATATTTTCTGCTTATGGTTTGCCTGAAATTGTATATTAAATGTTTTTATATTACTAGGTGGTTACCACATTTTTCATGTTCCATGAAGATGACATTTTTCTAAGCTGGTTTTTTAATATCTCTGCTTTTTAAAGGTATTCTTTGTCTAAGGACTATCACTTCCTTTTCTTATTGAGAGCATGTCAGTTATCAGTTGAAATGCCCAGTTCAACTCCACAGGTCTTGTGATTAACTCTTCTGATAGTCAGCAAAAGGTTGACAGTCTTAAATGTCAATGTTAACAAACTCATCTGTTTTTCTGAATAACCTTAGTTTAATGATAGATTGGAAGAGGCAGAATCATGGTTATTAGCCAGGTGCCATCTTGGAGACATTGCTCTAGTATTTTTTACCACTGGACAAGAATAGCGTAAGAAGAAAGTACTCAGACCTGGTTCCTTCTGTCTAATAGTGTGGTTTTAAGAATTAGGTGGGTACAAGGCCTATTTGAGGATCCCTTTGTAAGTTATATCAATATAAATATTTAGTCACTATGCTGTGCACCTGAAACTAATATAATATTGAATGCTGACACTAGTTGAAAGAAAATAGAAAAAAATGCAGAGGATTAAAAGGAAGAATTTGGGAATTAATAAAACCAGAAACAGGAGCTAGGAAAAAGAAGAAACTGATAGAACATAGCAGAATATTTTATATTAAGGCTGTGATTTTCAATATTTTTCATCTCATGGCATACATAAACTAATTACTAAAATTCTGTGGCACATCAAAAATATATTTTGCCAGTCTGACAAAAGAAAAATAGATATAATTTTGATTCATTCATACTGGATGGCTATTGTTGTGTTGGCTGTCATTTTTTTATTTAACAATCTAAGGGAAAAGAAGTCAGTGCCCCTGACTAAATAGTGAGGCACTGCATGTTATAAAACTTTTGTGGCACACCTGTTGAGAATTACTGTATTAGGGTAATTGGTAACTGTTTTGGGGAATAAATAGGAGAAATATTTTTACTATATTTTATTAGGGAGCAAACTGTGGGTCTGTAAAGACATCTGATCACAGTCTTTACTTGGGACCTTGGTGGGCAAGTTTTACCTAGTTTTTCGTATAAATAAATGGGAATGAGTTGAAATAATATATACTTAGAAATGAAGTGAACACACACACAACACACACATGGTACATAGTCCCAGACCATTGCAACTCAAAGTGTGGTCTGCAGACTGTGGGTCTCTGATAGGTAAGAGAAATTGAGAGTAAGCATTGTAAAACTTAATAGAAATTTAATATTGCCATAACCTGGTTTTCTTATATTTTATAAAAGTACCAGTCTGTGATGTGTTAGAAAGTTAAATAATTTCTTTCATTATCAGTTGAGCATGGTGGTCTTTGCAGAGAATGGGTATTTCTATGTTGATTTATTTTATGCAGGGTGTAGCCGGGAATCCTGTGGTGAAATCTGTGCTTGATAAAACAAAACATTCCGTCGAAAGCATGATTACGACGCTGGACCCTGGCATGGCTCCATATATCAGTGCGTACTTCAGATAGTCTGGCATCTACTATATTTTTTAAAGTGCATGCCAGTGTCAACCACTAATTGTAATTCCACAGGTCCTGTAGTCAGTGAAAATCCTCTTAATACTCTTTTATTTTGTGACAGACAGAGAGGGACAGATAGGGACAGACAGACAGGAAGGGAGAGAGATGAGAAGCATCAGTTCTTCGTTGCAGCACCTTAGTTGTTCAGTGATTGCTTTCTCATATGTGCCTTGATGGGGGGTGGGGGGAGAGGTACAGCAGACCAAGTGACTGCTTGCTCAAGCCAGTGACCTTGGGCTCAAGCTGGTAAGCTTTGCTCAAACCAGATGAGCCCATGCTCAAGCTGGTAACCTCGGGGTTTCGAACCTGTGTCCTCCACGTCCCGGTCCCATGCTCTTATCTACTGCTCCACCATCTATCTGGTCAGGCAAATCCTCTTATATTCTTATATTAAGTTGATTATCAAGTCTCAATTTTGGTATACTTAATACATTTTTTTCTTAGTCACCATTAAATGTATTTTGAAAACTTCTCAGAAAATCTCGGAGGAGTAAAAACAATATGAATTATTAGTATACATACTTAATGATTTTAAGTATAAATGTAGTTAGTGTTGCTTTATGAGACTTTTGCTTTTTTCACTTGTTTATATTTGAAGTGATGTTTTGTTCATATTTGGTTTTAACATTTCTCCAGTTTTCTACAGTATTTTAAATAAGTGTGTTTATGCTTCACTCAGTAATAATACAGGTAAAGGAAGTTAATCTATTTATGAATAATATCTGATTACTAAGCTTGTTGTGAAAGCTTATTTAACCACTTATGAATCCTCATTACCAAGGATCCTCTAGACTAGTGGTAGTCAACCTGGTCCCTACCGCCCACTAGTGGGCGCTCCAGCTTTCATGGTGGGTGGTAGTGGAGCAACCAAAGTATAAATGAAAAGATAGATTTAACTATAGCAAGTTGTTTTATAAAGATTTATTCTGCCAAACTTAGCAAAAATCTGACAAAGTACTTGGTAAGTAATTATTATATGCTTTAACTTGCTGTAACTCTGCTTTATAAATTTTATAAAGTAACGTTACTTCCCTACCTTATAAACCACCATTACTGTGGAACCGGTGGGCAGTTAGAAAATCTTACTACTAACAGAGATACAAAAGTGGGCGGTAGGTATAAAAAGGTTGACTACCTCTGCTGTAGGCAGTTGACGTTGACATACTGTCTGCCTTTTATTTCCAGTATACTGTATTTCCCTGTGTATAAGACGCACCCTTTTCCAAAAATTTGGGGTCTAAAAACTGGGTGCGTCTTATACAGTGGTTGTAGATTTTTTACTAGCATTTCCCTTTTTTTCCGTGCTTTTTTTTTGCGCTCACTGTTAAAGACAGTGATTCATCATCAGACACAGATGAGGACAAGCTAATGGCTGGGAGTTTTGACAGTGATTAGGAGTTGTATGAATTTTATGATGAATAAAATTTGAGTTTTTAATAACTATATAATACATTTTGTAAATTTCGAGTCTCAAAATTAAGGTGTGTCTTATACATGGGAAGTGTCTTATATGGGGAAATACAGTACATATCCAGTTTGTAAAAATATATCATTCAGCAGTATCAGTGACCAATTATAATTTTAATTTGGAATTGACATTTTCTCTGGTTTCTGTAGAATCTGGAGGTGAACTGGATATTGTAGTGACCTCAGATAAAGAAGTAAAAGTTGCTGCTGTCCGAGATGCCTTCCAGGAGGTCTTCGGCTTAGCGGTGGTTATGGGGGAGGCTGCTCAGTCCAATATTGCCCCGCAGCCAGTGGGCTATGCAGCTGGACTAAAAGTAAGAGAAGACCTTCAGGGTATAGAACTTGGCAGTTAATTTTTTCCTAATTGTGGTAATAATCCTGTGGTTTGTGTGGAGCGAATTGGTTTTTACATAATGAAATGGTCAGGTTGGTTTTAATTGAACTTGGTAGTGTTATGAAGAAATGGTGCAGTTTTAATTTAAAGAAACCTAAGGTGGGTTTTGATTATTGGGGGAGCGGAGGAAGCACATGCAGAGAGCACAAAAGGAAGATGCTCCTAAACGAGATTCTAACCCAATCTTAACATTAACATCTGAACATAATAACTGAAGATATAATAACCATGGAATCCCATAGGCTGTTTATTACTATCACTGTTAATATACGTACGTATTTCTTCAGGACTAGGTTCCTGTGAGCCTCTCTAGCCACAGCATTTTTGCCAGCCAGTCAATAAGTAACTTTGTTTTATGTCTGCTTCTGTTTAAATCCACCTTAATGTATACACAGCTGAACATTAAATTCTCCCAGCTAACAGTACTATAACTAATGCCTAAATGGGGCTTATCTAACACACGTATTTTCTCCATAATGAACATCAGTCTTTGCGTAGGAACACTAAACAGCACTAGGGAGCCATTTTACAACAGCAAAGTCACCAAGAAAAAGCACAACTGAAAAACATACCACTGAATAATTTATTGAATGACCAATCATAGTTATGACCATTGTTAAAAAGCTTATATTTAATAAATACAGATATAGTTAATATCTACAAGCATTTGTTTAAGACCATAAAATTTTAATCCTATAAACTTAGTCTCTTAGTTTTAAGTTCTTAGGGTACAGGGTATACACCAGGGGCCTTTGTGTATCTTAATTTTGTTCCAACATAATTACTTCAGCGTGGCCTCTATGCTACCTGATTCTTGAGCCCCTTATACAAATGGAAAATAAAGGCAAAATTCCATTCTAAAAACATTGGTAGGGAGTAATAAAATTTCTGTCAGTGTGACTCCAAAAGATGCTACATTTAATTATTGTCAGTGTAACCATCTCTTCATTTTCTCTTCTGGATTCTGTAAAAAAGTTCTTAAAAATTGTCTACCTAGGTGATTGGCACCTATCTCACAGGTGCTAATAAATTTCAGTTAAATGTATTGTGACTGTTATGAAATATAGTCCAATATTTTAGTGTACAAAGAAATGAACAAACTTAGTCTGTGTTCCCTGGAAGCATAAAATCTAGGGATAGTTTGTGTAGTGCATTCCTGAGATACCACCTTCAGAGAGTTAGGGGTCAGTCTCTAAAGATCCTACTAATCCCCTAATAGTGTTTTAGTATTCTACTAAAAGATATATTTATGATTCTGATTATATGTATAGTGTTTGCAGTTTTGTTTCATTAATGGTAATAATATTCCTGAATAAGCTGTAGTATAATATATGTATTTTCATTTTTTAAAAAGCTTATTTTGGTGTATACTTTAAGGTTATATTTAAAGGGAATCAGAAGAAAGAGAATAAACATATGTACCATTGATATGATTGCCTACTGAAAAACTACTGGGATTAATTAAAATTTTATTCAGTAAGAGAACCCCTTGCTAGATTAACATTAAAAATCACATCATTTTTTATATTAGTAATAACCATTTAGAACATAGAATATAAAAATAAATCCATTTTCCCATAGCAACCAAAATAATACATATTAGAATAATTTAGAATGTATAATCCAAACTGTTAATACTGAGAGGAACACAATTGGACCTTTTCATTTTGTCTTCTTTGTCGTTTGAATGTTAATAACGAGTATATATATATATATTTGTGTAAATGTATACATGAATTGCTTATATTATAAATTAGTATATTTAATAACAGGATAATTTGCAGTGGTTTTTAGCCTATACTGTTGTCCTTCAGGGTGCCCAAGAACGGATAGATACTTTGCGTCGAACTGGAGTGATCCATGAGAAACAGGTTGCTGTGTCAGTAGAAAACTTCATTGCAGAATTGCTGCCTGACAAGTAAGAGGCTTGTTTTATTTTTCTTTAAACAGTTACAAATTATTTTTCTTGTAATGAGAACTCCTACAATCTTTCTTAGCAACTTTCAAAGATACAGTACAGTGTTACTGACACCCAGCTGCGCAGAACATCCTCATGACTTAGTTTATAACTGGAGATTTGAGCCTTTGATCCGCTTCACCCATTTCATCCACACCCTACCTCCAGCCTCTGGCAGTCACCAGTCTTTCCTGTGGCTCTTGAGTTTCTTTTTTGTGTGTTTCTGACAGAGACAGAGAGACGAACAGATAGGGAAGACAGACAGGAAGGGAGAGAGATGAGAAGCATCAGTTCTTCGTAGTGGCACCTTAGTTGTTCATTGATTGCTTTCTCATGTGTACCTTGACTGGGGGTGGGGGGTGCAGCTGAGCCTGTGACCCCTTGCTCAAGCCAGTGACCTTGGGCTCAAGCTGGTGAGTCTTGCTCAAACCAGATGAGCCCACGCTCAAGCCAGCGACCTCGGGTTTTGAATCTGGGTCCTTCGCATCCTAGTCTGACATTATCCGTTGCGCCACCACCTGGTCAGGCTTGAGTTTAGTTTTTTAAATTTGTTTTCAGACTCCGTATATAAGTCAGATTAAACAATATTTGTCTTTCTCTGTCTGACTTACTCCTCTTAGCATAATGCCTTCAGCATCCATACATGTCGTAATGGTAAGATTTCCTTCTTTTTAATGCCTGAGTAATGTATGTGTACCATAGTTTCTTTATTCATTCAGCCATGAGTGGACTCTTAGGTTGCTTCCATGTCTTGGCTCTTGCAAATAATTCTGCAGTGAACATGGAGGTGCTTATATTTTTTTTGTCAGTGTTTTATAAATAGTCAGAAGTCGAATTGCTGGTTCATATGATATTTCTATTTTTAATTTTTTGACACACCTCCATACTGTTTTTCATACCAATTTACATTCTCACCAACAGTGTGTAAGGGTTCCCTCTTTTCTCCACATTTTTGCCAACAGTTATTTCTTGCCTTTTTGATAATAGCCATTCTAACAGGTGTGAAGTGATCTTACATGGTTATTTGTATTTTCCTAATGACCAAGGATGATAACTTTTTTATTTGGCTGAATATAAATGATAGAAATAATAGAAAATTTCCTACTGACATTGTAAAAATATTATGCATGACAAACTATTTACATGGTCAAATGAGTGAGTTTGTCTATTGTGTTACTGGAACTTGGCCAGTGAGAGGAGACTGCCACCCTTCCTTCTCCCTGGGGCAGGGAGTACTGAAAGTTTCCTCAGCCAGCAGCTCCGTAGTGAAAGAGATGGAGGAGGTTGGTCGCTGTGGTAGGTGTTGCAGTTTAGGTTCATGGAGTTGAAGAGAGTGGATATCCGGTTGACAGGTTCAGGAGCATAATAGTATTTTAGAGGACAAAAGGGACCTTGGAGTTCTTCTAATGCATAGTCACTGCGCCCCAGAAGTCTCTGTATTTCCACCTTGAATGTCTCCGTCCCGATGCCAAACGCCAAGTCACTACGATTACTCGCCACCATCTTCATTATATACAAATCATGCAAAATAAAATATTGATTAGTATACCAACAAACTGTTTAATGTTAACCTGAAACAGTTTTAGGATATGAATATTACATTTCAGTACTCAGCAAAGTTGCTTTTATGTTACTCTATTTGTACTTTGTTTCTTTGAATATATAAATAAATATATTTTATATTGTTTACACTTTATTATAGCTACATATTTTAAAAATAAGGGCATTGAACATTTTCTTGCTGCACATTCTGTTATGGTATTGCAGTTTTAGATTTATGGAGTTGAAGAGATGGGATACCCGGGTGGACAGGTCGGGAGCATGGTGGTATTCTAGAGAGCAAAGGGGACCTTGGAGTCCCAACGTGTACTCACTGGCCCCACTGTGAGTACATGTCCAGGGCATTACTTGAGTACTTCTGGTCTCATTCTTTCCCATCTTAGCAAGTAAAGGAACTTTTCATGATAAATAATTTTTCATTTATTTTTGTTGTTCACCATTTTCTTTCTCCTCTTAGAATTAAGCCAGTGGAAATTTTATAGATTGTCTCTTGAAAACTGACTATAAAAACATTTCCCTTTTGGAATCTGCCTGATATTTTATCTGAATGCTATCACTTGTTTTTTCATTTTGTATTCATTATAACATTTATTTCACATATAACTTGAAATTCACATTCTGTTACAGGTGGTTTGATGTTGGTTGTTTGATCGTTGAAGATCCTGTCCATGGCATTCACCTGGAAACATTTACACAAGCTACACCAGTGCCTTTGGAATTCGTGCAGCAGGTTGGTTTTCTGCTTTTCCATCATGCTCTAGGGAAACCTTTAGTGCTCTTTTCCAGCTGTCCTTGCAAACGTAATACAGTACATGGTTTATCACTGTTTGTGTTCTTTACCCTAAGAGAAAATGATTTACCTTTCTCAAATTTTATTTCCCATTACTTTCATTTCCTTTGTCGTGTCTGTGTGTGTGTGACAGACACAGAGAGAGGGACAGACAGACAGGAGAGGAGATGAGAAGCATCAGTTTTTCGTTGCGGCACCTTAGTTGTTCATTGACTGCTTTCTTATATGTACCTTGACCTGGGGAGCTACAGCAAAGCAAGTGACCCCTTGCTCAAGCCAGTGACCTTTGGGCTCAAGCCAGCGACCCCGTGCTAAGACCCCGTGCTTGGGGTTTAGAACCTGGGTCCTCTGTGTCCCAGTCCGACGCTCTATCCACTGTGCCACCACCTGGTCAGGCTTTGTCTTTGTCTTGCTCTTCGTCACTTTCTGTTGTCTTCAGTAGTAAGTAGAAACCTTAGTGAAAGGCACGACTTTCACCTATCCACATAGTTTCTAGACTTAAGCATAAATGTATATGATTGATTCCTTCTACATTTGTTACTTTTAATTCTTTCTTGAGCAAAATAGAACGTAAAACATGTTTACATTGGCATCTTTGTACTCCTAAATGGCACTTTTGTTAATTTTTTTTCTCTTCCATTTTATAAAATTTCTATCACATTTGTACTCGTACGCTGTCAAACATCATCTCAAAGCTTTCTCTTAAAGTTGGGAATTTGAGGATCTTGACAAGGCTGTTACTGGACTCTCCCCCAGGAAAATACGTGTACGCACTCCCGTAGAAATTTGTCATGTGTGGTCATAGCATCCCTGAAAGCAACTTGCCGGCTCTCTTGCAGGTTTCAAGTTGAGATGGGGACTCATGATTGGTGCTTGGAATTTTGAAGTTTTTTAAATTTCTTTTTATTTTATACATTTTAGAGAGGAGACAGAGAGGGAGAGAGAGAGAAAGAAAAAGAGAGAAAGGGGGGAGGAGCTGGAAGCATCAACTCCCATATGTGCCTTGACCAGACCAGTGCAGGGTTTTGAACTGGCGATCTCAGTGTTCCCAGGTCGACGCTTTATCCACTGCGCCACCACAGGTCAGGCGGAATTTTGAAGTTTTATTGGACCTTTTGCTTATGGCATAATTTTTACCATATAATTTCAGAAGTACAAGAATGCATTTTTATAGATGTTAACATTAAACTCAATTCAATACGAAGGTGATTACAAGATTGTAAGCAAATACTATGCATATCATTATAGCAATAAATTAGAAAAACTAGACAAAATAGGAAAATATAATGCAACAGTTGATTTAGAAATAAATATTAGGTTGAAGCACATGAAATTGCTGTCTTTTAAGTCAGAAACAATGAAATATTGGCAGTTTCATATGGTTCAACCTTAATTACCTCAGTGAAGCTTTCCAAAAGTCCTCTCGTTCACATGAGACATCTCCATAGCTCTATCACCTAGGAAATTACAAGAGTTTCTGGAGCTCTGCCAGAAATTGGATGGAAACCAAATTTGTATCGCTATTGTAAATCACACTATTCGAATCCCTTATAGGGAAACACAGATCGCTTATAGGGAGACATTCACGAAGGACAAAAGATACTGCACGTTACTTGAATCCCAGCTGCTGGTAAGTGTCTGGTCTATCAGGTGAAAACGTCTCCCAGGATGAGGCCACTCGGGTGTACAGGCTTCTATTTGACCTGTTCAGGTTCCCAAAGCAGAAGTGGTGTTAGCAGTATATGGATTCACCTCACAGATACTGCAGGTTTGTTCCGCGTAATACAGTGGCGGTATCTCAACGTAGTCATGAATTATTTGTTGTTTCCCAGTGCATATAAAAGTTATGTTTATATAATACTGAAGTGTAAGTGTGCAACAGCTTTGTGTCTATAAAAAACAATGCACATACCTTAATTAAAAATGCTAACCATTATCTGAGCCTGTTGGCAAACGGTGCTGATAGTCTTGCTTGATGCAGGATTGCAACAAACCTTCAATTTGAAAACTCCTCAAAGCAAAAAGTGAAGTGAAATAAAATGAGGTATGCCTGTATAATCAAGCTAATCGTGTCATCTCTTGCACTGAGCCTTTTGAATTGCTACTATAATATTCAGTTTTCCTCCTTACATAAACCATTTATTCATTCTTTTACCCATAGTAGTTACTATTTTTCCTTCTTCCCATTACAGTATAGCCAACTTTTCTACCTTTGGAAGGACAGTCGGTTTGGCCTTTGTGCTGGTCTAAATTGTAGGCAGCAGTACAAGCCTAGCAAGTACGTTACCCTCAATCCCTGTGGGTGTCCCCTAAATAGGCCAGGTTCCCATTGCCCTCCCACCTGACAATACGGCCAGGCCCTTGGCCACGGCCCGTGAATCGGTAAAAACAAACACGGGATTTTACCACTGTTCAATTCTTCCATCACTGCTAAGAAAACAGCATGCGCTTCAGCCCACTGAGCTGATTTGTTTTTACCATAAGACAGAGTGGTGGCCTTCCCAGTGGGATGTTGTCCAGTCACCTTGGCACTGCCATTCGTAAACCAAGGAACTCCTTCAGTTGAGAGCTGTTCCTAGGGCATTCCCATGCAGCAGCCGGTTCCCCTGGCTCCGCAGGTGGCTCCAGACTTGGTCCTAACCACAGAGAGGCTCCGTGCTTGTATCTCCTCCTTGCAGTGCCTTGGCAGCGTGATCCTGTGCAAACTGTTTCCTTTGCAATTTTGGCAAAAGACCTTCTATAATAAAACATTAGAAACTGGAATTATACGGATGCTTCTATCACTGCCACTTTTTAACATTGCCTGAATACCAGGGCTCATTACAAAATAGCCTGCAGCCTTATCTGGCATGCCTGCTTGTTTTTGCAGTTTTATTGGAATACACCCCTGCCCATTTATTTACCTATTTTTTATGGCTGCTTTTGTACTACGGTAGTAGAATTGAATAGTTACAGTAGAGACCATTGGCCCTTTCGGAGTAAGTTTGCTGACCCCTGTGCTACACATATGGTCATTGCTAAAGAACAATTTTTATTTTAGTTTAAGGTCTATACATTGGAAAAAATAGGTATAATGCTCAAAGAACAAAGTATCAAACTGTATATACTAATACAACTATATATAAATAGTAAAATTTACATTGCTAAGTAAAAATAAACTGCATCTAGTATGACATATATATATATATATATATATATACACACACACATTTACACACATATATACTTTAAAATGTATGTAAATGAATAGAAAACAAAAGGCCTGGAAGGATGCAGCAAACAGTGTTAACTCTGAAGAGTTATATTCAGAGGGTGTCAGGATGTCATTTGGTTTTTTTTTTCTGTCATTCCACATTTTTGTCATGAGGTTCAAAATTAAGATGGTAGCACATAGTGTGTGCTGAGATGCCTTCCTTTTATTCCTGCCATTCAGCTTTCCTCCGTTTCTTTTTTATCCATCTTGAGAGTTTCAGTCCTTCCTTATTGGAGTTTTGTATTTATGGGAATAGAAGTCAGCCCTTTAGGAAATTATTATGTCAGCATGTATATTAATGAAAATCTAGAAAAAATTGTATATACTTTATGCTTGTTAAACAAATATAAATGATTCTCCTACTCTCCCACCCCCAATTAAAAGCTCACCTGTGCTGGATTTTAGTTGATAATATCAAATACCTTTTCCTCAAAACTGATCCTAGGCCTAGTGTCCTCAGTGTCACCTGGGAACTTGTTAAAAATGCAGACTCTTGGGCCCTTGCCCAGAGGTACTGAGTCACAAGATCCTCAGGGTCATGTACATGTCACATTTGAGAAGCACACCTGCGATAGTGTCCCTGCCTAGCTTAGTGAGAAGTCTGCTGCGTCTCTTCTCGGAACCTGGGGAAGTACTGACCGCAGTGCGCATGTGGAAGAGAAGACTTAGAGCAGGCTCCCCAGGCTGGGCTGTTTGCACACATTCACTCAGAAGCCACAGGTACTGCACTCTTTCTCTCGGAACCTGCTGTGGAGTTCTAATTCTGTGATCTTAGGTGGAAAAATCTGTGGTTTTCTAAAATGCTTTTTCAGAAAAAGAGTCTTGGGTGATTGTAATATACAGCACATTTGGGAATAACTAGATCTGTTCTACATGTGGATGTTCTCCTGTGGACTGTAGTTAACACCCTACCAGAAAAACTACATCATTCTTGGATATCAAGCAATGGGTTCATTCTCTTATTCCTGTGGAGGCGAATAAATGATTTGAGTGGGAGTGGATCAGGTATGAATGATGCAAGGATGGTTAGTGCTACCCTGGACTGGGCATTAATTGCCTCACATGTATTAACTTATTCACATGAAAATGAAGCTTATGGGGATACTCCTCTACAAATTAATTGGACTGTTCTTTTCCAAAGTGAGTTGAAGCCTAATACGCAGTTTCCCCCCTTCTAGTTGAATTGCTATTACTGTAAAGATATAATAGTTCTATTTTAGCACTAATCTTACGAACCTTAAGTGACACTGAATGTAGAAGTAGAACTTGAGCCCTCTGACCCTGAGCTCTGGTAGAGTCATTAGATTTAAGACTTAGAGCCTGGCTGGGCGGTGGCGCAGTGGATGGAGCATAGGACTGGGATGCAGAAGACCCAGGTTCGAGACCCCGAGGTCACCAGCTTGAGCATGGGCTCATCTGGTTTGAGCAAAGCTCACCAGCTTGGACCCAGGGTTCTTGGCTTGAATAAGGGGTTACTTGGTTGGCTGTAGCCCCCCCCGCCCCCGGGTCAAGGCACGTGTGAGAAAGCAATCAATGAACAACTAAGGTGTCGCAATGAAAAAGTGATGATTGATGCTTCATATCTCTCTCCGTTCCTGTCTGTCTGTCCCTGTCTATCCCTCTCTCCGACTCTCTCTCTGTCTCTGTAAAAAAAATAAAATAAAAAATTTAAGGCTTAGATTATATTTGAATAACAAAATGAGCTTAATATGGACATTTTCAACAAATTAAAGGTGAGCAATGTTGTGTTATTTCATAGCTTGTAACTTCATATAGTTGGCAGCATTAACTGTGTTTCTCGGGTTTGTCATCATCTATTGTAAAAGGAACCTGAAAGACTCTGAAATGTCACTGATAGGCCCTGACCAGGTAGGTCATTGGGTTAGAGTGTCATCTTGATATACCAAGGTTGTGGGTTCGATCCCTGGTCAGGTTACTTACAAGAATTAACCAATGAATGTATAAATAAATGGAACAACAAATCAATGTTTCTCTTTCCTCTCTTGCTAAAAATGAACTTAAAAAAATGTCTCTTACAGTATTTCCAATGATATGTTGAATATATTGTAAATATCAATTTTATTTTCCCATAGGCTCAAAGTCTAACTCCCCAGGACTACAATCTGAGGTGGTCAGGCCTTTTGGTGACAGTGGGCGAAGTCCTAGAAAAGAGCTTGGTAAATGTCAACCGGACTGATTGGCACATGGCTTTCACTGGCATGTCACGTCGACAGATGATCTACAGCGCAGCCAAAGCCATAGCAGGCATGTATAAACAGCGCCTGCCCCCCAGGCCCATGTGAGAGAAGACTCACCTAGCACTGAGATGTCCTCACTTGGCACTTGGTGGTAAAGAAGAGATTGTACCTTCTTAAACTGGAGAGCTGCAATGGGCTAGCAGTTTGGGTAGTTTTCTGTAGGCTGTGGTTATTCTTTCCCTTTAAAAAGGCATAGTATCGTGTCTGTAGGGGAAAAGAAAGGTCCTTTTTATGAGCATACAAGTTCATGTACTGTAGATCTCAAAAGAAGTATATAAATATTTTTATAGGACAATTTGATACACCAAATTTGTAAGTGGCAAATTCATGTGTTAAGACATTTAACTTAATGAAATGTACTTGATTATTTAGTTTTTTAAGAAAACACGTTCATTATTCTTTAAAACATTGTTTCTGTTTAAGATTAATCTCTTTGTTAGTCTCTGAAGGTTTTTGTGTGTGCACATGATCTCAGATCTGATGCTGAGTGGTGTGCTCAACAATTTACCGTTTCCCTAAAACACCTACTTGTAGCGAGATGGTGCACGATTTTTATGCATATTTTAAACATGGGCCAAAATAACAGAATTGGTTACTTTCTTTTTTGTTACTATAGTCTGAATATATCTACATTTTTTTCTTTCTTTTAAATTAGTTCTGGCATTTTACAGATTTATACTCTGAACATTAGGGTAATTCAGTTTATTTTTTAATTGCTATATAACAACTAAATGGCAAGTGATTTGAGTATTTTTTAAAATCAGAAGTATTTGGCTTATTTTTGACTAATGCTATTCAGTATTTCCCAGTAAACTGACGACAGCCATTATTTTTGCTTCCATTTATATATTCCCACTGTAATAGAGAAATGTTTGAGAGAGAATTACTTTGTTAATAGTATTGTCTGCCTCTTATTTTTATGAAGGTACTTACTGTAAGTTTGCCTTAAACACTGCTTTTTTAACTTTGTGGCATTCTGCCTTTACTTTTTATGGAAGTTGTCAAACTCCTATATTCAATCTGGTTTATTTTGTTTATTATGTTGGTACTTAGAGAAAACTTCTTTTTCTCCCAAATATATTTACTATTTTTGGATTTATGTAAATCAAAATTAAATTTTGTCTTAACTTTTGAACTCTATATATGCAAGTTCAAATAATTTTTCAAATGTAGTTTGTTATATAAATGTAATTTATTTACTCTTTGATGCAGTTCTTATGAGTTAAAAAGAATTAGCACAATCTTATAAAGGGTGTTGAAACTCTTATCCTGCACTGTTATACATGTAAGGTTTGCTTTGTATTTTTGCTGGTTTTTACCCAGGGATGAGATGAGTATTAATTTTGCAACTATGATATGTAGATGTTGATCTTCGAGCACTGTAAAATGATTGTTCAGTGAAATTCAGACTTGGGTGTCATTAAAAGAGATGAAACGAGTTGTGGTGGTGTAATAGGGTCAGAATAATCTTCCCCCTCTATCCATGTTTATAGGACAGTTCGTCCATGTTTTCTCCATCTTCATGGGTAAGAGAAGTCTTCCTCTACCGTCTGTGTTTATCCTTTATTTTCAAAGCTATCTTTTTCTAACAATATTGTATCATGGCATGGCCTGATGACTAATTATGATTATGGATGAAGGGGACAGTATTCCTAATTAAAATATTTTTGCTACTTCCCTCCTGTTATTGGGAAATTTTACAGATCCTAAAAGCAACTCATCTCTCACACACCACAGCAGCATTAGCCAGGCAGTTTGCTCATGGTGGTGTTTGGTGTAAGATACTGACCATCCATTTAAGACCTTGGTTGTATAGCAGTCATCCAACTGCCCCTTGTCCTTTTTTCTTTCTGCTCGTCTCCTTACAGCTCCCACACTGGCGTTTCTGAGAGTTGGACTGGGGCTCTGCTTTCTTTCCTCCTTGGGAAAGAAAATCTGTCTTAAATACAGTCCTTCACTGCTGTTGTTTCAGTGAAGTTTGCAATAGTTTTTATTTTGAAATTTTCCAAGGACAACTTACTGAATTTTATAAGTTTCTACATGTCTGTGGTTTAGTAGCATGAAAGAAACAATAGGAAAAAATGCAGGAAGAGTAATGTAACATCAGCTTCAGTTGACAGAAATACTCAGATTATTCAGTTCAAGATCCTCCTGTTAGTAAGTTTGTCCAGTAAACTGGACATGGAATTGTGCCACAGACTTCTCGAGTTGGAAAGTTTTAGGCAGTACTGGTAGTTTTCTGGGACTCTTACCATTTCTTCCCCATCCTTTGTTCCTCTTTCTCTCATGGATTACTAAGGTAAGCAATTGAGATGACTGAATATAGACAAAATTGTAGTATGATAGTAAGTATAAGTAGGTAAGAGTACAAATGAACGTGTATTATGTACATCTATTAAAATTATGCAAATTAGTTATATACTCAGGGTCAACTCAAGTACTTTAATATGTTTTTGGATTTACTTTATTATTTGGCTAGAAAAACATTCTTAACAGGAATTTGTTTTGTGAAGCCAAAGTTTGTGTTCTAAAAGATGTTGGGTTATGCGTAATTAAGAAAGTTGGATTTTTACTCCTAGAATATCGTGTTTATTTTTAAGGTATTATGGAGGATATATTGGATAAAACCAATTTTGTAAGTATGTAAATATGTCATGAATAAATAATACCTCTCCTAATTTCCCAGAGGTGTATAGTGATTTTTTAAATGCTTATGCATATTAATATCATATTAGAAGGCTCCATATTCCTTTTTTTGTCTAAACACCTGGCTAGTATTCTTACGGAACAGCAGCTTGATATACCATCTTTCAAATGGGAACTGGAGTGTTCAAATATACTAGACTTGCTGACCTGGTCAGAGAATTAACAATATTTAAGGAGAAGACAGGAGATAGCATTAACATGCAAGAACTTAAGGCAGGGGTCCCCAAACTTTTTACACGGGGGCAAGTTACTGTCCCTCAGACCGTTGGAGGGCCACCACATACAGTACTCCATACACTGACCACCTTCCGAAAGTGCGGCAGGGGCCGGACAAATGGCCTCAGGTGGCTGCAATTTGGCCCGCGGGCCGTAGTTTGGGGACCTCTGACTTAAGGCCTATGTTCATGAGGAGACTTCTTGATTGCTGAATTTACCCTTGACCTCCACAGTTATCATCTTTAGGGGGAGAAAAGTTTAGTTGTTATATTTGCTATTTGGAACCTGTAATCCCAGGAGGCAAAATTTTTGTTTTGATATGGCACATGGCATAGGAACAGGTATTTGTGAAAGACAATGAAATAATAATTTGGGATTTTGTTTCTTTGCCAAAAAAACAATAATCTTATTGCCAATTGACTAGTAAAACACCAGTTGCTGGCCCAGGAAAAGCCTTGTTAAATTTGTATTTTAATTCTAAAACAAACAAAACAAACATTTTGGGAAGACAGAATTGGCAAGGCTGATTGTTATGAGATTTAAAAAGTTTATAGATGAAGGAAATTTTTTAAATTATCAAAAATTCCAAGCAGTATAAAAGGAAAGAGGAGCTAATATTTATGCAATAAGTTTCTTTATTGGTTATGCATTGGAGTTGGAGCTTACTTTGATATGTTAGGTAACTGACAGATCAAGCTACTACTTATCCAGTATCATAAAAACAGCTGAATTAGAGGTGCAATGGCATGTCTTTCTCAAAACCATTCTCTTCCAAAACAGACTGAGTATTTGATTTAGGAAGTTACACTAATTATGCATAATTAATCCTTA
The DNA here is from genome assembly GCA_037038555.1 of Rhynchonycteris naso. Classification (NCBI taxonomy): domain Eukaryota; kingdom Metazoa; phylum Chordata; class Mammalia; order Chiroptera; family Emballonuridae; genus Rhynchonycteris; species Rhynchonycteris naso. Next base: position 172,243,225 of record CM073000.1, read on the forward strand.
TTACCTGTTGAATTTAACTTATTTTACATAATGCCACAAGGAGTTTGCCATGGTATACTTTTAATTTTACAGTATGTTTAAGGAAAACTACTTTTACTCATATTTTTTTGTTTGTTTCTTTTTGAAAATGCTGTTTTGGGCTTTGCTGCTATATATGAGAATATATTTGTGATATTTGAATATTCTGCTTCTAAATTTGAGAAACTGTAGGTTTGCCTTTGAGTATCATTTTTAGGATTAAAGCTGGAAATGTTCTAATTGTTAAATTAGTCTTCAAGCAAGATACCACGTACATTCTAAAATATTTTAAGGCTGCTCCAGGAACCAGACTTTGGGAACAGCTGTTGTAATGTGATTCCTGACTCATTTGCATGTTCTAAGATATTTTAGAGAGAATGATGTCAGAAGATGATGACATAGCTCTTGACTTTGTTCCACCTCTCAAGAACAGCTAACAACTGTTCAATTACAAGACACCATTGAGAATCCTAGAACATAGTGGGGCTGAAGCACCTTCCTGCATCAGAGAGCAAGGCAGACCAGATTAGAAGGGTAAAAGAAGGGTCTGTATGTTAACCACATTGCCCCTTCCCCCAAGCAGGATAGCTCTGTGCCAAGAAGTAACCGCTGGGCCTGCAGTGTCCTTCAGTGGAAAAGAGTTAAGGGTGGACATCCAGCTCCCCAATGTTGTGGGTCACTCAGGAGCCCACACTTCAGTCTTGCTTCATGGAGACTGGAAAAATCTAAAGAGCTTAACCACTGGGAATCTATGACAGAAGTCGGAAGGGGCTTGCAACAGCCAGCATTTGCTCTTAGTATACATGCAGCACCCAAGGAGTAAACCAAACCAGTAGTTTTTACTCATCTGCAAAACCAAATTGGCAGCACACTCTAACCAGGGAACTTGGCAGGGTGCAGGTATTCCTAAATTGGGTCCCCAGATAGCCTCACCAGCCCTGGAACTTCATCTACTACCCAGACAGGGGAGCTGAGTCATAGCCCAGCCCACTGCTGAGTATAGCTGCTGGCTCCATCTGAACAGAATAGCAGACTAGTACCTGGAAGCTGTATATAGCCTGGCATGCTCACACAGAGAATATAGAATGTACAGAACATTACAGATCTGATTATGCACAGAACAAAGCCAGTGCTGGCTACGGAGGGTTACCCGCTTTCATCTCTCCAGCAAGGGAGCTAATTCATGGCTTGACCCACTTCCCACCAGAAAGCCTGTGTAGTTCTCAACACCTTCGTACCAGAAAGTCTGATTGGGAAGATCTGGGAAGCTGCTTGTGAAGAGCTGAGAATATTTCTACCCACCAAGTAAAGCTCCTATGCCTGCCCAACCAGAAAGCCTGGCTGGACACCTGGAAAGCTAAGGAGCCCATCAGCACTTGAGCAGAGTCCAGCAGGCAGAGCTGACTGTAGAGCAAAGCCTGAAACCCCATTGGGCCAGTGAACTTGAGGCATGGGTAAGCTAGAGTCCAGACCATAAACAGCCTTACCAGCTTTGGAGATAGTTCTTTCATTACTTGTACAGGGAAACTAATTTGTAACCCCACTTATTGCTGCATCCAGCTTTCAGCCTGCCCAACCAGGTAACTTAACTACAATACATGGGAAACTGCCTTACATACAATAGATCTTGACTAGGGAGCATAGCTGGTGGCTTTCCCCATTTGCAGAGCAAAACTGGTGACCTTGTCTGGCCAGGGAATTAGTACATACTCTTGTCTGATTTAAGTTCCCAGTCAACAGCTGTGCGGGCCTTAGCCCCCATTCTACTACCCCACCAGGGCAGGGAAGCTAATTTATAGCCCCATCTACTGCTAAGTATAGTACCCCAGTCTTGAATGTCTAGTAAGCATCATCTTACCACCTTGCTTGGGCAGAGAACCGAGTCAGTAGTCATCCAAGTGTCCTTAGACAGTGGCATCTCCTCCTCTTTCCTATCCCCAGCTTAAGAGCTCAAGCAGTGGGTTCACTCCATAAGTATACCCTGATAGCCCAAGGACATTAACAGTAGGTACATCCAGAAACTTCCAACTGAGCTTACAGGTGAAGAACTCAACTAAGGCAAGCTTGTGAAGTCTGGAAGAGGAAATCATTTAAATGTGAAAATGCCAAAGGAACTAAGAATCATGAAAAACCAGGTAATATGACACCACCAAATGAAACTAATAGAGCTCTAATAACTGACCCAAAAGAAATGGAGATCTATGAACTGACAAAAATTTAGAATAATCCTCTTAAAGATGTTTATTGAACTGCAAAAACACAGACAACTAAATGAATTAGGAAAAAAAATGCGTGAACAAATAAGTTCAACTAAGTAGTAGAAACAATCAAAAAAGAAAAATATAAAACCCCATACAAAATTCCTAGATCTGAAAAATACAATGACTGTACTGAAAAATTCAGTAGAGCTTCAAAAGCAGACTTGACAATGCAGAAGAAACAATCTGACCCAAAATAGAGGACATTCAAAATGATCCAGTCAGAGGAGCAAAAAGAAAAAAAAATAAAACGCAAAAGAATTAAGAAACAATGAGACACCATCAAAAGAATACTTGCATTGTAGAAATTCCAGAAGAAGAAGAAGAGAAAGGGGCAGAAGGTATATTTAAAACAACCATGGCTGAAAACTTGCCCCACCTGGGGAGAGAAATGGACATCCATGAGGTCCCCAAAAACCCATGTCGATTGAGTCAATGAGGGATATACTGAGAAACATTATCATTAAATTGTAAAACATCAAAGACTAAGAAATAATGTTGAAAATGGCAAGAGAAAAGTTAAAAAGGAAACCCCAGAAGACTATTGATGTTTTCTATACAGAAATGTTTAAAGACAGTCTAGACTAGGATGATAAATTCAAAATATTGAAAGTAAAAAACAAACAAGAATTCTATATCCAGCAGAGTTGTTAAGAAATGAAAGACAGACTTTTCTTGAACAAATAAAAGCTGAGGGCGTTCATCATCACTAGACTTGCTTTGTGAGAACTTCTAAAAGGGAGTTCTATGGAAGTAAAGGATGCTAATTTAACATCATAAAAAAAGAAAGTAGTGTAAAATTCACTAGTAATAGTAAATATACAGTCAAAATTAGATTTTGTAAATGGTAATGCATAATACACTTAACTCTAGTTTAAAAAACCTTAAATGGGAGCTTCCACTCAAGATGGTGGAAAAGGTAAATGTAGTAGTTGCATCCTCCCACTACCACATTAAGATTATAACTATGCAATAACCCTTATTTAGAACCACCTGAAATCTAGCTGAACAGAAAGAAGTCTTATAACTAAGGATATAAAGAAGTCATATCAAGACAAGTAGGAGGGGCAGAGATACGTAATGAGCTGGATCACACCAATGCGTGGCAGATAAAAATTGGGAGGGGTATCTTGGCTGCAGAGGTACCTCCCCTGACAAATGACTGGCGCAGCCCTGTGTTCCAGTGCCAGGAAGGGAAGTCCCCATAACTTCTGGCTGTGAAAATCAGCAGGGACTGTGGCTGAGTGAGAGAGAGGGCTGCTAGAGTCTCAGGTGCTCCTTTTAACAGGCCCATGCACAGACTTACTCAGACTCCCTTGCTCTGAGCTCCAGTACTGGGGCAGCAGCTTGAAAGGTGCCCGGGACATACGGGGAGAAATGCTATCTTTCAGAAGTGCTAGCAGAGGCTATTGTTCCTATGCTGAGCCCTCCCCCCAGAGCCAGCAGATGGGCACCATATCTGAGTCTACATCAACCTGGCTAACACTGTTTGCCTGGCCATGATGATGCCCGAGACCTTGTTGGCTCACCCAAGCTATTTCCAGTGGCTTTTCAATACAAATGACTTGTCCTAAAACTTTTCAAGGGTCCACAAACCCTAAACAAGCAGCATCTGTCCCCAGTATGTCCAATATCTCTTGTTAAGTGGTCCCAGGCCCAGCAGTAGTGGCAGCCAGCCTTGGTTCACAGCTTGTCCTCCCCTGGGCACCTCCAAGCCTTGTGCAAGTTGCAGCCACCCTCAGATCACTTTGTAGCTCATTCTGGATGGCTGTGGGCAAAGTTCAGGCAGTGGCTGATCCTGTCCTGTATCTACCTAGAGGCCCCAGTGCCAGAGGCTCTGATGGACAACTTCAGACCACGCCAGATTACCACACAACCACTTTCACAAGTGACACACTCATTGGGCAACAGAACCCTGTTAAAGCGAGCCCGGCTCTGTGGGGTCAGCCTCTGCATAGTAGCTCTAGCACTGTAGTCATGACTAGTCCTTACAACTGATTGGCATAGAGGTAAATCCCTCATTGACATGCCAACAGCAATCAATGCTCAACTACAACAGGTGGGTGCACGCAGCCCATGCAGGAAGTGTATCTGAAGCACTTAGCTTGGGTGACCAGGGAGGCTGCACCCCTGGGCCCTACAGGACACTGAATACATTTAGTTCATCTTCCAAAACTGGGAGATGTATCAGCTCTACCTAACATCTAGAAACAAACATGGGGAAGCAGACAAAATGAGGAGTCAAAGAAATATGTCCCAAGTGAAAGAGCAGAACAAAACTCCAGAAAAATGAAATGGAGACAAGCAATCTACAAGATGCAGAGTTCAAAACACTGGTTTTAAGGATACTCAATGAATTTAGGGGATAAGTAGATAAACTTAGAAGTTCCACAAAGAGAAGGGAAATGTAAAATGTGGAGATAGAAAATAAGTCAGAAATGAATACAATAACTGAAATGAAGAATACATTCCAGAGAGTTGACAGTAGGAAACAGGGTAGAATCAGTAATTTGGAGGATGAAGCAAAAAACACCTAATCAGAAAAGCAAAAAAGAAAATCAAGAAAAATGTTAAGGACAGTTTAAAGAGCATCTGGGACAACTTACAGAGTACCAACACTTGCCTCAAAAGGTACCAGGAGGAAGAGAGAACACAAGGGATTGAAACCCAATTGGAAGAAATAATGATTGAATACTTTCCTAACTTGGCAAAGAATAGACATACAAGTTCAGAAGATGCAGTGAATTCCAAACGAGAGGATCACAAAGAAGCTAACACCGGGACACATCATAATTAAATTGCCAAAGGTTAAAGATGAAGAATCTTAAAAGTAATAAAAGAAAAACAGTTACATACAAGGGAGTTTCCATAAGAATGCCAGCTGATTTCTCAACAGAAACTTTGCAGGCCTGAAGAGATTGGCATGAAATATTAAAAGTGATGAAAAGCAAAGACCTACAACCAAGATTACTCTGCCCAGCAAGACTATCATTTAGAATCAAAAGAGAGATAAAGAGTTCCTAGACAAGGAAAAGCTAAAGGAGTTCACCACCACTAAACTGGTATTACAGGAAATATTAAAGGGATTTATTAAAGTAGAAAAGATTAAAAATACGAATAATAAAATATAGGGAAATAAAAAGGCTCACTGACCAAAGGCTAATACTTAGTAAAAGTAGTTTATTAACCAACTATAAAGCTAGCACAAAGGTTAAAAGGCAAAAGTAGGAAGATCATGTTTATTTACACTTACAAGCAAACTGAAAAACACAAACACGTGAAAGCCAAATAACATGTTACTAAACAATGAGTGGGTTAACAATGAGATCAAGGAAGAAATCGAGGTACCTTGGGACAAATAAAAATGAAAATATAATGACCCACAATCTATAGGACACAGCTAACGCAGTTACAAGAAGGGAAAAAAAAAGAACAATATAGGCCTCCCTGAAGTAACAAGAAAAATCTCAATCTAACCTTACACCTAAAGGAAGTGGGTGGGGGGTGCCCAACTGGGTAGAAGGAAGTAAAGATAAAATATCAGAGTTGAAATAGAGTCTAAAAAAGCAATACAAAAGAGCAATAGAACCAAGAGCTGGTTCTTTGAAAAGATACATTTCATCCTTTATCCAGACTAATCAAGAAAAAAGGGCCCAAATAAATAAAATCAGAAATGAGAGAAAAGTGACAGTAGTACCAAAATTAAAAGGAGTATAAAGAAATGCAATGAACAATTATATGCTAACAAATTATACAATTTAAGAGAAACAGATCTAGCCCTAGAAACATATACTCTTCCAAGGCTGAGTCAGGGGAAAGAGAAAATCTGAACAGACTGATAACTGAAATTAAGTCAGTAATCAAAAAATTCCCAACAAGAAAATCCTGGACTTGACAGCTTCACAGCTATAATTTATAAACTATTCAAAGACAAATTTATTAATACCTAACTTTATCAAACTATTCCAAAAAAACTTGAAGAGGAGGGAAGGCTCCCAAACTCATTTGCAAGGCCAGCATTACCCTGATATTAAAACCAGACAAAGACATTGAAAGAAGAAAATTATAGGCCAATGTTTCTGTGATAAACATAGATAAAAAAATCCTCAATAAAATATTAGCAAACTATAGTGTGTGTGTAAAGTCATGGTGCACTTTTGACCTGTCACAGGAAAGCAACAAAAGACAATAGAAATGTGAAATCTGCACCAAATGAAAGGAAAACCCTCCCAGTGTCTGTAGGATGATGTGGCAGCATGTGCGCATATGCAGATGATGATGTAACACCGTGTATACAGCGGAGCAGCCCACGGCCATGCCAGTCGAGATGTGGACGGTACAGAGGAAAGTTCAGTGTGTTCTGTGGCTCGCTAAATTAGAATCTGTGTCCAAAGTGCAACGTGAATATCGGCGCGTTTATAACGAAGCGCCACCACATAGGAATAACATTACTCGGTGGGATAAGCAGTTGAAGGAAACCGGCAGTTTGGTGGAGAAACCCCATTCTGGTAGGCCATCAGTCAGTGACAAGTCTGTAGAGGCTATATGGGATAGCTACCTAAGGAGCCCTAAAATATCTGTGCGTGCCTGTGCTCAACAATTACATCTAAGCAAGACTACAGTTCATAAGGTGTTAAAGAAACGTCTCTGTTTTACGGGGTACAAATTGCGGCTGTTGCACGCTATCAAACCGGCAGATAGACCCACACGATGCGCATTTGCTACAGATATGCTTCATGAGATTGACAATGATGCAAGATTTTTGCAGAAGGTTGTGTTTAGTGATGAGGCGACCTTCCATATCTGGTGGACATGTTCATTGCCATAATGTTCAAATAGGGGCTGCTGAACATCCTCATGCCTATGTTGAGTACAGACATAACACCCCTAAAGTGAACGTGTGGTGTGGCCTGATGCATGATAAGGTGATAGGCCCATTTTTTTTCGCTGAGCAGTCTGTGATGGCAAACACCTATCTTGACATGTTGGAATTGTATGCAGTGCCACAATTTCCAGAAGGTGTCATCTTTCAACAGAGCGACGCTCCTTCACACTATGCCACCATTATTCGTGAGTTTCTGGATAGAACATTCCCCCGGCGGTGGATAGCCAGGGGTTCTGTCAAGCCATGGCCACCATGATCCCCGGATCTGACAACCTTAGACTTGTACTTTTGGGGTTATGGGAAGCAACATGTGTACATTGAACATATCAACGACATTAATCACGTAAAACAGAATCAGAGACGTTACTCACTCTGTTACACCAGATGTCCTTACCCGTGTGTGTCAAGAACTTCACTATCGTTTGGATGTGTGTAGGGCAGCAAATGGAGCCCACATCGAACTTCACTGAATAGGTATGAAACTGGGAGAGTTATCCTTTTATTTGGTGCAGATTTCACATTTCTATTGTCTTTTGTTGCTTTCTTGTGACCGGTCAAAAGTGCACCATGACTTTATGGACACACTGTATATCCAGGAATGCATTGCAAAGATCATACACCATGATCAAGGCAGGATTTATTCCCTGGATGCAAGTTTAGTTAATATCTGCAACTCAGTGTGATACAATGCAAACACGATGAAGGATAAAAATCATGATCATATGCATAGATGCAGAAAAAGCATTTGACAAAATCCAACACTTATTTATGATCAAAATTCTCTGTAAAGTGAGAATAGAAATAACATATTAACATAATAAAGACTGTATGACACACAGCTAACATCATACTCAATGGTGAAAAGCTGAAAGCTTTTAAGATTAGGAGCAAGACAGAATGTCCACTTTCCCCACTTTTATTCAACATAGTATTGGAAGTCCTAGCCATATCAATCATACAAGAAAAAGAAATAAAAGGCATATGAATTGGGAAGCAACTGCCCCACCCTTGGGAATCTTTTTCCCTAACCTCTGGAGGTTGTGTCATTCTGAGAAATATGCCAGGAAGCAGGAGGTGCATCAGTGACTCAGTTTTCTGGCATTGAGGCCAGAGCTTGTCCCACACTCTTCTGAAACTATGACTGGTGCTTCTGCCTCACAGATTCAGTAGAAACTGTCCAGACCAAGAGAAGACCACATCTCTAGGTCTCAGAAGCCACATCCACTGGACTCTTGTGGGCCACACCCTACTGGGGTCTGTGAAAAAAGTCTGAAAAGACTAACACCTGGTGATATAGGGTAGGAACCATACCCACCACCTTTCCTAATCCCTGAATTGCCCCAGGTTCTAGATTCTACCAGAGGTTTTTTCTGTGGCTCAGCCCAACAAGTAGCCAGCAGACAGAGGCAGCAGGAGGTGTGTCTCAGGGATTCTTAGGCTTTTTGCTGACTTGTCCAAGGCCTAGTGTGGGTAAAATCCAGCCTAGGTGTGTAGCTTGGTATTTCCATGTGCACTTGGGTCCAGCATAGGCAGCCATAAACTCGTTTCCTTGTAGCTCCAAGAAGGTTGCTGAGGGCCAGTCACAAACAGGGTCCTGCACTGGTCTGGAAATACCAGGTTTCCTCCAGGGAGGCCCAGGGCTGGCACATTTAGTGTCCAGCTACAGAGAGCATCAGAGTATGACCCAACTACCCTTGCTGATGGCGTGTCTGAAGGGAGGGCTAGTTGGACATCAGGCCCAGCTGAGGCAAGTTCTGCCTTCTGTGGTCAGCAACTGCACAGTGGCTCATATGTGCATTGGACAGGATGGAGCTTAACAGTTGGCCAGCCCGGGTCCCAGATATCCTGTCCCACTGGGCTAGGTTCCACAAGGGAAAGGGAAAGAAGCTTGGAGCACAGACATTCAAGGTGTGGGTTCCTGGAGCCAATTAATGGGACTGGTCGAGGAGCTTAGACACTTGCTGGGGGGGGGGTAGCACAGACAGTCCCAGTGGAGGACTCTCTCAGTCTTTGTTCCTGAGACCAGGGGCTTCTCGCTGGAAAAACTTTTGCAGAGGGGACTGTCAGCCCCTCTGAACAATCTGAACCTGCTGCTCACCTCACTGGGGAAAAATAGAATTAGAGAATCTAGCAGTGGTTGAGGGATTAGGCTCCGTAGTATGGACCACTTTCCCCTTACTGAGCTCCTGACCAGGTGACCCCTGAAGTAGGGGGTCCCACTGACATTTTCATCCCAACCTCAGCTGCCCTAACCCACCAAGCTTGCAACCTGTAGAGGGATTGGTGGGGTAAGGTCAGTCTGCACCCACACTATGAAGACCAGGCAACTGCAAGAGGAGGAGAAGCTGAAAAGTGGAGGAAAATCTTACAGAGCTTGGACCCTTTTATGGAGCTGCTGTCAGCTATAAGCAGGAGGAAGCTGATCCTTATACATAGCTTGGTCCCTCCCACATACACCCAGGCACAGAGAATGCAGACACAAGCTGCAAATAGAGCAGTAGCTCCAGACAGGAAGGCCATGGCAGGTTACAAACAATGGCCGATTCCAACCCATACCCGAACCTTGCCCAAGAGGACCCAGACCCAACACAACCAATAGTGGGTGGCAGACCAAACAAATGCTAGACTCAGCTAATTACACAAGTATCGTGTCCAAAGGAAGAGTCCAGCTGGCACCAGAAACTCCAGAGAATAAATACACCTCATAGAACAGACACTGAAGTCTAATACATGTGATTAATGTTGACCCTTAGAGCCAGCCAACCTGAAGGGATAACTCCCCCCCTGAAAGAGCCTACTGCATTCAAGACTCACATACAAGAGGAGGGTAAGTATTACCCTCAAGAAGTATTCCCAGAGCAAGAAAATTAGGTAGCTTAGAAGTTAGTACCACTGAACCTACCTCGTAATAATGCCACAACAAATTTGGGAGTCAGAGCAGAGCTACAGACAAAATGGGCAAAGAAATGACCCAAATGAACCAACAAGAGAAATCCCCTGGAAAAGAACTAAATGAAATGGAAGTAACCAAACGACCAGACACAAAGTTTAAAATAATGGTTACTAGGGTGTTCAAGGCTCTTAGAGTAAAAATGGATGATCATAATGAGAACTCAAAAAAAAGGTAAGCATTAAAAAGGACATTGAAATAATAAAAAAGAACCAGTCAGAAATAACAAATACAATACATGAAATGAAGAATGCACTAGAAGGAATCAATAGAGGGCTGGATCAAACCAGTAATTTAGAGGACAAGATAAACATAAACACATAAGCAGAGCAGCAAAAGGAGGCTCAAAAAGACTGAGGAACTCTAAGAGACCTCTGTGACAACATGAAGAGAAACAACATCTGCATCATAGGGGTTCCTGAAGGAGAAGAGAATGAACAAGGGATAGAGAACCTGTTTGAAGAAATTATAGCCAAAAACATCCCTAAATTTATGAAAGAAAAAGTCACACAAGTTCAAGAAGCACAGAATCTCATTAAAGATGAACCCAAGGAGGCACACACAAAGACACATCATAATTAATATGCCAAAATTAAGAGACAAAGAATACTAGAAGCTGCAAGAGGAAAGCAATTAAGTACCTACAATGCAGCCCCCATAAGGCTGACATCTTCCTTCTCAACAGAAACACTTCAGATCAGAAGGGATTGGCAAGAAATATTTAAAGTGATGCAAAACAAGAACCTACAACCAAGACTATATCTAGCAAAACTATCATTTAAAATTAAAGGAGAAATAAAGAGCTTCGCAGACAAAAAAAGGTTCAAGGACTTCATTACCATCAAACCAGTACTGCAAGAAATGTTAAAGGGCCTACTATAAGAAGAGGGAAGAAAAAAAGTCAAGAGAAAGAGGATTATAGATTTAAAGAATAAAATGACAGTAATAAGTACATATGAATAATACCCTTAAGTGTAAATGGATTAAATGCTTCAATCAAAAGACATAGGGTAGCTGCATGGATAAGAAAACAAGACACTTACATATGCTGTCTATAAGAGACCCACCTGAGAACAAAAGATATACACATAGACTGAAAGTGAAGGGATGGAAAAAATATTTCCTACAAATGGAAATGAAAAGAAAAGCTGGGGTAGCAATAATTATATATGACAAAATAGCCTTTAAAACAAAGGAGATAGTAAGGGAGAAATAAAGGTCACTATATAATAATAAAGAGAGCAATCCAACAAGAGGATATAACCATTATCAATATTTATGCACCCAATATAGGAGCACCTAAATATATAAAGCAGATTTAGATGGACATAAAGGATAAGATTGACAGCAATACAATAATAGTAGAGGATTTTAATACCCCTCTAACATCAATGGCTAGATCCTCCAGAAAGAAAATAAACAATGAAACAGCAACCTTAAATAACTCACTAGATCAACTGGATTTAATTGATATCTCTTCAGAACATTTCACCCCAGAGCAGCAGAATATACATTCTTTTCAAGTGCTCATGGTACATTTTCTAAAATAGACCGCATGTTAGGACACAAAACAAGTATCAATAAGTTTAAAAAGGTTGAAATTACATCAAGCATCTTTGAACACAATAGCATGAAACTTGAAATCAACTATAATTGAAAAACTGAAACCGCATTCAAACATTTGGAGGCTAAATAGTATGCTATTAAATAATGAACAGATTACACTGAGGAACAATTTTTTTTTTCATTTTCTCTTGCATGAGGTTTTAGAACTTTTTCTATATATTTCTGCAATGCTGATTCCAAATCTGAAATCCGTATTTTGGTGCATGCTCTAGCTTTTATGCAATTTTAATTTCTTTTTTTGTTACAGTTAATGGCATGCATTGGTTTTTAAATTGGATTTAAAGGGCAACAACTCTTGGATTGAACATAACCACAAGGCAATTAATGTTTTACAAACATCACTTTTACATAATTGTAGTTGTTTTTAAATGTAAAAAATTATTATCTGATAAAAACACCTGCTTATTTTGTTTTAAGATTGAATTATGGCTTCTTTGATGTAAGAATAGTCCTGACACCTCTGTTATATATGTGGCTGTTACACACTTCAATGTCAAAGGCGCAATATTTTATCATTTGTGACACATGCATATATTGCCTATTTTCAAGTTCTCCTTGGCGATCAAGACAAGAATTAGGCTTCTCATATTGTGTGTTATAATTGTGAGGAAATGCTTCATGACTGGACAAAAAGAAAACACAAAGAAATGCCTTTTGGTATTCCCATGGTTTGGCGTGAACCTAAGGACCATAGCAGTGACTGTTATTTCTGTCTGATCCATACAAAGGACATCGGCAAGAAAAAACAGCACATGATCGCATATCCTAATATTCCTTCAGCAATACGACCTATCCCACACTCTGAGACACTCCTGGTTCCAGTTTTCAATGGTTTTATTTCTTTTAAGGATGAAGAAAGTGAACATGGTGATCAAGTATATTTTAATAAGATGCATGAGGAAATGGTTATAGAATCTGAAGGGTCTTCTTCAGATGCCAGGCAGTCATTAACCCCTCTGCAGGTTAGTCAACCTGAATTGAATGACTTAGTAAGAGATTTGGGCCTATCAAAGAAAGCAGCTGAGTTATTAGCCTCCAGGCTTCAAGAAAAGAATGTACTTCACCGGTCAGCTAAAGTATCCAATTTCAAGAAGTGTGAACAAATTTTTGTGGGCTCTTTTTTGAAGACACTTTGTTTACTGTCATGATATCAGTAGTCTTCTCAGCCAGCTAGGTGTTACCACTTACAGTCCAGCAGACTGGCAGCTATTTCTTTCTTTCTTTCTTTCTTTCTTTCTTTCTTTCTTTCTTTCTTTCTTTCTTTCTTTCTTTCCTTTCTTTCTTTTCTTTCTTTCTTTTCTTTCTTTCTTTTCTTTCTTTCTTTCTTTCTTTTTTAAAGAGAGAGAGTCAGAGAGAGGGATAGATAGGGACAGACAGACAGGAGCGGAGAGAGGTGAGAAGCATCAATCATTAGTTTTTCGTTGCCATTGAAACACCTTAGTTGTTCATTGATTGCTTTCTCACATGTGCCTTGACACCCCGGGCCTTCAGCAGACCGAGCAAACCCTTGCTGGAGCCAGCAACCTTGAGTCCAAGCTGACGAGCTTTTTGCTCAAGCCAGATGGGCCCGCGCTCAAGCTGGCGAGCTCGGGGACTTGAACCTGGATCTTCCGCATCCTAGTCCGATGCTCTATCCACTGCTCCACCGCCTGGTCAGGCTGGCAGCTATTTCTTGACAGCTCTAAACCGAGTCTGAAATGTGTTCTCTTACACAACAGTAATGTTTAGGGGTCCCCAAACTTTTTACACAGGGGCCCGTTCACTGTCCCTCAGACTGTTGGATGGCCGGAGTATAAAAAACACTATGAACAAATTCCTATGCACACTGTACATATCTTATTTTAAAGTAAAAAAACAAAATGGGAACAAATACAATATTTAAAATAAAGAACAAGTAAATTTAAGTCAACAAGCCGACCAGTATTTCAATAGCAACTATGGGTGCGGATGCATCCTGAGCTCCTCTCTCTGACCCCCAATGAAAGAGGTGCCCCTTCCGGAAGTGCGGCAAGGGCTGGATAAATGGCCTCAGGGGGCCACATGCAGCCCACGGACTGTAGTTTCGGGACCCCTAGTTTATGCGGAGGTTCCGATTGGTTATTCAACTAATCTGCAAGATTATATTGACATAAAAATTGTCCTTGACTTTCTGAAGTATGAGGAGCATAACTGGATCATTTGTGTGGATCTTAAAATGGTCAATTTCCTGCTAGGACAACAGAGAGGTTTCACAAAGTATCCTTGCTTTCTGTGTTTGTGGGACAGCCGAGCTTGGGAGAAACATTGAACACAGAAGGTGTGGCCTAAAGGTGAAGCTCTGGAAGTAGGGATGCAAAATATTGTGAATGAATCTGTAGTTAATTGAGACAGGATCATTTTTCCCCCACTTCACATCAAACTTGGCTTAATGAAGCAGTTTGTTCAGGCTTTGAATAGAGAAAGTGAATGCTTTCAACCTATTATTTCTGCTTTTCCTGCCTTATCTTTCAAGAAGATAAAAGCAGGTGTATTGGATGGACCTCAAATTCAATCCTCATATGTGACAAAGAATTTGCCAGGAAGATGAATAAGGAAGAGAAAGCAGCATGGCAGTCTTTTGTGGCAGTTACAAAGAACTTCCTTGGCAACCAAAAAGCAGAAAACTATGAACTTCTGTTCTGGTTCAAAGGATGCTGTTGGCTTCCTGCAACATTGGATGTAATATGTACATTAAGATTCACTTCCTGAATCTGGACACTTTTGGTTGCAAGTGATAAAACCTTAATAAATCTAGTTCAAACATATAAAAAAAAAAAAAGAGATTCACTTCCTGAACAGTCACCTTGATAAGTTTCCTGAAAATCTTGAAGCTGTTAGTGATGGCAGACTACTGCTGGAGCATCAAACGAGATTGTCCTCAACAAGTACACAAACGCAAGAGCTACAAACACAAATTTTTTCCTGAATAGAATTTAAATAAGTTTTGCGCAAATTTTATGATTAAAATAAGTGTGTTAATATGTTCTATTTTGAAATTGTAGACAAATTCTGATGCAATTCTATCTTTTAGTGTATTTACTGCATTATATAAATTATTATATTTTCACAAAGATGATGCCCAAGAAGACATTCTACTTCATTATGTTAAACTAAATGTTGAAAATTTTACAATAAGATTAAAACCTAAAATCTTGAATTGCAAAACAACTGTACCTTACAAAGAAAAACTAATGTCAGATTTCAAATCACACTCTAATTAGGTAAGAACAAGTGTTTTTGTGGATGCAACAAAAATTTTGTTCCCCAGTGACAATGAGACCAAGGAAGAAATTAGAAATTTCCTTTTTAAAAAAAATTTTATTTATCCTGACCTCCGGTGGTGCAGTGGATAAAGCATTGACCTGGAATGCTGAAGTCACCATTCAAAACCCTGTGTTTACCTGGTCAGGACACATATGGGCATTGATGCTTCATGCTCCTCCCCTTCTCTCTCCCTTCTTTCTCCTCTCTTGAATGAATAAATAAAATCTTTAAAAAGAATAAAAATTGTATTTAGAAAATTAAATAAAAATTTCCTTGAAACAAATGAAAATGAGCATACAACAACCTAAAATCTATGGGACACAGAGAAAGCAGTCCTGAGAGTGAAGTTCATAGCATTACAAGCATTCCTGAGGAAGCTAGAGAAAGCTCAAGTAAACAACCTAATCCTGCACCTAAAAGAACTAGAAAGAGAACAACAAATAAAGCCCAGAGGAAGTAGAAGGAAGGAAATAATAAAGATCAGAGGAGAAATAAATGACATAGAGGTTATTAGAACAATACAAAGGATCAGTGAAACCAAGAGATGGTTCTTTGAAAAGGTAAATAAGATTGACGAACCTTTCACCAGACTCATCAAGAAAAAAGAGAGGACCCAAATAAATAAAATTAGAAATGAAAGTGGAGAAGTAACAACTGACATTACAGAAATACAAAGGACTATAAAAAAATACTATAAAGATCCATATGCCAAAAAGTTTGACAACCTGGGCAATATAGGTAAATTCCTAGAAACATACAATCTTCCAAAACTTAATCTGGAAGAATCAGAAAACCTGAGCAGACCGATTACAACAGATGAAATTGAAACAGTTATCAAAAAACTCTCAGGAAACAGAAGTTCTGGACCAGATGGTTTCACAAGTGAATTTTATCAAACATTCAAAGAAGTGCTTAACACCTATCCTTCTCAAGCTATTTTAAAAAACTCAAGAGGAGGGAAGTCTTCTAAGCACATTCTATGAGGGAAACATTATCCTAATTCCAAATCCAGATAAAGACACTACAAAGTAGAAAACTACTTTGTAGTTTTCCCTTGATCAGGCCAATATCTCTGATGAACATACATGCTTAAATTCTCAACAAAATATTAGCAAAACAGATCCAACAATACATTAAAAAGATTATACATTATTATCAAGTGGGATGTATTCTGGGGAAGCAAGGCTGGTACAATACTCACAAATCAATAAACGTGATTCATCACATAGACAAAATGAAGGATAAAAATCATATAATCAGGCCCTGGCATGATGACTCAGTGGCAGAGCGTTGGTCCAGCCTGTGGAAGTCCCAGGTTTGATACCTGGTTAGGGCAAACAGGAGAAGCGCCCATCTGCTTCTCCAGCCCTCTCCTTCCCTTCTCTCTCTTTCTCTTTCCCTCCCACAGCTGTGGCTCACATGGCTCGAGCGAGTTGTCCCCAGCTGCTATGATGGCTCCATGGCCTCTCTTTCAATGCTAAAAATAGCTCAGTTGTTGAGCAACAGAACAGCAGCACCAGAAGGCAGAGCATTGCCCAGTAAGGGCTTGCCCAATGGATCCCAGTCAGGGTACATGTGAGAGTCTGCCTCCCTGCCTCCCTGCATCTCACTTAATAATAATAATAATAATAAAAGGTGGTACATATATACAATGAAATGTTACTCAGCTATACAAAAGAATGACATTTTGCCATTTACAAGATGAATGGATCTATAGGGTTTATGCTAAATGAAATAAGACAGAGGAAGACAGGTACAATATGATTTCACTTATATGTGGAATCTGAAAAAAAAATAAAGAGAAACAAACTCATTGATAAAGAGGCCAAACTGATAGTTGCCAAATGGCAGAGGCACTGGTGACTGGGTAAATTGAAGGGATTAAGAAGTACAAGTTTGCAGTTAGAAAACAGTCAAAGGACGTAAAATACAACAGACGGAATGTCAGCAGTAGTATTGTAATAACTATGTAGATACCAGGTTGGTACTAGGCTTATCTGAGTGATTACCTCATCAGCTATATAAATGTCTAATCACTATGATGCACACCTGAAACAAATACACTATTTTATGTCAATTGAGTTGAAAAAAGGTGGGATTTCCAGTTCAAGCTATTGACATTAATCCTGAACTGAGTTCCCATAGACACACCAAAGAAAGCTACAGCTACGTACAGAACAATTTTCACTGGGGAAAAAAAAGAGAAAACTAGCTGACTCCTACACATGTGCATATGAGAAAGAAAAAAACCCCACACTGAAGCAGGTAAGAGAGGCTGAGATACAGTCTCACCTTAAACTCATTTCCTGTGAAGGGACCCAGAACTGGGAGGAAACTCACAACCCCATTTCTCCCTGAAATATGAAACATTTGAACCCCATACCTGTCACCCCAACTTTTAAAACCTGTGATGAAAGAAAAGCTGCCCTGACCTCTGGTTTTGAAAGCCAACAGGACTTGGGTCCATGTGACCCAACAAGACTATGTAATAAACTGAGAAACAGTTCTTAAAGGGCTCGCATGAACTAACTCACTCCAGGGGCCAGTCACTGCAGAGGCAGCCTGTATCTGCCACTTAGATGACCTATTATTTTTTTATTTTCCTATTATTGAGCTGTTTTAACCACTTTTCCCCCAAAGAATATATATAAAGCTGGGTTTGCTCTGCCTTTGTGGAGTTGATATAGCCAGGATAAATCCCAACACTTTATGATATATTAGGATCTGAGACAATAGCTGAAGTCTTTCTCTAACTTGAATCCTTATCACTATTTTATTTCACCAAAATAACAACAGGTGGAATAAAATTCCAAGTGTTTCTAACAAACATAGCTAATTAGATTCTTAAGACTCTTCTGAGACAGAAAAACTGAAGTAGTTCTGAGGGTGAAACACCAATTAACGGGGCTTGTCATGGAAAGAACACTTGCAGAGCAAAACTTAATACCCGGTTTTTAGATTTGCGTAATGGTTTGTTGGCAGGCCGGGTCTTTTTCCCCTGTTTCTTTGCCTAAGCTAAATGCTTTCAAAGGGTGTAGGCAAGTATTCTTGTCAGCAGGGATTTGGCAACTAATGTCTTCTTCCTGAACCCCCTGTGCTCAGCCTTAAGACAGTGAGACAGCCAGGCAGGCAGGCAATGTTTTATGAACCTAATGCTATGAAAAGGGTAATGAATTAGGGGGTGCTGGAGTCCATATGTCTCTTTCAGAAGACACCGCTTTGGGTATATAAAATGTTTGTGGCCAGTGGGAGTTCCTGAGACAGGATGGTAAAGTAGAGGTTTGATTATATGATTTTATTTTTTCAGCTGACCTCACCCTAGTGGATATATAGGAGGTGAGAGGGGAAAGTATTTATTAAATTGCATCGTAGTCAAAACACGCTCTCCCCTGCCCCACTTTTTAGTATGAAACTAAGGAATGGTAGACAAATATTTCCATGAAGTAATAACTACCCCATGAATAAGCCTCCATTAGTTTAAAAAATAATCATTCTATGCCAGATGCAAGGAAAAATGTGTGTGGAATCAGGGAGGAAAATACGGATCTATTCATCATGATATCAGAGAGACAATTAGATTTTTCAAGTTTCCACTGTTGCCACAGAAAGATCAAATCCACTCAGTTGTATCCATATTCATGTTACATATCAGACAGAGACAAGTGAAATTTCATTCCGTGAACGCCTATCCCCGGCACTCCTAGGCACCTTACTTATCTAATAGTCTTCACTTTGCTGAGAAGGTACTATTATCATTTTACAATGGCAAACTTAGGCCCCAAAGGCTTAATTACTTGTCTAAGGGCACACAGCTAGTGAGAGGTGGCAGAAAGCCTCAAACCCTGCCTGTCAGGTGCTGAATTTCATGCTCTTTTTATTTTGATTGCTGAGATGGAAATAAAATGAAGCTGCCCTTCAAAATTGTGTAAAATCTTTTCTTCTCGAGTGTGTGTGTGTGTGTGTGTATGCGTGTGCAAGCTGCAACATGCCAGGAAACTCTGGGACATATGAAAAGAATAAGCCTGATCATGCTTAGTGAAAGTAAGTCAGAGAAAGACAAGTAAGGTATGATCTCACTTACATATGGAATCTTAAATAAGAAAACAACCTTGAACACCAAGTTCATACATACAGAGAACAGATTGGTGGTTGCCAGAGGCAGGCAATGAGGGTGAGTGAAGCGAGTAAAGGTGGTCAGAAGGTACAAGCCTCCACCTATAAAACAAACAAGTCACGGAGATGTAAAATACACTATGGTGACTGTAGGTCATAATAATGTGTTGTATATGTGAAAGTAACTAGAAGAGTAGATCTTAAAAGTTCCCATCACAGAGAAAGAATATGTATAGTGATGAGTGCTAACTAGACTTATTGTGGGGATTATTTTGCAATATATATAACTATCAAATCATTATGTTGTATACTAGAGACTAATGTTCTATGTCAATATTTCAATAAAAATTTAAAACATGTTCAGTCATATTCTGGTTTTAGCAAATTTTTGGGCATAGTATTTTTGTGTACATTTTAAAATTAATATAAAATACTTTTTTTTTTTTTTTTTTTTTTACACAGAGACAGAGGAGAGTCAGAGAGAGGGATAGATAGGAACAGACAAAAATAGGAAGGGAGAGAAATGAGAAGCATCAATTCTTTGTAGCGGCTCCTTAGTTCCTCACTGATTGCTTTTTCATGTGTTCCTTGACCGGGGAGGGGGCACGGGATTCAGCAGACTGAGTGACCCCTTGCTCAAGCCAGCGACCTTGGGCTCAAGCTGGTGAACCTTGCTCAAGCCAGATGAGCCTGTGCTCAAGCTGGCGACCTTGGGGTTTCAAACCTGTGTCCTCTGCTTCCCAGTCTGATGCTCAGTCCACTGCACCACCACCTGGTCAGGCTAAAATACTAATTTTTAAATAAATAAAATTTAAAAAGCCTGGAGTTCTGCTGTGGTAGAGGTCAAAGTGGAGATAAAGGTGTAAGTAAATAATAGCAAGGCTCCTATGACCAGCACTGTTGCGGAAGCAAGTGGTGTGGAATCATGGGTTGGAGCCATTAGGACGTTGAGGATTCCTTCCTAAAGGAGATGACATTTGCAGATCAGGAAAGGATGGCCAGGGCTCTGCAACGTTCCACACAGAGGACGAAGCATGGTGAGCACAAGAAGATGAGTGTGTGAGAAAGAGAAGAAGAGGCTGAAGAAGTGGGTCATGGTCATTTAAATTATTCGAGTTTTCTGTACGATCACCAGGTCATAGAAAGTGCTTTCTTAGAAAACTAGCTGGTAGCAGTGTAAAAGATGAATTATCAGGGAAAAGAGAACCCAACTTGGAAGACATAAAAACATTCTCAATGAGAGATGATCAAGGCCTGGGTTTAGGTAGCAGTAACCGGGACAGATGAATGGAAGATATCCCTTAGCTAAGTCACACCAGCTCAGGATGACTGTGGTCTCTGCCCTGGAGACTAGGTGCATACCATCAGCAAGGATGGCCCTCCAGGCTGAGGGGCCATCTTAATGGAAAGAAAGGCTTTGGACACTGGTTGTGTGTATAAGGTTCTTAGGTGAAGATCTTTGGTCCCCTGCTGTCTTGAAGGAAATTGCCGTTCACGAGAGGGCTGTGTCCTATCTATTCTGGCTAGAGATTGTGAAATGCTTGCGTCGTATTCTGCCTCATTATTCCACTGTCTCCCGGAGCCAGGAGCAATTGTGCCATTTTTTGAAGCATATCTGAATCATCTAAGGCAGCCTGGAAAAACTCGTTTCCGACACGAGGGAGGTTCCCAGGGATAACCTGGCAGAGGAGTGTCCTCTCCGTGAGAAATGTGAAAGCTCCTAGGTATTGAAGACCATTATTTTATAAACCCAAGGGTGCCTGCTGGAATCTGCCTTATGAATTACAAAGGCACTCCAAAGCACCTTCCCTTCCAGCCTCTCCATTTTCCCTTCCCTTCTTGTAAACCTGGGGTAGGATAAATTAGAGTGTTATTCTTTCACTCTACTGTACATTGAAACAATACATGGCTGGAGACTTCCCCGTCACTAGAGGGCACCAGGTGCACATAAAATGTCTAAGTATCAACATTCCTCGGATACGGAAAAAAATGTCACATGAATATGGCTTGTGATAAGGTAGCTTCCTTATTACTTTGTTCATAGTAACTCCATTTCTGAACCCGAGTTAAAGGGAACATGGTAACAGTTTTAGAGTGTTTTCAGAATTTCCTTTTAATTCAGAAAACTAATACGTTGGAGCTTAAAAAACATACATTTTCCACAAAATCACGTGATTACATTGTCTTTGCTACCACTTATCAGGCTCTTGCCATGTACCGGCTACTGTGTGGAACCTTCTATAAATTTTGCACCTGGTTTTATTTCAATCCTGCAACAAATGAAAATGATTGGTATGGGCAGAATGTCTGCCCTGGACGGCAACACTGCCGGATAAAATTCACCACTCCACTCTGTAAAGTACAAGTGTCAATTAACATCTTGTATTGAAAGTTTAGAAAAAAATTCTGCTCAGGCATTTTTTTTATGACCCCACATGGAAATGCACAGAACCAAAATGTCATGAAGCTGCCAATGGTCCGGTTTCTACCAGCTTTGCCTCAGGGGGCTGACACCCTGTGCCGAGATCTGCCTGGAATTTATACAAGCAAAACTGGGCTCATTGTTTCTCATCTGCGATGTTTTCCCTAAGTCATAGTCTTGTGCTTTGCAGCAAAAGAGAGAGAGAGAGAAGGAAAGAAATGACCATGCACCATAGAACTACTTGATTCTGTTGAGTGCTGACAGGCACTCTGCACCGAATAGAATTACAGGGCCCCTGCCTACCCCAGGATCAGGTCAGCTATTATTAGCACCTGTGAGAGGGCACACTATTCAGGCTGCAGGAGTGAGTGCACCACGGGCTCTGCAAGTGCATTAGCTGCTGTGCATGTCTGAGTAAGGTTAGGAAGTCTCTTCTATCACAGTGTGCTTTGTGCTCTACACTTGAAAAATGGAAATTCAACCACTGGCTCTGTGTGAGACTAGATGGATAAGCTTAGAAAACCCCAGGAGAAAGGAATTAGCTCAGCTAGGGGAGATGGCTTATTATAAGAGGTAACAGGATAATAATAGCTCCACCGACCGCTGACCACGCCCATGCCCGCACCAAGCACCAGCCTCCTCTCTGATCCGACATCACTGCAAGGCGGATGCGATCCTATCTGTTTCATAGGTTAGAAACCCGAGGGTGGGAGAGGTTACATCACTTGCCCAAGTGCGTCTCCTCCTCCAGACTCACTCATGCCTATTGCCGTTCTTCAGGAGTTCTCTGCCGTACCACATCCTCAGAGGTACTACTTCTTTCTAGAGTTAGGGAAACAAAGAGAGAAAAGCTTGATAACTTATTCATATGCACACCCTGGAAAAGGTGTTAAAATCAGATCTTTAGGCCCTGGCCAGTTGGCTCAGTGGTAGAGCGTCAGCCTGGATATGGATGTCCCAGGTTTGATTCCCAGTCAGGGCACACAGGAGAAGTGACCATCTGCTTCTCTACCTCTCCCCCTCTCCCTTCTCTCTCTCTGTCTCTTCCATTCCTGCAGCCATGGCTCAGTTGGAGCAAGTTGGCCCCAGGTGCCGAGGATGGCTCCGTGGTGGCCTCACCTCAGGCGCTAAAATAGCTCGGTTGCTGAGCAATGGCACAACAGCCCCCGATGGGCAGAGCATCCCTGTAGAGAGCTTATTGTATGGTTCCTGGTAGGGGTGTATGCGGGAGTTTGTCTCTCTGCCACCCCACTTCTCACTTAAAAGAAATCAGATCTCCAAGACGAGCATCTCCCCAGAGTCTGGCAGAGCAATGACCCTATGCTCCCAGCCACAAAAATACAGTCCCATGGTCATACACACTTAGGAAATTTTACATGCTGTATTTTTCCTCTTAGAGATTTCTAATCTTACCATGACATCCCAGAAAACAGGAGACACTTTCTTGATCAAGGATAGTGTTTGCACAAACTACCTCTGTCTCAGTTCTGTAACCTCCACCTCAGTCCTCTCATCCCTGAAATAAGTATAAAAGTGGTGAGATCAGGTGCTATATAAGTAGTGAGATTATTGCCCCCATGATTTCCACCTGTAAGTAAGGCTCTGGGAGCACGCGGGGCAGGCATTGGCGGCTGCAGCCCCCCAGAACCCCTTCGGCACAAGTGACAACATGGTTGAAAAAGTTGGATTTTCCATCGATTATGGTTGGCACTCCACTTAGCCTTTCTGTGCCTCAGTGTCCTCATCATACAACGAGGATAGGACAGTCAGTCCCTTCATTTATTTTTGTGAGCAAATAGCTCAACACATGTGAGTTGTTATTATCACAACTTAGAAGACCAAGGGAGAGCACCAGTTGAACATGAGGGTATGAATCTACCCAGGAGATCATTAATTCGCCAAATGCATCTGAGAAGCCATTTTAGTAAACCTTTCTTCACTTTAAAGTTTATTTGGGCAAAGCATATTTGAAGGCTAACCTTCTCGTTCTTTCTTGGGAGAAAACCTGATGAAGCAACAGAGGAAGGAATTCACTGGGGTGATAAAACCCGGAGAAGAGTGAAGGAAATCTCTGGGAAAGAATGCAGACCACTCCTCCTTCAGAACAGCAACTCTGTGAGCAACATCAGGTCCATCAGCTGGGAGGTGTGTCAGGGGCATGGATCAAGTCAGGGTAAAAACGGGCACATATAAGAGGCACTGTCTATTACTTTTTCAAAATTCCACATAACCCTTTAAATAAACTCAACCTGTTTTCATTCAAGTAACTGTCTTTTTTTCTAGATGTTTCATTTGAAAAACAGAAAAAGATATTCCTCTGGAAAAACACTGAGCATTATGGGCCCTTTTCTTCCTTCCTGGGACCAGGTTCTCTTCCTTCCTTTGCCCCTGCCTTGTGTGAGATGGAACACGAAGGTCTGAGACCTTGAGCCAGAGGAGCTGAGTTGGATACTGGGTGAGTGCAAGTGGCAGGGGAAGGCCAGAGAATGGTATTCAGGAGGATAGAGAGGCTGCTTAAGCTGCACCTTATTAGCAAAGGCTAATTAAATCCCATAGGGAAAGAAACAGAGAGAACAACTAATAAAACTTTGCATACAAATTACAGAATACAAAGAAAGAATATACATTGGTGTGTATGTGTATATATTTGTGTGTGTGCATTTTAATATGAAAAACAAAATGTATGCTCTGCGAGTCACAAAGGCGGGCAGCTTTTTAGATGTGATTGGACATATTAAGCTCCTCAAAGGATTTTAACATATTAAAACATGGCACTTGATAAATTCTCTTTGTTACTTTAAAAAAATAAATCTATTAAAAGGGAATTCACTGGAAGCATGGCAGGACTTTCAGATTAAGCTAAGGAAAGAAATCCTTATAGTTACTAAACTACTCACAGAAAACACTTGTCGTCAAAGTAGGTGCTCATAAATGTTAGCATCTTTCTATTTCCTTTTCTTTCATGAAAAAAGATAATAAAAACAAAGACACATAGGAAAGAGAAGAGACAGGGAAAGAGAGGAAGGAAGAGAAAGAAGAAAGGAAGCTAAAGAAAAAGAAAAGTTTTCTCCCAGAGACCCTGCCAGCTAAGATATGGAAGAAATGTGTGTGTTTAAACATTAGTGATATTTGTAGACGTTTCAGGGTTTTCCACAGTGCACGCCATGAGTAAAAATCCTTCAGTGTAGGTGGCTTTGTAAAAAATTAGACTTTACAGCCAATTTACTATATAACACCAAATGCTTATCTTAAAGAGGTATGACCACCAATCAGATTGGGCGTGTCCTCTTATGCTTGTTTCTGATCTCTGGGTGTTTGTTTTAAAGGGGAAAAACATTTTTAGCAGTAGTTGTGAGCTGTACCTTTAAAGGGTAACTTTTGAAATCAGGCTGAGATCATTTTGTTGACCTCGGTTGGACCGTATGATTCTCTTGAAGTCCAAAGGCGTGAATAGATCTTTGTGTGCTTAGCCCTCATCCAAGCCAAGCCCGCCTGGGTTTTGTTTTGGCATGTCTGCGAGTATGCTACAGACAAGTAGGTTTTTAATTTCTTTTTATTTTATTCATTTTAGAGAGGAGACACAGAGTGAGAGAGAGAAGGAGAGAGAGAGAGAAAGGGGGGAGGAGCTGGAAGCATCAACTCCCCTATGTGCCTTGATCGAACCAGTGCAGGGTTTTGAACTGGCGACCTCAGTGTTCCCAGGTCGACGCTTTATCCACTGCACCACCACAGGTCAGGCCAGACAAGTAGGTTTTGATTTACAGATACACATAAGTAGATATTATTTCCCTTCCAGGAAAATGGCACAATGGCCAATGCACTTTAATTTATACACATAAGACTCTTTTAGAATTCTGTGTTGCAGTTTGGGCCTAGTTAAAGTGGGTCCTTTGGCAGGAAGCATCGCTCCCAAATGCTTATTGACAGACAAGTCAATCAATTCAAGGAGATAGCGGGGAAGACTGGGACAGAAGAACTTGGGGGGAAGTAATCTAGGCATTCACTGTAAAGGTTTCACGCATTTCCCATGCATCCGAATTTCATTCCTCCGGACCTGGCTTTCTTTGTTTCAGTTATTTCCTGTTTTTCAGACACGGTTGGTCCTGTGCCTGGAAACATCAATTGCTATATTTTTTCTGACATGTGGTCTTCTGTCAGTTAAGATTTCTATAAGAAATGAGGTTGATTTGGTCCGATCAGGGGGTGTTAATTTTTCAGTTGTGTACATGGTTCCTTTCCATCACATAAGCAAAATCTATAATTCAACCAGTGTTTTTCAACCGCTGCTCCACCAGAAATTTTGTGCCGGTTCGCAAAAGAGTTAACCACCTCTTCCTGCAGCATCAGGTTTACTCTCGGATCGGTAAAATATTTCTGGAAGACCAGCAGTTTACCGACCAGGATTGAAAACCATTAATAACCATCTCCAAAGCTCAGCAACATTTAAGGGGCCCCAGAACACTGAGTTTTTGGTTACATAAACCTTAGTAAGATTAGCAAAGAGAGATAGAGGTAGTGCTCTTTTAAGCATCAGGATTCCCCTGTGTTAGGAGGCCACCCAGCCGGTTTGATGATAGTGCTAGAGGTCAAGGCTGCCTCAGTTTCCAGGCCGGCTGCTTTTGTACTGAGGAAAAGCATTCCACGGCCACAGGTTGAGCCCTTCCAAAGGTCTGCATTGCACTGAGGGGCATTGAACAGAAGCGTCCTTTGCCGCCTTTTCAGCCCTATTCTACGTGTTTGTCCTTTGTTCCCACACAACCCGGAGCAACAAAGAATGCCTCTGTCCTTTGTTTGGTCCCCCTCTCCTCTGTGCAGTTCTCTGCTCCCTTTCCAATCCTACCTCCACTTAGACTGTTTCTGTGACGGGAAGGTGATAAAAGAAACACGTTTCAAATAGTGAAAACAAGTGTCCAGGAAGGATCTTGCCATCAGGCTAAAACAAACGAAAAAGCCAGGCCTTTCGTTTCTCTGTCTGGATCTGGAAGACTGGAAGAGCATCAGCGGGGCTCCAGGCAGCTGTCAGCTGGTGCGGAGGGGGGGGGGGGTGGCCACGCTGCCACGCACGTCACAGGCGGTACACCTGGCACCAGGGAGACATTTAGAGGGCAGCTGCTCTGTCCACAGTTTGGACAATTTTTGTGTCCCTTTGTCCCACTTCATTTTTTTCTCCCTTGTCCCCTTTTTACACTCTCAGCTTTCCCCTTTTTCTTTCTTGACTTGTCATTTTTTACCCTCTTGCTTCAAAACTCTAGACTTCTCTCACCTTCTATCCACCTAGAAATCCCCTCAGGTACCCAGCGCTATGATGTGTCCCATCTGCATATCAGGGCAATGTAGTAACGATGGCTCTCGGTTACTGAGGGCATATCACGTGCTTTTAATTTCACTGCAGTGTTTCAGCCACTTCTGGGGTGGCAGGATAATGAGGATAGGCCCGCTGTTGCAACACGCATCCCAGAATCGCAGCAAGACTGCTTCTGGCTCTCATGAGGCGTCTGGAATCCCGGTCCCTGGTGGAGTCCCGGTCCCTGGCTGGGCAGCACTCCCGGGAGGCTCACCTTCGAGCAGTGAGCACAGGGCTGCAAACCCTTTCATAATTGCCCCAACCGTCTGGAGTTTTTGCGTCGAGGGAGAGTGCCAGGAGGGTGGCAGGGACGTCTTGGGGCCAGGCTTCTGAGTTGCATCCACCCCGTTTTCTCCACATTCTACTGGCCACAATCTGTCATGTGGTCCCTCCTAGCTGCGGGGAAACCAGGGAGTTCAGGATGAAGACATAACTGCATAGTGGATGCAGCATGGCCTCTTCCACAAGTGGGTGCTGTCATCCCCTCCATGGAGGTCACTGAGGCCCATAAATTCGGAGTCATCACCTAGTACCAAGGTAGAACCCAGATTCCAATCCTGTCAATCTGACTCCAGAACTGTACTTTTAATGTTGTGTTCTTGTTTCTCTGATTGCCAAAAAAAAGGTTATTTTCCTTTTATACAAACACTTTACCTTTTACTAAACTTTACTCGCCTGCTTATCGCACTGCGCTGCACCTGTTGTACGAGACTATGGGAGCCCCAGGGAGGAGACCTCGCTTTCTGGTCTACGTCATGGGCACACAGCACAGTGCCCGGACACAGAGGGGCTGGGCAAAAGTTTGACGAGTGAAGAATAACTGTGGTTTATGTGGGGTTCATCAAAGGGCACCTTACTTACTGTACAGTGATTGGATGACTTCACCATACAACTTTTCTAGATTACAGTCAAGGAGTCTGGATTATTGCAACAATCACCCCCATGCAGCTATTTTCAACCCAGCCATAAAACTAATCCTTTAAAAACTCTAAGTCAGAGCATATCTCTCTCTGCCCAGATCTCTCCAATGCCACCTCTATACCTGGATCTTGGTTTCTTAATACCAGGCTTCCATTAGAGGAACCAGGGCTGCTCAGGCATGGCAGATTCTAAGGCTGGGATGGAGAAAAAATACAAGAGGAGCCTGGAGCATTTTATAGCACCAGGAAATGAGGACATGCTAAAACAAAATAGAATGAAATAAAAAAATAATGAAAAATGGGCCATGACATATGGGCACAGTAGCCACCATGAAAAAGCTCCTGGCATCCAAAGGCAAATAACTGGAGAAACAAAATAATGATAATATTGAATTACAATCTCAAGAATAAAATAATTATTCATGGGTTTATGCTCGTATAAATAAATACATAAGTAAATAGGGGAGAAGGGGCCAATCTTCCTTATAGAAGAATTCAACCATTAAACACAGTAGGAATCAAGAAAATTGGAAATCACCATTCTAATACCACTTGAGGCTGCCAAGATCCACTGGTGGGTACTAATATGATGTGGGCAGAACTTTAAGGAGAACCAGGATATTTCCATAACTTCAAAGCACTCATTAATTACTGTGGTGGTTTTAACAAGGATCCACAAATTATTTGATATTTCTCTCTCCAAGAGTTGGAACTTATTTCTCCTCCCGTTGGCAGTGGGCTGAACTTACAGTTCACTTGTACTGAACAGAATATGGAAATGACAGAATAGCAACCTGACAGCGGAGAAACCTGGAGTCTGTGATCAAAGTCAACGCCACCACGAGCAAACCATGGTGATGCCAGGCACCCTGTGACATGAGGTGATGAGAGAAGCACTTCACCTCTGTGGACTTCTCCCTCAAAACCCACAACCTCAGTCTACATCACGAGACAACATCAGATAAATTTCAACTAGGGATTCAGTTTCCAAACACCTGACCAGTACTCTTTAAAAGTGTCATGAAAAGCAAGACAAGAAAAAGAAACTGTGACAGATTGGAAGAGACTAAGGAGACATGACGACTAAGTCTGGCCTGGTATCCTGCACTGGAACCTGGGACAGATAGGGACATTAGTGGGAAAATGGGTGAAATAGAAATAAAATCCATAGTTTACTACCATATTTCCCCATGTATAAGACGCACCCACCTTAATTTGGGGGCCTTAAATTTGAAAAAGAAATGTATTACATAAAGTTATTGAACTCAAGTTTTATGCATCATAAAATTTATACAACTCCTCATTACTCCCATCCATTACCTTGTCCTCATCTGTATCTAATGACAAATCACTGTCTTCAGCAATGAGCACAAAAACAAGCTTGAAAAAGTGGGGAATGCAAGTAAAAAATCTACAACCACTGTATAAGATGCACCCTGTTTTTAGACCCCAAAGTTTTTGAAAAAGGGTGCATCTTATACCTGGGAAAATACGGTAAGTAGTACCAGGGTTAGTTACTTAGTTTTGACAGATGTGCCTTTGGTTATACACTATGGAACATTAAGGAAAACTGGGTGAAAAGTATATGAGAACTTTCTGGATTATCATTGCAATTCTTCCATAAATCTAAAATTATTTTTAAATGTCTCTAAAAATACTGAAGAAATAAACTCTTCCTTTTTTTTCCTTATTTTTCTAAATGAGAGGAGGAGAGATAGAGAGATAGACTCCCACATGTGCCCCAACCAGGATCCACCTAGCAACCCCATCTGGGGCCATGCTCACAACCAAGCCATTTTTAGCACCTGAGGTGGAGGCTCTGTGCAACCATCCTCAACACTTGGGGCAGAAGTGCTTGAATCAATCAAGCCATGGCTGTGGGAGGGGAAGAGAGAGAAAGAGAGAGAAAGAGAGAGAGAGAGAGAGGGAGAGAGAGAAGGAGAAGTGGCAAAGGGGAGGTGGAGGGGTGGAGAAGCAGCTGATTGCTTCTCCTGTGTGCCCTGACTGAGAATCAAACCTAGGACATCCACATGCTGGGCTGACACTCTATCACTGAGCCAGCTGGCCAGGGCCTAAAATCTCCTCCTTTTTAAATCAAGTTAATCCAAACTCCTTTCCAGTGGCTGACAAAGTCTGAGGTGCTGCTTATTGTTCCCTCCCTGACCTTGTCACTGTTTCTCATTCCCTCCCTACCTCAGATAGTTTTAACTACGCAGCCTTCCTTCCTGATCCTCTAACACCCTTAGCACCCATAGCATGATCCCACCTCTGGGCCTTGACATATATTATTCTCTTTGCCCAGAGATCTTCCCCCAAAGATAGCTTTGTGGCTAGTTTTCTTACCTTTTGGAGATCTCTAATATGATATCCCTTAGTCATGAGACCATCTCTGACCAACCTACATAAAAACACATACACATGTCTGGCATACCCTCTCCACTCTTCTGCTTTACTTTTCTCTGTTGCTTTTTATCATAATCTGGCATTCAATATATTTTATTTGCTTATTTTTTCTTCTCATCTGTGTCCCCTGTGATAGGCAGAACAATGGCCCCCACTGATGTCATGGTCTAATCCCTGAAATTTATGAATATGTTAGGTTACATGGCAAAAGGAAGTTAAGAAATACAGATGAAGTTAAGGTTGGGCCAATCGAACAAGGGTCTTCAAAGGAGGAAGAGGAAGACAGACAATAAGTGGAAGTGACTCAAGGTGAGAATGACTCAATCCCCCATTGCTGGGTTTGGAGATGAAAAGGAGCCATGAACCAAGAACTGTGGGCAGCTTCCAGGAGCTCAAAAAGATAAAGAAACCCTTACCTATGGTCTTCAGAAGAAATGCAGCCCTGTGAACATCTTGACTTGAGTACAGAGAGACCACGTCAGACTTCTCTGCTTTACAGAACTACTAGATAAAATATCTGGGCTGTTTGAGGTTACTAAATTAATGCTAGTTTGTTACATAGAAAACGGATTCATAATACGAACAAAACCGATAGCCCAATGCGATTGTCCACATGGGATCTGGGATCTGATGAGTGCTGACATCTGGCCAGTGTGGGAAATGATGTTCAAGGTGAAGACTGTTTTATCACAAATTCTCCAGTGGTAATAGTAAGTCAGGGAGACTCTGTGCACACAGGGTGTGTTTGGCCCTGTCTGTGGTGATGAGTTCTTGTCATACACGAAGAGACCTCACAGCACATTCTCTACCTTTGGGGTACATGCTAGAAGTGAGGCCTGAGTGTCCTGCTCCATGTTGTCTACTCTAGATAAGGGAGAAAATGGTGGCCATAGAATCCTGGAGCTTTACATTCAGGGTTGACTCTGAGGCGTTAAAAAAATCTTACAAGATGTTGATTATGAAGGTAATACAAATGCCTCTCCTGTTTTTTACTTACGAGACCTTCTCAAATAGAGTCAGACCTTTGAGCGATTATAGATTGATGGGTGAATTTGTTGTTTTTATTATATAAAATATCAGAAGAGCCAGAAGCAATATAACCAAAATATAAAAGAGCTGTATAAATAAAATTGGAATAATAAATACTTGAAAGATAATATCCCCAAACACTTGAAAAATGACAAAACTGTCCTAGAAAATTTTTAGATGAATGGCTCTGAATTCATTTTGGAACAGACTTTGGTTGTTGAAATTCCTTTTCTGAGCAAGTCAGCAGAAGTTTTAACTAAATATAAGACACAAATTGGACACCAAGCACATACACCAGAAAGTGCTCATTGAAGTATTTAATATAGCTATAATCATGCTGTATCAGTAGAAGATTTTGGTTTGCACACCCAAGGAAGCCTGACTCAGCTTGGCTTAAACAATAATGGGAATTTACTGGCTTATAATACCATAAAATTCCAAGGTAGGGCAGGCTTCGGTGAAGTTCATTCAAAAGATTGCTATATTACCGGGACTGTGCTCTTGTGCCTTGCAGTTCTGTCAGCTCTGTTCTCTGAAGTTTATTGGCTTTTTTGCTTGGGCTGGCTTCTCTATTCTCTTCTGGCTCCCATAAAGGCTGGCTACCTTACTCATAGCTGGTGGGCAGAGCCACCGAGGAGCACCTATTTAAATCACTGGGCTGGGAAATTCAGGGTTGATACTAGCAGAACAGAGGTCACAAAATAAGGCCTATGGGTGAAATCCAGCCAGTTCACCAATTTTGTAAATGAAGCTGTCATGTAACACAGCTATGCCCATGCATTGAAATATTGCTTACAGCTGCTTCCACACTACAGTGGTAGGTCTGAGTAGTCACCACAGAGACTTTATATCATGCAAAGCTTAAAATATTGACTGTCTGGCCCTTGACAGAAAACATTTGCTGACCCCTGGCACAGAGTGACTGGGAATAACTCTGAGGTATCACTCAGCCCAGAAGCTGTTCTCTTCTCACCAACAGCAATTGATTCATTCTCACGATTTCTCTTCTTTCTTCTTCCCATCAAAGCACAGACAGAAGATTTTTCTCAGGCAAAGAGATCAAGCAGGGTTCAAAAGTCCTGAGTCAGACTTCCCGACATTTTAGGATTTACAGGGATCTTCCCAACAGCTAACAGTAACAGCAATAGCCGTAAGTCAGAGAAAGAGAATTGTGGAGTACTGCTCTGTAACGGAACACTAATAGCACGCACTATAGGCCCAATTCGGTAAGAACACTTTGCATATGTTAACCTCTCAGAAAATCTTAGGGAGCGTGTTCTGTAATTGTTCCTATTTTGTAGACGAGGAATTGAGAACTTAAGAACTGCCCCCAGTTGACACAGCTGGCGAGTGGTCCAGCCACCATTGAAAGGCAGGCTATGGGGCTCCAGAGTCCACAGTATTCATCAGTACACAAGGCAGCCTCTCTGAATCAGAATTCAAACTGAGCAAATACAGGACAAGGCTGAGAATGATCTGAAATTTGTGATGTGTCTTAATACTGGACATAAAAAGAATGAGACATGCCAAAAAACAAAACAAAACCAAAAAACCAGCAGACCTTCCCAAAAAAGAGAAGACCAGACCAGGAAACAAAACATAGAGGAAGTCAGAAACAGAAAACAACATTTCCTCTAGCCTCCCCTTGAGAAAGGTTCAAGCAAGATCCTGATGAAGAAGGCTTTGGAACGCCTGAACCCCACGAGCGTCCGCCAGAATGAGCGCCGTAGACAAACAGTCCTGTGATCAGCTCAGTCATAGAAACATAGTGTACACTCACCCACTCATGGAGATTCCCAGTGCAAACATTGTGAGGCTTTGAGAAATGCTGGAGTCAGAAAATCAGTTTGCTTAAACCAGTATTCACTGAATTTATTTGACCACTGAATATTCTTTGTGGCTATGTACAATATCTGTACATATGTCAAAGAACAAACTTTTGATCTATTTTGTTGTATAATTTAAGTGCATCATTAAGTGCTTAGTAACATGATTTATTCCATAGATCAGGATGTGAAGCCATTGCTTCTTATTCTTTTTGGTCATTTAAATAAATATATAATCTTAGTAAAAGACCCTTTCCAAGGCAATTACAGAAATCTGAAATGTCTCTGATAGATCTCTGAGGGGAGGATAGACTGACCATTGAACCAGGTCAGCTTCCTTACCAAAAGGTGCCCTGTAAGGCCCACTAGTAGGAGGATCTGCCATGTTAGGTTCAACTGCTACAAGGGCAGAATCATAAATAGTTTTGTTATAACATACTGATATACTAACGAGTATGCAAAACAATTAGAGAATCAGAGTCCAAAACAAAACAAAACAAAATTATAAATCTATAAGTAATAATTCAAAGGAATTGGAAGACTGAAGTTATCGGCATGGCATGGATTATTGCCAATGGAAAGGGTGCATGAGAGAATGGGACACCTAAGCTGACCTTAAAGGGTCTAATCAACATGGGCAATGGGGCGGGGGTGGGGGAAGATTTGGAGATGAAGTTTCAGACCAGCAGAAACTGACTAGAGGTAGGCTGGATGCACACAGGGCTGGGGGCTGGAATGGGTGCAAGGTATTGGCTGTGGTTGGTGAGATCTGAGAGGTGAAGTGGCCGAGGTATGTAAGACCCTGAAAACCTAGCATAGGAGTGTTGCTTTAATTCAGCTGACAATAAGGAAACACTGTAGGACATGGCCAAAATGTGTGTTGTTTGACGTAGATCTTTTGGGCTGCAGCATAAAAATGGATTGTGAGGAAGGACACTCTAGGAGGAAGAAGAATTCTCTTATTACAGAGGAGAAAGAGACCATTAAGGATTGCTCACTCTATTGTCATGCTTTCAAGAGGGCTCACTTCCAAATTAGCAAAATCAAAGTCATTGATTTCTTTTTTGGTAATATTCATGAACATTGGTTCTATAAACAATCGTGATTGACTCGACTCATTGTTGAATTGCTGATATAAATACGAAGACGGTTTGCTTTTTTTCTTTTAAAATAATGTATGCACATCAAGGGACTATATCCATATATATTATTTGTTTTCACAGCATATTTGGAAAATATAGAATAATGTACGGAAGAGAATAAATCATCCACAATGTTAGAAATGACCATATGTGTCGGAAGTATTCCCTCCTGGAAACAATATGGTAGGGCCTGTAGGTGGTGGAGGTGCAGGGCTCATCGGTCACTGAAGTGATGCCTAATGGGAGCCCTGACATCCAACTAAGGAGAGAAAAGCAGGAGAAAGGCTTTTCAGTGACTTTTCATTCTCAAGGGCAGAGGCTCCAATGCCATCACCTCATTATGTCACCCCTTCTAATGGTACCCAAATGTGGCCAAGTCCTGCTTTAAGGTCCAGTGTAAGTCAATAACATATATATAAAAAAGGACTTCTGCTCACCACAAGTTTTAAAACAATGTAAGACTGTAGTAAAATTGTTTGAAGGGGAATTGCCTCATAGAACACAGAACTTGAAACCTCTTTATCTGTTCAGCTCCCTGAAGCAACATGCTGCCTGGCTGTTGCTCCTCCAGATCCCTGACATTCTCTATCCATCTCCAGGACCTGCTGGCTTTCTCTTCACTGCTCTGAATGCTCAGGCTTGCTTCCTCCTCTCCCCCAGTTGCTCCTGGAAGTTTTCCTTGTAGAGGAAAACTATTTATTTCTTTTCTTCTTCCCCTTCCTCCTCCTCCTCCTTCTCCTCCTCCTCCTCCTCCTCCTCCTCTTCTTCTCTCTTTCTCTTACTTTCATGTAAATAAATGTAGTGTCTCTAAATTCTTTCTTCAGTTTACTCACTATCTTATCCATGAAACACAAGTAGGAAGTCGAGCAATTCAGCTAAAGAATCTGGCTTAGAAAGCTGGGGAGGGTAGAAGATGGTGAATCATTATGTTTTCATATTATACCTGCCACACAAACAGGTGCAGGTAACCCAATCTTATTAAGGCTGGAACTTCTTAATCCAGATTAACTCCAGACAAAGTGATCTCTGGAAACTGGAAAACTGATTACTGCTAGTAAATGAACTCATGCTAAACTCTGGTTGATGCCTGAGGAAAATTCTGACTTCAAGTTAGTTGGCTCCTTTGATGATGTTTTCTGCTACTTAGAAGGAAGTGTTTGGACACATTGATTAATAGGATGAAAAGGCTCACACCAGGCCTGGGAATCCTGACATTGAGCAAGACTGCCTTGCTTCACGGGGTTGTAATTTTATGTAAAACATTTCAGAAAGTTCTGGATGTTATGTGAGGGCTGAAATGAAGACTTGCCGGTCTTGTTCTCTTAGTGATTATTATTATCAACCCCAGCATATTACCATATCAGGTCCCTATGTCAGTGTTATAAGAGGTAAGGGTGGCCAGTGTGGTCTCACGTTTGATAATGTCTATGAAACTTTCTTGGATTTTCCAGGCATCAGTAGGCATAACTTTCACTCCTACTGTACGTTGAGTCTGTGGATCTGTTCTCTCTTATGCCTGTCTTTGTCTTTCTGTCTGTTTTGCCATTGTCTTTGTAGTTTCTCTAGGGATCCCTTGAACACTGACTTTAACTCTTCCCTTCTGCCATAGACATGAACTGCAAGGCTAGCCATGAACATCTACAAAAAGGATTTAAGCAGCTTATGATAAAATATTTAAGAAACAAGAACCAACAAAGGGGAAAGAATCACTTATACTTTAAAATTATTCTCAGATACCAGAGAGATTAGGTTCAAGACATAAAGTTGAAAGTCAATAATGGTGACCAGTAAGGAGATGGCCCCTGCCTACTTTGACCAATAATGTGAATTTATGATAAAGGCAAATTATATAAGGATATTAATATTTTGAGGAGACATGTTCTTTTATAGTTAGAAGAAACTTTAAATTACCTAGGGCCGTTCCATGATGATAAGATAAAGGCCTTTATTCTAAGATAAAGACTAAGACCTAGAACTATCAAGTAAATTGTTTCAATCTCCTCTGGTCAGTGGCTGGAACTTCTTTTGTTGGGTGTCTAACATGAGCCAGATGTTATTCTATGTCTCAGATAAGCAGCCACAAACAAGGTCAAGGTCCCTGTCCTCTTGAGATTTAAACATTGGTAGGGGAGGCAGATAAGCAAGCGAACCAATAACAAATGAACAAGATCATTTACACAGTGTTGCATTCTCTGATGGGAGGAAGGTGACAGAAAGACTGAGGGAGGTTCTGAAGAGAGAACATGATGCGAGGCCTCAAGTGGTGAGAAGTCCCACCCTGCAAAGCTGGTGTCAGTCTGGATGTGTGAGTGCCCCCACACTCCAGACTGACTCTGAGGAAAACGCCCTATGACGCCTTCATCAGTTCCACAGAAATCCTGTCAAAGCCTTAGAATGTCTTCAGAAAGAGAAATGAAACACGTCTTAACAGCATGATATAAATAAGCATCATGTAGCAAAAGTTATAATAGGTAGCACATTGTGCTGGGGACATTAAAAGAGAAATTTATGTGGCATCCATTCTCTGCCCTGAAGGAGCTCACAGCCTAATGAACAGCTTCTTGGTCACAAAGGCCACTTCCCAAACCTTGACACTTGCTTTGATATCAGTCCAAATAGAAGTGAGGGAGGCAGCTAATTTGGCTTAAACAGGATTCTGGTCAAGATCTTGTCCTCTTTTAAAAAGAAGCTTTTAGCCCTGGTGTAAAGCCTGTGGCCAAGGCCATTATCACAGCCTCCTGGCCAGTGCAGGTTCTCATTTGATTCGGATAGTCAGTAATGAAACAACAGAGCCAAAAACTGGTGGCTCATCAGCTTTAATTCTAGTTTGCACCTGGCGGGCAAGTAAAAACACACACTGAGCTCCAAAACCCACTCATTCAGTGCTCACAAAGCTACTGACTTATCCGAGTTTCCTAGAATCAAAGGTTTCTAGCTCACCAGACTTATTTACCTCTGTTTCCCATCTCCTTCTCCAGCACAAACTCTGCTCAAACTGGTTTCTTCCTCAGCACTCCACCATCTTGGCTGCTTCTCCTGGCCTTCTCCACGTGGCCTTACTCTGCTCTCCTCTCTAATGCCAACCTCAGAAACCGAGAGAGAGCAAGCTCCTGGTCTGCCCCACTTTATAGTGTAGAAATCCAAACCCTTAATCCAATCTACAAACAAGGAAGTCTCTGATACAAAGTCACTTATCTGAGGCATAATGGGAGGATTTCTCATGAGAGTGTACCACCCCACATCATCCAATCAGTCAAGGGTGTGGGGAAAAGCTTACTCTTAAAACTTGCATGTGGGCAGTGCCATCTTTAACAAAGTGAGCATAATATAGTTTATCTGCCCAACAACCTGGTATCCATGACTTTGGCTTTATGACTTATCTATCACCCACACTGGTATTTAATGATATTATTATGCTCATACAGTAAAACAAGGAAGTATTGTGTATGTTCACAATACTGACTCTAAGACTGATATTAGTCATTGAAAATAAATGAGAAGAGCCAATAAAAAAATGCCAACATGTAAAGCAGTTTTCTTTTTAAAAATAAAATTTAGCCTTGGTCAATTGGCTCAGTGGATAGAGCATCAGCCTGGCATATGGATGTCCTGGGTACAATCCTCAGTTGGGGCACAGAGGAGAAGCAACCATTTG
This sequence comes from Rhynchonycteris naso, assembly GCA_037038555.1. Taxonomy (NCBI): domain Eukaryota; kingdom Metazoa; phylum Chordata; class Mammalia; order Chiroptera; family Emballonuridae; genus Rhynchonycteris; species Rhynchonycteris naso. Next base: position 172,281,098 of record CM073000.1, read on the forward strand.
CTTATCTCTCCCTCCCTCTTCTGCTTCTTTCTCTCTTCTTCTGCAGCCAGTGGCTTGATTGGTCAGAGCGTTGGCCCCTGGGCACTGAGGATAGCTCTCAATTGATTCCAGCATTGGTCCCAGAGAGGGGTTGCCAGGTGGATCCTGGTCTGGGTGTGTGTGGAAGTCTGTCTTTCTATTTTCCCTCCTCTCACTTAAAAAAATAAAGAAATAAAAATAAAATAACATTTAGTTAAATATATTGGTATTGAATGTGGAGAATTCAAGCTACAACTTGATCATTATTCTTTAGCCTGTGATTATTTAGGGAGATACTATGAGATGCAGTAATATGTATTTAATATCAATAATAAGAAAAAAACCATTTTGTTGAAAATATTATCTCCATGTCTATTCTCAGAAAGAATTTCTCCCAGAGTATATGGGCTTCACATTATCAATGAAGAGAGAAAAATAAAAGCCTTAGGTAGTCATATTAAAGTTTGGAGAAGGATAGACCATAACAGGACATTTTTTAAAGCAGGTTAAATGGAGATTCTGGGGTTCTTTAAGATATTTCTAAATGATCTTTAAAATGATTGTAAAATTGTTTTCAGTCCCACTGTGGCAGCATTCCAGAAATCATTGAGGGTGATGGGGTGACCGTAAAAAAAAAATCAAGAAAAGTTACAACGCATAAAAATTGTGAAAAATCCACGTGGCTTAACTTTCCCCTTGGGAAGTGGGGGTGTATACACAGTCACAACATGTGAGAGCTGGACTGCTATGTGCTGTTTGCTACTCTAGAGCTTGACTACACGAGGAGTTTCGACTGCTTCAAAGCACAGAGCTTCTCAGAAGGCGTCCGTGGTGGGAAGAAAGGGTGAGGGGCTTAAAGTGTCCCCTTACTGGAATGCAACAGAACTTCCAAAGCTTCTTTGCTGTCTTGGTTGAGCTTCCAACATGAAAGTAAAACATGAGGGGCCAAAGATGTTGTTTTCCATCTGCGCGGTGTGCCAAGGAGAAGGCTGAAGCTCTGTGACACTGATCAAGGGCTCATAGACACTTTTTCTCTGGAGGCAGTTTCGAGGACTATTCCTCTTCTCCATTTCTCTCTCACTCCAAGTCTTGCCATGGGGAAGAGAGAATATTACCCCTAAACCAAATGAGAGGAGCTCCAAGGATCCACTGAAACAGTTTAACCTTGTATCATGCACACCCTGTCCCCAGGCTTGACTCTGCGGCTAGGTCAGCCAGGAATTGGCAGAGCAGAGAGAGTGCATCTCCCTGGGAGTGAGCAAGATGGCAGGCAAAAGTGATTGCTTTCCATGGGTCAGATGTGGGCCTAAAAGAGCAAGGCTGTCCATGAGAATTGTCTGAAGGGATAGAGGATAGACCCTATAGAGGACAGAGGTATGGACTTCTGCAGCCTGGAGGCTAAGGGGTGCTAAATGGCCAACCAGAAAAGAGGCATTGCCTGTTCAAGGGCACTGTGGCCAGAGGCCACAGCTGGGTTCTCTGAAGAACCTGACAACGTGCCCCACAAGAATAGAAGCCAACCTCTGACATTTCCCCCTACCCAAGGGTACTGACACCAATTTATACCTGTACCCTTTCCCCTAAACCCTATCCCTGTGCCTGCCATGGAGAGGTGAGAAACAAACTGGTGGGGGAGAGAGGAAATGACAGGAGGAAGAGGGCCTGTGGTTGCTCCTCCCCTTCCTTGTGGCAGCTCCTCCTCTTCCTCATGGTAGGATTCTGGGGTGGAGCGGACCCAGGTGGAGCAATGGGGAGAGAAGTTCTAAGTTCACATGAGTTTGGAGTTTTGTTATTCTACTGGAACAGGCTGAACTCGACAATTTTCAGCTGGATTGGACCTGGTAAAGTTATGAAGGTGACCAGAGAACTTTTATTATCTAAGCATTACTAGAAATCAAAGACAGTCCTAAAATTTCATTTCAGGGCCAGCAGAGAACAGGTGAGGGAGTTTAATAGGCAAAATTACTACTACTACTATTACTACTACTACTACTACTACTACTACTACTACTACTACTACTAATAATAATAATTGGTTTCTAGATCAGTTAATGAACTGGTTCTACAACCTGAACACGCACTGAGATTGTGTGGTGTTTCGGTTCGAGGATAAAGGTCAAACCAGTGACCATTGATGGCATTTGCTTAACTTGCACTCTCACTGATACAGTGTCTGTAAATTGTTTATCATGGTGTCTGGCACAGTGCAAGTGCTCAATAATGTATTATTATACTGTTTTTATGCTAGTGATCTTTAATGTTTATCATAGGGCTTACTAGACTGTCAGCAGCTCTCAACCAGTAGGTTAAGAAGCAGGGACAGTTCTAGGCCTCTGTGGAGGGAGCTCCAAAACCATCCTTCCCCCAGACTAAGGGGTGGCGGGGCCTCTACCAGCTATAGCTTCCCTGGGAAAATAATACAAGTGCTGGGTCGGAATCTGGGAGGTACCATAACAGAGAGACTAGGATGTCCTGGTGAAATCTTGGCTCCATAGCCAGTAGTGAGACAAATTATTAACTTCTCTAACTTTAGCTTTCTCATGTTTAAACATACGTACCTACTTTGTGTATGTGTGTGTCGGGGGGGGGGGAGAGGATTAATCCTCACTTAATTGGGTTGTTAGGGTACGTAATAAATAATCCATTTGCTTCCTTCCTCCCAGTTCTCCTAGTTGTGTTCCTCTTCTTTTAATTCTTAAAGCCTCTCTGTGGGAGCCCAGCATTCTTAAACTTTCCTGCTCTTTGCCCTGTTTCCCTTACTTATCTGGGAAAGTAGTCCAACAAACTAATCTCTAATAAAATAGAAATGAAAGATAGTTGCTTAGACTTGAGATTACCTTTTCCCAGAGGAATTTGGAAGATGGAAAGCAATGGCATTTGGGCCAACCTGATGGGAAAGCCTTTGAGTTGGAGGACCCCAGTATGCGCTCCCACTGGGCTGATATTCCACTGATGACAAAACTACCTTTTTTCCAATGTGGGCATCCAACGCTTACTGCTAGCGACCTGCACTGTACTCCTCTGTGCCCAGCCCTAAACTGGAAGCTTGTCTACAGGATCACACCAACTATTTGCAACACCTGGAAGGGAAGGTATGGTGAGCCAAGAGAGGTGGCTCCTTAGACCAGACAGACCTCACAGTAGCCATTCATCCCAGATCCACGCCATGAGAAGATGGTTCTGAAGCGATTAGAGAAATACATGTGTGGGTGAAAAAATAATGATCACTTTGCAAAGAGAAGCAGAGGGAAGAAAAAACAATGAAAAGGGCCCAACTTTTAGTGCTTGAGATTGTCCCTGAACACTGTATCTTCCTTCCTTGCAAGTTAAAACCCATTTCTGTTGGATCAGCGCACAAAGCTACATTCCACAAATCTGCCAGGTACTTGACCAGTGACAAGAGGTCAAAACCTAATGCCTGTCCATGTCCCTTCATCTGGCGCTGGCATTTGGCAGTGCTTGTGGGGACTTAGCTTTAATTAATCGACTCCTTAGGAATAGAGCTGACAGTTTCTTTTTTGTGGATTTCAGAAAGTTAAATTTTTTCTTTCCCTCAGAGTCTTATGGTGCTCTACATCCCTGGGACTGGAGGAGGTGATCATAAAAGAGAGTTCTTCTCTCTTGGAATGTCTCTCTCTTCATACAACAAATGCAATAGTATTCTTGGTTTCAGGAAAAGGTGGGTTCTAACAGATCATCAAAGGGATATTCAGTGATGGAACTTGGGATGAATAAAAATATCACAACTGAGCTGTGGCCCTTAGACATTCCTCCTCCTCTGCAGGAAACTTTCTGGTGGCCTTCATCTCATCACACTGAACTTCAGTGCCTAATTCAGTCCTGCTGAAGGAGCCTCAGCACCTCCCCTTGATCTCAACCTCTCTGCAGAGGTTCTGAGCCCACAGCCATCAGCCATCCCTAATCCAGAAAGTAAGTGTGGCCTCATGCTGGTAATGGCAGTTGCAGCAGGAGGCTGAGCTGTGCAGCCCCGGGGGTTCAGGCATGTGCGAGCTTGTCCTGGGGACCAGAGGACCGGTGCATGGGCCTGCAGGCTCGCTGCCCTGTAAGACCAGTGCCTCGCCTGGCAAGAGACACCCTGAAAGAAAGTGAGTCATGCTGGCTGTGTTGCACAAAGTGAGCTCTGAGGAAGCTCAGAGTGGATCAGTAATTGCCCCAAGGAGTGTTAGCTTATGTCCAAGAGAGGGGCGGAAGTGAGATGGGGCCAAAGCTAAAGAGACTTGGAGATGAGGTGCCAGCAATCCAGGCCTCCAGAGTCAGCGCTGATGGAAGGCAGCTCCCTCACTGGCAGAGCACTTGTTTTGATGTGGCTGTGCTGGGAACAGCCAGTGGCCTTGTCATATGTTAGTGTCCTGGCCAGGTAGGGTCCAGGGTGGCAGCACCCTGGCATGTGCCCACGGTGCGTTGCCTCTATGGGCATTGTCAGTGATAACTGACAATGGATTCTAGTTGGAGGTAATGCTTTGGGGTCAGTCTTGACAAGAGACAGCTCCCTGGTGACAGCAGTAACAACTGTGAATATGTGAGAAGTGAACACTGTGAATATTGAAAGAAGTGTTTCACGGAGCCTGTGGAAATTCCCAGAAGCATAAAGCTGTATTTTGAGGGGAAGAGTACTAGAGTTCCTTCAGACCTAGCGAAGCTGAATCAGAGAAACAGCATGTCATGATATCATTTAAGACCCTTGCTACCCCTGATTGACATGCCATGGGAAATCAAGCCTATGCGTGTTGGATTACTGGGTCTATATTTTGAATGTTGATGATGAGCTATAGAGATGAGACAGTCGGAGTGCTGAGAATCATGTGAGGTCAGGAACTTGATGGGTCCTGCAGTAGGACGATGGGGAGATCCAGTGTGCTATTGACCTTCCCTTGGCTCCAAGGCAGCTGGGCTATGCTATGTCAGCTGTACCACTGATTCTGCGGCCTGGGCTGTCCCTATGCCACTCCTGAAGCAGCACTGGGGACTCATTCTCCAAGGAGAGGCACCTCACTGAGCTGTGGCAGTAAGTGCTGTTTAGGCACAGGAATGCACATCTGGGCAGAACATGTGTTGGATGATTGACATCTCTGGCCAGCTACTTTAGCATCATGAGTGACCTTGGGGTGGTGACTGAGTTTTCTGTATGATAGAGAGCTGTGTCTCTAGAGAGCTGGAGGGCTGAGAGCAATCTTAGCTGAATAAGGCACCCCTGCTGCTCTCCTGAATGGGGAGAAACTCACAGGTCAGCATCGGCCAGATGTGCTGTGGTCTGTTCAGCAGGCAAGGGCAGCATTGGCATAGAGGTGATAACAACCACTGTAATGGAAGAGCACTGACTACTTGGACTGACTGCTATAGACTCAATGTCTGTATCCACCCCCCACCCCATTCATATGTTGAAACCCTAACCCCCATTGTGATATTTGGAGATAGGGCCTTTGGTGGTGGTGGTGGGGGGGTGATTTGGTGTTGAAGGTGGAACCCTTATAAGTGCTATCAGTGCCCTTATAAAAGAGAACCCTGGTAGGGCCCTTGATACCTCCAGCATGTAAAGATGCAACCATTTATGGCCATTTATGAACTAGGACACAGGCGCTCACCAGCCATCAGATCTGCCAGGGCCTTGATCTTGGACTTTCCAGCCTCCAGTGCTGAAAGAAATAAATGTTTGTTGTTTAAGCCACACAGTCTATAGTATTTTTGTTATAGCAGCTTGAATGGACTAACACTCTGACCAAGGAGTGTGTTTCATTATCTCTTCTGAAGAGCTGGTCATCAAAACTGACACATGGGACTGAGGAAACACCTGAGTCTTGGGACTTCTTTTGGGAATGAAGACCCCAGGGTTGGAAGGAATACTTTCCTCTACAGGTGGATTGTTGGGGTAGAGTAACTTAATTTGGATATCAAAAAGAATGGCACCAAATTTTGCTTCCCAAGCTAGTAAATTGTTACAGAAAAATTTCAAATGACACTGTGCTATTTATTGGGAGGCCAATGAGTGTGTATTCCCATTCACCTGTCTATTGTGTTAGTGCTGATATAACGGCCTCAAGAGGGCTTTGAGAAAATAGAAAGATCAGTAGTTGCTTAGGAGCTGTGTTCATGTAAAGTATACTGCTCACAAAAATTAGGGGATATTTTATAGCTTCATATTCATTTTGAAATAGTCCCTAATTTTTGTGAACAAGAGCCTGAAAACATATACTAATGAGAAAACAAGTTTGAGGCATGTCTTCATGAATTAATTATAAAATGCCTGAAGTAGAAGAGAGAACCTGGTTTGAAAAAGAATGTCCTGTGCTTTAAATTAATGCACTGTCACCGTAACATCAGCCTCTAGCAATGATGTCTGAACTCAGTCTCCCTCTCCACAATTCTGCGAAGAAATGAATCACTTCTGGAAGGTAATTGGTGGATAAAATAAGAGATGAAACAATCTTCTTTCTGGAAAAATTTAGGAAGGGGTGTGGTCTTATTTCAAGTGTTTTATTACTGATGCAGATCCCTAATACAAAGATTTTATTTTAAACACACTCTTCTGAAACATCATGATGTCAAAACTTCCTAAGGCCAAAATGTTTCTGGTCAGGCCAATTAGATCATGCCCAGCAAGTGTCAGAATGAGTCAAGGATGCCTTAAGGACTGTCAGAGAATCATCTCAGTCTACCGGTAATAATCAGTTGATTAGAAATGTTCCTGTCATTGCAAGAATCAATGCATCTTTAATTGTTATTGCTGTCTACTGGGAGCCCGCGGAGTTACAGTAGCTGCGGGCCTGCCTTCACCTTCTTTTCCAATGGCAATTAACCTTTGATTGTAGCCTGAATGTTCAGGTGATCTGGAAGCTGCCCTTGAAATGGAGATTTGTGTTCAGGAGGTTATTGGGGCAGACGTTCAGGGGTAACCTGTAAGGGAGTGAGGGAAGCAAGACTGAGCAGAGGATGAAGTTAAACTAATACTGTTCCAAGCAAGACCTTCGCCACCTCACAAGGAGCATTGGAGCTGTGCTGACTGTTCCATGTTACCTAATTAAGGCAAGGAAGCCAGGTCTGAATATCATGCATCAACTACTATTGCATGCAGGCTGTCCTCAGAGAGGGACATACCTTCCACTGAGGGCAATGCCTGGAAACGGACACAGCCACGCACCCCCCACATCCAACATTCCTCCCACCTGGGAGAATGAGTCCTTGTTCTGACTCGGATGGAGAGGGGTGGAGGGCAACACACCAGTGGCATGGCAAGGCCCCTGTTCAAGAGGTCCCTTAATTAAGGTAGAAGCTTTCTTTCTGTTACCTGATGCTGTGTAACATATTAGCCCCATAACTCAGAAGCTTGGAACAACAATAATAATTGATCATTGCTCCTGGTTTCTGAGGGTCAGGAATCCACCAACGACTTGGCTGGGGGGTTCTGCAAGCAGAACCGTGGAGGTGTCTTGTGTGAATGCAGTCAGAGGTGGGGGGCTGGTCAGGCACTTCTCTCTGTTTATGCCATGTTGGGGTTTCTCCATGCGGTCTCCGTGTATGGCCACCTGGCACTTCTTACTGACATGAAGGCTGGGGTTCCACAGTCTTCTAGGGAGACTAGGAGATTCTGCAAGACACTTGCTAACTCAGCCTCAGAGTCATGTGGTGTCACTCCGTGTACCTGTTTGTCAGGGGCTCGCACCATTTCAAGGTGAAGAGACACAGATTCTCTCTTGACAGGCAGTGACAGAGTCTGTAAGAACATGTAAGATGGGGCATTTTTGACAATACAAAAGGCTAGAAAGCTTAGATTTTCTGATGGTAATAAATCCAGTAAAGAAGAGTTTTAAAATAATGTCATAACTCAAATCCCTTGATTTTTTTATTTGCATATTCAATGCATAAATTTAACCCAGAATATGCCATCATGTGTGTGAGGAATGTAACATAGACCGATATCAAATCTAAGCATCACTGTCTTTTAGTAAGTACTACATATGAGAGTCTAGGAGAAGCTAAAGTTATTTCTGAGTCACAAAAGCCAGCTGAGCAAAGTTTACATTAGTTTTCCTTTATTATCAGCCTAAATGTTCGCATATTGCCCCGCATAAACTTCAAGGGTCAATCCCCTTTTTTTGCAGAGGTATTAGGAAATCATGGAAACAAGTACCCATGTTTTCAACACTCAGAACCTCAATTTTTGATCACAGATACAACTGGCTCACTGTTCTTACTTGGCAGAAGAAATGTGGTCACTGCCACGAGAATTTGGACCTCAAATTCCATTTTAAAACTGATGTAAACTTTGATAGCAGGCCAACTGCGTTAGCTCTGACCAGGACAGACTTCTGGGTGAGTTTGGTCAGCACTAATGGTTTTATCCCTCTGAAGTTGATGATTGGCCATTTCCCAGGAGGAAAACACAAACACCTCTGTGTGAAGCAATGTGAGAAACAAGCAAATAAACAAAATAAATAAATAAATAAATAAACCCAGTCATTATGCCTCACGGTTTCACTCCTTGGTGATGAAATTCAGACCCTTCTGCACCCCGTCCTTTAATCTGATTTCTCTCAGTGCCATCCATTCTAGGTGACAGGATTGGATGGGACTACCGGGGTAGGCACACAATCGGCATCTGGGGGGAAACAAAAAGATTTGTTTTAGATTAGGGATCCACCCAATCATGCTTTTCAGAAAACTTCTGACTTGTTTTATAATACCTATTGGTCTAGATAGGAAAGGTTGTTTAGTTTACAATATGTTACTATCAAGTCTGCGATGTGATGTACACTTTAGATGATAATAAACGAGGCTCCCAATCCTTTTATGATGCAGAGAGCTTTTTAGTAGTGCTTGGCAGGATAATCAATGTTGTTTTTACAACTTAAAGTAAAAAGCATTTGATGGAAAACTGCTGTTGCAGAAGGACATTTTACTTCAGTGCTTTCATAAAAAAATAAATCTTTTTTAAAAAAATACTTTTAAAAGAAATGATTAAAACCCCAGAGATATAAAATTATCTTAAAGTAGTTAAATGATGAATATTTGTATATTTTATATGCCCCAAATTTGGAGATATTTTCATTGTTGGACAATTAGTACATTCTATTCTCTAGAGAGAAGCTTTTCAACTCCTTATCTCTTTGAGGCTAGACTAACTGCTTGGAAGATAGGTTTGCATATTTATTTGAAAAACATTCAGAACTATTCTCAGTTCTGTCTCCATTTGGTTCCAAGTCAGGGGCTCTCTGACTCGAGTTGGTGCTTTGCTTCTCAAAAGGCTTAGAAACACAATCAAGGGTAAGGCTTGAGAACTTTTGAAATCACTGAATATTATCAGCAGTACAAATAAGTGTTTTGGATGCTCCGCCTAATACCTTTAAAGCTTGCTGGGCGTGGGGGCGATGGAAAGGGACAAAACAAGAGGATGGGGGAAAAGGAGGAGAGGAAGCATTCCCAGTAAGAGACGTGGCAAGTTGCCACCAATGGGGAAATGGCTGATTAACTCTTAACTGTGTATTTGTGTGTGTATGCATGCATGAACATGTGTTTCTGCACATGTGTGTCTGTTTGTTGAGTATAGGGAAGTAAGCTTGCACATTATTGCTTAGGAGATCTCACTGGTATATGTTCAATACTGAAGGAAAGTCCTCAAGGAGCTTGGGTAGTAAGACTGGGGCCACCAGCTCCAAGAACCCGGACCTCTGTCTTTTCAGCTTTGCCTGTTGGGGGGGCACTGCTTCCTGGGTGGCAATAATTTGCAACAAGGATTTGTTTGCCCTCTTGTCCTGTAGGGGAGAATCCCCAAGGAATTCTGGGGAAATGACCTTGACCAGTGTCTCAGGGGAAGAAGGCAGGTTGTTCTAGTCTATGTTTTTCAACCTCTGTCCTTTGTTCTCAGACTCGCTGAAATTTGTCACTTTTGTCATTTTCCTTTTAAGAAAGTGACAGTTCCTGGAGATTTTTCACTCCGCATCATCTCTTGACCTTTCTTTGAAAGGTTGTTTCTCATTTCACTGCCAGCTTGCTGCATGGCCCTTTTTGATTTGCAAGTTTTTAGGGTGAACGCTCTTGTGTGAACTTTCTGTATCTCCAGCTGTATTTCACACCGGGGTTAACTCACACTTGAAAAAGAGAAATGTACAGCCAGGATAAGATGGAATAATAACCTCCTACATTTTCCTGCAAGCTCTTAAATTCTGCAATCTGAACTTTTATATTTCAGATCTTATGCAAATTTGACTTTACAGGATACTTCTTTATGCTTTCTGCGAACTTTCACTGAACCTGAAGAAATGTCTCCCCTATTGGGATTATTGCAGAAATATCATACCCTAGAGAATTTGATATTCCCTTTCCTTCTTAATGTGTTTTTTTTAAGGCATGAAAGTCCAACATTAATAGATGATCAAAACTATGTGGCATGTATATTTTACCTTACCTAGTCTGAAGCACCAATAATATAAGTAGATAAGATGCTGAGAAGGGGGTCTTTATTTAGTAATAAATTCTAAAATAAGAAGGAAGAAATAGAGCTTGGAGAATAAATGTTTCTGATGGCATAGATTAGTTCTTGAAGTTTTAATGATGGAAAAAATGCTTTACCAAGTTTTGATTTAAAACAGCTAAAAATACCTCATTTTTTGAAATGAGGTCTATTTGGATGTCAAATGAATCACCAAATCCTGTCCAAAGTAAGTAGTAAAATATAATCCAATAAGAAAAACAACCTGGTAATACAGTAGAGATAAAAAAGGGAAACTAAGTGAGAATCCATCCCTCTTTGCTTTTCTTGTTTTAAAAATTTCTGTATAAGCCAGGGCAAGCAAACATGAATCTGAAAAATCCTAGAAATTAAGATAGCATTCACGGAAGCCTTATTTATTTATAAAATTTCAATAGTTTACATATGTTTTAGTAACTGTACTACCTGTACTTATTTAGTTTATGTATTTCTGTTGCTCTAAAATCATACTTTTTCTGAGATGTTATGTCAAGAAATTATTTATCATAAAGATTTTCAGATTATTTGGGTAAGAAAAAATTTTTATACTACATATTCTGCTACTAAACGAGTCCCAGGTGATGGAGAAGCACTCTGGTGTATTTATGGGGAGACAATGCTGTTGCTGACCTAAGAAGTAAACACCCTATTCTCAAAGAAAAAGTGATAGAAGAGACCCCTTCTTCTTTAGTTTTCTTTTTCTTTAGGAGCTGGGTAAGTGTATTAGTTTCCTATTGCTGCTGTACATACCATAGAGCTAGAGACTAAAACAATATAGATTTGTTCTCTTACTCTTCATGAGGTCAGAAGTCAGAAATCAGTCTTACTGGGCTAAACTCAAGGTGTTGGCCAGGTTGTTTCCAATGGAGGCTTTAAGGGGAGAATCTCTTTCCTTGTCTTTTTCAGATTCTACAGGCTGCCTGTATTCCTTGGCTCATGGCCTTTCCTCCATCTTCAGAGCCAGCAGTGGAATAGCTTTCTTCTCTGACTCCTGATCTGGTCCTTTCATCTTCTCTCTCTGACTTGTCCTGTGTCTCTTTTATAAGGACCCTTGTGATTAACTGGGCCCATGCATATAATCAGGATAATTTTTCCATCTCAGGATTCTTACTTTATAATTCCTGCAACATCCATTTTGCTATGTAAAGTTACATATTCACAGGTTGTAGGGCTTAGGGTGTGGACATCTTTGGAGACCATGATTCTGTGTACTGTAGTGAACAAATGCTCTGTAGCTCTCCAGCTGGGCTCTCACATGCCAGGACACTGGGATGCCTTATTGTGAGCAGGCCCTATTCTCATATCTGAGGAGGAATGTATGAAAGAATAGTATAAAAGTTTAAGATGTAACCAAGCTTATAATTTTAATATTTATAATTGTTTTGTTTAAATGTTTATTTTATTGATTTTAGATAGAGGAAGGAAGAAAGCAGGAGAGAGATGGGAACATCGAGCTGTTCTTGTATGTGCCTGACTGGGGATTGAATCTGCAATCTCTGTGCTTCGGGACTATGCTCTAACCAACTGAGCTATCTGGCCAGGGCATTACTTTAATATTTATACCATCTTGACTCACTGAGGTCTTCCTGGTAAAGGTTTATTTATAGAGTGCAGGCATTGGAACTTATCTTTTAAACTTACTCCATTGTTTGCGAGAGAGAATGAGAGAAGGGCTATCTAAATGCTGTGAAATAAATTTTAGAAGTGCTTTCCTTTTTTGGACTCCTTCCCAGCAAAAGGAACATTTTCCATTTATAGCCTGTGCCATTTTGAAATGACTTGTCAAGGTTTCTAGAGGCTGGTCAATGAGTTTCAAATATGTTTATTGATGGACAAGATTAATTTTACACCAAAACTTTTCCCAAAAGCATTAAATCAAGCTGCAGATACTTCTGTCAACTGTGCAGCTCTTACTCAGGTACCACATTCTATGCCAATTTTCTATTCAAAAGAGGGTGACATTCAATAAAAGGGTTTCTTGTTGTGAGATAGGGACAAATGAGTCCCCAAAAGGCTAGCAAACAGCCATTAATGATAGACTGGTTAGCAGAGGACAAAATAATCAGAACATTATATCCCAGACTGGCTAAGGTGATGACCCCCAATACACAGGTTGTTTTAGAAGTCTAGGGGTCATCTCGGTGGGTTTCAAGAAACATCTTTGGCCATTAGTGCCTTTAGACTATCCCTAAGGTAAGTCTACATGGGCAACGTCTTAGATTTCTCATTTAGTCCCAGAGCAGACCCCAAGCTGGAATCTCTTTATACTGTACTTCAGGACTATTTGATTGTGGACTTTATGGGACATCAAAGCTGCCCTCCCTCCATGGCCTGATTCTCAGGAGAATCATAACACAGGCAACTACTGAAGGTCCCAGAGCAAACGTAAAGACCAGGGCTGCCTATCAAGTACCCACCTTTCCCATAATCCATGTCATTGGATAAATCCTCCATTTAGGATTTATCATGGTTTTGTCGTAATAAAAATAAAGCCCTGGAAAGACCTTTTTAAAGATTTTTACATCCCAACAAATCTGTCTGCATTTTATTTTAATAGAGATTTTCAAATTAGTCATCAAAATGCCAACAAAGCCTAGTCATCATAAATCCTAGTTGAAAAGTTTATTTGAATAAGAACACTCATTTCCCCACCCTTCAGCTTATAAAGCGAGTTAGGGACTTGATTTTCAAGAAGTCAGAATCATATTTTCTTTGTAGTAATATCTGTTTTTCTTGAGAAACATTAATAAATAATGGTGTTTCTTTTTCAGTTAATCTAAGAATTGGGTTTTATTTGTTACTGTAGGTGTCTGCTAATTGCTTAGGAAATTGCTTATATGAAATCCACAACTTTTTTTTATTACTGCAATCCACAGTGATGACATTTTATAGTGCAGCCTGACATCTATACAGACTGTAGAGGTTTGGTTACATATTTCTGAAGCAAAAGTTATATAAAAAATAATTTTCTTTCCTATGGTTATACTCTATATTTTTCTACCTGTATTATTCTATTTTATTAAGAAGCTACTAGTTATGACCTACTAAATTGATTTCATGATCAGCAGTATAAAAAACATTGTGTTATTAAATGATACAAAAACTCATTTGAGTTGGAAAGAGAAAACATGATCATGAGCAATTCAAATTAATTGCCTGAACATAGGCTATTATAAAAAAGATTAAAAGCTAAGTGCTTGAATTATGAAGTTCATGGCTCAAAGTTTTCATTACGCTTATATTTATTAGATTTATAATGACTTTTAGAACAATAATATTGAGTAACCTAGACTATCAGTAAAAATAATATATATATTTTAAAGCTGTGGAGGTGGTTCAGCCCATGAGGTGAACACAATTTCAGTGGAGTCCGTTGTGCTGCTTATAAACACGCCTATGTTATAATTCAACACGTGGAGAATTCCATCAAGGGTTTTAACCCTTGCTAAATATGTGCATCTAAGGGAATCAAATGTTAGTACTTTCTTTTTAACATTGGTCACTCCCACCTCCCCCCAAAAGTTACGAGGGTCATGCATTTTTATTTTGGAATAATATCAAGATTCTCCCTAGCCGACAGAAGCTTCAAAATGCCCTCAAGGTGTTCTATTGGGTCAGAGGAGAAGATATTACTAGGGAAGGTAAGGTTTTGATAAATAAAGGATGGACTTTATATTTGCAGATGAGCTGAATGGTTGAGACAGCGAAGCCCAGAAAAGATCAAGATGCTTCTCTACTTCATAATTCAAATTTAAACAAGAATTCAAATTTAAACAAGACTAAACTGTATAATAAGAATAATAAATCAGTCTGACCAGTTAGGTGGTGGCACAGTGGATAGAGTATTGACCTGGGATGCTGAAGACCCAGGTTTGAAATCCCAAGGTCACTAGTTTGAGTGAGAGCTCACCCAGCTTGAGCAAGGGGTCACTGGTTTGAGCATGGGATCATAGAAATAACCCCATGGTTGCTGCCTTGAAGCCCAAGGTCACTGGCTTGAGTCCAAGGTTAATAATGGCTTGATCATGGAGTCACTGGTTCAGCTGGAGCCTTCAGTCAAGGCACATATAAGAAGCAATCAATGAACAACTAAAGTGCTCCAACTACAAGTTGATGCTTCTCATCTCTCTCCTTTGTTGTTTGTCCCTGTCTCTTTCTCTTTCTCTCTCTATCAAGCAAAAAAACCCCAAACCAATCAAATACTTATTTTTCTATTGTTTATCACTTTAATGCTGTGATTAATTGTTTATATAAATATATACATAAACTGTATTTCCCCATGTATAAGATACACCTTAATTTGGGGGTCTGAAATTTGAAAATAAAATGTATTACATAAAGTTATCGAACTCAAGTTTTATTCATTATAAAATTCATACAATTCCTCATCACTTCCATCCATTAGCTTGTCCTCATCTGTGTCTGATGAAATTTCACTGTCTTCATATATTACCTCATCCTCAGTTCCATCTATGGCATTTGAAATGCCATACACTTCTTAAATGACCTGACAACGATCTGAATCTTGATATTATCCCAGAATCTTTTCACCCAGGTACAAACTTCTCCTATAGTTGGTTTCTTCATTCTTTCTGCTGGTGTCAAATTGTCCCCAAAAGACTTTATCCACTGGTTCCAATCGTCTGTCATGGCAGCTTTGAAGGGTTTGGTAATGCTGACATCAAGTGGTTGGAGCTGGGATGTCAAGCCTCCAGGTATGACAGCAAGTTTTGTTTTTTGCTATATAGCAATCTTCTTTGTGTTTTTTGTTATGTGTGCCCTGAACTGACCAAGCACAATAGGGCATTTTTGCATAAGAGCCCACTTGGTCCGCTTCTCCAAACTTACTCAAACCAAATCATCATTACATCCTGATTCATCCAACCCTTGTCATGAACATGGACAATCACTCCTTGAGGAATGTCTTCCTTTGGCATTGTTTTGTATTTGAAAATCAGCATAGGAGGCAGTTGATTCTGTCAGCACAACAAGCTAGAACAACTGTATAATGACTCTTTTCATGTCCACTTGTCTTCACAGTTACAGTTTTCACTTCCTTCTTATCAACAGTTCTGTTACTTGGGACACCAAATTGAAGGGGGGCTTCGTCCATATTTTTAATCTGTCTCAATTCAAACTGATGTATCTTCAGACATTGAATGACAAAACAATGAAATTCAAGGACCTTCTGCTCATAGCTTTCGGGCATCTTTTGGGCAAGTCTGGTGCATGTACGTATGCTCAGTCCATCCCGTTTCATGAACCTGAAGCACCAATTGTGTCATCCTTTGATATCAGTAACTTCTTTTTCATCAACGATTCCTTTTGCCTCGTGCTGAACTGTCTTTGTGGACACAGGAATTCCAATTGCCCTTGCTCTTTGATCTATATCTTCAATTCCCTCTCTAAATCAGGCCATTTTGCTGACTTGCCTCTCATGGCCTTCTTCTGCCATGGCGTTTTCAGTGGGGTTTCTTCTTCCTGTAGCCAGTCTCAGATTGATTTCTCAGTTGGAGGATCAAATTTATGTTCAGCAGCACGATTTCCATTCACTTTTGCAAACTGGATCGCTTTTAACTTGAATTTAGCACTGTACGAAAATCTTTTCTGAGCCATTTCTGGGCGGAACTTGGCAAAACTTAACCTACCGTAATATATGGGTAACAAGTTCAAAACAATGAGCTCAAAGACAACAAGCTTGAAAAAGAGGAAAATGCAAGTAAAAAAACTATAACCACTGTATGAGATGCACCCAGTTTTTAGACCTCAAATTTTTTTAAAAAATGGTGTGTCTTATACATGGGGAAATATGGTACCTCATTATCCTGCCTGTTGCTTGGCCCACCCTCTTCGAGGAAGACGTGAAGTTGTACTCTTAGTTGGCTGTTGGTGGTCCATGGGTATTTCTTTCCTTTTTTAAAGAGTTTATCTGGGCCAAACTGATGACATATTTCAGGGAGCAAGATCTCAAGTGCTCCCCCATGGTATTTCTTCACCATGGATAAAGCATTCCTGCTGGAGAGTCACATTTGTCTTACCCTACTCCTCTAACATATTTGTACTGAATATAAATAACTTCAATTAATCTTCACTTTTAAATTGCCTTAGATGCTGCTTCTAAATACATTTTGCATCCACTGAAGAGTTTGCTAAGTGGGTGACCTTCACATTCTTGCACAGGAGGAAGTGCAAACTGAGACCCGGATTTACCAAGTTAGATGGAAGAGCTAGAGTTGGAAGAAAAATAGCTCTCAAGGCCCTTGAAGCAGAATTGATTAGTCACAAAGAGCTTGAGGGCAGAACACCTCTCTTTGCACTATTTTTTTTTTCAGCATTTCCTGACTGGTTTTTAGATTTTAGACTTTAAAAAGGAAATCTCTACATATAAAGATGGCTGAGTGAGGCATAAGAAATAACATTTGCTCAGTGTCAGGGGCTTCACATTGGTGCTCATTCAAATGGCCCAACATTATTGGTAATTGTTTCATTCATCAAATAGTTATTGAGCACTTCCTATGCATCATGTACACACACACACATGCGCACACACACACACACACACTGCCTACCCATATTTCATATATATATATATATATATATATATATATATATATATATATATATATATATATATATATATATATCTTCCAGTAAGTTTTAGAGAAAACAATAGTATATCAAAGTAAAAGAAAAAAGAAGTGCAGTAGGAAGGCAAGATCTCTCAATAATGGTGATCTCTGACCAACATCCTAAACTACATGAAGGGAAAGAGCACCGTAGCATGTGCAAAGGCCTGAGGTGGGAGCTGCTGGGCATGTCTAAGGAACAGCAGGAAGGTCCATGTGTCAGGAGCTGAGTGAGTGAGTAGTACAAGGTGAGGCCAGGGAGAAGGAATGAGGCATTAGCAGATGAGATATATGCACGGGACATACTTATACTAAAAAATTGTTTGGTATTTATCAAATTTAACTGGGTGTCCTTTCATTTTCTTGCTGGATCAGGTAACCCTTTTCCTTCCTTCCTTTCTTCTTTGCTTTCTTTCCTTCTGTGTGGTATTCATTTGACCTAGAATTTGATGTTTCTTTCAGTGTCAATTTCATTTTCTGTTCTTATTGATTTTATTTCCTTTTAAAAAATCAAAACTATACAAACTGATATTCTTAGAAAAGTGTCATCTCCTCCTCTATGCCTTCTACCACTTCTATTCTTGTTGGCTACCAACTTCATTCTTTTCTGGGTATATTGTTCTTGTGTGGTTTGATATATTTTTTGTAATAATAAGAAAAAATGTACATATTTTCTAATTTTCTTTTTGTTCTTATGAAAATTTTGGCATTCTATATATGGTCTTTTGTACTTTGCTTTTTCTACTTAATAATCCCTCTTGGAAACTATTCTGTTTCAGTTCATATAGATCTTTCTTCTTTTTACAGCTGTGTAGTATTCCACCACGTATATATAGTACAATACTTTTTTCAAGCAAATCTTTCTGCTTAAACATTTAGGAAGTCTCCAATGTTCTACACTAACAAGCAATGCTGCAAATAAATAACTTTGTGCACACATATTTTTGTACTGATTAACACGTGTCTTCAGGATAAATTCCTAGAGGTGAGATGCTGAATCAATAGTAAATTCATATGTAATTTTGTTAGTTAATGCCAAATTGCCCTTCATAGCGGGGATACCATTTTATATTCTGAATATCAATGTAGGAGAGTGCCTATTGGCACTAGTATCTCTATAGTTTTAATTTGTACTCTATTTATTATAAAATGAAACATCTTTTTATATGTTTAAGAGATATTTTTAGATTTTTTTTGTGAATCATCTGCTCATATCTCTTGCCCAATTTTCTACAAGAGTTTTTTCTCTTAAAAAATTCATGTAGGAGCAAGATGGCGACGGAGTAGGCGGACGTACGAACTTCCAACTCCCAGAACCAAAGTGGATTACAACTCAATTTTAAGAACCACCACCTGGATAAACCAACTTTGAACAAAACTAAGTGGACTCTTCAACCAAGGAACACTGCAGAAGCCACATTGAGACTGGTAGGAATAGCTAAAACGCGAAGAGGGCTGCCCAGCTCCCCGGAGCAAACGGCAGCCCGGAGAGACCCGTGGGGCGGGAGGAGAGTTTGGTGGAGAGGGAGGGACCTGGGTCCCAGGAACCAAGCCCCAGCCTCCAGTCCTAGAGCCTAGAAGAGCGTTTGGACAGTATTGAGCTGTGAAACAAGTGAGGGAGCTCCCAGGCCTACAGTGTGGAGTATTAGGTCCCTTCCTACTCTGCTGAGGGCTGCTTAAGGTTTTGGGGCGGCAGGACGCTGAAAGGCGGTTCTGTCGGCGTGGGCAGAGGCCAAGCCGGTGGGAGATCGGTCTAGCCCAGAGGGTCGGAGGGGACGCGCGAAAGCGGTCCGGAAGCTGCGGGCCCGCCTTTGATCCCACTTACGGGGACAAAGTGGGAGGCCAGGAACGGGCAGGCCCTGCGCAAGCCGGCCCTGACCGCGGGGACCGGGCTAGGACCAGGGACGGGCAGGGGCTCGCGGCAGAGCTGACGCTACCAGTCCCGCACCCCCCCACCCCACCCCCAGGCCGGAGAAACCGCGGTTGGCCAGTATACGTGCGCGAGCGGGCTCCAAGCGCGGGAACGGGGTGGACCCCGAGACAAGTGGAGGCTCGCAGCTGAGCCCACACTACTATCCCCATCCGGCCGGAGAAACTCCGGATAGCATTCATACGTGAACGAGCGGGCTCCGAACGCGGGGGCGGGGTAGAGCCCGGGAGGAGCGGAAGTACGCAGCTCAGCGGAAGCCAGAAAACACGCCCGCCCCAATAAACCTTGGTTTCCGACCCTGCGCAAAGGGCCCTGGCCTCGAGGGCGGGGCTAAAGCTCCGGACGGGCAAAAGCTTACAGCTGAGAGCACGTCAAAAGCCCCGCCTAACCCGCGGAACTGTAGCGAGCAGGCTCCGACTGCTGGTTCTGGGCGGAAGTCCGGAAATAGGCTGGGTCCGCAGCTGAGGAAAGGTGCTCACCTCTACCCGTGGTGCTAATCTTGTGGCTTCAGTCACAACCCCTCCCACGGAGGAGAGGCAGAAATCATAGCAAAAGCCACAGTGGGCCGGCGCTGGCAACGCTCATACCCAACCACCCTAGGCACCGGCAGAGAGGGTGAGGGGCCTGCAGATAGACCACACCTAGAGAACACAAAGGCAACACCTACTGGACTCCAGTGGCCACAACTTGCTTATACACAGAAAAAATGGGCAGGCAGAGGAATGCAAACCAAATGAATCAAGAGAAATCCCCAGAGAAGGACCTGAATGAACCAGATATAACCAAATTACCAGAAGCAGAATTTAGAATAATGATAGTTAGGATGTTCAAAGAAATTAGAGCAACAATGGATAGTCATTATGAACATCTAAATAAAGAGATAACAAGTATAAAAAATGAAATTGAAATAATAAAAAAGAATCAGACAGAAATGACAAATACAGTAACAGAACTGAAGACCACAATGGAAGGAATTAAAAGCAGGATGGATGATGCTGAGGATCGAATAAGCGAGTTAGAGGACACAATAAACAAAGGCACAGAAGCAGAGAAGAAAAAGGAAAAGAGACTCAAAAAATGTGAGGAAACTCTAAGGGAGCTTTGTGACAACATGAAGAGAAACAACATTCGCATCATAGGGGTGCCTGAAGAAGAGGAGAGAGGACAGGAAATGGAAACTTTGTTCAATCAAATAATAGCAGAAAACTTTCCTAAATTAAGGCTGGGAAACACTCCACACATTCAAGAAGCACACAGAACTCCATTAAGGAGAAACCCAAAAAGATCTACACCAAGACACATCATAGTTAAATTACCAAAGCTAATGGATAAAGAAAAAATTTTAAAAGCTGCTAGAGAAAAAAAGACTATCACCTACAAAGGATCCCCGATAAGGATGACATCGGACTTCTCAACAGAAACACTTGAGGCCAGAAGGGAATGGCAAGAAATAATCAAAGTAATGCAGAACAAGAACCTACAACCAAGACTACTTTATCCAGCAAGGCTAACATTTAAAATTGAAGGAGAAATAAAGAGCTTCCCAGAAAAAGAAAGCCTGAAGGAATTCATAAAAACCAAACCAATTCTGCAAGAGATACTAAGGGGCCTCTTGTGAACAGTTTAAAGGGAGGAATGAATAGAGCAAAAGAAGAATACAGCTTTAAAGAATAAAATGGCAATAAACAACTACATATCAATAATAACCTTAAATGTAAATGGATTAACTGATCCAATCAAAAGACATAGGGTAGCTGCATGGATAAAGAAACAGGACCCATACATATGCTGTCTACAAGAGACACACCTTAAAACAAAAGATGCTCATAGACTGAAGGTAAAAGGATGGAAAAAAATATTTCATGCAAATGGAAATGAAAAAAAAGCAGGGGTAGCAATACTTATATCAGACAAAATGGACTTTAAAACAAAGGCTGTAGTAAGAGATAAAGGAGGACACTACATAATGATAAAGGGAACAATTCAACAGGAAGATATAACTATTGTAAATATCTATGCACCAAATATAGGAGCCCCGACATACATAAAGCAGACTTTGATGGATATAAAGGGTGAGATTAACAGCAATACTATCATAGTAGGAGATTTCAATACCCCTCTAACAACACTGGATAGATCCTCAAGAAAGAAAATTAATAAAGAAACAGCAGACTTAAAGGAGACACTAGATCAACTTGATTTAATAGATATCTTCAGAACTTTTCACCCTAAAGCAATAGAATATACATTCTTCTCAAGCGCTCATGGTACGTTTTCTAGGATAGACCACATGTTAGGACACAAAAATGGTCTCAATAAATTTAAGAAGATTGAAATCATATCAAGCATTTTCTCTGATCACAATGCCATGAAACTAGAAATTAACCACAAAAGAAAACCTGAAAAATACTCAAACACTTGGAAACTAAATAGCATGTTATTAAATAATGAATGGATTAATAATGAGATCAAAGAAGAAATAAAAAAGTTTCTAGAAACAAATGATAATGAGCATACATCAACTCAAAATTTATGGGACACAGCAAAAGCAGTTCTGAGAGGGAAGTTTATTGCACTACAGGCATATCATAAGAAGCTAGAAAAAGCTCAAATAAGCAACCTGACCCTGCATCTAAAAGAACTAGAAAAACAACAACAAATAAAACCCAAGACAAGTAGAAGGAAGGAAATAATAAAGGTCAGAGCAGAAATAAATGACATAGAGGCTAAGGAAACAATACAGAGGATCAATGAAACAAGAAGCTGGTTCTTTGAAAAGGTAAACAAGATTGATGAACCTTTAACTAGACTCACCAAGAAAAAAAGAGAGAGGACTCAAATAAATAAAATTAGAAAGGACAGTGGAGAAATAACAACTGACACAACAGAAATACAAAGCATTGTAAGAAAATACTATGAAGAACTATATGCCAAAAAATTAGACAATCTTGGTGAAATGGACAAATTTCTTGAATCATATAACCTTCCAAAAATCAATCTGGAAGAATCAGAACACCTAAACAGACCAATTACAGCAAATGAGATCGAAACAGTTATCAAAAAACTCCCAAAAAAGAAAAGTCCTGGGCCTGATGGCTTCACAAGTGAATTCTATCAAAAATTCAAAGAAGAACTAACTCCTATTCTCCTGAAGCTATTTCAAAAAATTCAAGAGGAAGGAAGACTTCCAAACTCCTTTTATGAGGCGAGCATAATTCTGATCCCAAAACCGGGCAAAGACAACACAAAGAAAGAAAATTATAGGCCTATATCCCTGATGAATTTAGATGCTAAAATTCTCAACAAAATATTAGCCAACCGGATCCAGCAATATATGAAAAAAATCATACACCACGATCAAGTGGGATTTATTCTGGAGAGGCAAGGCTGGTTCAATATTCGCAAATCAATCAATGTGATTCATCACATAAACAAAAGGAAGGACAAAAATCACATGATAATTTCAATAGATGCAGAAAAGGCATTTGATAAAATCCAGCACCCATTCATGCTCAAAACTCTCAGTAAAGTGGGAATACAGGGATCATTCCTTAACATGATAAAGGCCATCTACGATAAACCGACAGCAAACATCATACTAAATGGACAAAGATTAAAAGCAATCCCCTTAAGATCAGGAACCAGGCAGGGTTGCCCACTTTCACCACTCTTATTCAACATAGTTCTAGAAGTCCTAGCTACAGCAATCAGACAAGAAGAAGAAATAAAAGGCATACAAATTGGAAAAGAAGAAGTAAAACTGTCATTATTTGCAGATGATATGATATTGTATATTGAAAACCCTAAAGTCTCAGTCAAAAAACTACTGGACCTTATAAATGATTTCAGCAAGGTGGCAGAATATAAAATTAATACTCAGAAATCAGAGGCATTTCTATATACCAACAATGAAATATCAGCAAAAGAAATTAAGGAAACAATCCCCTTCACTATTGCAGCCAAAAAAATAAAGTACCTAGGAGTAAATTTAACCAAGGAAGTTAAGGACTTGTACTCGGAAAATTATAGAACATTGATAAAAGAAATCAAGGAAAATACAAACAAGTGGAAGCACATACCGTGCTCATGGCTAGGAAGAATAAACATCATTAAAATGTCTATATTACCCAAAGCAATTTATAAATTCAATGCAATACCAATTAAAATACCAATGACATACTTCAAAGATATAGAACACATATTCCAAAAATTTATATGGAACCAAAAAGGAACACGAATAGCCTCAGCAATCTTAAAAAGAAAAAATAAAGCAGGAGGAGGTATCACTCTTCCTGATATCAAGGTTTACTACAAGGCCATTATACTCAAGACAGCCTGGTACTGGCATAAGAACAGGCACATAGATCAATGGAACAGAACAGAGGACCCAGAAATAAACCCACAGCTTTATGGACAACTGATATTTGACAAAGGAGGAAAGAACATACAATGGAGTAAAGACAGCCTCTTTAACAAATGGTGTTGGGAAAATTGGACATCTACCTGCAAAAAAATGAAACTAGACCATCAACTTACACCATTCACAAAAGCAAACTCAAAATGGATAAAAGACTTAAATGTAAGCCGTGAAACCATAAGCATCTTAGAAGAAAACATAGGCAGCAAGCTCTCCGACATCTGTAGCAGCGGTATATTTGCCGATTTATCTTCATGGGCAACTGAAATAAAAGGCAAGATAAACAAATGGGACTATATCAAACTAAAAAGTTTTTGCACAGCTAAAGACAATAGGAACAGAATAAAAAGACAAACCACACAATGGGAGAACATATTCGACAGCACATCTGATAAGGGGTTAATAACTAAAATTTATAAAGAACTTATAAAACTCAACACCAGGAAGACAAACAACCCAATCAAAAAATGGGCAAAAGAAATGAATAGAAATTTTTCCAAAGAGGACATACAGATGGCCAATAGGCATATGAAAAAATGCTCAACATCACTAATCATTAGAGAAATGC
Source organism: Rhynchonycteris naso (assembly GCA_037038555.1). NCBI lineage: Eukaryota > Metazoa > Chordata > Mammalia > Chiroptera > Emballonuridae > Rhynchonycteris > Rhynchonycteris naso. Next base: position 172,305,140 of record CM073000.1, read on the forward strand.
AAATTAAAACCACAATGAGATATCACCTCACACCAGTCAGAATGGCACTTATCAGCAAAACAACACAGAATAAGTGCTGGCGAGGATGTGGAGAAAAGGGAACCCTTCTGCACTGCTGGTGGGAATGCAGACTGGTGCAGCCACTGTGGAAAACAGTTTGGAGATTCCTCAGAAAATTAAAAATCGAACTGCCTTTTGACCCAGCTATCCCACTTTTAGGAATATACCCTAAGAACACCATAGCACTGTTCGAAAAGAAGAAATGCGCCCCCATGTTTGTGGCAGCATTGTTCACAATAGGGAAGATCTGGAAACAGCCCAAGTGTCCGTCAGAAGACGAGTGGATTAAAAAGCTTTGGTACATATATACTATGGAATACTACTCAGCCATAAGAAACGATGACATCGGATCATTTATAACAAAATGGATGTACCTTGATAACATTATACGGAGTGAAATAAGTAAATCAGAAAAAAAGAAAAACTGAGAACAGCACGATTACATATATAGGTGGGACATGAAAGTGAGGGTATGGACATGGACAAGAGAGTGGTGGTTATGGGATGGGGGGAGGGAGGGAAGAGTGGGACAGGGAGGAGGGGAGGGACGCAGGGAAAACCAGATTGAAGGTGACAGAGGACAATTTGACTTTTGGTGATGGGTATGCAACACAATTGAATGATAAGATAACCTGGAGATGTTTTCATTGTACATATGTACCCTGATTTATTGATGTCACCCCATTAGAATTAATAAAAATAAAATATATATATTAAAAAAAATTCATTGTATATTGGGGATATTAGCCCTTTATCTGACATATAGGTTACAAATATTGTCTCGAAGTTAGTTGTTTTCCTTTCTGTTCATTGTGTTTTTGTTGTAAAGTAGATCAATTTCTGTACTCTGTATTCAATTTCATTAATCTTTCTCTCAATTCATGAACACATGTATGTTTGGAAGGCAGAGAGAGTTTACACGGTTTGGTGACAAATTTGATGTGGAACATCAGAGAAAGAGGAGCCCGGCATGACTACACAATTTTGACCTGAGCAAATAAAATGTTAGAGATTCTACTTACTGAGGAGAATTTAGTTTTTGTGGAGAATATCTCCTGGTATTCTGTTTTGGCCACATTAAATCTTAGATGCCTGTTAGATGTCAAGCAGCAGATGACTTTGAATATAGATTTAGAGAAAAAGCAGGAAATATTTAGAGTCAGCCATGTAGTGACAGAATTTAAAACCATAAAACTGTTAGGAGGTTTTGATGAAAACATTATATCTATTTTGGGGATACAGATCCTGATATTTTGAGGGCTTAAGTTATACCTTCAAGTCAAGTGCAGACCTGGCTCATGAATCTAAGTCTTATCCTCTGTATTTGTCTGCTGTGGCTGCCTAACAAAATACCATGTTCTGGAGGGGGGGGAACTTAACCCATAGAAACTTATTTTCTCCTAATTTTATAGGCTAGAAGTTTGAGGTCAAGATGCTGGCAGGATTGTTTCTCCTAAGGCCTCTCTCCTTGGTTTGAAGATGGTTGTCTTCTTCCTCATGTCCACATGGTCTCCTCTGTAACTTGTCTGCATCCTAATCTCTTCTTCTTATAAAGACACCAGTCATATAGGATTAGGGTTTATCCTCATGAACTCATTTTATTTAATTACTTTAAAGACCTATTTCCAAATATAGACCCATTCTGAGGTAATAGATGTCAGGCAGGCCTTCAACATACAAATGTTGAGATACAGAATTCAGCCAATAACACTCTTGTTTCCATGACACCAATCTGCGATGTCTTTGAGAGAAAACAGGAATCTAGAGTCTGAAATACCATATTGTTTCATAAAAGAATTAAAATAATGATTACTTTGATGGTTAGAAATTAAGATTTCTCTTTTGTTTGAATGATACTTATGTGGATGGTATAAGCATGAATGATATTTAATATGAGCCACAGTTCTCAGATCTATTCTCAGGGAAAAGTCCTTGTTCTCTCTGGGAAACATGGGATCTAGAAAAGTCCCCACCTCAGAAGTGCCAGCAGTACATTTGGGTCTTCTCTGGAGTGGAGGAGGGTAGGAGCAATGTATTTTAGAAGTAGTGCCAATATTTATCTCAGAGGAGTCATTCATTGATCACTAACACATGTGGATTAATGTAAATCAGAAATATCTGTCAGGTAACAAAATATCCCAACTCCATCAATATATATTCAGTTAGAAGTAACTCCAAGGAAATCTCTCCTTTTCCATATAGCCTTTAGTTATATATGGAAATAAGAGTCGAGACATAAATGATTGTAGTAAATGCATTAAATAATTGTAAACACACTGAAAACAGAAGAATAAAACCTCATGGCATGATTCCATCCTTTCTCCAAGTCACCTTTACTTGGAAAGTTTCTAAAAGTCCTTTTCTGCACTATTTTGTAACCTATTTTTTAATATTTTTGTTACTTGGTGATTATTCACTGGACTACAATGTCTGGGTGCAAGAAAACATCTTCATAAATTACTGACTACAACTCATCAAGATTCTATGGAAGACAAATTACTTTGAGTTTGCCTTCCAAGAATTTATAGTCATTTCCTAGCGACTTTGTCACTGACATCTGTGATGATTTTTTTTGAATTATAATGTTATCTAGCATTTCTTCTTCTCAGAATAAATGATCTGATCTGAGTCAAATTTGCTCAAAGACATTAGGCTGGAATAGAGGTTGAAGCAACTTAGATTTTAGCTATAATATTTTTATAGATTTTTTAAAAGTATAAGATTGCAGGGCAAGTCAGACAGAATATCTCAAATGCCCTGTGCTGCTTAGGAAGGTGACACAAGGGAGTTTGGATTAGGGCAGCCTAGAAAGTGACAGAAGTTGTGGGTGGAAAGCAAAGACATGGCAACATGCAGCAAACAAAAATCATACAATAATATAAATGTTGATTTTATAGTTACACCAGTTAATTAAGGTAATTCACCCTTAAAAGTAAGAAAATCTACACTATACATAGGTGAGATATAAAACTAAGACTCATGGACACAGATAAAAGTGAAGTGGTTACCAGGGGAGGGGGTACATGGGGGAGGAGGATGTGGGGGAGGGAGTAAAAGAATGGTGTAAATAGGTACAAATATATGGTGACAGAAAATGATTAGACTTTGGGCGATGGGTACACAACATAATCAACAGTTCAAATGCTATAGAAATGTTTACCTGAAACCAATATACTCTTATTGATCAATGTCACCATGTTAAATTTAATTTTGTAAGTAAAATTAAAGAAAAAGAAAGAAAGAAAGGGAAAGAAAGAAAGAAAGAAAGAAAGAAAGAAAGAAAGAAAGAAAGAAAGGAGGGGGGGAGGGAGGGAGGGAGGGAGGGAGGGAGGAAGGAAGGAAGGAAGAAGGGAGGGAGGGAGGAAGAGAGGAAGGAAGGAAGGAAGGAAGGAAGGAAGGAAGGAAGGAAGAAGAAAGAAAGGAAAGAAAGAAAGAAAGAAAGAAAGAAAGAAAGAAAGAAAGAAAGAAAGAAAGAAAGAAAGAAAGAAAGAAAATCCACAATAGTTAAGAGCAAAATGTGGACAAGAAGTAACACCTAAATATGATCACAAGTACTACCCTCTCTTACAGGAATGGTTCCTCATCTTTAAGAGCCTTTGGCTCCCTCATCCACTTTGGGCCCAGGCTTTGATGGTAAACACTGCCACAAACTGGGCTATTTTGGCATCACAGAGGCACATAGGCAGGATTGAACGTTTAATATGTTGACACCACATGCTCCTGCTTCTGCATTTCTTCTTTTTTCAATAAACAAAAGTGGCTTGGGCCTCTCTAGACCTCTGAGAATCCTAGCTGTTACTTTTTACCTAAAAGCACCATCAATGAAAAATCAGCCTCAGTGTACTGTTCAAGTACAGCAGTCCCCAAATGAAATGGTTTCCAGAGGCAATAGGCCTCCTCGGCCTGAGTTTCTCTCCTGTGGCCCTGACTCTGCTTCCTGTCCACTGTATTTCGAGTGAAAGTCCTAATGGACTTTAGTTCCCAGCTGTCTTTAGTTCACTTGATTTTGGCTGCTCCTTGTCCATGAGCATTATAATCTGGCACATTTTGATAACGTACTGAAACCCACCCAACCCAGTCAAAGAACAAGCCCAAAGAGGTCAAACACAGCTCCGCCCGGGTCTGTCATAATTAGCCCTGTATCTCTAATAGGCAGATATTGCTCTGTATTGCTCACAAACTGTTTTATCATGCTTTGGCCTAGGAACTACTCCGCAGCCTTTTATAAATGTTTCCTGATGATTTACAAAGTTTTCTTGGTGACTTTCTAATTAAGAACTTAAAGGGCACAAATTAAGGCTGTAAAGTATTATTAGGTATTGGCCATGATTACCTCTGAATTCAGTGAATCTAAAATGTTCTTTTTCTCAATAAATTAGTATTCATGTAAAATAAAAAAACCGAGTTACTTGTTTTTGAGGCGGACACCGACTGTCTCAGCTCACTGACTGCTGTAGAGAGTATGAAATGGTAAAGTGCTGGCCGCTCTGAGCTGCTTGAGTGACAGCTGGTGGACTTCTTATTCCAACTGGATTGTGGAGAGAGAGCAACTGCAAGATACTGCCTATGGCCTAAGCCACAGTTTCGGGTTACTTTACTTTCGTTACACTCAGTACGATCCACTGGAGTGGCTCAAGAACCATAGCATTTATGGCCAACGGAGAATTGGAAGAGTGGAACCCGACAGAAGGGTCTGGGCCTTTTGCAATACAGATATGTTTAGGGGGAGAAAAGTGGAAGCCATTGATGTCTAAAAAACTCTTCCCCCATTTCCAAGCAATATGTAATCAGGATATGCCATTATAATGCTTTTTCTATAAATTTACATGCATAAAAAAAGTAATACATAGAGATCCTATTGTGGAAATAAATGAAGACCACCCTCATGAGAACAGGCAAAGGCTATGATAGCAAGAGAGTCAGCCACCAGCCCTTATGCTTGTCAGAGACTCAAAGTCAGGGAAAGGGGAAGGACTGCTGACCACTGGAAAAAGTAAAGGCTTCTGGTGTGCCAGGATTGGAGGTCAGCAGTGGGGAGCTGTAGGCAGGGTAACCAGAAGCAGGGCATCCTATATAATAGGTTAGGGGTGCACATTTGGCTTTTTCCTGTTGGTGCAAAGATGAGAGGAGGGGGAAAGTAGAAAAGCTGCAGTTAATAATCAGGCCTTGGCTGTTTTGGCCCAATTGCTATAGGGATAAGTATTTGACTTTCTGGGCTGGTTGCTGCAGGTTGTGGGTCAGAGTTCTATTTTTATATATGGTCTGGCCCTTTAGTCGTATATTGAGTCTCTCACCATATGTAATTATTTATTCATAGGCACTCTTTATATATTCTGAATAGGATTCTATTCTGTCATACTTGCAAACAAACTTTCTCCCAGATTGTTGTTTTTTCATGTTGGAGTTTTTGTGTGTGTGAAAGAGACAGAGAGGGACAGATAGGGACAGACAGACAGGAAAAGAGAGAGATGAGAAGCATCAATTCTTTGCTGCGGCACCTTAGTTGTTCATTGATTGCTTTTTCATATGTGCCTTGACCAAGGGGCTACAGCAGACCAAGTGACCCCTTGCTCAAGCCAGCAACCTTGGGCTCAAGGTGAGACTTGTCCAAACCAGATGAGCCCACACTCAAGTTGGCAACCCCAGGGCCTCGAACCTGGGTCCTCCGCATCCCAGTTCAACACTCTATCTGCTGCACCACCTCTTGGTCAGATGGAGTTTTGTTTTGTTTTAAATATAAATAAATCAAATCTTTTTCTTTATGACTGGAAATTTGTAGTGTCTTAAGAAGGCCATCTCCATTATAATATTATAAAGTATGTTTCTTAAATTTCTTTGAATGTTATAATAGTTTAAGAATAGCTTTTTCATCCAGATAAATTTTATTTTTACATAAAGTATAAAAGGTACTACAGCTTTATTCCTTTTTATGAATGGATAGCCATTTGGAATTATACAGTTTTCCCCCACTGTCTTGAAATCCCATCTTTAACAAATACTAATTCTTATATAAGCTTGTGTTTGTTTCCAGACCTTATTCTCCTCTTCGGTTCTATTTTTCTCCTATAATTACTAAAACATCACAGTTTATGTTGACGGAAATCTTCTTTTTCTTTGTTTAATTTCTTTAACTTTAGTAGTTGAGAAAAGCATTTAAAATTTTTAAATAATCATGGACTTTTTTTTCTTTTACTATTTTATATAGTTATTATATCATAGTACAAGAATGTGGTTTGTATAATCTCTGCTTTTTGATTACTGAGGATTATTTTGGTCTAACCTAAGTCAATTTTTATGAAGTCCTTATAAATCTTTGAAAACAATGTGCATTCTCTATTTCTTGGATTAAAAATATATATATATTCAATTGTCTTATGATAAGCCTCAAATCCTCTGTGTCCTTACTGCTTTAAGAGTTTCTAAGTTAGTTACATTAAATTCTCTCTTTATGATTTGGGATTTGCTGTTTTCCTCCTAGAATAGCTAGAAGCTTTGGTTTCTTTTTTCTTTCTTTTTTTAAGCAATAGAAGGGGAGAGAGTGAGATAGACTCCCACATGTGCTCTAACCAGGATCCACCTGGCAACCCCATCTGGGGCTGATGCTTGAGTACCAAGCTATTTTTAGCACCCAAAGCTGATATGCTGGAACCAACTGAGCTATCCTCAGCACCCGTGGCCACATTCAAACCAATTGAGTCACTGACTACAGGATGGGAAGAAGGAGAGAAGGGGAAGAGGGAGAGAAAGAGAAACAGATGGTAACTTCTCCTGTGTGTCCTGACCAAGAGTCAAACCCAGGACATTCATATGCCAAGCCAAAGCTTTTGGTTTCTATTAAAGCAATGAATGTGTTTAATTAGATAAATATGCATGCCTATTGTATCTTTGTGGATGTCACACCTACAATCATGACTGCCTCTTTCCCAGTAGTATAAAGCAATCAATAACTGAGAGGTAATTTAACATCAAAGTAGAGAGTGAGTAGACTTGAATATTACCCAAATACAACTGGGACTCACATTTCCCTCAAAAGAAAACATCTCAGTGACACCATTCTTCTCTTCATGAGAGGCAACAGCCCTCTTCCTAGGACTGCATTGAATCAATACAGCCATAGTATGGCCCTTGGGCACCCTTCTTCCCACCCAGAATATTGCTGTTTTCACACTGTCCATTGCCCATTTATTTATGTAGTTTTAGGCTTTTAAGGCCATTCATTAGGAAACCGTGAAATTTGGTGGGCTTTTTCGTCTTGGGAATGTTCTTCTTTTAATACTCTTACAATTATATTTGCTTTTCTAGGTCAGGCTGTCCCATGCCGAGTACCTTTTTCTATGCACCTTGTACTATCTTTAGCTGAAGTTGCTGGGGTAGGAAAAACAGTGGCTATCCAATTGCTGTTAGATTGCTCTTTGAGTTGAGATTTCAAGCAGTCAGCGAAATGCAGCATTTTCCACCAGCCTAGAAGTCTGTTTTGTAGTTCTCAATTCTGGAGATCCCCCTTTAATTCCCATACTGTGGTTGCTAGGTGAAAGCACGAGATTGGGAGGAGGACACCAGGGGCTGAGTGCCATAGCCAGACACTGGGGTCTTATAGGACAGTCTAGTTTTCACAGATTTTGTTTTTTCTCTTCAGTAGAGGCAATCAATTAAAATTATAACTAATGGAATTAAATTTGTATAATGTTAGCAGGATTTATATGTAAATTTAAAATGTCTAAAAACCCATTTGTCAGGCTTTGTGTACCAGTTTTTTATTCAAAAGATATGGTAATGGTAAACTACTATAAATAGTAGAGGACACACACACAAAACCCAGAGGAATATTCCTTCAAATATGAACAAACATCTTAGGGAGAAAACCATCCCATGGAGATCATTAGAAAATAGTAGAATACAGTACAGAGTGAACTACTAACTTAAATAGCATTGACTATAAACTTTCTGGAAGTTTAGACAAATTTTGTTTTTGTATAGCTATAGACCTTGACTACTCCAACAAAGCTATTTCAGACAAGATGCCTCTTTCAATCCTTATAATTTAGAGCAGACCTGGTAATTTAAGGAGGTTGGGAACAAGTAACATTCCTTCCCTCAGTCTTAGAGTTAACCTCTTCCATCTATGTGTGGAAAAAAACACAAGCCGATATTTACTGGGTGCTGGTCACTTGCCAAGTACTTTAATATATCCTCTTTCACTTTATCTCCATCACAGAGCTGCAGTGCAAGTATGAGAATCCCCATCTTACAGATGACAATTAAGTTTCATGCCTAAAACAGATTCTAAGGGATTCATTTGTTTCAAGTATATTCTATCCAGTGCTTTATAGTAAAGCATCAAAATTAAGAGCACTGACACTAGAGCCATGAAAATTAGATTCTACATTGTCCTAGCCATGTGGCGTTGGGCACAGTATTCATCTAAGACCCAGCTTTTCCACTTGTAAAATAAGCAGAGTAATTACAATAACCTCACAGAGATGTGAAGGGATGAAATATGATAATGTATGTTCCTTGTATACTGCATGGCTTGTAGCGAATGCTCAATAAATGGCTATTACCAAGCTGCTTTCAGTACTAAAATTGTGTCTGGTCTGATTACATTTACAATGGAAATTTGAAAGATAGAGGACAGAAGCTCAAACCCAAATCTGGCCAACAAGTTATTATGTTTTTTGTTGTTAATGATATTAACAGGATCAGAATGACTTCTACTCATCCAGACAAGCTCACAGATAAGCCACTGACACTGTGAACTTAGATATTGTGAAATGCTAATCATCCCTAACTATTTCAATGTTGGGGGCAAAGTGCCCGCTGGAGAAAGTTTAATCAGGGTTATATCCTCCACATTTTTATGTTATTTTCTGATTATGTAACATAAGTGAGTTGCATAGAAATACCTTGCAATTATAGAATTTCCATGAAGGTGGCCTCTTATAGTTCTCATGCTTTATTTCCTGGAATTATTCATTCTTCCATTCCTCTCTCTCTCTCTCTCTCTCTCTCTCTCACACACACACACACACACACACACACACACACTTATTCTACTCAAAATCATTTATTGGTTGCTTTCTTGGTAATTGTGAAGCTCAGCTAGAAGATGTCACTGATCATGGATAAGTAGCAGAAAAAAGGAAAATAAAAACCATTAATAAAACTCCAAATAGAAGAAAATTTATATACTACATGAAAATATGGAAACCAGGGGAAGTCATAAAGAAAATGAGTATTTATTCGGTATGAATAAAGTAAATGATTTAAGCACAAACACTATGTAAAACTCTTTTAAGACTGTTCCTAGCACTTCTTTTTTTTTAAAATTTATTTTATTTTTATTTTATTCATTTTTTAGAGAGGAGATACAGAGTGAGAGAGAGAGAGAAAGAAAGAGAGAAAGGGAGGAGGAGCTGGAAGCATCAACTCCCATATGTGCCTTGACCGAACCAGTGCAGGGTTTTGAACTGGCAACCTCAGTGTTCCCAGGTTGATGCTTTATCCACTGCGCCACCACAGGTCAGGCCTCAGCACTTCTATTGCATCTTTTCCCCCTTAGTTAAGTTCCTTAAGAAAAATAAGGCTTTGTTAACTAACAGCACAGAAAGGAAGTGAAAGTCTAGCTTGGGTTACCTTAAACATTTACTATGAGCCTTATATGCTTCCTGTTTATAAGCACTCACTTAATTTCTACTTGTCAGCTCTATATTCTTGACATTGGAACTTGAAAAAAAGTTACAAATTGAGAAATAAGTTGATTTTTAGGGTTCCCAGGTAACAGGGGAGCTTACTGCTTAGAAGACCCAGGCCATTATTGAGACAATTTTCCTGTCTGTATATAAAAATCATATTGTATATCCTTCCAACATATCTGAGCAACAAATGAATCAATGACTAGATTTAGTCAATGAGATTAAAACACACTCATATTTAATACTACAAGGCAGCAAATTTAAATGGATTTCATAACAAAATGAGGAGGCCAGGGGTGAGGCAATGATGGAAGTTTAGACCACTCACCGCCAGATCAAGGATGTACTAAGCAGCCTGAGAACAATAGGCTTAGCCGAATTTATGTATGTTGGATGCTGAGTGCTTAGATGACTCACTAGATTCCTATTGCTCAGATAGGACATAAGAAAATTTTCTTTTAGGGAGTGTGTGCAGGCCAAGAAGTAAGAACTAAAGGCACTGACATCATAGTATTCTGGTAAATGGCCTACTGAGATCACATGCTAATGAAGCTCAGCCTCAACAACCCTCACATACGTGTTCAGAGCTTCCAACCAGGGAAGACCTCCAAGGTGGAAGCTGAAAATGAGAACACCGAGGGAGAAAACAACTTGGTAGGAAAAGAAACCAGTAAGGAAGAAGAAATATTCTGAAGCTCATTATGAATATTCCAGAGAGTTAAGAGAAGATAGTATAGAATCTGAAAGATAGTATAGTATAGTATAGGAAAAAAAGTGTTTAGAAAACAAAAAAAGATATATTTTTTTACATTAAAATAGATGATGGCAAAAATGAAAGAGTCAGTAGCAGAATTAAAAATAAAGTTAGAGAAATAGCTCAGAAAATATAACAAAAAGACAGAAAATAGCTAAAAAAAAAGATGAGAAATTGAGAGAACAGTCTAGAAATGCTAATATACAATAACAGAAGTTCAAAAAGAGCAAGAACAGAGAAAACTTAAGTTAGGGAATCATCAAGAAGATCATTGAAGACATTTCTCTAGGACTGAAGGTCATAAATTTCCAGATTAAAAGGGCTCATAGGAGACCTACACAGTGAATAAAAATAGACCTGTATAAGGCACGTCATTCTGAAATTTCAGAGTTGAGCACAGAGAAGATTCTCAAAGTTTCCAGATGGAAAAACAAGTCACACACACAGCATTAAAAATCATATAAACTCTGCCTAATTGGTGGTGGCATAGTGGATAGAGCCTTGACCTGGGACACTGAGGTCCCAGGTTCAAAATCCTGAGTTTGCTGGGTTGAGCACAGGATCTCCAGTTTGAGTGTAAACAGTGGTTCTTAACCTGGGTTCTATCGAACCCTAAGGGTTCGATAAGCCGGTCTCAGGGGTTCGGAGAAGCCTCTGCCAAAGAGGCCTGAATAAAGTAATACCGTAATTTGTTGTGAGTTCATGCACTTTGTTGGTTTTGTTCTTTGAGCAAGGTGATGTTCATGCACGGCTCATTTTGTGCACCAGTAAAAATACACATACCTATGTCTTGAATTTGGAAAAAAAATCATATTTTATTTATCACTGAAGAAGTGTTCGGTGAATGCGCATATGAAACTGGTGGGTTCGGTACCTCAAAAACGGTTAAGAACCACTGGCTGTAGAATCATCAGTATGATCCCATGGTCACTGGCTTGAACCCATGGTCACTGGCTTGAGTCCCCTAGTCAAGGTACATATGAAAAGCAATCAGTGAACAACTTTAAGTGAGGCAACTATGAATTGATGCTTCCCATCTCTCTTCCTCTCTCTCTCTCTCGTTAAAAAAAAGTCATAAATACTTTGTAAACTTTGAACTTCAAAAAGAGTATTATTTCTAGTATAGAATTTAATACAGAGCCAAAATAGCAATCAAATGAGGGGATAGAATACAGATATTCAACATGAGAGACATTCTTTTCTAGAAAACTATTGGAAGATCTGATTTACCAAACTGAGGGAACAAATCAAGGAGAAAAATATGGAACACAGGAAACAGGAAATGCGACACAGAAGAAATTCTTACAAAAATTGTGAGGAAGAAATCCAAAGCTGCTCTGTGCCCATGATGCAGGATAAATTGTCCAGTGTTAGAAAGAGAATTTGTAGCCAAGGACAATGAAGGCCCTTTTGTCTGTTGTCAACCTTCCCTTCAGAGTGAACAGATAGGTATAGTGAGAGTCAATGAAACCAGTGCATTTGTTGATGAGATCAGTGATGGTATAGGACTAAGAATAAATAAGGAGATAATAAAAAATTATGGTTTACACTAAAGATTGGTGTCTCTCTTTTAATCAAAATGTTGGTAAGAGCCTATGGTTCCCATAAGGCAGGTAAAATAATGATAATTAATAGAAAATTCTGAAATTAAAATGCTTTTCTTTACTTATGCTTACAAAAGTTACTAATCAAGTTCAAAGGCAATTTTTGTTTTATTAAAGGAAAAACCATTTTATGTTCACGTGACTAGAAAAGATAAGAACTATTTTAGTTGCATTTTACCGGAATTAACTGCTTATGTACAGAACTTGCATTTTTCTGAATGAGAAATTAATTCTTGTGTTTATATTAAATGTACTAAATCCTAAAAATCATATTTAAAAGCTGTATTTCTTAGCTAATATCTTTTGTGGTTTGTCCTTAAAAAATATTATTTGCCATGGGTGATTCTGCATAGTCTTTTTGGTTTCTTTAGAAAACATGCCCTCTAATCCTTTTATTTACTTGAAAATAAATAATGAGAACAAGACCATTATAATACTATCAGAAAGTAACTTTTACAAGCATATGAATTAAAATATAGATCAAACTTTGGTTCCAAAAACATAAGAGGTCTTCATTCAGTATGCTTTGCATTCAGCCAGCAAAACTCCTACCTTATTTACAACTCAAAAAAGTATTTTGAGTACCCTTTGATATTCTCAGAGTTTCTAAATACTAGGTTTTGAATCTTATATTGTGAATGAAATTAAACATCACCCAGTTGGTTATGTAACATTATCATAAACCTGAGGTGTACGAAATAAATGCAACTTTATTGTTAAAGTCTGAAACCGGAATGGAATGGTTTCTCTTTCTGCCCAATAGCAGAACGTTTTTACCTAATTAGTTCTAGGTACTCTGTCTCACTTGTAGATTTATTCTTAGACTCAGTCAAATCCAGGGTTTTCTCCATCTCTTTCCTCTGCCTCTTTCATGAAGTTGAGCAGTGTTCATGGTGGGCTTGAGAAGAGCAGGTGTGTTCTTTCCCAGTGTGCAAAGACACTTCAGCATCTCACTAAGCTGTGTGTACGTACTGGGGAAACAGAGTATCCCAGCTTAATAGATGTCTCTGTTGTTGTTAGTAGTACCACTTCAGATTGGATTGTAAAGGGTGAATTGATGAAATGCCATATTTTGGAATGCAAATTGTGAATCTAATTTGAAACTCCCAGAATATGTAAGGTGGTTGAGGACATTTCAAGTTTCTGGTTGTCCTTTAGTTGAGATGTTTAGATTAGCCAGGGATAAAAAGGGACTGATGATGGAAGCTGAATGTCCTCATCACCTTTAAGATGATTTGAATAACCAGGATATACATGTACATATTCTATATGTCATTTAAATGTACATATTGCTATACATATACACTATATTTCTATTATTTGAATGTTTACATTTTTATTTGTATCTCTATATCTGTTTAAAATTTTCTGAGATTATATATGTGTACATCTATATTATATACTCACACAAGGTAAATAAGGCTATCCATTCTAACATTTTCACCATTATTCAAGATATTTAGGTAACATATGTTCTTGGAATACGATCAGTCTCAAAGAAAGCTTTTTGAGATTCCTGTGAATAATCTTTTTTTTCTTCTGTGAATAATCTTTTCCCTTCCCTAGGGCCATGCTGTGAATTCCATAACTGAAGTGCTATTGTATCCCCACTTCCCATTCACACATAAGCAAGTGTACCCTTCCCCTAAAATTATTTCTGATGAAAGCTGTGATGATTGGGACACTACCTCCTGGGCCCCCTGTGGCCCCTTTCAGCGCCACCTCTCCTCAGGCCTTCAGAGTCCTTGAAAGACCTGAGGTCCAATTGTACAATCATGAGTGCATCTTGTGGGTTTCTGTACCCATGTGTGTGCCAGTGAAGACAAAGAGATAAAAGTGCATCACGACCCTGAGTAGCCTCACCTTGCAAGCCTGTTGCCAGCTGGCTGCCGTGGAAAACTCCCCCTGAAACTGTAGCCTCATCTTCTAACCTAAACTCCGTTCCATACCCAGCACCTCAGGCTTTGAGGTTTTCTTGCCAGATTTTACACAAGGGAGGAGAAAAGGTACACTGTTTACATAATTCTCCAGCCTTAACGGGGCCTCTTAAAAATTAAAATCGTGGAGAATGGCAGACCTACACGATGCCGTGCAATGAGAGAGTTTCCCCTTGTCTTCCTATTGAAATCTAAACTCTTCAGAAAAAATAGGGATTTTTAAAAAGTGTTAATTTTGCCTTCCTGGCATGACAATATAAATCATTAGTATTCTATATCATTGTTTTTCAACCTCTGGTCTGTGGACTGGTCCACCAGAAATTCTGTGCCTGTCCACAAGTATTAACAACCCTGATGCTGTATGAAGATCATAGACTCAATGATCTTAATTGAATTTGCTTATGCTCAGGGTGATTTCTGCCTTAACAGTCCCTGAAATAATTCTCTTTTCACCAGTCTCCAAGTGTAAAATGGTTGAAAATCACTGCAACAGACCATGTATTATAGAATTGTACAATCGAAACTGATATAATTTTGCTAACCAATGTCAGCCTAATAAATTAAAACAAAACAAAACAAAATTAAGCACCATGCAGCTTTTCCCAGCAGACTGGAGCATTGTGCTGCCATGCAGGAGGCTCAGATTTTCTTTTTTGCCTTCTTACCAGAGACAGACAGACTTATATGCCCTTCCAATTTTAATACCTTCAGCTTTAAAGTGATTACTAAGATATTGTCCTCTAAATGCACCTGTAAAAGTAAATCCACATTGTAAGCAACATGTAGTGAATTCTGACAGAAAGTTTCTCTAATCAGAAAAGTCAGTGAATATAATTTAAAATGTGAGAAATTATCCTTTTAAAATAGCTTGGATATTTATGAAATATGTTTGTGGTAATGATGTTACTTTTTCTAAAGACATTTCTAAATTCTTCCTGAAAGCTTAGCTCTACATAAATATACAGGGTGGGGCAAAGGTAGGTTGACAGTTGTTTGTATGGAAAATACAATAATTAATAAATAATAATACAGGAATAAACTCTGTTTTGCGTACTCACAGGTGTAAATCTTCTTTTGCCCATCCTGTTTGTTTATGCCATGGGGAAAAAAAGACAAACCTAAAAAGGAATTCTTACTGTTATTTTCAGCGAGGGAAAACTAAACACATTTATGACTAGGATCCATTTAAATGCTTATGCTCGTTGTTACCCATTTGTTTATTTAACAAAATTGTTTGCATATTTTTGCCTTCATTAAAACTTTGAATGTTCATAGGAATTAATTAGCAGTGACTCAAGTTTAGTTAGTTAATATTCTCAAATATTTATACCTTTAATAAAGGGACATGGTTTTGCTTAACCTGAAAATTGTTTGCCCTTTTAATCACAGGAATACATATTGGGCACTGATTTATAAAATGTCTAACTACTTCTCCCTAATATGGTCATTGCCCACTGTTTTTTCTTTAGCTGTAGCACATATTTAAAATAATACTTGCTTATGCCTTTATCAGAGACCACATAAAAATATTAACTAAACCTGGCTGAAATTTGAGCTACATAAAATATAAATAATGTTTTTCCTTTCTCATTGCAACTAATGACTTTATTAAGTTTGAGCCACTTATATAAGAAACAAGATTTAATTAAATGTTGATATTAGAAATATAATGGCTTAAAATTTGTAAATTGATTATGGTCATAAAACAGTGCATATGGCCCATATGAAGGTCAGATTATTATAGTAGTATTTAAATAAATTTCATATAGTTTAGAGATTTCTCATTATTTATAATTATTATGTTATAAGAGTCTTTACAATCATAACCTTAAAAACTTTGTCATGCATACTATTTGCCATGAATATTTTTCATTCACAATCTGTGTGTATAGTCATTAGTATCAAAATTGTGTATTAAGTACTTCTCTGGGCTGGGCTGTTTAGGCTAGCTTTGGCAGGGGTAGGTGAGGTACCTAACTTCTTATATAGGAACCTTGAGAAAGCTCTTAGGGCATGAACCCCTAGGGGTTCGATGAGTCGGTCTCAGGGGTTCGGAGAAGCCTCTGCGCGGAGGCCAGAATAAAGTAATACCGTGATTTGTTGTGAGTTCATGCACTTTGTTGGTTTTGTTCTTTGAGCAAGGTGATGTTCATGCATGGCTCATTTTGTGCACCAGTAAAAAAACATATACCTATGTCTTGAATTTGGAAAAAAAATCATATTTTATTTATCACTAAAGAAGGGTTCAGTGAATGCGCATATGAAACTGGTGGGTTCGGTACCTCAGAAAAGGTTAAGAACCACTTTCTTAGCGTTAAAACAATCTCCTTTTCTGACCTACAACTTCAGCTCTGATATAGATTCATTCTTGACATTCTGATTCTCATCAATATAATCCTGATTAAAGTACAATATTCCAGAGAAAGTGATATATTAAGACATGAATATTCATGAATGTCATTGTACTTATCACAACCCTTTGCTAGTGACAGTCAGTTGAGAGCTGAGTTCTGATGAAGAAGATGTAAGTTGGTAAGTTTTGATGCAGGAAAATGTAGAAGGTTCTTCTAAATGTCAGCCAGTGAAGCGACCACACAAAGGGTCAGCCCTGAATACAATGTCTAGGGACAACTCTGGGACACAAAATATTTAAATTCAGTGCCTGTAGTAGCCTTAATTCCAGTCTAAGACATAAAATTTGTATGCAGATAGACATATTAAGCACTTAACAGTTCAGTTGATAAGTATTTACATTATATCATTAAAAGGGTGATATAATCTATCTACTCTAGTAAACATTTACTTACACCAGTAAGTAAACGAAGAATCATGGGGATACATATTTATAGCAGACAGATTTGGGGAGAGACCCTCCGATTTTTTCAGAGGTAGTAGGCAAGGTTTTAGGTAATGTATGCTGTTGAAGGAGCTGTTTGTTTAAAGATAGAAAACAGAAGTGCTTGGCTTAGTTAGGGAAGGTGAAAGAGCTGGCATAGTGAGATGGTAGAAAATGAGCTCATATGGTACCAAACAAAAGCTACAGGTACAAAATTGATTGCTCCTGAGTGACATCAAACATACTAATTTTATTTTTTATTTAAATTCCATTTCTAGGCTAAAAGAATGTTCTAGGACCAAGCTTTCTGATTGGCTCTTTATGAGTCAGCTTTATATTTTGCCTTTCCTATAGTACTCCTATGCTCTTGTTAATCACCAATGCAGAGGGAGCACTAAAACTCACACAATTTTTACACACTCATCAAAACTTTCCAAGTTCTTTTCTTAGCTGTTGGTATTGTGGACTGTCAGTCAGTTTCCTGAAAAATAGGTCAGTGGATAAACTGCTTCTCAGGATGTAAATTAGGCACAAGGATAATATTTGGTGTGGAAGGTCCATAAATATTGGAAAAAATATATCTAATGTGCAAGGAGGGCACTTGGCATTTTCATTAATCTGAAATGACCTAAGCATTGTTCTGATAAATTTTGAAGAATGCTACATGATATACAAAGTTTATTCCAACCTGGTTGTTGGGCTGTTGCAGTAATATAAGGTTATAGTAATTAAATATATAGAAATATTAAAAAAATAAGCCTGACCTGTGGTGGCGCAGTGGATAAAGCGTCGACCTGGGAACACTGAGGTCGCCAGTTCAAAACCCTGCACTGGTCTGGTCAAGGCACATATGGGAGTTGATGCTTCCAGCTCCTCCCCCCTTTCTCTCTCTCTCTCTCTCTCTCTCTCTCACTCTGTGTCTCCTCTCTAAAATGAATAAAATTTAAAAAAAGGAAAAAAATATGGAAGATATATAAAAATAATTAGGGTATAATATTAAAAGCAATTAAGGAAATTAAATAAAGTTACGCCATCTGGAAAGGAATTAATATAGTGTGTACAGACATGATAAACAGACTCTGCCTCCCACGCAGGGCCCAGTTAGTGTGTGTGTGAAGTTACATATAGATAAGAAGTAGCTTGATGTCATAACTCTGTAGGGTGACGTAAACAGGAGGCTCCCCTAGGAACATCTTAAAAGTGGCTTGGTGTACCATTTCAGTGGATTAACATAAAAAGGGGTCCCTACGAGGAATTCCCAAAAAGGTGGTTTGAGATAATAATCTTGTAGATTGACACCTTTGGCCAGAAAAGGTACTAAAGCTAAAGCTAAGGGGCCCCTGCTCCGGTAGTCACCCAGACTCCAACGTGGACTGTCTCCATGCTGCTCTGACCAAGGACAGCTGAGACAAGCATGCCGATGGGGCCTCCTTAAGCTGTACCCAGGCATGCCAAAAGGATTTGTAAATAATAAACTGCCTGTGTGATTCTTGCAACTAACTTGTGTGTAGGCTGTGTCTTTTTTCCGGAGGCAGTTGGTGTCAGCACTGATAAGTAGAATCCTCATAGCCGCCTCAAGAGTAGTCTCAAAGAGGCTGCCAGCCCTACTGAGAAACAGGAGTGTCCCAATTGCGTGGGGAAGTCGAATCTGGGACGCTTGATCAACATAGGTCTTGGGCTCTTCTGGGGCATGGGCAAATAAGTTTTAACAAACGTTTAAGTTTGCTTGCTTATGGTTTGCATTGGGCAGTGCCACGTGTATGTAGTCTGTGGCACTGAAAGAAAGGCTGTGGTGTTTGCCCTCAGGGCCGCAGATTGCAAATTATCTTCCTGCTTGGGAGGGGCCATTGTTCTGCTAGTGTTTGCTGGAGAAGGGTTTTTGTTGCCCCAGCCTTGTTTTGCAGGAGAGAATAAGGGGTGCAGATGTGGAACCAGAGCTGAGGGGTTTGGGGAGCTTTGCTAAGCCTGGTTGGGGCCTTTGATTCCGAGAGGAACTGGAGAATGTGTCAGGGCTTTGCAAGCCCTGAATGAGGGGGAAGTGGTCTTCCCTGAGTGTTTGTTCATCCACTGGTGCGAGACTTTAATAAATGGAATGGCCCACCATTTTTTGGCTCCATTGTTTCTTTACCATCTGCCCGAATCCAATGTGAACCTGCATGGCCACAACGGCGGGCGGCCACTGGTCATACACTGCTAATTCTAAGAATTGTTTCTACTGGAATGAAAGCAGTCTACAGTTTCTGTCTCTTTGGTATTGCTTACGATTTAGTGGCTCTGAGAGGTGGAGGCAGGCACTCATTTGTATTAACAAATGTTAGCTGCGGTAGTGTGGTTTAGTTTTAAAAGATGTAGGTCTCAAAATAAAATGATTTGGTTGGATGCCTCTCATTAGCTCTCCTAGGGATCTTGCTATTCATTTGGAAAGATTGTGCTCATAGTCATCAGGATAGTAACAAGTAGGAAACCTTCTGAGCTGACACTGAAACCATTTCTCTCCAGGGTATTACATACACTCACACCACAAGTTATCAGATTTTGATGGGGTTGAAGATGTCCAATTGAAACCTAAAAGCACCATGCAACTCTGAAGACATCTGTTCGTCTCAAGTTTTTTCCTAGGTTCAGAAAGATCTAACCTTATTTGAATTATTCTGAAAATGCTCATCAACAGTAAGGCTAAAATCAAAATGCATAAACAAGTTGAGATCTCCTTCTCATTTGGATATGTTTTGCCTGTGCTTGCCATGCAGAATGATAACAGGACAGAGCCATTGCTTCCATTAACAATCATAACTCATAGCCCATTTTCTCAGTTCTGATGCTAATCACAGCAAGGCCCCAATAGCCTCTTGAAGCACTGCTGAAAAATCTATGCTCAACTGTGAGCTGAATTCCAAAGGTGAAAAATAAAGGAAATGTTTTCAAATAACTTATCAAGAAGTATTTTCACGGATAGTACAGTCCAATTTCGGCAACTCTTAAGAATGTGACATTTCAGTTATTTATCTTCCCTTCCATTCTCCTTCCTTGTACTGGTTTGCAAATTCTTGTGATTCTGAGCACTTACAGTCATGGCTGATATTAGAAGCATCTGATTATCATTCATTTAGATGAAGAAAATATGGGTGTTGCCCTCAAAGTGATTATAATGAATTAGAACAGGGATAGGGGACCTGTGGCCTAGGAGTCATATTTGGTTCACTACCTGCTTTTGTAGGGCTTGTGAATTCTGGGTGGATTTATATTTTTAATGGTTGGTGGTGTGGGAATCAAATAATAATATTTTGGGACTGTAAGGCCAGTAGTTGCGGCCATCAAGGCAATTCAGGTGCAGGTTTACATTAGATTTGGACAGATGGTAAATAGCAGAGCCAAAAAATGGTGGGCCATTCCTTTACTCTAACCTCGCAACCGGCCAGTGAGTTTAAACAAACCCACAGGGCATAAAAACACACTCACACATTCTCTGGTTCCACAACCAGAAGAATCTTTTCCATTTTTTTTTCTAGAATCAAAGGCCCCCCACCAGTCTAAGTCACCTCTGGTTCCCCATCTGCCAACATCGCTTCTTACTTTCTGCACAAACTGGCTTCTATCTCTTTCCTCTCCATCTTGGCTTCTTTCCCTCCAGCACTCTTCCTCCCTGCTCTCACTCTGCAAAAACATGGCCTCCTTCTTCTTCTTCTTTCTTCTTAAAACCTTTTAGTGTAAAACCCCTTCTCCAGCACACATTAGCATAACAAAGTCCCTTCCCAAGCAGGAAGATAATTAGCAGCCTCACCTGGGCAGTGTCATTCATATGGGCAGTGGCCATTTTTAACAATAAAAATGAGAAAACCCCCAAAATACAGATTTTATAAACTCATTTGCCCAACATTTCACCCTTTTTTTCTCACTTTCCAATCCACATTACAGGCATTCTTGTGCAAGGAATTAGGCACATCACTCAAATAAATTATAGCAACAGCACAAGTTATACAATATCAACAATTACAAAGGTGCTCTTCACTGTGTCTCTCTGAGCACTTTGCCCAAAGAGCAAAATGTTCTCAGAGCTTCTTTCCAACTGTATGAAAAGCTTCCCAGTGCAGGGAACCTCTACCAGTTCTGTCCCCCCACCCCCAATCAGGGTCTCTCACATTGTCCAAAAGCCACAAGTCCATTCAATAAGAGAGCCAGTGTCCCCTCTGGTCACAGTCCAGGAATCAGTTCATGCACATGGGGCCTCAGGCCTCCCCCTTGATCCTTGCCATCCTGGCAGGTCTTATGATGCTGTCCCAAGAAGGAGCACATGGCAACGGAAGCCAACATTTCCACCTTTGCTCCAAAGAACTTGCTGCCATCCACCCCTTTGCCTCAAAATCATAGCAAACCTCTTTGCTGGTGAATTTTTACCTTCTGAAGTCTGTGGACAGCAGCTTCAGCCCAGTTCTCCTCATCCTCAGAAGAGGAGTTGGAAATGCCTGCTCCTGCTGACTCAGATCTACTCTGCTGCACAGCTCCATCTTAAGCTCCTATGGCTGCTGACTCTCTGCAACTTCCAGAGAAAGTTGCCACTTCATCTCCTGCACTTGCTCCAGTTCCAGGATCTGCATCTCTTTTTCCTGCAGCCATTCCAACTCCTTCTGCTGCTCAGTTTGCAGACTTCAGGCAGCCTCTTCTATAGCCCTCTTGGTTTTCTCTTGCAGGGATGTAAAAATCGGCCAGCCCACAGTCCCCAAAAGGACAGCCATGGGGAACCATAACGACAACCAGTCTTCTACCCTCAAGGGTGGTGGCGGCTCCGGTATTACCAATCTGATCTGAATCCTGCCAACTACGCCAAACGTAAAGCCAGTAGTTGTGACCATCACAGTCGCCAGGCAGGTACAGGTTCACATTAGTTTCAGACAGACAATAAAGAAACAGCAGAGCCGAAAAATAGTGGGCCATTTCTTTATTCTAGCCTCGCAACTGGCTGGCGAGTAAAAGCAAACACATAGGGCACCAAAACCTACTCACACATTCTCTGGTTCCACAACCAGGAAAATCTTTTCTGTTCTTTTCTATAATCAAAGGCCTCCCACAAGTCTAAGTCACCTCTGGTTCCTCATCTACCAACATCACTTCTTACTCTCTACACAAACTGGCTTCTCTCTCCTTCCCCTCCATCTTGGCTTCTTTCTCTCCAGCACTCTTCCTCCCTGCTCTCACTCTGAAAAAACATGGCCTCCTTCTTCTTCTCCTTTCTTCTTAAAAACTTTTGGTACAAAACCCCTCCTCCAGCACACATTAGCATAACAAAGCCCTTCCCAAGCAGGAAGGTAATTGCTAGCCTCACCTGGGCAGTGTCATTCATGTAGGCAGTGGCCGTTTTTAACAAAATTGAGCAAACCCCAAATATACAGATTTTACAAATTCATTTGCTCAAGAGTGACATGTTAAAAATTATATAAGATTCAAATTTTAGTGATCATAAGTAAAGTTTTATTGGAACACAGACATGCTTCTTTGTTTATGCATTATCTTTGGCTACTTATAGGCTACAATAGAGTTGAGTAGTGGATATCAAGATCGTCCGGCCTTTAAAATTGAAAATATTTTCTATCTGGTTGTTTATGAAAAGTTTGCTGACCCCTGAATAAGAATATAAAACAGGAAACTCTACAGCACAGATGTGAAGCACTGCTCTGAGGGGAAGTGAGCTGCTGCCTCGGACAGTTACATTCCCACAATTATTAGTACTTAATATTTTGATGACAGCTCACATTTTTGGGTTTTTTTTCATGAATAGTTTTACCATCACAACTAATGCAATCAGAAGGAAATGGCACTTCCCACAACAAATGAAGCTTAATCTGAAAACTGAATGCATAGGAAAGGGGAAATTTGCTTTAGATCTAAAATCTCTTAAATTTCAGTAAATAAATGTGAATTGCTAATAGAATTAGAGAAGAACTTTTCACTGTCCCTATCCTGGGCACATTTGTGGCTGAAGAGGAGCCTGGGCCTAGAGTCTCACGTGTGAAAGAATCAGGGCAGAAAGGAAACCTTCACCAAGACGCTCCCACAGAACTGACAGCCAAGTTCTCAGTCTTCCCCGCTGCCACTAGCTGTTTTGGGTTCAGTGATGCCTTCCTTGCCTTTGAGGTCGAGGAGACTGACAGTGCTTAGTCCCATTGCAAGTTGTCCTCAGTTAACAAGCCCTAACCATCCTTTAGTTGAGCACATGCTTTTTGATAGACATTTTCAATGCTCCACTCCTTTGTAAAGTTTCTGAGTGCCCTGTCTACTGGTTAATGTCTCAAATAGAGAAAATGGGGGAGGGGCAAAGAAAAAGCTAGCTATTAAGAATGATGATCCTAAATTTTCCTATTCTTTTTACACAGTGTACTTTTTAAAAGGGGTACTCAGCCTAATCAGGCGGTGGCGCAGTGGATAGAGCGTCGGACTGGGTTGCGGAGGACTGAGGTTCGAGACCCCGAGGTCTCCAGCTTGAGCGCGGGCTCATCTGGTTTGAGCAAAGCTCACCAGCTTGGGCCCAAGGTTGCTGGCTTGAGCAAAGGGTTACTCGGTCTGCTGAGGGCCCACGGTCAAGGCACATATGAGAAAGCAATCAATGAACAACTAAAGTGCCACAACGAGAAACTGATGATTGATGCTTCTCACCTCTCTCAGTTTCTGTCTGTCTCTGTCTATCCCTCTCTTTGACTATCTCTCTGTCCCTGTAATAAATAAATAAATAAATAAATAAATAAATAAATAAAAGGGGTACTCAGCTGTTAAAGTGTTCACTGGAATTAAGTGAAAGGCAAGAACATGCTCATGTATATATAGTGTAGGGAAGGGTCAGCACACCATCCTCATTTTGCATCTGACAAAACTGGGGTTCAGAAAAGTCAGTGAATTACTCAAGTTCATAGAGTTTTAGAAGTGGCAAAACTGGAATTGGTACCACGGAGTAGAAAATTTGGGTCACTTTTACCGTATCACAACTACCTTCCTATCGTAGAATATAATAAAACCTACGTGTCTAGATTTAGCTGTCTCTGCTAGATGTAGTTTAAAGATATTAACTTAGCACACTGCATTCCCACAAAGAAATTGCCCTAAGACCCATGATTTTCCCTGTGTTACCCAACCTAGGGGTCCTTGGAAGATCTTGGAACCCTGCAACAGACAACTTCAACTCTTAAACCACCATTGTGTGGAAAGCCCCATATGCCTCAAGGGTTGAAAGATCTTCCTTCCTTCCTTCCTTCCTTCCTTCCTTCCTTCCTTCCTTCCTTCCTTCCTTCCTTCCTTCCTTCCTTCCTCCCTCCCTCCCTCCCTCCCTCCTTCCCTCCTTCCCTCCTTCCCTCCTTCCCTCCCTCCCTCCTTCCCTCCCTCCCTCCTTCTCTCTCTCTCCCTTTCTTTCTCTTTCTTCCTTTCTTTCAAGTGAGAGTAGGGGAGGTACAGAGACAGACATGTGCCCAAATGGGATCCACCTGGCAACTGAGCTATTTTTAGCTGGCAACTGAGCTATTTTTAGCACCTTCCAGGGTAATGCTGGCAACTGAACTATTTTTAGCACCTTAGGCAGATGCTCTACAGAGCCATTCTCAGTACCCAGGAATGATGCGGTTGAACTAATCAAGCCATGGGTGTGGGAGAGGAAAAAAGAGAGAGAAGGGGGAGAAGGGGAGAAGCAAATGGTCATCTCTCCTGTGTGCCCTGACTGGATATTGAACCCAGGACTTTCACATGTAAGGTAACTTTCTTTTAAAGCAAGATAGAGGCAGATGGCTCTATGGAGAATAAAGACAAAGCCTTCCCAGGTGGAGCCCGCCAGGTAACTCAGTGCAGACTTGACCAGATGAATGGCACAGGGAGGAGGCACTGGCAGGAGAAACCAGTCCTAAATCAGAAGCAGAACTATCACCTCATTTAAACTGAATTCAGTGATGTTCACAATCAGATGGGAATGTTGTCATACAAGTACAAATATTTATGGAGGGCCTTCTACTGCCTTTATCTATACTGGTTTCTGGAGGAAATGAGGCTCCTCCTGGAGGTTAAAATATAATTACAGAGACAGAGCATACTGTATATTCTATAATATTTTGTTCATTAAACAAAATTGTGCCCCTTATAAAGGATCTTAACTTGGCTTATTCTGTGGAGTTACAGAGGCCAATTACTTAATACCAACTTGTCTGTTATTGCACAAAAGTAGCTGTTAGCTCAGGAATTGAAATGAAGAGTTTTGCATCATGATCAGGAAGCAGTGCAGAGGTCAATCAAGTGGTCTCCAGGAGCCAGCTGCCTGACTGAATCCCTCATTCATTACTCTTGGCCTGTGTGACATTGGGCAAGGCATGTAACAAATCTGTGTCTCAGCAACAGAGTCAGCATAACAATACCTAATTTGTAAGGACTAAATAAATTAACATATGTAAAGCACATTAAAGGTGTTTGGCACATAGTGAAAATTCACTAAAAACTAGGACATATACATTCATGATCCAGAATAGAGCTCAATATTTCTTTAGGGGTTTAATTCCAACTTAAACATAGGCAGTTGGTTTTAAAATTATATTTGCATTTAAATTTGTTAGATTTATGGTGAAATGAAAAATTATAATGTACTTTATCAAGGCAAGGTGCATTAGATCATTGGTGCAATCAAAAGAAAAAATATAAAAGTAATACATATCATTATATAATGCTTACACTTTTACAATTACATATACTTCTATATGCCAGGAACTATTATAAGCTGTTTTATATAAATTTAATCTTCTTAATCTTCAGGAAAACCCTAGGAAATAGGTAAGTATTGTTATTATACCCATGTTACCTATGCAAGAATGAAGGCATTGAGAAATTGAGAGAAGAACAATGCAATTACTTGAACTGCTTTATGTGTTATATCGATGGTAACTATGAATCCTTGGCCTCCCATTAGTTCTCGTTCCTTTTTACATGTGCATAATCTATTGGTTTAATTTTTAAGCAAAGTTTTATATATGTTATTTTATTTATTTATTTATTTATTTAGAGAGGGAGAGAGAGGGACAGACAGATAGGAAGGGAAAGAGAGGAGAAGCATCAATTCTTCATTGTGGCACCTTAGTTGTTCACTGATTGCTTTCTCATATGTGCCTTGACTGGGGGGCTGAAGCAGAGTGAGTGACCCCTTGCTAGTGACCTTTGGCTTCAAGCCAGTAACATTTGGGCTCAAGCTAGCGACCATGGGGTCATGTCTATGATCCCATGCTCAAGCCAGTGACCCCGCACCCAAGCCAGCAAGCCGTGCTCGAGCTGTTAATATTTTGCCTTTGCCAATTGTGTATCCCATGGAAGGTAATTTGGGGACAGGGCCAAGCTGGTTGAGGGATGGACCACAGTGGTTTCTGGAGGTTATTAAGAAATGGGTCAGCAAACTGGAGAAGCCAAATTACCATTGCTAACAATAGAAATAATTTTGAAATTACATTACATTATTTAATGTGACCAGATTCCAAAATGGTAAAGATGCTTTAAGATACCTACTTATGGTAGTCTATTGTTTTATGAGGAAAGCCTAATGGCAAAACATTCATCTAGCAAAGCATCACAAGGAACTTTCAATTGGAAATACTAATAGCTTAAGCACCATGATTTTTAATTACTCTCTAAAATGACTATTTACTTAGGTATTCACAGACTATGCTTCCTCTTGAAATCTATTGAGTTTATTTTCATTTTATAAACACTAACCTTTCAAAGGAATACAGTAGAGCCGGTGCTATTAACAGCCACTAAGTTTGAATTGAACCAATTTCTCAAATCATGATGGATTTGAATTGGTTTTCTTTGTGTTTATGAAAACAGGTTTATAGAATGGATTTTTTCTTCACCGTCATTTATCAGTAAGAAAAAAGCTCAAGTATTTTAGAATAACAGTATAATTCCCAATGATTGGTTTAAAAGCAACAATGAACTATTCTGATACTCAAATGGGTTTGTGGAGATACTTCTGGGTAGACGACAGTTCTATTTTAAAGGTAGGATTGTGTATGGAAGCTGTTCTTGTGCCCCACCCACAGCAGACCTGATTCTCTCCTGCCTCCGGAGAGTGGCTAGCATCCATGTTAAAACTGGGGAGTAATTCCTACAAAGGGAAGGATGCCTCACCTGTTCTCATCATGCTTCAAAGCCTTTGCTCAGAGCTCACAGCTGGCTTCTGACTTTGCGGTGAAGCTCGAGGCAAATGGTGATGAAGAGTTACCCCTATCCCTTCCATCTTTGAGAGGCATTCCATAAGGCAATATTGCAAAATATATTTCTGAAAAACAAATAAAAAAACTCAAGAGATCTCTCCTATCCTCAGATGAAAATTTCCTTCTAATTTTCTTCATGAAGTGCTGGTGGGACCATTTTACCTGGGGATGGTGAAGGTCTTGAAGGGCTTGCATTACCCTCTAATTACCCTTATGGTGATAGTGAGTGTTCTGGTAAGCTTATTCAAGCAAGGGAAGACAGTGGAAATTTTTCTCTTGTGGGCATATGATAGAGGTAGAATCATAGAATTTCAGGTCTAGTAACCTCCTTAATTTACTAGCTGGGGAAAGTGAGAACCAAGGGCTAGCTTGTGTAGGGTGACTGTCCCACAGCTGCTGTCAGAATGAGGATCCCCGGCGTCTTTGCATTATTTGGCTTCCCACAGGTCACGATGCAGAGGGTTCAGGAATCTTTAGGTAATTATCAATCTTTTTTTCTCAATAGTCGATTTCACTGCTTTGAATGAATGATCATGTCCAAAATTATGTAAGCTTTCCTTCACACTGCAGCTTGTTTGCATTTTGCTTATAACTTATAGCCTGAAGTTATAAATAACGATATCCTCCCTAAAATAAAGGAACTCAATATTATTAAAGTAGCAAAGCAATGAGTGCCTTATTTATTTATACCTCTTACAGTAAAACATCGCTGAGATGGAGCACAGAGCTCTCCTGCGGTTTTGAGCTATTTAGAACACAGTTTTTAGAAAAGATTTTATATCATAAAAAATGAACATGAAAAATATTGATAGAAATTCTTCTTTAAATCAAGTTGTAATGATTGTTGTGGACTTATAAGTTAGATAATCTATTCCTCCAACGAACACTTGACCCAGTGAGGCTAGAGCAAGCTTGAGGATGCTATATTTAGTTTGGAGCCACCTCTAATGCAATATGTTAATTCAAGAGCGAATTTAACTGCCTAAATGTAAGAGGTGGGAGCAGGTAGCCAAGGATCAACGGGACTCAGCTGCTTAGCAGTGGTCTTTGTCACACAGTGGTCACTTCAAGACCCACAGTAACCTCAAAACTCTTAAGTTCATGCGAGAAGATGAATGAGCTAGTCCCTATCACAAACACTGACTTTAGGTGTGTGAGTGTGTTTTGCTTTGTTGTTGGTTTGTTTTGGGGTTTTGGGGTCTCCGAGGAGCTTTCGCCTCTGCGCTCAGGAGGGCACCAGGCTTGTGCTCCCCTTAGAGCATGGCAAAGGAAAAAAAACACTGCACAGTGTTTACGTCTTGTGAAGTCTCCAGTATTCTAAACAAGCACTTCTACCTGATTAAAAAAATGGCAGTTCTTCTAAAATTCTTACTCTGCATGCATTTAGGAAAGGGATTGTCCAAGGTCACGGTGGTTACTGGGAGGATTTCAGAGGCACTGTCCAATTGGGGGAAAAAAACACTAAAACAATAAAAGATGACACAAGAGAACAAGAAAGACAAAAATCATCTCTGATCACTACAAACTATTATTTTTGAGGTGTTGCAAGTAGGTCAGGATTATGAAAAAGGGGTGCCTATGTTGACTTTTCTCTAAGGCTCTCAACCCCCATATTGGTTGGGTACCTTATTGTGGAGTCCAGCTTCCCGCCTCTCCCCACTTCTCAGCCCCACCCAGGCCATGCTCTTGGTCGGCTGGAACCATATATTTCTGCAGACCAGGGGGGCCATGCAATGCTCACACTCCAGATTTGATGCAGTCTCCTTGTATCCAAATCTACCTTCCCTGCCCACGAAGAAGTGAATGTCATTGTTATTCCAGAGGCCCTCGTCAGGCCCACTTCTCCTGAGACACTGCCCCATCCATTCATCATAGGCCCTGCAGAAGAGTGAGTGGTGGGCACAGATATGTTAAATGTGATCTTTGTGCTCCTGAGCAAATGACTTCACTTCACCAAACCTTCCTGTTGTAGTTATAAAATTGAGATAACAATATTGTGTATCCTGGGATGGTATGGCTCCTTCCTGTGAAGTACTGGGAGTGATACCTGACCCATTAGGTCAAGGGTCAAGGTGTGGGAGTAGATCTGAAAGTGTTAGACTGTGACTCTGCCCATTATGAAAGGTCCAGAGTCTGGGACTGTGTCCGAAGGGCAACATGCTGAATAGGCTATCTTACTGTCCTAAGCTAGAAAGGAGACCAGACATAATCCAGAGATCCGAGGTTAAAGAAACCAAATGAACCAAGGCATCAAGATCTAAGCTGAGACTGGAAGCCAAAAAAGACTAAGTGGTTAAAGCAGGAGATTAAACCAAGATCAGGTGGAACTGGGGCAAGAGCTGGATGGGAGGTAGAAGTGGGGCTGGATGGGAGGTAGCAGTAGAGCTGGATGGGAGGTAGCAGTGGAGCTGGATGGAAGGTAGCACTGGGGATGGATGGGAGGTAGCGGTGGGGCTGGATGGGAGGTAGCAGTGGGGCTGGATGGGAGGTAGCAGTGGGGCTGGATGGGAGGTAGTGGTGGGGATGGATGGGAGGTAGCGGTGGGGATGGATGGGAGGTAGCGGTGGGGCTGGATGGGAGGTAGCAGTGGGGCTGGATGGGAGGTAGCGGTGGGGCTAGATGGGAGGTAGCAGTGGGGATGGATGGGAGGTAGCAGTGGGGCTGGATGGGGGAGTGGATGGGAGGTAACAGTAGGGATGAATGGGGGTGCTGGATGGGAGGTAGCAGGGGGCTGGATGATGAGAGGTAGCAGTGAGGCTAGAGCAAGCTTGAGGATGCTAAGATGGGGCACAGTGTATGCCCAGGAAAGGTTATGGTGGTGGCATAGTCTATAGGGATTCACTATGTAAAGGGTAAAACTCAAGTCAAATGGAGTGGTAGACTATGTCATTGTTTCACAATGTTCCACATTCCTTCCTAAGAAGGATTATACTCCTTAGCCTGTTAAATTCAGATGTGGCCATGAGATTTGCTGTGTCCAACACAATTTAAACAGCTTTGTATGGTTTAAAAGCTTAAGAGCTAGCACATGCTTTTCCATGTTCTCTTTTCCCTCTATCTCCATAATTGGTAGATATTGGCCTCTCTTTTTGGGTCTTAGATGAGTGTAATGATGACATTAGAGCAGAATTTTAATGAAACTATAATGAAAAATAAAATTTTGTTATTTTTCTGTCACTGAGATTCTTTTTAATCACAGCATTATCTATCTAACCTATCTTGACTGATACAAATGAAGATTCCTGGTTGGAAGCTAGTAATTAATGGTAATGTCTGATAAGACTTATTTTACTATGACAGGCTAAGTACAACAATGATGTTGCAAGAGAAAACAATAAGAAAAAATATGACTTCAATGTAACAGAGAAAGAAGTCTTTAGGTATATAAATTTGTTATGTATGTTAATAACATAGCCAGTCAAGTGAAAAATAGATTAGTAAGGGACCCAGCCTCTTTTATTCTCAAGTATCTTATAGCTCAATCAGAAAGTCAGAAGAAATTCTCTTTCTCTCTCTACGCACACACACACACACACACACACACACACACACACACACACACACACTTTCACTGTTTCAAAAACATGTAAAAGGGTCCAGTTCTTGCTGTTTTAAGAGTTCAAAGTCTGCTTGACCTGTGGTGGTGCAATGGATAAGCGTTGACCTGGAATGCCGAGTTTGCTGGTTCAAAACCCTGGGCTTGCCTGGTAAAGGCACATACATGAACTAACTACTACAAATTGATGCTTCCCATTCCTATTTCTCTTTCTCTCTCTCCTCTCCCTAAAATCAATACATGAAATATTAAAAATAAAAGTTTGAAGTCTAAGAAGATCAAAGGTTGTTGAGTTTTATTATTGTGATTGTGCTGTTATTCTAATTACCCTCCTCCCTCTCATCATTTTACTCTTGTTTTTGTGGGGTTAGATGTTAAGAAGACATAAAAGGAATGGTTGCTAATTGTAGTTAAATAAAATAGCTTTCATTGTTGTTCTTTGTCGTGCTTAGTTTCCTGAGCCAGGTAGCCTTTGAATGAGCACTACTTGAAGGGAGAAAGGTAATTTATTATTTCACCGAATCAAATAGCTTAGGAAAAGTTGTGGTTTTGAGGTGATAAGACTATAGAATGAAAACGTTTTGGAAATAAAATACAAGGAATAGAATAGACTTCATTGCTAGAAGAAAATCAAGACAGAGCCCCAGGAGCCAGCAAGAACTCATCTGCGATCATAGAGGCTAGTTCTCGAAGGCAGGCCCAAGGCAGGGGTGACTGGTAACGATGAATGGACAATTCTGCCATTCTGACTTGGCCTGGGAATGTGGGCACATTCAGGGAACAATAGAGAGATTTTTCTTCATTGTTTTCCCATTTGCAAACACAATTTTTCCTGGCTCACACATTACTAATCCAGTCCACTGAATATCATATTGGCTTTTGACCCAAGCCCCTCACCACATTCATGATATGCAACATTAACTGCAGGACGACTGGCAACACTAAATGTTCATTTCTCTCAGTTGACCCCACATGTACTTTTGAATTAAAAAAGTGTTGAGAACAAAGGCAATGGCCCTCTTTGAAGGTAATGCTGAAGGGCATTCTCAGGAAATGAAAGCAAATGCAAGTGAGACTGGGCTGATATCTGCTTTGGCCTCCGCTATTTTGAAGCTGCTATTCTTGAGCACTGTAATTGAAGAGTTGCCTCTTTCACAAACTCTTTGAAAAACTGTATTCAGTCTCTACTAATTTACCATGCAGCATTTTTACCTCTGAGTTAATAATATACATTGAACATATTTGAGTATATGTTATTATGTTTATATATAATTGCTGCAAAATAAGTTTTATAAAAGACATAGGGCTTTTTATATTAAATATGATATCTAGTGCTTTTGCTAAACAGCCATTCTAAAAATAATTTATTTTTCAGATATTGAAAACAAGTACATCCAGCCTTTTCAAGATCAGCAAAGAGAATATTCACTGAATATGTAATAAAAGTGATATTATGCTACTGCTAGTTCATAGCTTTCTTCAAACATTTCTGAAATCTAATGGGGTATAAATATATACACATAAATAAATAAACAAATAATTAAATAGATGTTGGCTATAAAAACAAATCGATAGAAAACATAAAAAACAGATGATGTCTGCATAATATGTGAAAACTAGGGCAATAGTTTATATTTTTTTGTACTTTATGCAGTTAGAAGTCACATTATGCCCTGGCTGGTTGGCTCAGTGGTAGAGCATTGACCCAGCGTGTGGATGTGCACGGTTCAATTCCTAGTCAGGGCACATAGGAGAAGCACCCATCTTCTTCTCTACCCCTCCCCCTCTTGTTTCTCTCTCACTCTCACTCTTTCTCTCTCTATTTATCTCTCTTTCTTCCCCTCCTGCAGCCATGGCTCAATTGGAGTGAGTTGGCTGTGGGTGCTAAGGATGACTCAATGGCCTCTGTCTCAGGCACTAAGAAGAGCTCAGTTGCTGAGCAACGGAGCAATGCCCCAGATGGGCCAAGCATCGCCCCCTAGTGGGCTTCCCCTAGTGGGCATACATCCCAATTGGGGTGTACACGGTAGTCTGTCTTTCTGCTTCCCCTCCCCTCACTGAGTTAGAAATAAAGAAGAACAAATCACATTTTAAGTGCACATAAAATGTTTGAGAAAGACCAAGTAGGATTAGCTTTACTTATATGCAGAATAAGACCACAGCCCTTGAGGTGGACTTCTGGGTATTTGAGGAAGCTCCTGTTCTCAAAGAATTATCCAGTGACTTCCTGCTGGCACCTAGGATGCCCTCATAAGAGACTCTTTGCCTGGATTTCAAGCAAATTTTTTTTTTTTACTTTTTAATAGTTTGCTTATATTACACTAACAATTTTTTACAAAGTGAAATTGCATATAGCTAAACAATATGCACATGGTTAAACAATCAAATTCTTAGAACAGACTTTAATGAAAAGTAGTGACTCTGTGCACTGCCCTCATCTCTCAGATCTAACCCCAGGGAGAATGACATTTTAACAGTTGCTCTTTTTGGTTCTTGCTATTTTCTTATTAACAAATTGACCTCATCTCTTGCCCATTTAACCAGAGCTGACATTCTCTATTCTCTTTCAGCGGTTGTAAGTGATAATTTAGCTCTTTACCATCACCACTCTCCTAATAGTTACATCAGGATTTCCTGACCCACTGGTTACCTCAACAACCTTGAAAGGCAGTGGGGTCACTCATTTGTCCCCAGGCCTTTACTTATTCCTATTTTTAGCACCCGACTGTCATCCCCTTAGTAGCTGTCGCCCCCTCTGTATGCCTTCTAAGCTCTGCTTCACTGTTCAGCATTCTCCTCCATTTACCTTCTTCTTCCAGAAGTAGACAAAGTTCTTCCCATGCTCTTGTTCTCCGTGTTGTCTTTATTACTCTGGGCTTTTATTCTGATCATTTGGTTGACTACCGCTTTAATGGGAGGTAGGAAGGGAGAATGGAAAGGAGGTAGAGTAGATGCATGTATTTTAAATGGGAGGAATTAACTCTACTTCATTTTCTAAATCATCCTGATGTGCTAAGCTGCTTCATCCTCTAACTGTCCATGCAACACAGTTTCCCTTCTAAAATGCAACTGCTGAACAGAAATAATAGTGCCAAAAAGACAGCATAAAAATTTGGAGGAATCATTTGTATAAAATTCTAATCGGTACTTTACATGACACTTTAAAGGCATTAAGTATTTCAAAGTCATTTAAAAAATTGTTTTTATTTTACCAGTCATTTTAAAATAATAAATTTATCCACCAGGCTGTTAAATCTTCAGCATGAAATTCCTTTAAACAGTGAATAATACATAGTGATGTTCTTATCCTTCCAAACAATAAGAATAGGAAAAAATTTGCAAATATTGTTTCTAAATAGAACTATTGTGGAACATTTAGAGAAGTTGCTCCTTCTTAGGACTGGACATTAGCTTTTTTGTGTGCATGCTGCATTTCCTTCCTATAGCCTTTGTGATTTTTGACTTACAAAAGAAGGAATGAACAAACTCATTGATTTTGTAGGGCAATTGGTAATCCTCACAAGTTTTACATTCTATCAGTCTTTTCTTTCTTTCCAATAGATTCCCACTGAATTGCAGCATTGTTTCTCATTTTCATTTAGAATCTTTCTCTGTTCCAGATTCACTAGCTACTAATTGAGCATTCAATATACATACATGTGATGTGCACAGAAATACATTCTCAAGAAACAATTAAACCAGGTTTCCAGTTTGCGGTTGGACTTTAACCTGCTTGCTTTTCATAATACTTCAATATAAATTCTAATTTATAGGCTTGTTGTGATTATCAAACCTTCTCCCACTGTTCCCTTGCACCTGTTCCCCCATAGGTCCACTGACTTGGGAAGA
Organism: Rhynchonycteris naso; assembly: GCA_037038555.1. Taxonomy (NCBI): domain Eukaryota; kingdom Metazoa; phylum Chordata; class Mammalia; order Chiroptera; family Emballonuridae; genus Rhynchonycteris; species Rhynchonycteris naso. The sequence goes on from CM073000.1 coordinate 172,339,651, forward strand.
TAACTGAGTGGATACATATACTTAGACCTGGAAAGTCAAAGGGATATTGGAAATCAAACTAATCTTGATTTTAAAAAAACACTTTATATTACATGATAGTTTTTCAACTAAGAAGATAGAAAAATAAAAATAATATGCATAAGCTGACTTTCACTTTTTTATGAATTGAAAGAGCTGAAGTCATTAAGGTATATCCTAACCTGTCTGTTTTCCACCTCAATTTCGCATTTGCTGGCAATTAAGTGAGTTACACTTGGCTTTTGCCTCAGAAGGCAAACAAGAGACTATGAAGGGAGAAGGCGGCAGAGGGCAAGGGACTCACCAAGGGAGAGGGCTCTAAGGGCTGAGATGTCAGTTCCTGCCATTCTACCTTACCCAGTGCATTCTTAACCCGACACTTCTCGATGAGAGTGTCAGCCATGTCCAATGTTGCCACAAAGAGCAGGGAAGATAAGTGCTGAAGGGTTTGTTAGCTTGAGACAATCAGGAACTACAGGTGACCTTTAGAAATCTGGTTCTTTACATAGCTGAGGACACAATTCAGCCATCTTCCGGGGAGAGTAAAGCGGAGGGGAGGTAAGGAAGTGGAAAATAGTGGAGTTGGGCTGGCCAGGAAGCTCAGCCACCACTGCCAGGATAGAATGAAAGGAAAATGTGCTTCTTTAGACTAAGTAAGCAATGGAGGAGTTCATTTAAACAGAAGTTGTCAGAGAGGGGTGTAGAGTCTACTTCTCTGAAGAGTTTTAAAAATAGGCGAGTGCTCTCATCTCTCTGGGATGGTTTCAGCCTGTGGAGCAGCTAGGACAGCCTGGCCCTCTCATGTTCCCTTCCACCTTGCTGAGTCTACAGGCTAAAACAATATCTGAGGGGCCTCCTGGGCAGGGCCCGTTGTTTCTAACTAGAGTACTTTCTTGCCACATGGAATGATAAGTATATAAGGGAGGGTGGGGTCACAATGTCCCCTGAACCACACTCTGCTGGCATTACAGAGACAGGGCACTCCATCTATCAGCACCATCTGAAAAGCACAAAGGATATCAGTTTGTATTCAACAATACTGCTCTGTCGGATTTTATTTGTCCCATTGTACTGTGAGTGTGTGGTGTGTGTGTGTGGGTGTGCGTGAGTGAGTGGTGTGTGTGTGGGTGTGTGTGAGTGTGTGAAAAAAACAGCAAGTACAACTAATTGGAAAGGAAATTCAGTTAAAAATCCAGAACACATAAAGGGAAAAAAACCTTCATGTCCCTTTGAAGTTAGGTTCTAATGGCAAGCATTTGATTCTGACTTGAGAGCCTAACACTCAGCATTTGAATTTTCTTGGGTCTGAGGCCTAGCACAGTAGGGTTTTCTTTTTAGAAAACAAGCCATGTTTCAGTCCCCTGAAGCGACTGGGTGATGGCCGACTTCCCACAAGAGCTGGAGAGACAGCCAAGCTGACAGGCACAGAGTTAGCTTTGAATATCATGTACCCCATCATTTGTTGGGTGGGTGTCATTGCTAACTCTGCTTCCACTTCCACAAAGAAAGTGGTGAGTTGACAAAAACCAAGGCTGTTCCATCTTAAGGATGATGCAGAATCCTTTCTAGTGAACCACTTTTTAAAAAAAATTTTTTATTTTATTTTATTCATTTTAGAGAGGCGACACAGAGTGAGAGAGAGAGAGAGAGAGAGGGAAAGAAAGAAAGGGGGGAGGGGCTGGAAGCATCAACTCCCATATGTGCCTTGACCAGACCAGTAGAGGGTTTTGAACTGGCGACCTCAGTGAACCACTTTTTATAAAAAGATAAATTTTATCCTAAAATATTTTCTAAGTTTACTTAAGCATTCTATCCAAGGGAAATAGTTTAAGTATTGCCTTGTATAATGGCTATCTGCAGAATTAGAACGACTTGCTCTCAAAATAGATCTATCTTTGTACATATGTACCCTGATTTATTGGTGTCACCCCATTAAAATTAATAATAATAATAATAATAATAAAAAAGATCTATCTTTCTTCATCAGGTGGTCTCAGGTGGCCTGTGTGGGGTGGGGAGCCTGCCAAGGTCACAATTCCGCAGGCTAGCCAAGCAGACACTGGACAGGCAACCTACAGCCTAGCAAGTTTACAAACAGGTGGTAAAAATATGATTTTGTTCTTTTTAAATTGTTTTTATTTTCTCTTTGCTTCCCATAATTGCTGCTTTTCCGAAAGGACAGTTTCGTTTTCTTTAGGAAAAAAGAGTCATTTTTAATTTTTTTTTCAGTCTCCCAAATGCTAAGTTGATGCCCTTCCTTAGAAGTCTTTCCATTAATTAAGTTAGCCTGAAGGTCATAAACCATAATCAATATGGAGGCTGGTGGCCGCAAGGTGCTAATTGACACCCCCAGAGAGGGACAGAGTCAACAATCAATAGGGAAGAGCAGAGCCCTGGTAGATTTATGGCTTGGATTTTTAAAAGGTATGGGAATGCCCTGTGATGTTTTCCCCCCCACACACTCCTTTTGAATGTTAATGCTTTCTTGGGGATGATTGCAGACACACTGCGAGGATACTGCCTCTACTCACTGAAGCAGAATCCTCTGAAGAGTTGCTGAGGCAGAACTGAGATCATGGCTCGCCTTGAAGCAGCAGCCGTGTTGGCCGCTAAGGATGCCTCATGCAGAAAGACGATGCTCCTTTAACTCGAGGGTTTTAATGGGAAGTTTCTGAGCCGGTAACAACAGCTTTGGATCCGGGGTGTGCCGTCAGCCGCTTGCAGCTCCCACTGTCTGCTGCTGTACACAGCCTGGTCGGCAAGAATGGAAACTAAAGAAGCTTGTAAACTACCTGTAACTGTTCCACCAGGAAATGGATCAAGTGTTGGTTCAGCCAGACCCAGGTACTTGACCAAAACGGTGTCTGTGACAGGCTAGTTAAATGCTTTTCTCTAACTTTACAATTGATGCATGAGCAATAATTGCATGGATGCCTTCGGATCCAAGTTTTGAATTTAGAGCTAGCTGTCAGATAAAGTCTAATGAAACAGTTGCTAGGTAAAGTTAGTATGGTGTGTGTGTGTTTGTGTGTGTGTGTATGTGTGTGTGAAATGTAATGATGCCATTGATTTTAAAGCATGCTTCAGTTTATAATACTGATACTGGGTAAAGGAGTAGTAAAATAGGCTTTTTTTCCTTTGCTAAGCTGCAGTAAATTATTCTTAAAAGCTATTTGGCCATGACAGTATTTTTTTCCCTTTTACCTCAAATATCCAATCTTCCAAAATATAATAGTGGTGTTTTAATTTGTTTACAAAGGATCACAACTCATCAACTCATAATGACAGTGCTGGCTGTCCCTGGTGTCCTGAGTGATGAGCAGTGTGCAGCCTTCGCCTTCTGAGATATCAGCAGGCACTCACTTTCACCAGAGAACAGAAGGAAGGAAAGAGCAGGAAAACTGGGTAGAACAGGAATGTTTACTGTTTGAAGTTCAAAGTTCCATTCTGCTAACTGTCCCTGGGTAGCCCCGGTTACTGACAGAGATGAGGTGCTATTTTTCTGATGTTCTCGGCTAGGCTGCAGGCTTGCCCTTAGGTCCCTTTAAAACTCTTCAAGCAGATATTGGGAAGAAGATGAAGCTAGGGAAGAAGTAAAGCTGCGTTTAGGTCTCAGGCTGAAGAAAAAGGGCCCCTGGTGGCGCAGAGGTGACAAGCATTGGAAGGGAAGGCCCACTCCCAAACCTAAACAGGCGCGTCTGCAGGCTGACTTTGCAGAGACGGGCAGCAGCGGGGGCTGGCGGCCCTTCCGGAACTGCCTGTTGACATTTGTAGCGGACCACAGTCACGTGTCTTTAAAATTATTGTTTATGGGCTTTCTAGTAGCCTTGGGAATATTGTCTTAGTGTATGAAATAGTATTTACTCTTAGCCGTCCTGTGAATTCTGAAACATCAGGGCGGTTGTATTGGAACAGGGGAGCTCTATTTGGAAAAGAATACAGACATTGCCATGTATATATGAGCCAAAAGTGGGGTAGGGGGGAGCAGGTGGAGGTTAAAATGCATGAAGTACCTGTAAAGAGCCAGGAAACTTTTACCTGAAGTTCTTGGCTGTTCACCAAGAGGGCTATGGATTGTCTGAATTTATAGGAAACATTTTGCATCCTTGTTTGTATATCCTGGAATGCAACTTACTGTTCACGGGCTCATTCATAAAATTTCTGCAAGATTCATAGGTAAATAACTTTTGCTTAGGCAGTGCTTTGATTGCTTAGATAATGAAGTGGCTTTTGTGGAGGGCAGCTGTGGTCGAAGATGGATAACAAGGTTAACGAGGATGTTCATATGTCCGAGGGGTGTGGAGGAGGTGATGGACTGCCAGAGACTCCAGTTGTGTAAACATCAATGCAACTGAGGCTTCCGTTAGCTCCGAAAGCAGAAAAGAATTCTATTTAGCTTCAGTCTCAGCATATGTATTATTTTAATCATTGAAAGCCACATTAACATTTCAACAGTCAGCTTGAGAACTGTGGCAGAATAATGCTTCACTTGAGTAAGTTTGTCTCTGTCAGTTGTTACAGATTCGGTCCTGCCTACCTAGTCAATTCTCTTCCTGTTGCAGTCTACAGATTGGGCTCACTAGGGTGCTGGATAAATATAAATAAGGAACACAGGGTGTCTTTGCAGGACAAAGTGTCCTGTCTGTCACATGTGAGAGTCAACTGGACAAGCCTGTGAGTGTTCTTGATCAATGGGTGAACTGTTTTTACACCTACTTTTGAAAACATGTCAAGTCATATAACTAGGTTTCTGGCCTAGAAGTTTTAAAAATTAGGTACAGCAATTATGTGGTTTGGGAGTACTTAAAATACAGACGGCTTTGCCTAACTGCACCCTGCACACCACGAGCAGCCAGGAGGTGACGGCTTTCTGTTCATTACAATGCGCCAGAGAGAAAGTTGCAATCCCACATCCTTAGGGGGATGCTGCTATCTTGGTAACCGTTTTCTTTAGGGGGAGGCAGTTTACTTATCATCTCTATTGCTTTGTGTGCTTATTTATATAACAAATCAGAAATAAATCTTATTTAGTATAAAGAGAATACACTCATTCATCATCACCCATTTATTGACCACTCACTATGGGCCAGGCAGGATTGCACCTGTACTGAATCTGCTGCAACTATTATTGCAACCAACTGCAGGAGGGTGGTCCCTGGAGCCAATGACAACAGTGAGATGGCAAAATGAGATGCCTGTGTGTGGTGCCAAATACACTTATCCTGTTGCTGTCACTTCAAAAATAAGAAAGGAAACATGTCGTTGCTTTAAGTTATATTTTCTTCAGATAAAATATTTTCCCTTATTGTGAAATTGTATGATGTGATGGTAATGATATGAAATGTCCAAAGGAAGGGCCCGAGCTTAAGAAGGCTCCGTGTTGACATTTATAGTTTCCAGGAATGTAAGACATTTGGATTCAGGATATTTTAAATGGCTACCCTTCCTGACCAAAAATAGGCAGATTAGGTAAGAAAGGGTTGACTCCTTAAATTGAGGGGAAACTGCTTATCTCGAGTTGGATTTTATATTTTGGACCCAAGCTATCAGCACTGAGGCTGAGGAAAATGTAAAGGGCTAAATAATTGCTTTTCACATCAAGAGAACTGTGGCTATTAAAGCGTCATTGTGACTCAGTCTATTTGCAATTCTTTGAAGCAAGATCTATTTCAAACACAGTGGTCTGACATTCCAGCTCAGCTGGATGGCATGTGCTTTTTCCTACCCCGTCTGCATCAGTGGGCATCCTGAAGTTTGAATTCAGTGCCCTGGACTGCAAGAGATTAGAGATTGGAGTCAACCCCTATTGAAAGAGCCAGTGATCCCAGACAGCAAGGAATTCCTCAAGGAGTCTGATGTTTAATGAGGGGAGGGATGCGAACCCCTTGGACACTTAGCCTATAATCAGTGCTGCCACAGACATGCAGGTGAAGTCCTCCTGGAGATAGGGCAGAAAGCACCCATTTCCCATGGTGAAGGGGCAGGTGTAGGCCCCACTGAGGAGGTGGTATTTGGTGTGGACCTTGTGGGAAGAGGAGACATCCACAGGCGGGAACAGAGCGGGAGGAGAGCACCAGGACTCAGAGCTCACTGGTGGGACACAGGAGGTAGTCAAGGAGCAGTGGGTGCTGGGTGAACTGCCCAGCAGACCAGGTGAGGCCTTCTCACGTGTCTGCAGACCCAGTGACACGTCAGCTTGTTCTTTTCAATATGTTGGTCATTTTACTTAAAGCCAGAGGTGATGTGATGTTTGTCCCTTTAAAACTTATTGTGAGCCTGACCTGTGGTGGCGCAGTGGATAAAGCGTCGACCTGGGAACACTGAGGTTGCCAGTTCAAAACCCTGGACTGGTCTGGTCAAGGCACATATGGGAGTTGATGCTTCCAGCTCCTCCCCCCTTTCTCTCTCTCTCTCTCTCTCTCTCTCTTTCTCTCTCTCTCTGTGTCTCCTCTCTAAAATAAATTAAATTTTAAAAAAACTTATTGTGAAAATGAATGAATACCCTAGAAGAATTCCGTTGTCAGAATATGCCCTAATTCATGGTCTTGGAAACAGGGGCATCGGGTCCTTAAATGGGTTAATGGGTGGGTTAGGCTCTCGGACATTGGAGAACAAAGATTTTCTGGGGAAGAAGTGGCAAGATCTGAGCTCAGAAAGACGGACCTTGATGTGGTATGTAGGAAGCATGGGAAGGAAAGAGACAACCTCTTTGCAAATTACTCTTCTGGGAGTGGCTAACAGTGAGGATGGCTGGCTGAGATGGACCGCTCACACGGGGTCTCACGAGCAATTCAGGGTGTTTTCCACGTTATGCATATCTCAAGCCTGTCTTGAGAAAAGGGATGTGTTATAGGACTTTTTTTTTTTTTTGGACTAATGTCTATATTCATACATACACATGCACTGAGTTGTGAGGATTACAATATTTTTAAATTAAATTTATTGGTGTGACATTGATTAATAGGATCATCATCTAGGGTTTTTAAAAATGGCATCTTTTAATTAAGCTTTCCTTGGTCCTGTTTTAAAATGAGACTTCTTTCCTGAGCGCACACACACAGACCCAGCTAAGGGGAGGAACAGAGGCGCTGGGTGATGGGGGAAGCCAGTCAAGGTGAAATACGGCTGTAACTGTGGTCTTTCTTATACCGAAAATAACTGTCTGTTATTAACAAGATGGTTGTGTCAAAATCTTCTGAGGTAATTTACCTGCCCAGACTTCACTATTCATCTAAAAGAAAGATTTCATTATTCTGCTAAAAGCAGTTGTGAATATTTCCTAAGAATCATTTTATACACCAAAAAGGGACATTCTACTCTAAGACAATTTTAAAATGTACATGCTTTTGAATACTTTTATACTGTGGTTACATTTAATTCTCTTTCTGCATCTTATTATGTCTGACACTTTCTTTATCTTAAACATACTGTTAAACTTTCTAAATTTGTAAATTATTGATTAGCCGATTGTGGGTTTTGGGGGGGGTTCTTGTCTTTTCTTTTTTTTAAAAAAGTATACTCTTCCAAGGATTTCTTTCTTTTTTCTTTTTTCCTAAGTTAGAAGCGGGGAGGCAACCAGACAGATGCCCACATGCACCAGACAGCGATCCACTTGGCATGCCCACCAGGAAGCAATGCTCTGCCCATCTGGAACTTTGCTCTGTTACAGCTGGAGTCATTCTAGTGCCTGAGGCAGAGGCCATGGAGCCATCCTCAGCACCCAATCCAACTTTGCTCCAATGGAGCCTTGGCTGCAGGAGGGGAAGTGAGAGATAAAGAGAAAAGAGAGAGGGAAGGGTGAAGAAGCAGATGGGCACTTTTCCTATGTGCCCTGACTAGGAATTGAATCTGGGACTTACACATGCCAGGTTGATGCTCTACCACTGAGCCAACCAGCCAGGACCAATCTTCCAAGGATTTCAATCAGACCTAAGCAAAATTGTGAAAGAGTTGATATTTCTTACTGGATCTCTGTGTCCCTAAATCCTTTTATAACCATCTCCTGTTTCTCACATTTCTACCCACCATCCCACTCTCTCTCCCAGGACTCTCCTGCTGGGCCAACTACTTATAGCTCCCCATGTCTATGCCCCCCAGTCCTCGCTAGTAGCCCCTTCCACTCCAAGCAAAATATACCTTCAGCCCCCTTTCAGTCAATCACATTTCCCCCCTCCTTCAAGTAACAATAGTTTTCACTAACAAATCCCTACTATCTTAATGTGTCACTTTCCTTGGCAAATTATTACAATTTAATATCCTTTAAGAATTTGACCGAACAAATTTTAATAGTAACCTGGGCACCACAGTATCCTGGGAAGAGAGAGGCTTACAATTTATAAAGAGCTATAGAGTTTCAAAACATGTAATTATGCTGCAAAAAGAGTTAACCATATCCTTGCATCTGCCTTTTTAGTCAGATAGGGGGGTAAAACTACAAATTAAAACTGATTTTTAAATTATTCTAATCTGAATCAGATGACTAGATAGGTTATTTGCTGGGGCTTTCGGGGAGGGTTGCCCATCACTGCAGCCCCCAAATGATTGGTGCACCAGCTCTAAAACCTGAATCAAAGGAAAAGCCTAGGAAGTAGGAGATGTTGAGCTAAGAGAAAAGACTTGGCATCTGCTTTGTACAAAGGACAAGGCTAGAGAAAACTGCTCCTGGGTGTCAGCATGAGCCTTATCCAGTGAAGACCAGTACTGAACAAGGTATTGCTATACTAGTGAGCCAGGCTATGGATGGGGAGTAATTATCACAGGCTCAAAAGGTCCTATACCCAGTTTTTTACCATCTTCATTGAATTCCACAGATTTAGAAATCTTTATGTTGTACATTTACACAGTCATTGATCTTTACTTTTTCCCTATTTCATTTTTGGTTTATGCTGTGTTTTCATAAGGAACTTTCTGAAAACGCAAATCTGTCTCAGCTGTATGAAGAATAGGCAAAGAATATGACTCTGCCTTTATTTGGTCTGGAGGGAAAATGGACATAGAATGAGACCTAGTAAGTCAGTGAGAAGGCAGGGATGGAAGTGTAGGAACCCTCAGTAGGACATGTAAAAGCAAGTGGGTACATGGCAGGGACTCCTTAGCTATCCAGTCTTCTGTTGCTACATGACTTTCTTTGACCCAGCCCTTGGAGAATTTTATATTTGGTATGATGATGTCTAGCTGGGTGGTAGGCACAGATAGCCCTAGTCAGAAACACTAAGGAGAGCTGCATGGGAAGTTCTGGGACATTTCCTACCCACTCCCCTCAGCTGTAGGTACCTACCGAGAGTTAACACCCAAGCAGACCCAAACCCAACCCAACCCATGAACATCCTCTATAGTCCTAAAGAACTTATTCTAAGTCCATAAGGAACTTATTAAAAAAACAAAAGCCAAATTTTATTTCAATTTTACTTCAAAATAAAAATGAATCATAAACAAATTCATTGCAACTATGTTAACCTTTAAAAAAATTAGTCATGGAACTGCAAAATATTCTTTCTTTGAAACTGGTAACTCCTTCCCAAATACTGCTCATTCCCTTTATAAACTGGTTTTGTTGTTGTTGTTGTTATTTTGTATTTTTCTGAAGTTAGAAGCAGGGAGGCAGTCAGACAGACTTTCACATGCACCCAACCAGGATCCACCTGGCATGCCCACCAGGGGGTGATGCCCTGCCCATCTGGGGCATTGCTCCATTATGGCCAGAGCCATTCTAGCGCCTGAGGTGGAGGCAATAGAGCCATCTTCAGCGCTTGGGCCAACTTTGCTCCAATGGAGCCTTGGCTGCAGGAGGGGAAGAGAAAGAGAGAGAGAGAGAAGAGAGAGGGAGAAGGGTGGAGAAGCATATGGGTGCTTCTCCTGTGTGCCCTGACTGGGAATCAAACCTGGAACCTGCCAGTCCGATGTTCTACAGCTGAGCCAACAGGCCAGGGCCTATAAACTGTTTTTAAAACTGTGATTTTTATAAACTTTGAAGTGCCAACATACATGCAAACTGTTTTGATTACTACTGCTGTACTTCAATGCAATGATTATAAGTTAGCTGAAGAAATATTGCATTAATGCTTTAGGTCATAATTTTTATTTGGTTGCTTTTCAAATTTTATTGATTTTAGAGTGATAGAAAGAAAGGAAAAGAGAACCATCGATTTGTTGTTCTACTTATTTATGCATTCATTGGTTGATTCTTGTATGTACCCTGACTGGGGATCGATCCTTCAGCCATACATATCAGGATGACACTCTAACCAACTTAGTTACCCAGCCAGGGCCAGTTGCTTATTTTCATTGAGCTTATTTTTTTAAGTCCATGTTAATCTTTATACCTGACTACTCTGCTATGTAATTTTTCTAATAGACAGATTCTTACATAAATATGTCACATAAGTTTTCTATATACGTATGTGTAATATGGGTACTCTTCTTTACAAAATTTGATTTAAATATAGTTCAATACATGAAGCTTTTAATGGCTCTTGTGTATACTTCAATTTGCCTTTAAAGACAAACAGTGATATCCATATTCCTTAATTTTTCCACCAGTAGAATTTCCTTCTCTTTCTCTTCACTAAATGGTCTTAGTTAGTAGGAAGCCACTGTAAGGCTTTAAAAAATAATGCAGTTAATCAATTCCTTTTTTTTAAGCTCAGTTTTCTAGGTGCTTCCTAGGCCAAGTATTGAGCCTACTCTTTGTTTTCTTCAGAAAAATGAGAAAGCAGCAGAAGCTTGATGGCTCAGAAGTCTGAGACACCTCCGTTCTCTCTTGGCTCAGGCAAGAGAAAGCGAAGAAGCATACAGCTCTCTTAGTCATGTCTTAAGTGAAGCAACGCTTTGTTCTTCCCGTTAGTGTACTTTTCAAAGGCTTTTCACAGACGTTCATCTCATTATAGCAACATGAGATGCATAGGCATGCCTACTTCCATTACAGTTTAGTGACCTCTACAAGGTCCCACACTCATTTAGCAGTAAAATGGAGGCCAGAGGCTAGAGCCCAGAACTGGATGCTCCCTGAGAGAGTTTCTATATTAAGCACCTTTTCCAGCCTCATTTTCCTTGCACTGAAGCTGTAGAAGTCCCTGCTTTCATGAAACTTATAGTAGGGTACCTACTGCATGCTATGTTTCTCCATAGTCCCGGCACATCGTTGGTGTTCAGTCAATGTTATCATTATAGGAATGATGTAAGAGTAACATTATTGGAGGGAATCTAGAAGAGACTCGGAGGAGAGGCTGGGTTTGGATGTCAAATTGGCAAGTATACCTTGAGGTCAACATTACCTTGCACTTTTCTCATTTTCTGTACTCTGGTTACCTTCCCTTCCCATCCCTCCTGGCCCATGTGACTGCTCTGAGGACAATCTGGTAATTTCATGCAGGAGTGAAATATTCTTCCCCATAATTATATAGAATTAGGCATCTCTAGTGAAAAAGTTTAGAGATGCCTTCTTCTGTCTGAAAAACATGACTATGAGCCTAGAAATAAAGTTGCTCTTTGTTGGTTATTTTCTTTCTCTCTTTCTTTCTTCCTTCAGATAATTCAGCTTCTCCAAGGTGTGAACACCATGATCTCAGCAGACCAGTGATGGAAGTAAAGGTAACCGGACGATCCTATGCTCTGGCTTCACTGGACCATGGATGGAGGACAGCCCGTCCCCTCATCCCCAGTGCCCTTTGGGAACACGTTGTCAGATTCTAGCATGTCTCTGGAGCAAAAAACCACATTTGTTTTTGTGATTTTGTTGTTTATTTTCTTGGGCATCCTCATCGTTAGGTGCTTCCGGATTCTCCTGGACCCATATCGGAGTATGCCAACCTCAACCTGGACTGACGGACTGGAAGGCCTGGAAAAAGGGCAGTTTGACCATGCCCTTGCTTAGCAGGGTGGGAGCAGGACCCCTGCTAAGTAGTGCTTTTTTGTGTTGGCAAGGAATTCTTCTTCCTCAGTGTTCTCTATGAATCAAGTTTTACCATCATTGGGTCCAAAGGCCACAATCCAATACACAGTATACATGCCTCTGAGTTAAAACATTTGAGAATATCAGAAATGGAGATTTATATTACTAACTAAAAATAGAAAGGTTTAAATTTCTATGTTTCCTCTATGGATGAATATTGTCAATGTTGTGATGGTGGAACCAAGAGCATCAATGCTGACGTAAAAATGAAGCGCTATCCAATGCACTGACCAGAGAATAAGAACTAGAGGCGATCTGATGTGAATCTGGTGACAGTGCCAAGAAGAGACTTCCTTGTTTTAATCGTGTCCCTCAGATTGTTTTATTTTCACGGGAAGCTGAGTCCCAGGCAGAGAGTGAGGAACAATGTGCTGAGTGGATCAAAAGCAGGAATTTGTTTTCCCCTAAAGCAAGGAGCATGGGGTGGCCATGGGCTTAGAAGGGATGGTTCCATTCTGAGAAGATGAGTGAGGACATTTCATTTTTAAAATAAAACTGAATTCAAAGGCTTATTATGGAGATTTTAAAACAATTTGTCAGGCCAGGTACCTTTTATGTATTCATATTAATAACATGTGCAGTGGTAGCTATATATAACCTGAATTTACTTTCTTTATACAAACAACTGAAATAATAGGTTACAAGTGCAGCTTCAAGTTTTGTTGTATGTTTTTGTTTTTTTTAAAATAAAACGTTAATGTTTAGAGGAGGAGACTTTTACAGTCTCAAGAGAACTGTGTGTTTATGGCTGAATATAGAAACCAAATAAAACTTTTCAAGACATAGAAGTGTCTCCTCTTTTATTTCTCTTAAACTAAATAGCTGTAGGCACGTGTTTGAGCAAGTGCTGAGAGCTCAAGTGTTCTGAGAGAGAGAGAGAGGGAGAGAGAGAGAGAGAAATAGCCAAGACCATAAAGTTCATCTAAGCCTTCCCTCTACCATTTTAGGAAGGGCTCCTACCAATTGCCTTATACACATAAAACCTATTCTGAGCACTATTTACTTCCACCAAAAGAGACGCAAAAACTTCTTATTCCAAGTGCTATTGGTAGGAAAACCTCTATCTAAACTAAACCCCTCAGGCTGTATTTATAGTCTATGTCTTTTAATTTTCTCCTCAGTTAGCCATCAATTTTTTTTTATATTAAAAAAAGTTTAAAAAGCCAGTTGTGCCTAAAACTGCTTCCTTGTTTCTTTCTTTCTTTTTTTTTTTAACATTCTTTGTGGGTTCTGCTGCCAAGATTTTCCCCTTCCTCATGTTCCTCTTTAGTTTTTTCTTTGTTTAAATAAAATAGCTTTGTTGCAATATAATCTACATACCATGAAATTTACCTTCTTACAGTATACAATCCTGGACTTTTAGTATGTTGGCAGAATTTTGAGACCATTACCACTATCTAATTCCCGAATGCTATATCCACTAGCAGTCACCTGCTGTCCCAATTCCTCTCAGCCCCTGGCAATCTCTAATCCATTTTTATATGAAATCGTAGAATATGTGGCCTTTTATGTACTGCTTCTTTCACTAGCATGTTTCCAAGGTAGGTTCATTTATATTATAGCATGATTAGTATTTCATTCTTTTGTATGGTCAAATAATATTCCATTGTTTGGTTACATCACATTTTGTTTATTCATTGGCTATTGTGGTTATTCATTGGCTAATGCAAAGATAATGTTGCTATGAACATTTGTGTATCAGTCTTTCTATGGACATGTGTTTTCAGTTCTCTTGGATATAGTCCTAGCAGTGAATTTGCTGGGTGATGTGCTAACTCTATGTTTAACTTTTTGAAGAACTGTGAGACTGTCTCCCAAAGTGGTTATATTATTTTACATTCCTGATGGGTTTGGATTCTTATCTCTCTCCAACTACTCAAATATCTTCTTTTTCTGTAGAATTTACAATTTAACACATCACTTCACCTGAGTAGTTTTGGGGTTTTAATAATACATATTTCCTTAGGCTACTACTTATAACGTTTCTTTTCCTTCAAATGTACCATGTCATGCATATCCTTGTTAAATTTTTAAAATTTTATTGGGAGTCTAATCAAACCCATTTAAGTATTTATTGAGCACCTGCTTTGAGCCTGGCATTTCTAGCGCTGGAAAGATAGACAAAATGCAGAGTTAGTTCTTGCTCTTGAGTATCTTTCTACCCTGTTGGAGAGCTAAGAAATGAAAAAAGGTATGTGCCTGAATCATTGTTCAAATGCTTAATAATAATCTATAGTTTTCATATCATCAGAAATCATCTGGGAGCTATGTACATCTCCATTTACTCATTTTTATTTTACAAGTTATATATGATCATGGTAAAATAAATTATCAAGAATATGGAAAAATATAAAGTAAATAGAAATAGTCAAAATTCTGCCTTCTTAGGTTACTCCTCAGTTTATCCTGGGAAGCTTGTTGAAAATGTAGATTACTATAGCCTTCCATTTCGACAAGTTGATTTTAGTAGAGTTATATCATTGAAAAAAGATTCATGAAACAGACTAGGGGAGAGATGGATATAGGCCAAGATAGTCAGGGAAATGTCTCAGGAGACAATGGCTCAGATGTGATAGGGCATGTTTAAGTCCTTGGCATAAAGATTTATATGATGTACGTTATTATTATGAAATAAATAATATCTTGACCTAGGAAATAGAGGTATTTTAGATATGTGTAAAGGAAGAAAGGAAGAAAAAACAAAGAATAAGGAAAGGGAGCTGGAGGGGCTTACAGCTAGGAGAGCAGCCTGTCTGGAGAATGTGATTGGAGATGTAGCTGGAACTCACATAGAAAGGATAAAGGTGGAGCCAAGACATCAGAGGGTCGTAAAAGGCAAAGTAAAGTGTGGGACTCACTGTAGATTCATGAGAAAGAATATGACATGAAGAGTGGCTGTCAATTTCAGTTTCCACCCTTCCTCAGCACAACATCGGAATTTACTTCTATAATGGGAACAGACTGAAATAGCCACCTGCCCTCTAAGAGGCCTTCAAGCACAGGACTGCCAGTAAGTGGCACAGGGCCTCCCAAAGCCTGCTCTTCTTTCTTTCCTCCCTTTATTCCTCACTCTATTTTTGCTTTTCCTTCTCAGATTACTGTGCCTTTTTCAACCTCCCCTCACTGGTCTCCCTCTCCATTTCTCCCTTGTCCAGAGCAAGAGTACCATAACACATGATAAAAAGCCTCGGGCTACTCAGAGTAAATCGATCCCTTCTGTGAGAAGTGCTAACTCTCTGTTTTAATTACTCAGGGCTCCGTGGGGTGAACAACACATTCCCGAAATGTCACCTAAGCCCTCCCTATCCTGGCTTTCTGGCAACAGGAGTTCTAGTGCAGCATTCTGCCTACCTTACAAGATGTTTAGAACGAGTGCAACTGACCTCTATCATTTATATCTGCATCCGAGGATGAAAAAAATATGACTTTCCCAAGGTCATTTTGGAAGAGAGCTGCCTTCTGATTAAAAAAAGATGTGGCCAACAGGTTCTCAGTCTGAGTTCTGACTGGTTCGTGACCTCAAGAGACCTCAAGTTCTAGAGGCACATTTGTGCCCTCCAGGAGACCTTTATAAAATATCTTACACCCTGAGTAAAGTAAGTCTAGCATGGGATTGGAAGGAGATTAACTTGACTCCTGCTGTTAAACTAATGAACATTCCAAGCCAGATCATTCTTTTACTATTTTTAAGGGTTAAAGCTGAAACAAAAATAAGCAACAGATTTAGGAGGCAGAAGTTAGAGGAGATGCTTCTCTATACAGGAAAGAAAAAGTACTCAGGTTCCTTTTTTATTGGGTTCATTACATAGTCTTTACGGAAACATGGATGCTTTTATATTGTTAATAGATTGATAAATTTGATGTGATTAGAAATATTGCTCATCCACCATAAATTGTTTTTTAAAAACCCTGTCCTTTCGAGAAGATGGCACCTTTCAGAATTGACATGTAAAACATATTGAAATGCACTTATTTTCAAAAAATAGTTTAAGCCCCAAAGTACTGAATAAATTCTGAGATGACTTTGTGACATCCGAGATGTGTGTCTTCTGAAATCAATGGCTGATGAGTCACACAGTTGTAGAGTACTGCCATGATCTCCAGAAAAAGTGCTCAATCCACTGTCAGTGTGCACGCCATCTGGGATAAAACTGGCCCACGACAGAGGAGGCTATTGGCTTTTAGTTGCAAAAGAAGGACCCTCTAGGCCTGACCTCTGGTGGTGCAGTGGATCAAGCGTTGACCTGGAAGGCTGAGGTCCCCGGTTCAAAACCCTGAGCTTGCTCAGGCAAGGCACATATGGGAGTTGATGTTTCCTACTCCTATCCCTTCTCTCTTCTCTAAAATAAATAAATAAGTTAAAATTTTTTTAAAAAAAAGAAAGAAGGACCCTTTACACTGTGTATCTCCTGTTTCTTAAAAGAATAAATCAATTAGTTTCAATGAGGTGCTTACCTCATCAGAAGCAAGGCCTTCCCAAAGCCAACCTTGGCCTTTTCCAAGGTCTTTATTTTTCTTTTTCTTTTTGAGAATAGGATTCCCTGTTGGATTTAATATAGATTGAAATTTTGGTTTCCAGTTTCCTGACATAAACTACGTTCATGTCTTGTCCAAAGCACTATAAAATTCTCCTATATCCCTCCACCCCACAGCTTTTCCCAGTATCCTAATTGATGTTTCTATGCATTAGGATGTTAGGATGAGAGAGATTTCCTTTAAACCATCTTTCAAAGGGGGCTTCCACCCTGATTTTCTCCTAAGCCCTGCTACCTACCCAATTGAGCTCCAAATTTATGGCAGCCTTTAAGAAGGTAACTCTTCCTGGATTCTTTGGAATTTGTAAAGCTGGAAAGAAAGACTGCTGTCATCTATTCCAACCCTCTCACTCTACATATATATAAAAAAATAGGGAAGCAAAGAGGCCAAATCTGCACCCATGGGCTATAGTCGTATTACCTTGCATATGTGTTATGCAGATGACTTCAAACAGAATCAGCAGTTGATAAATCCATGAAGTGAAGATGTACATTGCTAACTGACAGGATAGTTATTCTAAAATAATCTTTTTCTTTCTTAGAGAGGGGACAAACATGTTTTGTCTCTTTAAAACATCTTATGAGCAATGTATTTTCTTTTGGGGTATTTCTAGGCTTCAATTTAAGCATTTGGATAACTCGAAGCATTTCCATTTCCAGTTAAATTATAAAGAATTCCTTAGCAAAGATTTTGTTTCTCAAAACTCAGGATAAGCAATCTAGAATAAGGCTGCAGAGTTCTTTTTATTTCCAAACAGAATTGCAGCTCCACCCATCCCCCCTTTTTTTAACTGAAGATTACAACATGAAATTCATAAAGGCTTTGGATACAGCCCTGTCTCTGGCTTTCCAAAGAGATGTCTGGATATTTCAAGTTTGAAAGTAACTCTTTTCCTTTCATGTCATGCATTTTTTCCTAGTTACTTCATTTCTTTCTTTCCCTCTAATTTCTGAGAAGTAGATGCTGGAGAAAGCTTAATGTAATATTCAATTTGGTGCTTCTTGCTATGCGACCATTTCTTCGAGTCACAACAAATGGCTGTCTAGTTTCTGGCTGAACTTGTCTAACTTCTTAAGGAGTCCCCATCCCATTGTGAGTTTGTTCAGCTTTTTATAAAATATTTCCTTATCTGTCATTTTTCAGTAATTCTCACCAGTTGAACATTGTTATTTCACAAGTGACAGAGTTCTAATACTCTTTAATATGACAATCCTCACAACCTAGTTATTGTTGAAGGACAGTTCTTCATGGGTCTCTCCTCTTTCTGCTTGTCTTTCCAGTAGAGTTACTGAGAGCATTTCATTGTTTCAGAGATGTTTGTGTAGAGATAGTATTACCCTTCTCTCAGGGAAATGTTTGATTGCAGCCTATTATAGAAGATTGGGATTTCCTAAACTCTGGGTTTCTCTCTTGTAATGCAAATCAACCGTGTGTTCAAGCATTACCTGGTCTTTTCTGTGTTACTCTGGGTATTGGAGCTTACAGACCTGGCACAAGGGCTGATATCTGGGTACTGTGATTACTGAAATAAACTGTTTCTAAGGCTTGAGTCTTCAACCGGCATCTATCTGTGAAGCTGTGTCAGGCTAACTTCTCAGCTTGCAAATATGTTAAAATCTTAGCTCCTTATAGTTCTTGACAGTTATTATTAATCCCCCAGGATAGAATATTTCAGTTCCTTCAACCAACCATACTTTATAGTGTCATACTTTTATTATTATTATTATTAATTTTAATGGGGTGACACCAATAAATCAGGGTACATATATACAATGAAAACATCTCCAGATTATCTCATCATTCAACCGTGTTGCATACCCATCACCCAAAGTCAAACTGTCCCCTATCACCTTCTATCTGGTTTCCCTGTGCATAGTGTCATACTTTTTGAGTCATCTCTTGCTCTTACCATATGTCCATGCTCTATAGAAAGGAAAATAATAGTTCACGTGTTGCTGGACTAAAATGAGTGGAGCCAAGTTATCAGTTCTCCTGTTCTGAAAACGACATGTTGTTAGGCACCCCAAAATGAAATGATCTTTTCTGAGGCCACGTGACTGTTATATCAAACTCACAGTCAGCCTAAATTCTTGGACATTTTGCCTATGCCAAAGTAGAAAGTTATCTATGCCAGTGTTATCTCAAATATCAATTCCCATCTTATTCTTGTATAGTTTTTAAATTTTGCACCCAAGTCCAGGAATTTAAAATTTTCCTTTATAAAGAATTTCACTGTATTACTGTATTTGGTCCATATTCTAGGCTTTTTATAACCTAATTGCCTTGTTATCATAGTCACTGTGTCATCTATCAGATGGCTCAGCAAGCCATCTATATATTTATCCACATTAATGGTAAAACTTTGACCATATCAGAGCCAAGGACAAAGCCCTGGCCCATATGCAGCAGAGCTTTGAATATATTTAAGGAGTCAGTGACAGCAGTGATTGTAATGAACTCTTCCCCATGGAAAACTTCGTGGAGATGTTTCATGGAGATGCCACTGAGGGGAAACCCATAAAGAGTGAGCACTCTTTGGAGTCTGCTGCAAAGCTTCAGAAGACAGGAAAACCACCAAAGTGATATTTATGTAACTTTCCAAGCTCAGCCGAAATGGTCTGGATCCAGGTTGGCAGGTGGGAGCCACACAAATGGCAACAAGGGACTCTCAGCACATTTGCCAGGAGCTTAAAACTCAGAAGCCTTAAAGAGACTTTTGGCTACACCCAACTCTCTGCCCAGCACGTAACTGGTTATACATAAAAATAATATTGCACTATCTGCCTGAGGAAAACCTCTCATGGTGAAAGAGATCATCAGTCATCTACTCATCCACTTGAGAACAGCACGAAATAGAGAGGCCACATGCCTGGGTCTCTGGCAGCTTGAGGTCGTGACTGGTTCTACAAGAATCTGGCAGATAGGCATCATAAAGTCACTTGATTCTCTGGGCCTAACTTTCTTTACTTGTAAATTGAGATGTCTGGACTCACCTCCAAATACTTTATACTTCCTAAAAAAAATAAAAAATAAGTAACTATACCTAGAAATTTGGGAACCATTAACTTGAGACCGATATAAAGGGACTTGAAGAACTTAGATGCTGTGCCCCAGGTCACACGGCCAGTGTGCGGCAAAGGCAGGACTTGAGTCCAGTTTGCTACAGATGCTTTTCTATCTAAAAAATAGTGCTAGGTAGGAATTAAGCCAAGAGCAAAAACTCTAGACATAAGAAAAGCGCTAGAAATAGATAAAAGGTTTTCAAGACATATTAAATTGAATCAACAGTTTGCTGAAGTTGTTGTGATTATTGTTATTTTTTAAGAAACTACGTGGAAAAGGGGTTTTATGGGCTCAAAAGTAGCATCTAGCAATCTGGGCAGTTGACTAGATATCCTGAGTTTTGTTTTGTTTCAGATACTCAGTTTATGTACAATTGGGCTCCAACCCACCCTACTTTTATAACTGTGGGAAGTGAGTTAACTTTTAAACTTATTTATACCTAACTTTTTCATCTGTAAAATGGGCATGGTATTAATAGCATCTCTCCCAGAAGGTTTTTTACAAGGACTAAATGAGAAGATGAGGATAGTAACTGAGGAACAAGCTTTTAACAAATACTGGCTTAATATTATTATAACGCAGGAGGGCTCTATTGTGCGCATCTCTCACGGAGATACTTAGCTATTTAAATATGTGCCTCAAACACAAAATGCTGTCATTGAACATTAGACTATTAAGGAAAAATTTTATTAAATTGTGCTTGTATATTTCAATTGTTTTTCAGCTCAGGATAGAATAAGAAAATGTCCAGTGAAAGTGAAGATTAGTTTGTGCTCTGTGCCTAAAATAAAAACTCTTTCTCTTTGGAACTACCATAGATCTCTAGGCCAGGGGTGCTCAATACATGAATCGCGATCTACAGGTCGATCACAAAGGAAGTGTGGGTAGATCGCATGACATTAAAAAGACATTTGTCTTTTGATTGGCATACAGGGTAGCCAATCTGACGTCTGAACTTTTGACACCCAACGCATGTGCATTAAACCGCGCTAACTTGTTCAGTTACATTTCTGTGTAGTTAGCCTTCAATTTATTTAAACTAAATACAACAAAGGGTATAAAAATGAGTGTCGTAGCTGGTCCGAGTAAGAAGACTAAAACCTACCACTTTCATACAGAATGGGAGAGGATTTTTTTACTATGTCATATTCTAAGTGCGTTTGCCTCATCTGTCTGTGTGCCATTGCTATTCCAAAGAAGGGAAATGTGGAGTGGCTTTTTTGGACTGTTCATAAAAACTATGACATTGACTTTCCTCTGAAAAGAGAGCTGAGAAGGAGAAAGGTGAAAGAAGAATACACGATATTAAGTAGTAATAATAGTAACTTAAATAATGATAATATAGAAGAAATAAATTTATGTTTTGCATTTTTATTGTAGGTAGATCATTTTGACTTGGTCATCTTATAAGTAGCTTGCAAGCTGAAAAAGTGTGGGCACCCTTGCTGTAGGCATTGAGAGACAAGTTTCTAAGTTTCTCTTTTTCATTCCCAGAAGTGCTCTTTCATCACACAATTTTTTTCCCCCTTTACATGAGCCAAATATTTCAAAATATTTGGAAGCAGAAAGAATTTTCTCTCAGGTTTCTTATCATTGCTTTGCGGGTAACCTTGGTAAAGTCAATTGAATTCCTTCATGTTCCTCATAAAACAGAAATAACGGGACTGTTTAGCAAATAAATAAATGATCTTTTTCAAACTTAAAATCTTGACAAAATATTAAATACCAGAATATAAATATTTGAAAGTAATTCATTTCCGATATTTCTTTTTATGTTCCAAAAAGAAATAATTTAAATACACCTTTTGTTGATAAAACAAGACACATTGAGCATGTGCCAAATGGTACTTCATATTTCCTGAGTCACGTTCTCAATGCTGAAACGCTGGAGAGTTTATTGTGGACCTTTTCTAGCAGTATCATCCCTGCCTAGTGCCATCCTGCCTCCCCTCTAAGATAAGTAGAGGCTGTTGCAACTATTTTTAGTTTTAAGTTAGTTTTAAATAGAGAAAACATTAATCTTGTAATTACCCTCCTTATAGAGTTCCAAGACTGAGCTTTCAAGAAGGTCGCACTGTTCCTTTGAGTGATCTGCAGCTGAAGTTTCAAAGAATACCCAGCTAGTGAGCACATAAATGAAACTATGTGTTTATTTAAATATCTCACCACGGAGGGCAAAATATGAGAATGATGTGTCCTCTAACTTTTGCAAAGGAATTCTTGGCAATAAATCCCGTTGACGCTTTGGAATCGGATAGCGTTGCTCAGTATGTTGGACACTTGTAGGATATCAGGTTATTGGCCACAGCTTTTGGTGGTGATGTTCCTGTGAGGTAAACACCTCTAGGGAGAGATCTATAATTGGTGAGTCCTATAGGGTAGCACCAGGAGGCCGAATGGAGTAACCTCAGGGGTTAGCGACCCTCCTACAGCACCTTTTCTCAAAAATGTAACTTCTTTTTGTCCTGTGAAACACCTGCCTGTTTTCTTGGATTGTTTTACATTACTGAGTCATTCTCTACCTTTGTTTACTTTTCTGAGTAGTTTAAATTTCAGAAGTACAAGTTGCTAAGTGCTGTGAGGTCACATTTTTCATGAATCAACTTATTCATTTATCAGTGTTACACTACTCAGTGCCTCTGGGTTTCAGACATTTTACTAGGTCTTCACTGAGTTCACAGCAATGAAAACAGAGTATCTACCTTCTCTTGAGGAGTATATATTCTAGTTGGAAAGTAGAAAAAGGTTTAGCTAAGAAGCTAACATTTTTGATAAAATTTTGCTCAAGGTGTCTTTTAGGATCTGTGTTTTCATTTACCCTCTAGAAACAAAATTACTCTCCATTAGTTTTTCAGTGAATTTACTTTTAAAGCATTTTACAAATTTAATAAAACATAATACATGATTAAATATTATTGAAATGTGCAAACATCTGAAATGAGGTCTTTAGATCCTAGAACTGCCCAATGTTTCATTTCTGGAAACTCTTAGATTTATGCCAAATGAAGAGCCATAAATTCTAGGAAGTCAAATTAAATCAGTGAAATGGTGAAGGGAAAGAGTCATCTAGGTGATTCAGACCCCCTTTCCCTAAGGAATCAGTGCTAAAGCCTATTAATGGGAAGGGAGTTGATACTCAGATCCATTGGTCTAGAAACAGTATCCACATTGCTTGAAACCTCTGGTTAATTTGAGGATAGAAATTATTTATAATCATCTTTATCAACATTATATTTCCTAGCCAGAACACTGCCTTAGATATAACAAATACTCCATACTTATTTGTCACATAGCATAAAGATAAATTTAACTAGGTACCCTAATGTCTACTTATCCCCAAGACCACTAAATACTGGCTAATAAACTTCCATACTCTGGATCCTCAGGTCACAATGTGGAAGGTCTGTTGTTGCCCTTTTCTTTGTTTCTATTTACCTCCCCCCCTACCAGCACCCCAGGAGGCCTCTGGGAGAGGACTTTGTTTCTCACATGGGGATTTTCTCTGGGGTTAATTTTCATTTGGGAATAAGTTTTACATTCTAACCACCCTATGAGCCCCATGTAAACAACATATTCAAATATAGAAACATATTGATGGTTTCGTCCCTTTTAAGCTAATCTCCATCTTACACGAAATTTCTGCTTTGTAAGAGTCACCCACTCACTTTAGTTTGAAATGGAATTTTGTATAATAAACATTTACTTAATAAATACACCAGGGCAGCGGAATCGGGGTGATGGATTATTTTACATTTAAACATCCACTGGCAAAAAGTAACCAGCTCTTTTTCAATTTAACTTGACTGAATCTTTTTGGCCAGCAGCCTTCTTGCACTCAGCTGAACTGTCAACTCTTCACATTTCAAACAGACACATGGATTTCCAAACTTAATCTTTAAATCCCTAATAGTTTGGTCTTTGCTATAATTCACTAATTCTCCCCTGCTTGTTCTAATGAAAGGAAGGCCTTAAAGAAGAGAGATATTTTTTTTTAAATCAATAACAGACTTTGAAATGGATGCAAAGCCTTTTTGTTCAAGATCAAAATGCATTACATTATGGCTTATACATTTTTTTTATATTTTCATACATCCTTTTTCTCATGTTATAGATTTAATAGTAAAGTCTCCAAGTTGCTATGGTGTTTTCCTTCCTTCAATCATTTCTTTGACAACAATGCATGGAGAGTTTCCTGTGTGGAAGGCATTGGGCTGGACATACATTGTGTCAGACAGCATCATTGGCTTCAACATGTTTACAACCCAAGAAGGGAGCTAAGGATCACAAACACCCAGCCAGCCACAAACTGAGTGCAGGCAAAGAAGAATGGGTCTCTGCTGGTTGATCATACTGAAGGCCGTGCCATCTGTCTTAGATCTTACATAGCAGGTTAAACGTCAATATGTAATATCAGAAGAAAGAGGAAAAATGAATGACATAATGTAAAGAGCACAAGACTGGGAAGTGGCAGATCTAGGTTCTGGCCACTGTCAGGAATTCACTTCATGAGCTCCAGGACATCAGAGTCTTCATTGGTAAAATGAGGAATTGGGTTAGATGATCTCCAATTTCCTTCCAAACTTTAACATTTTATGGCCTTAAAAGGCTTAGTATGAATAGTCTGGAATGAACAGTGATCAAGATGAGCTGATGAAATAAATAGTAGGAGATTTTGGTCTTGAAAATCAAACTGAGTCAATTATCTTGAACATATTAAAATAATAAAGGGATCTAGTATTTTGAGTCTGTCCCACCCATTATTTGACATTCAGAAAACAGTACTGAATGGTCAGATGTTTGCATGAGGGTTTGTCACTCTTCCCTTTGTATTTTTAGTTGCTCTGATTAATTGCTTCAGAAAAATTTGGTTATTCTTGCTCTTCTTAGGAATCAGTCCAACTGGTGGGTAAAATTTAAGATTTTGGGATCTTTCAGACACAATATTATCAATCTTGGCATCTCAAAAAAAAAATGAAGAGCCAAGACCTTTCAGTGGTATCAGGGATTCTTCTTTCTATCCTGCTTTTAAAACAGTTTCCGGTATTTGTGAACCAGTTGGTGGCTTGAGGAAACTTATGAAAGAAGATATGTCACTTTAGCTTATAAAATATTTACAAAGGATAATTTTCTCTAAGCTGGCTTAGTCAAGTTAAAGTTATTGACCAGCTCAAATGGAGAATCCATGTGACTCTCACCCCTTTACAAAAAGTTCTTCCAGCTAAACAGAGCTTCATCTTGTCTTGTTATCTCAAAGCATCACAGCTAACACGTGAAAGAGCAACAGACTCAGGGCTATAACTTTTTTTTATTTTATTTTTTATAGAGACAGAGAGAGAGAGTCAGAGAGAGGGAAAGATAGGGACAGACAAATAGGAACGGAGAGAGATGAGAAGCATCAATCATTAGTTTTTCGTTGTGACACCTTAGTTGTTCATTGATTGCTTTCTCATATGTGCCTTGACCACAGGCCTTCAGCAGACTGAGTAACCCCTTGCTGGAGCCAGTGACCTTGGGTCCAAGCTGGTGAGCTTTTGCTCAAACCAGATGAGCCCGTGCTCAAACTGGTGACCTCGGGGTCTCAACCTAGGTCTTCCACATCCCAGTCTGATGCTCTATCCACTGCGCTACTGCCTGGTCAGGCAAGGGCTATAACATTTTGAACTTCACTTGATGGAGAGAAAGATTGGTTTTTGTTTTTGAGTAAGGAATGGTTTGATTTGAATCTTTCATTAGGAAGATTGATTTAGAGACAGAATGTAGCATAGATGAGAAAATTAGAGGAGGGAAACTGTACAGGCAGAGAAAATTGCAGGGATGCATTGTAAAAAGCTTGAACCAATGATAGAAGACTGGAATGGAAGGGATCCAAGAACTGTTGAAAAGGAAAACACTGTCCAACAGAAATAAAAAGCAATCCATAGATGTATCTTGAATTTTTTGATGGCCACATCAAACAAACAAAAAAAAGAGACAGAAAAACTAACTTTAATAATATAGATTATTTAACCCAATATATTCAAAGTATTGTCATTTCAACATAGAATCAATGTAAAAATATATTGAGATATTTTATATTCTTGTTTACTGGACCAAGTATTCAACATCTGGTGTGCACTTTGCACATACAGCTCATCTCAATTCAGACTAGATACATTTCAAGTGTTCAATAGCTACAAGTGGCTGGTGGCTGCCATATTGTTTAGTGCAGCTCTAGAATGACAACAAATCATATATAGATGTGAAGAAGAGATGGGAGAGAACCTGAGGGTTTGAGTCTAAAAGAAGTGGTTCCTTTGTTAAAACTGGAAATGTTAGAAGATGCATGTGGTTGGGGAGAGAGTGGAAAGAGAGAGAGGATGACCAAGTAATGATTCCATCATTTTGATTTAAAGGTGCCAGAAAACAGCTGTTGGGAAATATGTAGCAGGCAACTGTAAAGGCACAGTTAAAAGATTGCCTGGAAGACAGAGCTCAGAATGGAGACACAGACTTGGGAACTGATTGGAATGAAGATATTCAGCATGATTTCCAAGTTCAGGGAAAGCAGAAAGCCTTGAGAAATACTTTAATTGGAGGGCACAGGAAGGAAGGCAATCTGGTCAATGCAAAGGGCTCACAGAAGAGAACCAGGTCTGGCAGTGTCAGAGTGAGGGGCCATGGAGCTGAAGTCTATACAGGATGCAGAAGGCACAGAAAACAGGAGGAAAATGGAAGCACAGTAAAAAAGCTGTAGTAGCCTGACCAGGCGGTGGTGCAGTGGATAGAGCGTTGGACTGGGATGCAGAAGACCCAGGTTCGAGACAATGAGCTCACCAGCTTGAGCGCGGATCCATCTGGCTTGAGCAAATAAAAAGCTCGCCAGCTTGGACCCAAGGTTGCTGGCTCCAGCAAGGGGTGGCTTGGTCTGCTGAAGGCCCGCGGTCAAGGTACATGTGAGAAAGCAATCAATGAAAAACTATGGTGTCGCAACGGCAATGAAAAACTAATGATTGATGCTTCTCACCTCTCTCCATTCCTGTCTGTCTGTCCCTATCTATCCCTCTCTCTGACTCTGTCTCTATCCCTGTAAAAAAAAAAAGAAAGCTGTGGTAAGAAATGCATGTTTGTATTTCACCCTTCCCCGAACAAACTTTAGAGTAATTACTGGTTTTCTGAACTTCCATTTTCTATGTAATAATAAAATAATTAAAAGTAACACATATTACTTGCTTCTTCTCCTAGGTCTAAATACTGTGCTAAGAACTTTAAAAATATTATTTTGTTTTCACAAATGCTTTATGAAATACATTTTAGGGGTTATGCTGTGATAGGGTACTCGTAGCTGATGATATGGCCAAGGTACCCATTTACAACTTATCTTAAACACCTTTCTTCTGAGCGAGGATCTCAATAGATAGACAGATGCACATGAAACATGGCAAACATCAGATTAATTAATTTGTGAATTTATTTTATACATAAGCATATATATTTTATCACTGCCCCCCAAATAAACACTGCTTCTAGGAGCTCAACCACATGCTTTCTTAGGCTATGTGGCATACTAACCCCCAAACACCAAGTTATTATATTTGGGTTGTTACTGAAATCATCTTTGTCATACTAATTTGGTCTAAACTCTGTTAGGTCAGGGATCTAAAACATGTCTATGACTCATAAAGACATTCCATTTTAGGCTTTTGGCACAAGCTAACCTTGATCACCCTTGCCAGTGTTTGGCATAAGTTTTCTGTGATTTAATTTAGACCTCACCTCCCCATATCTTCTTAAATAGATTATTTATTATCTAGAAACTGAGCTTAAAATGACATAGTTTCTTTCAAACCACTAATAGCCAACTTTTGTGCAAGTTGCTAATATAGAAATATAGCTATTCAACCACAGCAGAATAGTCAGCACCTAGTGTGTACCAGGTATTCTATATGCGGAGGGTGAATTAATTTGTTTAATTATCCCAGGATTCTGTGAGTTAGCTTCTGTCATTATCCCTCTTTTACAGAGAAAGTCTAGGCAGAGAACATTTATGTTACTTGCTCAAGATCACACATGTAGTAAATTGAAGAGCTGAGATTCAAAAACTGTGTGGCTTCTATCACTAAGCTATATTGTATTTTATATTAAGGACACGGATGTCTCAAATGCACAGAATCATTCTGAAAAGTTTAGACCCCAGTGTAAGAACCAATTATAATTTCTTAATCAAAATTATAATCTCATTGGAAGTTTTGTTATTTCATTCCATCGATGCTCATTTATTAAGCATCCCTGATACAGCATAGAAAGAAGATGTGGTAATGCGTAATGATAATAGAGCGTCCTTGCCTTTGGGTCACCTATAATCTGGTGGAGGAGACACACAGAACAATCAAAGTGTATAGCTAAATGCTAAGCCATGTGGCAAATTAAATTGCATATTAAAAAGGCATCAAGAAGAGGAAGAATCCAGAGAGCCAGTGTGGGCTGTAAAAGACTCAGAAAGGATCTTGAATGATAGGGAGAAGCTAGATGAGGAGAGGGGATAGAAGGATACACCTGTCAAGAAGAGTGAGGTGAAGATAAACGGAATCTCAGGCAGGGGAATGAGCATGGTATGCTGGTTTCTATGTTTCCCTCCTTTCTTCCCCTATCCATCTCATTCCCCCACCCCACATGGTACACAAACATATAGTATACAGATATAATTATATGCATAGACACCTGCTTGCAGCTGTATAAGAGTGTGCATATAGCTATAGACACATAGATTTACCTCCAAATGATATATGCTTTCCTTACACCAGTGTTAAAATGTTTATGATAAACTCAGAAATGTGATGGGATGCTGGAAATAACAATTTCTAATTTTTAAATCTTCAATGGCTAACTCATAAAATAAGATATGAGAGAGAGGTGAGGTATTATTTACCCTTGATTATATTCAGCAAAACTATCCTCCTTTCAGAAATCAAGGCTAGATCAATACTAATAGTAGGAAGATATTTTTATTAAAAAATTATTCTTTATATGGCAAATTTGATTGTTTTTTGATTGACACCATACTTTACTGTTACTTCTATACATTTTTGGTTTATCATTCTATGGGAAATAGAAAATTGCTCTGTAATATTTTCCCTCTGTTTTCAACAATAAAATCCAAGAAAAATAGATTATTCTTCCTGCCTAATCAGGCGATGGCATAGTGGATAGAATGTTGGCCTGGTATGCTGAGGACCCAGGTTCAAAACCCCAAAGTTACTGGCTTGAGCTTGGGTTCATCAGCTTGAACACGGGGTCACTGACTTGAGTACGGAATCAGAGACATGACCTCATGGTCACTGGCTGAAGCCTACAGGTCGCTGGCTTGAAGTCCAAGGTTGCTGGCTTGAAGCCCAAGGTCACTGGCTTGAGCCCAAGCTCGCTGACTTAAGCAAGGGGTCACTGGCTTGGTTGGAGCCTCCTGGTAAAAGCACATATGAGAAAGCAATTAATAAACAACTAACTAAGGTGCTACAATGAAGGATTGATACTTCTCATCTCTCTTCATTTCTGCCTGTCTGTCCCTATTTCTCTGTCTTTTTCTCTCTCTCTTGTATAAAAAACAAACAAACAAACAAAAACAACAATATTCTTCCAGCACAGCGAGTTAGGTGACTGAGATAAAAATCTTCAGTTTTATGGGTTAAAGTAGAGTTCTAAGTCATGGGTCCTGTTACCAAAAAAACCTAGGTTTCTCAGGCCAGGATAAAAAATTCCAGTATAAAACTCCCAATGTCCTTTGCTGCCTTTGAGTGTGTAAAACAAAAGAGCCAAAATTTCTGGGTTTTAATTTTGACACAAAGTAAATTATATTTGATTTGCCATATAATTTTTACAACCAGTAAAAGTATGTTACTTTCATATTTAACTAAAAACAACTATAATCCACAGGCTAAGACTTAAAGGCCATTTTTTCTCATGTCAATTGAGTATAATATTTCTGTTCTATTACTATATATTTAACGCCCTACATGATCAATTTGTGGAGGAAGAGTCAGATCTGTATTCTGCAATGTACTCAACTAGGCCACTTCTGTTTGGGCACCATCATATCTGGGAGTTCACTAACATAGAAGAATTAGGTGGAAAAATTCTTCCATCTTCCACAAAACCTATCATGAACTTATAGATATGATAAAAGGCATCAGTAATAGTATTGATTCTGATACCATCAACAGACAGTATACCTGTATGTTATCTGGTATTTAACGAAGAAATTAGCATCTTGGTTTTGATTTCTCTAGATTTTCAAAGTCAATATTTAAGCAAAAAGTTCATGACTTCTCTTCTTACATATTGTTGGAAACCAGCATATTTTCCAATAGCTAAATGATTTCTGTTTTGGTTGGTTGGTAAGAGACATAGCTTATATTTTTCCATGACTACTGACTTCTAGTTCTTGCTTTATTGAATTTTCAATCTCTTCTCAGCCCCTTACTTGCTATCTCTCAGGCCTCTTTCCTGCACTATTTTACTCTGCTTTACATTGTTTGAATCACTCTACTATTAAAATGACAGACTCTAAGCTATGTGTAGAGCAAATTTTTCTGAACACTTGGGATCTAAAAAAGAGTTATATAAAATATGCAGCACATTTGATGAAATCTAACCTTCATTGTTAGACAGGCTTGTTCTTAAACTTGATCATTCTCATGCAGCAGCTATTTTTTACTGGTTATATATTTAACTTCAGCTGTAGTCTAATGTTATGTAGCTGGATTCCCCTTTTGTCCTTCAACTGCTTCCTCTTTCTCTTCAATTTGCTAATTCTTAACCTCCAAATTTTTGTTCACTTCTTCTGTCAAACATATGTCTTCAAGTAGAAGTATATTACTAAGAATGGCTTCAATAGGCTCTGCTCTGTTGACTACCAAAACACTCCTTGATAAGTTTAAAATGTATTTTTTTAAGTGATACATGCTGAAAATATTACAGAATAAATATGTCTGGGGCTTATTTCAACATAATCTAGGGAAGAGGGGTGGATAGAGGTAGAAACGAAATAATGGTGTCTAAAAGTCTTTGTGTCAGTATTGTTGTATTGTGTCAATATTGATCATGATTGTTGAAGTTGGATGAGTACATGTGGATTCATTATATCTTTCACTCTACTTTTCATATGTCTAAAATACTCTATAAGAACAAGCTAAAATCTGCCTGACCAGGTGGTGGCAGAGGGGATAGAGCATCCGACTGTGATGCAGAGGACCCAGGTTTAAAACCCCAAGGCCGCTGGCTTGAATTCGGGCTCACCAGCCTGAGCGCAGGTGTGAAATCATAGACATGACCTCATGGTCACTGGCTTGAGCCCAAGGTTGCTGGCTAGAGCAAGGGGTCACTCGCTCTTCTGTAGCCCCCTAGTCAAGGCACATATGAGAAAGCAATCAATAATTAATGCTTCTCATCTCTCTCCCTTCCTGTCTGTCTGTCCTTCTCTCTGTCTCTGTCAAACATACACACACAGAAAAGAACAAGCTAAAATCTATTTACCTATATATAATATATAATTTATATGTAATTGGTTAATATATACTATATAAAGTATTATAAATGTATTATATAATTAATAATTATATTATGTATAATTATATGTAACTAATTAATATAAGCCAATTTAATGACTGAATATTGGAGGGTAAATGTAAATATTAGATAAAAGACAAACTTAAAGGCAAACTAGATATTTGAAGAAGGAGGGATGCACTGATAACAAGTGTGTAATTATCATTCAGTGCACAAAAAATTTTAACAAAACTTAGTGGCTAAAAACCATTAATATTTATCATCTCAAAGTCCTGTGAATTAGGAACCTGGACATAGCTGGGGTGTGTGTCTCTGAATCAAGATGTCTCACAGGGCTGCAGTCAAGTTTTTTACTGGGGCTCTGGACTAGGTGAGTATTTGCTTCCAAACTCACTATGTAGCTCTTGGCAGGTCTCAGATCCTCACTGACCGTTGCCCAGAGATGTCAGTTCCTTGCCTACATAGTTCTCTCCATTGTGTGGATTCATATCATGCTAATAGTTTTCTTTAGAGACTGATTGAGAGAGCAAACTTAAGGTAGAAGCCACAATTTTCTTGCAACCTGTTTATGATAACATGCTGTTGCTTCTGCTATATTCATTTTGTTAGAAATATGCCAATTAAGTTCATCCCACAAGCGAGAGGATTACAAATAGGTGAGACTACCTGGAGGTGGAGATTACTGGGGGCCACAAAGGAAGCTGCTTACTATAGTATACATATTAGACCCCCAAAATTCACCTTTTTCCAAGGTTCCCAAAGTCTCATTCCATTACAGCATTAGCTGAAAGTCCAGAATCCTGTCATCTAAATCAGGCCCTGGTATGGTTGATGCTCCTTGGGTGTAAATTCTCAAATACAGCTCCTTATGTGAAATTTCTGTCAACATACAGACCTGTGAAACTAAAGATCCAGCCTATCTTTTCTTAACACACTTCACATACAAGAGTGGAACAGGCATAGGATAACCATTATAAACATTCCTGGTCAAAAAGGGGGGAAATGGGAGCCATAAAGGAGACTTTGGTACAAGCAGTTCTGAAATTTAATTGGAACCATGTTGGAAATTTTTTATTAGGCACAGCAATCATTCTTTTGCCTCAGCCCTCAGGGCTTGTATTAGTTGGCTCAGACTACCATAACAATAGTACAGACTAGGGGGTTAAATAACAAATTTATTTTCTTACTCTTTGGGGGGCCAGAAGTTCAATACCAAGGAGGGCCAGCAGTGTCAGTGTCTTCCTGGGTTTGCAGATGGCAACCTTCATGCTGTGGCCTCACATGGCCTTTCCTCTGTGCTCATGCAGTGAGAGAGAGAGAGAGAGAAAGAGAGAGAGAGAGAGAGAGAGAGAGATCTGGAATGGCTTCCTCTTCTTAGAAAGATGCCAGCCTATCCATTTAGGGCTTTACTTTTATAACCACATTTAACTTTACCTCCATAAAGGCCTTATGTCCTACTGAGGGTTAGGGCTTCATATAATTGTTAGAGACACAATTCAGTTCACAATAGGGCTCTTGGTTCTGCCTGCTGAGTCATCCTCCCTTTTACATGGCAGATACCACTTTTGCCAACGATTAGTTTTCCCAGGCTACTCTCTGATATTTTGGGGGATCTGAATGCCTTTCTGTGCTTTATGCTGTTTCTATTCTTTTCAACCCAAGGTGGCAGTGCACACCTGTAATATCAAAGGGCCTTTTGTGTGACTGAATAGTTCCATAAGGTATCACCTTTGATTTTTCTGAGGTCTGAACAAAAGATTTTGCAGTCACACCTTTCACTTCATCTCTAGACTAAGGGCACAATATCATGTCTTTGATATTTTTTTTTGCTAGAAATGCACAACTGTATTTAACCATTAGGAAATGTCAGAAACCCCAAAGTGAGAGACATTCTATAAAACAACCAATCAATATTTCTCAAGAGAATCAGCTCGTGAAAGAAAAGAGACTTGACAACTGAATACAACATAGATCCTGGATTGGATTCTAGTTCAGAAAAGTGTCAAGGGAATATGTAAATTGAAGTGTTGGTAAGGTTTGTGCTGTTATTCAAGGATGCTCACCAATCTGATGAGTCTGAAAAAGAAAAGAGAAGGATGCATTCCTTGACAGCCCTGATTCAAAATTGGAGTATATATCATAGGGGTTAGAGCAATATGGACTTACTAGTTTAGCCAATTGGGAGAGCATGGTACATGAATATATTAATTTCTAAAGAACGATAAATAGTGAATAGAAGGTAATAGGGGGTGATAGAGTATAAGCATTAGGACAGTTTTTATCATCAGATAGATTTTGGCTCTGCCCCTTACCAGTGATGTGAGCTTTGGAATGATATGGTAATTATTAATTCTGATCCTTGGTTTCTTCATAGTAAAACCTACCTCAGGGAGTTGTTGTGCAGACTAAATGAGAAATTGTATATCAAGAGCATGAGACAGAATAAGTATTAATGTCAGCCTTTGTTTATCCTCAGTGTCCTGGACCAACTCGCTTGAACAAATCAAGCCATGGTTGCGGGAGGGGAAGACAGATAGAGAGAGAGACAGAAAGAGAGAGAGAAGGAGGAGGGGGTGGAGAAGCAGATGGTCTTTCTCCTGTGTTCCCTGACTAGGAATTAAACATGGAGCATTGAGATGATGGGCCAATGCTCTACCACTGAGTCAACTGGCCAGGGCCCATGCACTTTTCTGATAAAGTACACAAGTTCACTCTGGGCCAGTATTCTGATTTCATTCATTCTATGTGCATTCTCCTCTCTGTTGTCAGGTTCCTTTTGTCTCGTGTACCCCCACTTTTCTTTAATTTTCCTGGGTTATACACTAAGACATAAAATCAGTTTCAACCACCTCAGACATCTTTCCTAAGCATCTTTCTTTTCTAATTAGCCAACTTTATTCCTTCTGTTGTGAGTTTTTATTTGTTTCATGATAGTTACATTTCTTCCCCTACAAGAAATATGTCACTTGAATGTACTGACCATGCCATCTACTCTATATACTTTGAAGTGTTCAGCATGGTTCTGATCCACAATAGATGATAAATATTGATTCATTTTTCTACACTGGTTTAAGAGAAAACATGAAAGTTTAAGAACTGTTCTAAATTATTTTTTGAGTAATATGTTTAATAGAGCAAGGAAAGGCCAGTACAGCACAAATACAGCAATTAGAGAAACAATGAGATATATTACAAATATCAACCATAATAATAATTCTCCAGAATATCTTCTTTACAGATAGAAATAAAATCATTAAAAGTTCCACTAGATAAATAAAAAT
The DNA here is from genome assembly GCA_037038555.1 of Rhynchonycteris naso. NCBI lineage: Eukaryota > Metazoa > Chordata > Mammalia > Chiroptera > Emballonuridae > Rhynchonycteris > Rhynchonycteris naso. Next base: position 172,374,037 of record CM073000.1, read on the forward strand.
CATGTTCAATTATATAAAGTTATATAATTGTGTTATCCTATTATTTTTTATCTTACTAACAAGACTTGATTTTGTCACTATTCACTTATTCATTCATTCATTCAACAAATGATTATTAGCGGTTTACTACTTGCTGGGTATTGAAATTACAATGGTCTGAGCCCTCACTGAACCTACAAATTTTATTTTTTAATTCTATAAAGTGATTTAATGTTTATGTAGAAAGAACTATAATTGAAATAAGAATTTTGTTAGGCATCTTATAGACTCCCTGATTGGTTCCACTTTTTGTACATACTTTTAAAAACTTACTTAAAAATAATTTTAAAATATTTCATAAACATGCTTAAAAGTTAAAAGGGTATTAGGTATGTGAATATATTTTATTTTGATTCTAAATATATATTTGCTTTTTCACTTCTGGCCAAGAAGACACTTATGATTTGTGTTGAAAAAGTAGCACAATGATTTCTACTTTTTAAGATAATCACCCTTACAGAAGACATGAGAAGAGAAGAAATGATGCTCAGAAATACCCTGGCTCACTGCTGCCTGAATCAGAAGCTTTGTTTTAATATTAGCACTTGGAAGATAAACACTAGCAGCCTCCAAGGGAGGTGATGTTCACTGCATATCATATGACTTCAAGTGGAAGGACAGAGAAAGTACTCAGATGTTGACAAGTAGAGGCAAACAAATATTTATGGTAGAAATGTACACACTTACTATCATAACATCATCCCCATTCCTCTTCCCTGGTGGGTCAGTAGACATTTTAGATTCCTCTCAGGAATATGACATTTGTAGAATTTTAATTTAAATAGCTTTCAGTAGGATGTGAAAGAGGGTCTCTATACAGACAAATACACCAGATACCTAATAATTCTTTGGATATTTTAACAGAGCCTCCCTCAACATTCTTTATGGCCAAAGACTGCCATTTGACAAGGCTAGAATATTACCAGCGTCTCTGTTTTTGTCAGTATGCTCTACTCTGCTAATGTCTGGTGCACAGTGGTGCTCTGCTGATTTGGGAGAATATTAATAAATACTAGGAATGACTTATTATCCTACATTCATTTGACAAATAAAATATAGTCTTAGAGGCAAGAATAGGTCCTTTGAGGTTCCATCTTCCAGGCCATTACTCAGTACAAAATCCCAATTACCTCTTTTTTCCCTTTGCTAGAAATGGCACATAAATTGCCAAACTTCCTTCTAAAATTCAAAAGTGATCCAATAATTAAAATGTATCTCTGTTTAGAAAATGTTAAAGCCTCATTGCTCAGCCTTTTTCTTTTCTTTTTTTTACATAGTGTTTTCATGAGAGTATATTTTTGTAATCTTGCTTTGACTCTTTGCTTTTGATTTTTTGAATAGACTCAATTGGATCCTGGTCAAGATATTTTAGTTTGTTTAGCAAAACCCACATAATGACTTTCTCAGCACATGTAACAAAGTTTAGTTAATTAATCACATTCATGAATTGCATCCATCTCAATTACTTTTGAGATGTGATACACTAATGATAATTCCTTTTTAAAACCATATTAAATGGATTACTAATGAATACTAAACCACCTGATACATGACTAAGTGAATGAGGAAAATAGGACACCAGAAGGGGACTAAAGAACAGAGAGATTTTCCTGAATTTATAAATACTGGTTAGGTTCTTTGGTGGGAAGTATTAAAATATTAAGTTACAGAAGCCTCAACATGGCCAAGACTCTTCCCCTCACTGCAGCCTCAAAAGATTCCTAATTCACCTGGGTGGTGTTCTGCATTTCTCATCTGACTTGAATAGAACCACAGGTAAATTTTTTTATTATGAAGAACAAAACCAAATCTTCACTTTTGCCAGATATCTTAGAATGGAAGAAAACCACCGTACAAGTCAGCAGAGAGGAAAAATGGGGGAATAATTACTGCTCATTGGATAAGTTGCAATGAGATTCTGTTTTTATAATAAACACTACATAAGATAATAAAATGACTGAAAGAGAAATTACCAAGTGTCTCAGAAGCCCATTTCGGAAAATGGAAAATGAGAAGCTTTTTGAAACCACTCCGAATGTATCTCTCAGGACTAAAAGAATTATAACAGTGTTAGGCCTGCCCTTCCGACCCCACTTTCCTTCTCGCAAGTCAACAGAATTCAATAATCAAATGCTTCAAAGGATGCCAAAAGGTCTGACATAATTCCCAGGGACAGTTATTGGAGTTACTGCTGAGGGGCAGAAACCAGAGGTGCATCTTTGTGGAGTCAAGGTCTGACTCAAAATCAGAGGAAAACCATGAAAGCACAAAGCCAGGAAGACAATTGTATGATTGGCCTTCCTATAGAGACAATGGTAGAACTATTAGTAGACTTCCACATCACCTCCGAGCAAGTTTCTGGATTTCCTCTATCAGAAATTCCATTTCTGAGATTCCCAGAGCAGCATACATTCAAGAACAAGGCACCATGAAGAAAAAAAAAAAAGATTTAATTAGGGACCCAGGAGGTGGTGCAGATTTAGTATTAGGCAATCAAATTAAATATTCTTCTGCAGCGTGCTGTTTTCTTAACAACTTAGCAAAGTTACACAGAATATAATAAATCTAATGAAGAATAAAACCAAGTGATTAAATCAATAGTGGCAAAAATCTATGACCTTTTTAGAGAGTACTTGTTTTTTTATTTTTGCTTGAATCCATTCCAAGAAGAAATAATGTGGAAAATCATTTGACCCACTGTTTAAAACTCGGTATTTTGTTAGAAAGAATCAAATTGTGCCTTTATGTCTGAGAATTTAGTGAGTACTATTTCAGTGAATTAACCTTTAAAAGTTTTAAGTGTTGGGCCTGACCTGTGGTGGTGCAGTGGATAAAGCATCGACCTGGGAACACTGAGGTCGCCAGTTCAAAACCCTGCACTGGTCTGGTCAAGGTACATATGGGAGTTGATGCTTCCAGCTCCTCCCCCCTTTCTCCCTCTCTCTCTCTCTTTCTCACTCTGTGTCTCCTCTCTAAAATGAATAAATAAAAAGAAATTTAAAAAAAAATAAAAAAATAAAAGTTTTAAGTGTTCACTAAGAAATACTTAGAAAAGCTCTGGGATCTAGTTCCATCTTCATTCATTAATTTGTTTATTCATTCATTCATTGATTCATTCACTCACTCACTCATATTCTTATAAGGTAGGCACTAGTGATACTATGTTGATCAAAAACAGACAGTCTTTGTCCTTCAAGGATCATAAGTCTAGTGAGGAAGAAACACATACTACTAAATGATGACTATATTTTAACTTTCCTAAAGGGACGTGAGACAGGGACATTACCCAGTCTGGGCACTAATGGGAGGTTTCCTTGAAGGAGCAAGATTTAAGCTGATATCTGAAGGATAAGTAGGAAGAATTCACTATGTGAAGAGAAAGGAAGAGCATTCTAGGTTAAGGGAACAACACACAAAAACCTTAGGCCAGAAAGAGAATGGTGTTTTGGAAAAGTTAAAGAAAGCCAAATGTGATAGGAAGCGGTAACTCTAACAGTGTCTGGATCTCGGTTTCTAAATATTATTTTTCACTAACCAAAAACACTCCCTGGAAAAATGGCCAGTTCCAAGGCTGAGGAAGGGAAAATACACAATGAGCACAGGACATCTTGTGTCATAAAGTAAGAAACTGCTCAAAGAAGAGGGACTTGTCAAAATAACACTAAAGCAAAGCCAGCATTATGAAGTTCCCTTTCACCAAATTACCAGATAGAAGGTGACAGAGGACAATTTGACTTTGGGTGATGGATATGCAACATAATTAAATGTAAAAATAACCTGGAGATGTTTTCTCTGAACATATGTACCCTGATTTATTAATGTCACTCCATTAAAATTAATAAAAATTAAAAAATAAAGAAAATAAGTAATAATAATAATAGCATATTAAATAAGAGCACATTATAAAGCATGGAATAAAATAAGAAACAATGAGTCCATGCTGATATAATTATTATGCATGAATAAATTTAAAGTTTGGTGAGTAATGAAATTTTACATAGTATCAAATTACCTCTCTATGAAATATTTTGTTAATTACAAAGGGGAAAAGAATACAATGGAGAACCTTGGCAGACAGCACTGTAAGTGATTCAAGTTAATATTATTAGTAATCATAAAAATTGAAATTATGTGCTTTTTGTACTAATCAATGAGAAGAAACACAATATCATTTCTTTAATATTCTTGCCAAAATGAACAACCATCTTAAAAAAAAAAGACCTATCCAAATTGAGGAACGTTATCCAAAATAACTAGCCTGTAATCTTTAAGCTTAAAATGATGAAAGCCAACAAAAGATTGACAAGTTGTTCCATGTGTAAGGAGATTAAGGAGAGGTGACAACTAGATATAATATGTAACTTCAAACTAGATCTCTAGCTATAAAGAAAATTATTTGGATATTTTGTGAATGGGATCTGAGAGATGAATTGATGCGAAATTCTTCATTTCAATGACTGTATTATAAGTATGTAGGGGAATGACCTTGTTTTTAAGAACTACACTAAGTATTTGGGGGTTGAGGGGCACCATGTTAGCAATATATGCATCCACATGGTTAAAGGAAAAAAATCTTCCAACTTTTTAAAAAGTTTGAAATTGTTTCAAAATTAAAAATAAATCAATTAATTATAAAAGTGGGGAAAAGCCACTATGGTTAGAAATCTTGGCCCTTTATTTCACTATCTGGACAATAAGGAAGATAGTTGAAATCCATGGATTTCAGTTCCAGTCATACAGTTGTGTGTTAACTACTTCCTAGAAATGACATACAAATGAAAAAAAAGTGTATTAGTTTATATTGCTGTGTAACCAATTACCACAAACTTGGTAGCTTAATGTAATATCCTTTTATTATTATTTCACAGTTCTGTAATCCACAAGTCTGAATGGCATGACTAGGTTCTCTGCTGAAAGATGAAATCTAGGTGGTAACTCTGCATTCTCATCTGAAGCTTGGGGTATTTATTCTCTTCCAAACTCATTTCTGTACTATTGGCCAAATTAAGTTTCTTGAGGTTGTAGGACTGAAATCCATGTTCTTGCATAGGGCTGCTCTCAGCTCCTAGAAGAATGCTCTCAGGTCCCTGTCCCATGGCACCCTCCATCTCAGCAATGAAGAATCTTCCTCACATGGAATCTCTCACACATTTTGAATCTCACTGACTTTCTTTTCTCTTACCATCTAGAGAAAAAAAAGCTCTGCTTTTAAAGGGTTTATGCTGATTAGGTTAGTGCACCCAGATCATTTTTTCTATCTCGAGGTCAACTAATTAGTATAACTTTAACAACATCTGCAAAATTCTTTTTTCCATATAACATAATTCAATATGGGAGTAAAATCAAGGGGGGAAATTGTGGGGGCTATCTTAGAATTCTGCCTGCCTTGGGATGGAAGATAGAAATATGCTTGAGTCTGTTGTCAGAAACTATAGATAAAGAAGGGGAGGTAAAATATCTGCTTCTCAATTCATGAATTGGAGGTTGGGGAATTCTGGGCTATGATATTTGAGATACCTTCAGCAGTGAAATTCTTTGATTTGTTGTTATTAGACTGTAAGAACAGGCACAGTGTGTTTCTAATTTACTGTTGCATTCTCAGCACTTCTCTTAATGCCTGGTACATAGTGGATACTTTAAAAATGTTGAGGATATGAAGAATAACTGATGAGCGAATAATTAGCTATGTTAACCAAAGTTTTATTTATTTTCAAAGGTATCAAAATCTTTATTGCTGGCCCATCAGTGAGTTATTTTTCTAGAATAGCCAGATTAAGGAGAAATCTGACAGTTAATTCCTAGTTCCCTTTTGATTGATGGTATTTGTGTGTGTATAGAATATAAATTATTTTTAAGTAAGTATATTCTGCCAAGGAGCTTGGAACATACTCATTTATCAATAGAAGCAGCTAATGCATTTAGAATGAAAGGATCTTATGATGCAGTGTGGTTTCAATTAACATATGATAAAAGATTAAAACATTCCTACATAGAAGTATAGGAGGAAATTATATTAAATATTATTTTGAAAATAGTTTTATTGCTCTTTGTCATAAATGTAAATATACTCAAAGTAAAAAATTTAAAAATACAAAATAGTATGAAAAGAAAAGAAAGATCATCCATAACCCCACAATGGAAATACTATTAATATTTTGATAGATATTCTTTCAGGTTTTTCTCCTGTGCCACAAGGGACAACAACAGTATAGCACATACACATACAGTTCTACATAAATAATTCAACTAGAGTTTTTAATATCTGCTTCTTTTGTTTAAAGATATCATGGACATAGTTTCATTGATTACACTGGGGAACAATTTTTTTTCATTTTCTGTTGCATGAGGTTTTAGAACTTTTTCTAAATATGTCTGCATCGCTGATTCCAAATATGAAATAGGTTTTTTGGTGCATGCTCTAATTTTTATGCAATTTTAATTTCTTTTTGTTACAGTTAATGGCATGCATTGGTTTTTAAATTGGAGTTAAAGGGCAATGACTCTTGGATTGAACATAACCACAAGACAATTAATGTTTTACAAACATCACTTTTACATAATTGTACTTGTTTTTAAATGTAACAAATTATTATCTGATAAAAACACCCTCTTATTTTGTTTTAAGATTGAATCATGGCTTCTTTGAGTAGGCATAAATGTAAGACTAGTCCTGACACCTTCTGTTATATATGTGGCTGTTACACACTTCAACGTCAAAGGCACAATATTTTAACATTCATGACATGTGAATATATTGCCTATTTTCAAGTTCCCCTTGGCAATCAAGACAAGAATTGGGCTCCTCATATTGTGTGTCATGATTATGAGAAAACTACTTTGTGACTGGACAAAAGGAAAATGCAAAGGAATGCCTTTTGTTATTCCCATGGTTTGGTGTGAATCTAAGGACCACAGCAGTGACTGTTATTTCTGTCTGATCCATACAAAGGGCATCGGCAGGAAAAAACAGCATATGATCGCATATCCTAATATTCCTTCAGCAATATGACCTATCACACACTCTCAGACACTCCCGGTTCCAGTTTTCAATGGTTTTTATTTCTTCTAAGGACAAAGAAAGTGAACATGGTAATCAAGTGTATTTTGATAAAATGCATGAGGAAATGATTGTAGAATCTGAAGGGTCTCCTTCTGATGCCAAGCAGTCATTAACCCCTCAGCAGTTTAGCCAACCTGAATTGAATGACTTAGTAAGAATTTCGGCCTATCAAAGAAAGCAGCTGAGTTATTAGCCTCTGGGCTTCAATAAAAGAATGTATTTCACTGGTGAGCTAAAGTATCCCATTTCAGAAAGCGTGAACAAAGTTTTGTGGACTTTTTTTTCGAAGACAAACACTTTGTTTACTGTCATGATATCAGGAGTCTTCTCAGCCAGCTAGATGTTACCACTTACGGTCTAACAGAATAGCAGCTATTTCTTGACAGCTCTAAATGGAGCCTGAAATGTGTTCTCTTACACAATGGTAATATTTATACAGTGGTTCCAATTGGTTATTCAAATCATCTGCAAGAAGATTATAATGACATAAAAATTGTCCTCGACTATCTGAAGTATGAGGAGCATAACTGGATCATTTGTGTGGATCTTAAAATGGTCAATTTCCTGCTAGAACAACAGAGAGGTTTCATGAAGTATCCTTGCTTTCTGTGTTTGTGAGACAGCCGAGCTTGGGAGAAACACTGGACACAGAAGGAGTGGCCGAAACGTGAAGCTCTGGAAGTAGGGATGCAAAATATTGTGAATGAACCTGTGGTTAATCAAGACAGGATCATTTTCCCCCCACTTCACATCAAACTTGGCTTAATGAAGCAGTTTGTTCAGGTTTTGAATAGAGAAAGTGAATGCTTTCAACATATTATTTTTGCTTTTCCTGACTAGTCCTTTGAGAAGATAAAAGCAGGTGTATTCGATGGACCTCAAATTCAATCCTCATATGTGACAAAGAATTTTCCAGGAAGATGAATAAGGAGGAGAAAGCAGCATGGCAGTCTTTTCTGGCAGTTACAAAGAGCTTCCTTGGCAATCAAAAAGCAGAAAACTATGAACTTCTGGTTCAAAGGGGATGCTGTTGGCTTTCCGTGACATGGGATGTAACATGAGCGTTAAGATTCACATCCTGAACAGTCAGCTTGATAAGTTTCCTGACAATCTTGGAGCTGTTAGTGATGAGCAGGGAGAATGCTTTCATCAAGATCTGAAGACGATGGAAGAGCATTATCATGGGCGATGAGACAGAAATATGATGGCAGACTACTGCTGGAGCATCAAATGAGATTGTCCTCAACAACTACACAAATGCAAGAGCTACAAACGCAAATTTTTGCCTGAATAAAATTTAAATAAGTTTTACGCAAATTTTATGATTAAAATAAGTTTTTTAATATGTTCTATTTTGAAATTGTAGATAAATTCTGATGCAATCATATCTTTTAGTGTATCACTATATTTACTGTATTATAAAAATTATTATATTTTCACAAAGATGATGCCCAAGAAGACATTCTACTTCATTATGTTAAACTACATGTTGAAAATTTTACAATAAGATCAAAACCTAAATCTTGAATTGCAATAAAGCTGTAGTTTACAGAGAAAAACTAATGTCTAATTTGAGATCAGCACACTCAAATTAGGTAAGAATAGTGTTTTTGTGGATGCAACAAAAATATTGTTTCCCAGTGTTATAAATTACATATGGACCATCATTTTTAATAGCTGCAATATATTTTGTTATGTGGTTAGATTGACATATATTTTTAGCCAATCCTTTTTAATGAACTTTTAATTCATCTCTGCTTTTTTTCTAGAAATATACACATCACTGCACCAAACATCCTGGTACATAATCTTTGTACATTGGGTTAATGATTTCTGTAAAATAAATATCTTGAAGTACTATTGATAAATCAAAAGTATACAAATCTTGATGTTACCAGATTGCCCATAGAAATGTTTAATCCCACAAGCAGATTTTTAAGTATCTGTTTATCCTCACCAGCAATGAGTATTATCAATTAAATACTTAGTATTTTCCAATTTTACACATAAAAATCAATTTGCAAGTTAACTACCTAGCAAGGAACCAAGAGTATGCTCCAGCCAAGAGCTAATGATGAACTGATCATGAGGAAGTGAATCCTATCAACAACCGTGTGAGCTTGGGAGAAGATCTTTTCCCAGCTGCGTCTTCAAATGAGCCATAGCTGTATCCATTTCATTGTACTATGCTGTCTCACAATGAGACTTCCTCTGTGGCATATTCTCTTTCCTTAATTTACACTGTAGACTTTCCAGTGGATAAAGATGTAACTTTAACATCTTACATCTTACAGTATAAAAATCAAATATTGATTTTAAAATTTCTATATAGTGTTATCATATATTATATGGCAACATGGGGTTTTTAAAACAGCCAAGAGGAAATTTGGTCTCAGGTTTGTTTACTTTTGGAAAAGAAAGTTGATGACAGCTCTTATATTTGTGCTTGTTATTTTAAAGAACTTACTGGATACCCACTCAACATTTTACTTTTCAACTAGCACTGGGATTCTTAAGTATTCTCTTCTGCTTTGATTTCATAATAAAGATTGGAAATTCTATAGCAACTTATTTGCATGTACTTGTATTTATATAAATATAAAGACCTACTTATATATATCCAGATGTGTCTAGATTCTCTGATAGGTAAGAAAGATAAACATCTTATTTCTTGATCCTGGGATGCACATTTCCCCTGGAAAATATCTCTTAAGGAGGGCTAGGTATTGTATAAAGACACTCATTTTGCCTCTAGAGGATTTGAGGAGTCATCATTTCTGTGTTAATGTGGGTGGAAGTTTAAAAACTTTAAGCTTTTTTCTAATGCAAGGAATTGATCTATGAATATCTCATTTGACCCTCTGTTTATGAGGCATGGTCAGGGATCAAGAAATTGTAATTTGTTGGGAAAAAAGAAAGCTGCTCTTCCTAATCTACATTGCCTTCACCTCCTTGACTACTTGAGTTCTGGCTTCAACACATGAAATGCCATCTCAAAGATTCTTTTGGAAGGGGGAAGTGTAAGATTATTTTCATCTACTTACTTAAATGCTTTTTAAAAATTATTATAGTTAGAGAAAAAGTTAATAACATCCTATAGGGATTTTATTCATACATTCATTAGTGTAAGGCACCATGTTTTCCCAAGCAGTGAACAAAACAAATTAAAGCTTTTATCAACCATTTATTTTATTCTCAAACAAAGGAGGATGACAACACAAGAATTTAACAGATGAGAGTTAGACGTAGTCTGAAGTGGGATGGAAGAAGATCCTGGAATGGTGAGATGGATGAAGAAGGGAGAAAATATTACCTACCTCATTTGCAATATTACCCTGCTAAAGCCATGTCTGAGTGACCACTACACATTCTGGTTTTTTTGTTTTTGTTTGTTTGTGTGTGTGACAGAAACAGAGAGAGACAGAGAGAGGGATAGATAGGAACAAACAGACAGGAAGGGAGAGATGAGAAGCATCAATTCTTTGTTGTGGTACCTTAGTTGTTCATTGATTGCTTTCTCTTATGTGCCTGACTGGGGGGCTATAGCAGACTGAGTGACCCCTTGCTCAAGCTAGAGACCTTGGGCTCTAGCTGATGAGCCTTGCTCAAACCAGATTATCCCACACTCAAACTGGCAACCTCAGGATTTCAAACCTGGGTCTTTTGTGTCCCAGTCTAATGCTCTATCCAGTGCGCCACTGCCTGGTCAGGCCACATTCTGTTGTAAACAGAGTATTTCTTCCCCTTCTGCCCAAAGTCAGAGTCTTTATTCTTATTACCAAATTTTACTGTCTTATTTAAATTAAATAAGAGAAGTCCAAAAATCTGTGAGAGATGCTAAGAGAATTCCCAGCATTGGCAATTCAAAACAAAGAAAACTTCAAATGCCTTCTATGGAGGAGTTGAGAGGATATTTTACTGCTAGACATGAGTCACAAGTAAAAGGGGAAGGACTATTGTCAATAGAAATTTCAACAGAATATCCATCTCAGTAGGAAGATGGGGATTGATCCACTAGGAGTAGTTTCAGTCCTCATTCACAGAGCATCTAAATAGTAAAGCAACAATTCAACATAAGAGAAATACTGCCCAGGATATTCCCTGAGGTAGTGCTTTATACCTAAGAAGAGACAACACAGGATTTCACCTCTACCTTCTCCATTTGGTAACTTCCAGAATGATCAGATACGCCATGCAATATGATGGAAAGAGAGCCTATAACTTGTATTCAGTACACCTGTATTCCATCTAGTACCTCTACCTATGTGAGCAAATCATTAAATCTCTTTAAACCAGTCTCCTCATTAGCTACAACCTCACCAGGTTGTTTTGAAATCCATTGAGATAAAAGTATGAAATACATTTTTCTGCAGATTATGCTTATGATTTTATTGCTACTTATGTGCACAAATTCCAGAAGATTCCAAGAGAAGCAGCATGACTTAGCTGTCCAAATATAGATACTGTCACATGTAACTATGCCACTCATAAGCAGCATGAAGGATTTGAAACTTCATTTGCTTCCTTTAGAATACATCCAAAGTTATGCCTGGCACAGAGGATTCTTGGGAAGGTTTTTTTTTTTTTTTTTTCAGTTGACATGAAAAGAGAAACTTTGAGATTTATTATGTAAATTTTTTAAAAGAACTAAAATAATTTTTTTTAAGTATATATTTTTTCTTTTTTTTAGAAATTAAACTTAATGGGGTGACATTGATCAATAAAAATACATAGGTTTCAGGTGAATATCTCTATAGTATTTAAACTATTGATTCTGTCATATGCCCATCACCCAAAGTCAAAGCATCATCAATACATATTTATCCTTCTTTACTCCCTTCTCCCTGTCCCTTCGCCCCTGCTAACCACTTCAGAAAGTGTATTTTCTTTAACTGTACAACAAAGGCACACATGCCTGTACGGGCACACACATACAACAAATAACTGGCCAGTTGTTCACATAAATAACAACTCTTTTTGATGATATGAGTTTTAAGAGAAACCAAATCTTGAGTTAAGTGGCTGTGCCTTTTGCATTTAACAAAAGGTAGATGCAAAAAGAAAAAAAAATAAAGAGTCAAGTCATATTTACTAATATTTGTTTCTGAAAAGATATAAGGGAATGGGATTGGAGGGAAGACAAATAAAACCCATTTTTCCAGTTTCCAGAAGCATGTATGTACTGTGATTATCAGGCCTCTGATTCAATATTCAGTAGACACATTTGAGTACTCTACTTCATGACCTACAATATTCACAGTAATATTCTGAGTGGTGTTGGAAATGCATTATAGCACAGTGGTGAAGGGTACAGATTTTAATTCCACAAACACATATTCTGTATTGGAATTTCAGGCCCTCTAGGTAGTAGCTATGAGAAAGGGGCAATAATCTCAATGATTGTCACCACAGATTTCTTTTTTATTTTTGAAAGAGACAGAGAGAGGGACAGATAAAGACAGACATATAAGGAAGGAAAAGAGATGAGCACCATTAATTCTTTGTTGTGGCACCTTAGTTGTTCATAGATTGCTTTCTCATATGTGCCTTGACTGGGGTAGTGGGGGCTACAGCAGCCTGAGTGACCCCTTGCCAGTGACCGTGGGCTTCAAGCCAGCGACCTCTGGGCTCAAGCCAGTGACCATGGGGTCATGTCTATGATCCCATGCTCAATCCAGCGACCCCACACTCAAGCTGGTGAGCCCGCATTTAAGCCAGTGACCTTGGGATTTTGAACCTGGGTCCTTTGCCTCCCAGTTTGACACTCTATCCACTGTGCCACTACCTGATAAGGTATGTCACCACATGATTTTTAAGAGTTAAAATGAAATAACATAAATAGAACTAAGTCTGGCATATTGTATATTGTAAGATCTCAGTAAATGGTAGCTCTGTTTATATTGCTATCTTCTATGCACACTTAAAAGTTACATTTGAAAATGGAGCGGTTGTAATATATTTTAATGATATTTCTAAGATTCTGAGTTCATTTATTCTCATAATCAATACAGACATGCATTTTCATGTTATAGTAGCATTTTTATGTGGGTATACTTTTTTATATAAAACAAATTAAACCAATATTTTGTAAATCAAATTATATTTGATAATGACAGGTGGACATTACACTAAAAAAACAATATTTTTAAACTTAGTTGAAACATAATTTTTTGAAAATCTGATGACAGTTATGTATCCTCTATCCGGCCAAATGCACAAATCCTCACACATAAAACTTTCCATATAATTAAAGGGGAGCATGGAACATCCCTTAAAAAGTTGAGTTTTTAATGATGTGAATAATCTTTCAATATTGCAAATAAACCAATCTTTAATTTATCTGATCTATAAACTCAAATTTTCATATAGCAGCTTTTAATAAAGTACTTTATATAGATTATTAATGATTAATGTGGTCTGAAAGATACTCATATGCCACAATGTTTCCTAGGTGAAGTATTTTTTAACCCAGACTTATTAACTATACTGTACCTAACAGTTTGTATACCAATAATATTAGTGTCAGGTGGTAATAACAAGTGACACAATCTGATTAATGTTTTTTTCTTTTATGGTTTTTCTATACCAAAGAACCAACAAACACAATGGTCTTTATTCCCGAACAATTTTTCATTTTATATTTTCAGTATATATCCTTTATAAATTTATATAAAGAACTTATTTTCCTAGCATATCAATATCTAATGGGAATAATTGAACATTTAAATAATAAAATCAATCAGTAAGGTGACAAGTTTACCATTAAATTCCTGGCTTTGGTCCTCCACTCAAACTATACTAAAGTTAATGCAATGTAATATTTCAGTTATTTGAAACGAACAGATGGTAACTAGACTCAGAACAGATTCCTGCTAGCACAATTTGACATTTCTTCTAATAAAAACAAATCACAATGATACCTTCTGAATGAATGGTTAAAGATAAGTTTCAAAAGATATGAAAAATATTGATAAAATATAATTTAGCTATTAGGCAACATTTAAAATTTTATTTCTGAAGTTATAAATTAACCAAGAAAACGACTTCCTTTAACAGTGGTTCTTAACCTTTTTTGAGGTACCGAACCCACCAGTTTCATATGTGCATTCACCGAACCCTTCTTTAGTGATAAATAAAATTTTTTTTTTTCCAAATTCAAGACATAGGTATATGTTTTTTTACTGGTGCACAAAATGAGCCGTGCATGAACATCACCTTGCTCAAAGAACAAAACCAACAAAGTGCATGAACTCACAACAAATTACAGTATTACTTTATTTTGGCCTCCGCGGCAGAGGCTTCTCTGAACCCCTGAGACGGACTCATCGAACCCCTAGGGTTCGATAGAACCCAGGTTAAGAACCACTGCTTTAACATATTATCAATAGGATAACCTATGCTATCATCTCATTCGGAATTTTGATCTCCTTTTTGCCTCCCAGTTTCAACTAATGGAGTCTGATTGTTTGCTTCACATTTTTTTTTTTTTTTTGTAAACTGTGGGATTTTGATAATCCATTAAATCTCAATGTGAGATTTGTGGTGTTTTTTGTTTTTAATGTCACTAGGTAAATCAAGAGGCAAACGTGGTCAACCTTCACTGGCAGGAGTTTTGTTTGGTTGCTGATTTGTTGCATCTGCTGTGTGTGAAATGACAGAAAGTTTATTCAGGAAATTCAATACACCCAGAGAGAAGCCAAACCTGACAGCTTATTTGGGGAACCATTCCATCATGAGGATACATTTGTTCTTGGAGCAGCCTCAGAAACCCTCCCATTCATTGAAATATGTTTTGATTAAAGCGACTGTTGATGTCTGCTACATAGAGAATGATTTTTCTCCTGACATAGTCGTCTTATTATAGTCAATGTTTTTCCCTATTGTAAGGAAGATATTTTATTGTTAAATATTTGATAATTGTCTCTTTCCAGATTGAATGATGATTCCTGGAAGGCTGGGCAGAGTCATCTGATAAATTATAAATAGTAAATCCTTATAATAATCTTTAATGGCATTGTTTTTTCTTGTAACTATGTTTCTGAAGAAGAAGGCATGGCAATGTAACTACTATTTCTTTATTTTATTTTTAATTTGTAATCTGTACAATTGTAGGATTCCCATAAAATTTATTTAGTAACTAAAATTTAGAAATCAATTCAGAAGCTAATGTGTTTTTACTGGAACATTTAGATAAAAACAAATAATAGTATGCTAATTGTAGCTAAAAGTTAAGAAAGACATTTGTTAAAGCACTTAATTATGCTTTCCATCTTTCATTCTCTTATATTATTTTCTTTCTTTCACCTAAAATTTATACCCAGTCTTGGGATTTACTGTTCATTTAACTTTTTTTTTTTTTTGCTAATGCTAGTCAAGATGGCCAAAAGTAATCTTTTGTAAATGATAAATACCAAATTCGATCTATTCAAAATGGGTAGGTAGCTCTATCTGTTTCTGGGACTTTATGTACTTGCTCAATTGCTTTTAGGTTCAGCAAGCACTTCACAACCTTTTCACAGAATAATAAATAATAATCAACATCTTACAAGTATAAGCAATAATTCACTGATTGAGGTGTGTTTGGTTGGTTGTGAGCAATTTTTCCCTTTGTGAGAACATTGACAAAAACATTGCCTTTTTGAGTTGATCTATTTAAAATGTTTTTCTTTGTTTTTGACTTGTCATACATTAAATCTTTCCAAGGTCAAATTTCTTCTCTTCTGTTTAGATTAAAATTAATAATATTTTCTTCCCTAAAATTAAAATTACAAATACAACAGATCTCAATACTTTTTAGTTGTTTCAGATTTACTAATTTTTGAATAATTTCCATATGTTGTCTATGAAGCAAATACTGTCCTATGCTGAAATGGGTAAATTCTAAGAAGAATCTTTTCTCCATCAGGCTGATAGCTCAGAATGATAAATACTGCTAAGATAGTGAACAAAACGTTCCCTGCATTGACTAAGCACAGATGGCACTAATTGTCATTCCTGCTTGTTCTTTATTTTTAATTCACATCCACATCAAGTCCCAAAGTGTTGTCTTCTTGGTGAAGAAGAATAATGAAGATGTGACCTACAGGTTGAAGATGCAACTTGTCAGTCATGTTTAGACTCTGGCATTAGAGTTGAGAACTCTTTCCTGCTACTCAGTGGTCTGGCATTAGCACTTTTGTAAGGGAAATACGTATATATTTTTTATGTCTCTGTTCTCTTTTGTCATCATTCCAATTCTGAATTTTATAACCTTGTTTTCATGTCCTATGTACTTGAGGAAGGGTTCAGAAACCTCTCAAAATCCTTGCTCGTCTGTGCAAGCAATACACACACACTCACACATGCACTCAGTGTGTGCTAGAGTGCGTGGCACTGAGTAACCAATCAAGGGAATAAATTCAATGAATGTTTGGAAAAATAAATGAATAACTAATAACATGAACTGCATTGATATATGAAGAAAGATTTTAGTGAATTTTCAAGCTGACCAAGATGTTTTATTGCTGGTTATATGAAAATAAAGATGAAGACTTCAACATTATTAGCAGTAGATTAAAATAGATGTTATTTTACATAGTTAAATAAACATATCATTAGACATAAAAATATCAAAATAATTTCTAAGCTCTAGCTAGCTACACAATACTTTATGCTGTGTAGGAATTACTATGTATGAATTATGGTAATTTTATAAATATAATAATATTAGTGAGTATAAGGTATTTTAATGGAAATATATTCTGAAAAATATATATCTGTAAGCCACTAGTTCAGGGTGCCCACACTTTTTCAGCTTGTGAGCTACTTATAAGATGACCAAGTCAAAATGATCTACCTACAATAAAAATGCAAAACATAAATTTATTTCTTCTATATTATCATTATTTAAGTTACTATTATTACTATTAAATATTGTGTATTCTTCTTTCACCTTTCTCCTTCTCAGCTCTCTTTTTGGAGGAAAGTCAATGTCATAGTTTTTATGAACAGTCCGAAAAAGCCGCTCCACATTTCCCTTCTTTGGAATAGCAATGGCACACAGACAGATGAGGCAAACGCACTTAGAATATGACATAGTGAAAAAAATCCTCTCCCATTCTGTATGAAAGTGGTAGGTTTTAGGCTTCTTACTTGGACCAGCTATGGCACTCATTTTTATACCCTGTGTTGTATTTAGTTTAAATAAATTGAAGGCTAACTATGCAGCAATGTAACTGAACAAGTTAGCATGGTTTAACGCGCATGTGTAGGGTGTCAAAAGTTCAGACGTCAGATTGGCTACCCTGTATGCCAATCAAAAGACAAATGTCTTTTTAATGTCATGCGATCTACCCACACTTCCTTTGCGATCAACCAGAAGATCGCGATCGACGTATTGAGCACCACTGCACTAGTTACTGTTTATTAACATTATAGTTTTGTCTAACATAGAGATTCTCAAATTGTATTTCAGATCAATATTTTAAGTATTCTTCTTACTCTTTAACTTTTTATTTCCCTACTGGTATATATACTTCATTAAGAAAGAATAAAAGTACAAAAATAAGAAAATAATCACCTATGGGTTTTAATAGTAAATTAATCTTATTAAAAATTTTCTACTCTAGATAATATGAAAAATATGTATAGCATTTATATGGCAACACCTTCAATTAGTAAGATATAATCACCATTATTTCTATCATAAAATAATCAATAAGAAACACATATGTGAATGATATATACAGATTATATATGCAAATGTATACCTGCATTGGATAGTGTTAGAACCTTCCAAATGTGTTTTATCCTGCCCTACTATGCAGTAACTATAGAATTTGAATGGAATTAATCCCACTTCCAGTTCTAAGGGTAGTTTCTGAAGGATCCTATTTCAGTGCCACAGTAGTTGGTTTGGGTGTGGGCATATATTTCAGATTTAAGCCAATCAATATTTCCCCAGCTATTAGGATTCAGGTATTTAGGATCACCTAATTAGAACAAAACAAAGGACTTTTTTGTTCTAAGGTTATAAAAGGTAAACCTCTTTCTCTATCTCTAGCCATGAACAAAGTCACCTGCAGTCTCAGTTACCACTGCCAGCCCTTCTATGCCTATGAGGTAGGCAATCCTTTAGGAGAAACCAACACTGTTGATATAAGAATGGCAAGATGGAAAGATACTGTGTGCTGATAACATCATTGATTAACTTTGAAGAACCTTGAAACTTCTGAACCTTCTAGTCACATGAGCCAGCATTTCTAAACTACCATGAATTGTTTCTTTCTGTTACTTGTAACTGAAAGTATTTATCACAGTGCAATATCCATCAAAACATGTTCATCCATTCGGCCACGAGCCATGAGAAAATCCTACTGAAGAAGATGATTTTTCTGAGAAATGACTCTTTAAGATTCCCAACTATCACCTTGTTTGGTTTTACTTTTTTAAGACTAGATTCCTTATTGGAAAAAGAAAATTATTAAAGGAATAAAAATATAATATTTGAATAAATTATATTTAATTTTACAGCTAATGAATCTCTAAGAAATTGCACTAGTGACATACAGGGAGTAGATTCTACAGAGCCTAGAGTAACTAAGCATTCGGAAGAAAAATACATAAAGAATATTTTAAATATATTAACAACAGAAACAACCTAAAAGAGAAATTTCTCAGTAGTGTACCAGTCTAACAAATATGTCTTGGAACCATGATCTTTGAACTATTCTTACCTCCAATATTTTGCATTATGATAGGCACATACAAAATAATAAACTTTTTATGAATGAATGATTTATTCTTAAGAAGTGAATAAGAGAACAGCTAATCAATCATACAAGAAAAAATATGGTCTCAAAAAGACAGAACTAACATTTTCAGGAAAGCAATGAATGTAAGCAAAAGAATGAGAATTGTGCTACAAGCTGAACAATTGTGTTTCTTGAGTAAAAACCAACAATAACATAGAAAACTCTAAGTGCACGTATTAGGCTTTTATTGGTTGGAAGCAACAGAAACCAATTTTGGTTAAGAAAATTAACTGAAAGTATTGGGGACTCCTGAGATCAGCAGAGCTGCAGTTAGGTTTAGGAATGGGCAGAAACCAAGGCCATTTGAGAGAAGAAGGAGCAGGACTCATATAGGGAAAATTGAAAAATTTAGTTCAGGGCACAGCTATATAAGGGAAGTGACAAAGCCATTTCAGTGGAGACAATGAATATTTGTTTGGATAAGATTAAAGATAAATGAAAACAACTCTTTTTGACAAATTTTCTGTTAATGGAGCACAGAAAATCATGGGGTCAAGAGACGTTTGCTATTTATTGCTGCTACTTAGCACGTTTCTATGATGATGGTACTGAACCTCTGGCTAGAGCACTCTTCCCTGCAAACGCTCCTAGACTGGTCCTTCTAATCCTTCATGTCTTAGTTCCGTGTTACCTATTACTTGTAGATGTATATTCTTGTATTTTCTGTGCAGCACTCATTCTGTCTGAAATTATCTCCAGTATTTGTTTGATTGTCTCTAAGGACTAAAGTATGAAATAAAAAGAATGGCAACTTTGTCTTACTTACTACTATATCTAACATCAACATCTAGGAAAATGCCGTCATGTAGCAGAGCCTCAATAAGTATTTGTGGGATAAATAAACAAACAGATAACCAGAAATTCAACTGTTTCATTCATTTTTTTAACTCTTGTTTGAGATCCAAAGTCCCAGGATCAAGCTGCTAAATAGTCAAGTTCAGAGGTTATGCTGTCCTTGGGTTAGATGGGGGAGGAGGGGAGTATGTTTACAATTTTTCAATTTTTTGTATGGAAAATAGTACAATATTTTTTAATGTTTATTTTATTAACTTTAGAGATAGGAAGAAAGAGAGAGGAGAAACAGTAACACCCATCTGTTCCTCTATGTGTCCTGACCAGGGATCAAACCGGCAACCTCTGTGCCTTGGGGGATGCTCTAACCAACTAGCCTATCCAGGCCAGGGCTAAATAGACAATAATTAATAAATAATAGTACACTGACCAGGTGGTGGTGCAGTGGATAGAGCTTTGGACTGGGATGCGGAGAACCCAGGTTCGAGACCCAAGGTCGCCAGCTTGAGCCCAAGCCCATCTGGCTTGAGTGAAGGCTCGCCAGCTTGGACCCAAGGTCACTGGCTCCAGCAAGGGGTTGCTCGGTCTGCTGAAGGCCTGCGGTCAAGGCACATGTGAGAAAGCAATCAATGAACAACTAAGGTGTCGCAATGGCAATGAAAAACTAATGATTGATGCTTCTCACCTCTCTTCGTTCCTGTCTGTCTGTCCCTATCTATCCCTCTCTCTGACTCTCTCTATCCCTGTAAAAAAAAAAAAAAAAGTACAAGAATAAACTCTGTGTGTGATGTACTCACAACTGTAAACTTACTTTTGCCTATACGGTCAGGGGTGAGTACATTTACTATTCTTTCAACCCAGATACAGGGGACAGAGACAATTTCCACAGGGAACTCAGGATTTCTTAAGCTCACTTTACTATAGAACTGTAAAGAGAGAGAAGGAATATTTACTTCCTGCCACTAAAAACGCCATAAATGAAAAGTTTACATTCCTGACCACCAATTAACACCTTTCAATTTCATTCCTATGTTTCCTAAGGAAAAACTTTAGGACCTCGGGGGTAGGTAAGTCTTTCTGCTCACATAGATAAACATTCCCCTCTATTACAACAGGCTGGAAGCCTGGAGATAATTAGACCCACTGTGTCAAGCAATCAGTATCACAGGATGTCACAAAATAGAATGACAAAAAGGTGACTAAATCTTGAGAGACACCAGAGGAAAGCCTCTGCAATCAGCTGAAAGTTGTCTTGGTTGTTGTGGCTCATGGACTGATCTGTACTTATGTGTATGACGTCACTTTGGTTTCTGTCTCACCTTCAACCTCTTTTCCTGTCCTCCCCTAGTGAAAACACACCCAGACTCTAAGACATAGGCATAATTATCTTGTGCTCATCACAATGAAAGCCCAATGGACTTCACAAGGTCAGTTCGGTAAAAGCAGTCACTTGTCTCCACGAGAGGAACACCTATGAGATATTTTTGTTTGCTTTTATTGATTTATTCTTTTCAGCCCTAGGGATATGTTAAGTTAGAAGAGCTCTTTGGAAAGCCAAAGCCGCTTCATTTATTCTTTTTCTAATAGAACATATATGGCTACTAGAATGAGAACCTCTATAGAACGATCAGCTCCAGAACAGGGACAGCATCAATTTCAGTCATGCCTACCATCATACCTAGGACACAATGGGTTTTCAATAAACATTTGGTAACTATGTGAATATAAGCAATGGAAGGTGAATGAACAGATGAAGGCGCAGGGGCTATTTCCCAAGCAGGGACTCTAAAGATGTCCACTGTGGCTTTTTCTTCCTCTCTCAGTCACACCACTTTATTGTAAACGTACTACCTGTTCTGTCTTGACCTTTCCTCAATGCTATCTATGCTTCTTTTTCTATCCTCCTTTCTAGTCTTACTGATATTCAGTCACCTAAGTTTGCTAAGGCATGCTGGTAAACATTAGCATGAGAGTACTCAAATTATGTGTACTCCTTAAGACTCCTTCTTGTCATGTGCACGTATATGACTTCTGATTCCAAGAAAAGATGCGTTTTTGACAAACCACAAGGTAAGTGTTCAAATTGCACATAGTAGTCTACAAAACCCCAGTGGATGTACAGTGTCCTTTTAATTTCAAATATAATGGTGGAAGTGCCAATGATTTATATGTTTTTCTAGAATTGTTACAACACTCCTTGTTTCCATTAGACTTAAAGAGGAGAAAAAATGTAGTTTTTCTTAAAATTTATTTCCAGTTTTTAAAATAAGACCATTTCCATGACTTTCATCCATAAGTACATTTTCTTAATTCTAAAGGATATTATTGTTAATTTTATTAGTTAGCCTCCTCAGTCAAGAATTCTGTAGAACAGTATGTCTCCGATAAACCTGATAATTAGCTTACCACCTTCTTCTGAAATTCTTCCCCCATAGTATTCATTTAAGGAGAAGTAACAATGGAAAAATCACTGTTTTTCAAGGACTTTTTGAAAGTCTGTTTTTTATATCAGCCATATCTCGCCACCTCTCTTTTTGATTACTGAGATATAAGATAAGATTAATCACCATTATAAGTAATTAGTGCCTACACCGCCTTTCACCAGCTATTACTGAGATGACCTTCCTTTCATAATTTGTTATGAACCAAATACATGGCAAACATTTTCACATTCCTCTGAAATGTACTAAAGAATAATCCACTCTGTGCCTGTTTTAATTAGATGGCCTAAGGGAACAGAACAAAATGTTAGAGCTGGAAAAAATGACAGAAACAGCTCAACTGAGGCTTTTACAGGTTTAAAAAGAAAAACAACTAAGGCATAGACAGGTGAGCTGACTTTCTGAATTCTACACTGGCTGCTAACTAGATGCAGTACCACCTCCGCAATCCTTGTGTTTCCACAGCTACCTAGTTAGTGATTTTTCCAGATACCAATGGCTCAAAGTTCATGACTTTACTCGTGGGATTGTTTTGCTAAGGGGCTGGATGACATAAAATCCTTTTAAAGAAGTAAATGTTAATTACGCTCTTTAACTGATCAGCTCTAACTATGCCCACTGTTATTGCACTTATTTGATCTATATGCTCTAGCTTTTGAAACAAATTCTGTGACTTAAAAAAATTTGCTGTTGAGCCTGACCTGTGCTGGTGCAGTGGATAAAGCGTCGACCTGGGAACACTGAGGTCGCCAGTTCAAAACCCTGCACTGGTCTGGTCAAGGCACATATGGGAGTTGATGCTTCCAGCTCCTCCCCCCTTTCTCTCTCTCTCTCTCTCTCTCTCTCTCTCTCTCTCTATCTATCTCTATCTCTCTCTCTCTCTCTCTCCTCTCTAAAATGAATAAAATAAAAATAAAAAAAATTTGCTGTTGAGCCAACCAAATTTACTTTGGAATGGGCTGTGTGGTTAGGTTTGGGTGAGCCCAGGGAATAAGGAATCAAAACCCAGGAGTGATTTTCATCTACAGACCGCAGAATCCTTCCATGTACTTCCTGTCAGAGCAGGAAGGGAAGTGAATACAGAATGACCTGGGCCCATGAAGGTGTCCAGGGAGAGACGTAGTGACAGACTGGGAGAAAGTGGCTGCTGTCCTCGGACAAGCAACAGGGGAGAAAAAGTAGTGGCTGCAGATAAGTTGTGACAGTGAGTAGGACACCAGCTAATCAGGCACGATTTATCACCTCTGCAATGTTGTGTCAAGAAAGAAGTCTTAATCAGGACATGGCCAGGTGGGGTTTTCTGCCTGGGGTCTATGTGTTCTAGGGAAAGATCATCACAACCGGGGATCTGTGGCAAAGCCCACTGATAAGCCTGCTCTCCAACCCGTTTCTGTAGGTGCACCCCTCTTGGACCAGCAGTGTGACTGTTTCCTTAGCACTGGTTCTGGATGTAACATGCTATGGTTAGAGCATAAAACCACTGTTTCTGGCCTGCTTTGAATGCTTTTTCCAGAAATAATGACTATGTGATTATTTCTTTCCTATAGTCATACCTGTGTCGGATTTGTGAGCTTTATAATTGCTTTTTTTTTTTCCTTTGGAAAGTTGACTCTTTACCACAGCCATTGTGGTTGTCTAGCAACAGAGGACAGCAGAGCAGTAACAGGGATTCTAAAACTTGAAGGAGTGGGTGTAGTTGATGTCTATTGCATGGACAGGGTAGTCGAGTGGGCCTGACTTGAGATGGGACAGTGTTATGGCAGGAAATCTAGAGCCCCAGCCTCTGAAACCACACAGAGAAGCAGGCTCCTCCAGAGGCGGATTAAGGTTGGTTGAGGCCCCGGGCACAGAAAAAAATATTGGACCCCTTGTCACTAGAAAAATGTGTAAAGTTCGGGTCCTGCAGGACTCTTCAGAATTCAGGGCCCAGGGCGCACGCTTGGTGTGCCCACCATTAAATCCATTTCTGGGCTCCTATTTTCCCAAAAGAATTAATGGGAATTTTTAGATAAATAGCCTTTACTTAGTGCCTCAAGGGAAACCTTTCTGTAAAATCTGGCAGAAACATCAGACTTGTCTTTTTTTTTTCCTGGAGAATGGTCTCTCTTCTTTGAATCACACTTTCTTCCCAGATCACAGGGTAGGACCTGAACACACAGTAGGTGTTCAACAAATATTTGTTGAATGAATAAGCTGTCTTTCTCTTGCTGTTCTCAAAATCACATCTTCACCCCAAACACTTGACTGGTGTGGGAAGGGGTCGGGTTTGGGGAGGCGAAGCCAGGCCTCCTTTAGAACACTGTAATGAATTGTCATCTGCACTACTCTCTTGTCTGAAAATATACACAAAAGGAGATAGGTCATTCCAACATTACCCAAGTAAAAACCCAAACCAACTCTAGCTACAAATATGGAAGCACAGTTCACCTCTATAAATGATCTGTGGTTCATCAATGGAGAATTCTCATGTTGGCACAATACTCATTTTTTCTTCAAATGTGAAAATACCTTTCATTTAGAATCTTACAAACCATGGATGAGAGCTGGATCCTGAAGAGCGGAAGTCTGTGTGATATGTTCACATAAAACCGTAATTCTGCTTTGTTAAGCTTTAAAAGGTATTTTTCATTACATGAAATGTGTGGGGCTTGTCTTTATTTACTTTTAACTTTGGGTCCATGGTATGTGAGTGATGTGGGAAATTCACAAGTCCTTCTAAATTTTATGTGAAATTTTGCCATGTGCAAAAGCGTTCGTGAACCTCAAAATATTTACAATCTTTGAAAGGGAAGAAATTTTGTTTGTTAGAGAAAATGAAATTTAGCAAACACTCATTTTTAAAAAATATTTCCCTAAACACAGCATCTGAAGAGATAATACGTCAATGGGATGACAATTGGAGAGGTGAACATAATGTTACCAAGTAGAAGAAAAATGCCCTGTGATTAACAGCTTTGAAATGAATAGCCCAGTGTACAGCCAGCAAGGAAGCCAAGTGGAAAGTGGGACTTTGCTCTCACTGCAAATTATCATCGGTATTTCTGTTTCCCTGCTATGTGGAGCTCAGTGTTCTGTGCAACAAGAGAGCAGGGCTTTGAGGCAGGAGATGAGAGGACCCTGCTACCTTGGTTAACCTTTAAGTGAGTTTAATTCAGCTCTTTACTTCTAAGCAGGGAGAAACCATTACCATTATCTGCTTGCCTGCCCTACTTTCTTTCCCCTCTTCCTGTCTTCTTCTCTTGCCGTTGGGACAGACCTTCTCCATAGTTTATATAAACCAAAGGGGAACTTGCTCCTATGTTGTCTATGCAAGGGAAGGTTACGTTCGGGATGCAATTAACCTCGGGAATAAAAAAAAAGCATTTTCCCAGGAAATTCTTTCCTATAAAAATTGGGCACTCCCTAGTTGTATTTCCAGATTTTATTAAAATCATGTATTCACATGAACTAATGGGTGACTAATTATCAATTCAATCCAGATTTTAAAATATAAGATAAAAACTTTGGGGAATAGATAGAAAGGTTTCACTTAAAGGAAAGAAATGTTAATGTTCTTGTCAAGCCCTGAGAAAAAAAATGACTGTAAGACCTGCTTGTATGTCATATTATTGCTACCTGCCAATAGAAGTTTTCCCCCCATAGACCCTGAAAAGAACACTGCAATAAAAAAAAGATTCATAAATACAATTGTTAATTCTAAGAAGTTTTCTCTCAGGCTAATAAGCTTTATAAAGCTTTTTTTTCTCCCTTAATTATGGAAGAACATGACTTGTATTGTGTATGCTGAGTTGTTATGGATACTCTGAGGCCATGACTCATGACCTTTAAATATTATTGTCAGGCTGCCAAAGCTCCCTCACTTTTAAATCAGCAGTTTTGTTTCAGGTATTGTTAGAAGGAGGTGGTTTCAAATAGTTTTCTCTTGTATATTTGTGGCACATCTGAATAGGCACATAAGGGTAGTATACTCACAATGTTTGGCTTCATTTAGTGACAGAGTATAAATTTCTTATGTGGCATGTCATTGGGTGAATAAAAAATAAAAAAGGCAAATAATTACACACATCGTGAAATGTAATAAGGGGTATAAAAGACAGACATCCAAAAGCAACAGAGGCAAGAAATACTTTTGGTTGATAGGATCAAGCAGGCTGCATTTGAGTCATGGTGTGTAGAATGGGTAAGGTTTTGACAAGCAGAGAAGAAAGCGTGAACATTCAGGTTAAAGAAACAAGCCAAGCAAAGAAAGAATAAAAACATACTCTGGAACTGCAGGGTAGAGTTTGGTGAAAACATCAGTTTTGCGAGATGCATTGATAGAAGATAAAATTAGTCAGAAGGTAAGAGGGACCAGATTATTAAAGTCCTTCCATCTGTTTTATTACCCAACAACTGTGAGAACCAAAGAGTTGTTTTCCATTTCATGATAAAGAGCTACTGCCTAGTAGAAAGCACCACAATCGTCCCTAATTACTTTGTGAATATTTTTAAATGAATTTTTAAGCTTTTGTGAAAAGTGAGAGGCATGCACAGAAATATGGAAATACAACAATACATTCATTAGGGAGATAGTAGGATAGAAAATAGTAAAAGCATTGCTGGATTTTAAAGTAAGGCTTATTGGTTGACAATAGTAGAAAGAGACTTATTAAGATTTGAGGTTTATTAAATCATTTATTTATGCATTCATTCATTCAACAAATACTTATTGACCATCCTTGCCCTCTTCATGATGCTGAGTCACAAAAATAACAGAAAAATTTTTTCTATCTTTAAAGGTTTACATCGTCAGTGGGGAGTAGACAATAACTATATATTGCCTGACCTATGGTGGCACAGTGGATAAAGAGTCAGTCTGGAATGCTGGGGTTGCCAGTTTGAAACCCTGAGCTTGTTCAGTCAAGGCACATATGAGGAGCATCTACTACAAGTTGATTCTTCCTGCTCCTCTCCCCACCCCTTTCTTTCTATCTCCTCTAAAAAAAAATTTTAAAAAAATCAATCAATAAAATATACTGCTCACGAAAATTAGAGGATATTTCAAAATAAATATGAAGTGATAAAATATCCCCTAATTTTTGTGATATATATAATTTTATTATTATATTATTATTTAAATATTTATAATATATTTTAAAGTATATATATTTATTATATTATACATAAATATAATATAATTTTTGTTATATATATAACAAGCAAATTATATAGCATATTAGAAAGTTGTAAGTACTTTCGAGAAAAATAAGCAAGGTGGTGAGGATGGATAGGCATGTGGAGAGTTTTTCAATGACGTGCATATGGCAGTTTTCACTGAGAAAGTGATATTTAAACAAAGACAGGAAGGAAGTGAGAAAGAACTAAGTGGACAGGTGTGAAGTATTCCTGGCAGAGGAACTGGAGATAGGTGTCTCTATGAGGTGGCTGAAGAGGACAGTGTGACTTGGGGGGGCAGGATTGAGAAGGGGGATGTTACATAAATTCAGAGGGGAAATGATGGAGCTGTGGGGGGGAGGGTCAGTAGGGACTGGGTGGAGCTCTACGGTGGATGGGAAGGGTAAATGGCTGAGACATCTGTACAACCTTGTAGGTCATTTTAGGGACTTTGCATTTTATTCTAAGTGACATGAGATCCCTCATTTGACGGTTTTGAGTAGAGGAGCAAAATTATTTTTCTTGTGGTTGAGGTATTGAAAATAGAATATAGGGGGCAAAGATATGGTGGAAACAGAGAGAACCATTTAGGAGGTTAATGCAATAATCCAGGTAAGAGCTTATGGCAGCTTGAGTCTTGAACTGGGGTGTTCACAGTGAAGGTGGCGAGAGTGTTCAGATACTGGACATATTTTGACGGTAGAGCCAAGAATTTCCTGATGATTGGATGTGGGTTCTGAGACAAAAAGAGGAGTCAAGGTTCTAGCCTGAGCAATGATGTCATCAACTGAGATGGGAAGACTGCAAGTAGAGAAGATCTGGAAGTAGGAATCAGGAGTTAGGTTTTGGAAACATTAAAATTAAGATACCCATTCTTAACTCAGAAATAAGATATGAGACCTCAAGAAGGCAACCGCATGAGTTAATCTGGATTTCAAAGTAGAAGTCTAGATTAGAGATACATATTCGGGAGGGATCAGCATATTGACGGTATTTAAATCCCAGAGGTTGAATGAGCTCACCCAGGGTGTGAAAGTGGCTGGAGAAAAGAGGAAGCCCTGGAGCCTGCCAAAGCTGAGTGCTCACGGAGTTGGGAAAGGACCATCAAAGGAGACTGAGGAGCAGCAGAAAAGAAACCTGGGACTTTAGGATGTCCTAGAGCCAAATGAAGAAAGTAAACTGCTCACAAAAATTAGGGGATATTTTATAGCTTCATATTCATTTTGAAATATCCCCTAATTTTAGTGAGCAGTATATTTCAAGAAAGGAGTGGTGAGTCATGCCAAAAGCTCAAGAGTAAGGTGAGTTTTGACTAATGACCATTGGATAAAGTGATGTGGAGATCACTGGTGCATTCAGTAAGTGCATTGTCTGTGGGTTGTTACTTGTGACAATCTGAATGGAGCAACTTTAACAAAAATTAGGAGGAAAGAAATTGGAGACAGTGTGAGCATATAGTTTTGCTACAAAGGGGGTGTAGTAATCAAGCAGGAACTAAACAGTTGAGAGGGTTTGAGATGAAAAAAAATAGCATGTTTGGAAACTATTGCAAATTATTTAGGAGAGAGAGAGAGAAATTGATTAAGAAATAATGTAAGAGAGAAAGACTTCCTGAAGTCTGCTCTCTCATAGGGTGATATACTTCCCCTCCCTCTACTTCTTCTTCTTCTTCTTCTTTTTAGTGAAAATAAGAGATTTTGCAGATTTACAGAACAGACTGTATTGTTTGGACTGCTTATTCTCAAGAGAACCTTTAAAGGCTATTTTATCTTCTTTGAATAAAGTTTACATTCCATAGTCTTTATTTCCTTTGGAAATGTTCAGAAATGGACACTTGGAGGAAATACTTTAGGAGATTCATCTTCAATGTTATACTATAAAAATCTATTTGATGTGGGGTGTGTATGTGTGTGTGCGAGTGTGTAAGCTTCTGAAAGAAATGTTGGACTATAAACTCACTTTATTTCAGCATCACATCTGGAAGTTCTGAGTCAGATATACAACAGAGAAGCAAAATTTTGGTAAGAAATAAAGTTTGTATAAATTATCTTTTGGAAAAAATATTAAATATAATGAAATTAACATTCTTAATGTTAAGACTTTCCTAATATGTTTCATATTCACATTTTACTAAGATTTTAAAAACTAAAACATGGAATGTTCTTTCTCAAGTAAAACGAGGTAAAGTGGGCAAAGTACCAACTAAGGGATGTCACTGGGCATCAGGGAAGTTAGGTGTGGTGTGGCCTTCCCTATTTTTATTTGCTCTCTATGGCCCTATTCTATCATAGACTCCCTGGGTTACTTCACAGTCTTGTCGTGTATATGAGTATATCTTTGAATTCAGACATGATACAGATTGAGTAAAGCATCTTATTTGGTTTATTTAGACTTGAGTTTAAATTAGTCTATCCCAGATATTTCCAGTTCATGTTCTTTCAAGTCAGATGATGACACACCTAGCTCTGACCTCTGAAGTCCTCTCTCCTCCATGAGCTCTGCTAGGCCCTGGGACAGCTACGCCCTGTCTACCTGAGCCCCATCTAGTCCCTCCTTAGGTCTTACGTAACAACTGTTTAAACTGTTGATTAAATGTTGAAGCTAAGTGATCGCTATATTGGGCTCATTATACTCATTCTATTACTTTTGGGTAAGTTTTAAATTTTTTTTGAAAAACAAAAGCTATTTGTACATCCTGGATTCAGTTTTAGTAAGGATCCCCTGGACTCACCCACAGACATTTCTGAAACAATCCTTTTAGCTCTAAAGTAGAGGCAGTGTTATATAGAAGAATGATTGTAGAACTAGGAATCAGGCCCAAATTTGCCACCTCCACACTGTGTCACAATAGCCAAGTTAGTCAAATTGTCTGAGCCTATTTTTCATCCATAGAATAAAGGTGATGAGGCTTTAATAGTCTACAGGCACACCTTGGACATACTGCAGTTTTGGTTCCAGACCACCATGATATTAAAGTGAGTTACATGAGATTTTCGATTTCCCAGTGCACATAAAAATTATGTTTATGCCACACTATAGTCTATTAGGTGTGCAACAGCACTATGTCTAAAAACAGTGCATATCCCAATTGAAAAAAATATGTTATTGCTCAAAATGTTAAACATTATCTAAGCTTTTGGTGGGTTTAATCTTTTTTTTTTTTTTCCTACGGGAGGATCTTACGTGAATGTTGGTAGCTGCTGACTGATAAGGGTTGTGGTTGCTGAAATTGGGGAGGAGGAGGGCGCGGCTATGGCAATTTCTTAAATAAGACAACAATCAAGTATGACACATCAATTGACTGTTCTTTTCATGAAAGATTTCTCTGTAGCATATGTTGTTGTTTGATAACATTTGACTCACAGTTAAATTTTTCAAAACTGGAGTCAATCTGGCCCTGACCTGGTAGCTCAGCTGGTTAGAGCATCATCCTGAAACACCAAGGTTGCAAGTTTGATCTCCAGTCAGGGCGCATATGGGAAGCAGCCAGTGAATGCACAACTAAGTGAAACAATAAATGAATGCCTTAACATAAAACATAAATTTGGAGTCAATCTTTTTAAACCATGCTGCTGCTTTATCAACCAAGTTTACATTATTTTCTAATCTTTTGTCATTGCAACAATCTTGTCAGCATCTTCATCAGGAATAGATGCCACCTCAAGAAACCAATTTCTTTGCTCATCATAAGAAGCAGCTCCTCATCCACTACAGTTTTATCTTGAGATTGTAGCAAATCAGTCACATCATCAGGCTCCACTTTTAATTCTGGTTTCCTGCTATTTCCATCACACCTGCAGTTATTCTTACACTGAAGTGTTGATCCTCTCAAAGCCATCCATGGGGGCTGGACTCAACTTTTTCCACATTCCTGTTAATGTTGGTGTTTTAACCTCTTCCATAAATCACAAATGATCTTAATGGCATCTGGAATGGTGACTCCTTTCCAGAAGGTTTTCAATTTACTGTGTCCAGATCCATCAGAGAAATCACTCTCCATGGCAGCTGTATCTTTATGAAATGTATTTCTTAAATAATAAGACTTGAAAGTCAAAACTACTCTGGATCCATGGGCTGCAGAATAGAGGTTGTATTAGCACACATGAAAATTACACTAATCTCGTTGTACATCTCCACCAGAGCTCTTGTGTGACCAGGTGCATTGTCAATGAGCAGTAATATTAAAAAAAAATTTTTTTTCTGACTTATGGATCTCAACACTGGGCTTAAAATGTAAACCATGCTGTAAACAGATGTGCTGTCATCCAGGTTTGTTGTCCACTTACAGAGCACAGGAAGAGTAGATTTAGCAGAATTCTTAAGGGTCCTAGGT
The DNA here is from genome assembly GCA_037038555.1 of Rhynchonycteris naso. Classification (NCBI taxonomy): domain Eukaryota; kingdom Metazoa; phylum Chordata; class Mammalia; order Chiroptera; family Emballonuridae; genus Rhynchonycteris; species Rhynchonycteris naso. The sequence goes on from CM073000.1 coordinate 172,405,648, forward strand.
TTTTTGGAATGATAAATGAACTTCAGCTTCAACTTTAAGTCCCCAGCTCTACTATCCTTTAAGAAGAGAATTAGCCTATTCTTTGAAACTTTGAAGTCAGGTATTGATTTCTTTCTAGCTATGAAAGTTCTAGATGGCATCTTCTTCCAACATTAGACTGTTTGTCTACATTGAAAATCTTTTGTTTATCTTGACTAGCTCTCTGGATAATTTGCTGCCGCTTCTACATCAGCGCTCACTGCTTCTCCTCCATTTTTATATTGTAGAAATTTAAACCTTTCTTCCACAACCTCCTCACCTCTCTCATTCTTCATAGAATTGAAGAGAGTCAGGGCCTTGCTCTGGATTAGGTGTTGGTTTAGGGAAAGTTGTGGCTCATTTAATCTTCTGCCCAGACCATGAAAACTTTCACCATATCAGCAATAAGGCGGTTTGACTGTCTTATGATTTTATATGTGCACTGAAGTAGCACTTTTAATTTCCCTAAGGAATTTTGACTTTGCATTCACAAGTTGGCTGCTTGGCACAAGAGGCCTAGCTTTTGGCCTATGTCAGCTTTAGACATGTTTTCTTCATCAAGTTACTCATTTCTAGCTTTTGATTTAAAGTGAGAGAAATGTGATTCTTATTAATTGACCCAATTTTAATATTGTTGTGTGTCAGAGAATAGAAAGGCCGGAGGAGATGCAAATAGATGGGGGACAGTGGGTTGATGGAGCAGTCAGAAGACACAACATTTATTACCGAAGTTTGGGACAACTCAAAAAAATTAAAATAGTAACATCAAAGGACACTGATCACAGATCACCATAAAAAATATAATAAAGGTGGAAAAGTTTGAAATTTTCAGTGAGCATTACTGAAATGTGACACAGACACAAATGCTGTTGAAAAAATGATACCGATTGACTTGCTTGATGCAAGATTGTCGACAGTCCTTCATTTTGTTAAAAATGCAATAGTTGCAAAGCTCAATAAAGTGAAATTCAGTTAGATGAGGTATTCCTGTACCTCTAATGAGATGTTTGGGATATGAACATTCTTGGTTAAGGAGCTACAAGTGTAAAGGAGTACAAGAGTATAGTTATTGGAAATCTATAGCATTCAAATGGGTTCTCCCCTGGCTGCCCCGGCCCCTGCACTCAATGCTCCAGCCTCCCTCCTCCTCTGTCCTCAGAAACCCTGAGCTCTGTCTTTTTGGGACCTTCCTAACAGCTCCTCCTCTGGCTGTTGGAAGGAGATGGGCTTCAACTTGAATTCATGATGGAAGGATGCACGTTGTCAAATTTGAGCATTTGTTAAAATAAAGGCAGACACATCATCATAGAGACAAATAGTTTCCAAAAAAAGAGGGGGTTCTCCTGTGGGCCAGGGACCTTGTACTTTAAATACTCTTGTTTCTTTCTGAATTCAGAAGTTCTGCTCTGCATCCCGCCCCAGCATTACCAGCCAAGAACAACTGATCTAGTGGCATGCATATCCAGAACCTCACTTCTGAACAATTATTTTGCTCATAAAATGTTAGCATCTCTTTTCTAAGTATAGCTCATTTAATCTGACCCCAGATAAAATGGAATACCTCTCAAATCCACAGTAATTTTTAAGAGGAGGACTTTTATGAAATAAATATATCAATTTAGATTAGTAAAATATGACTTTAATTAAAATTTGTTTTCTAACTCTGATGCTAGTTTAATCTTATATTGCTTTTATTTTTCAGTTAGCAAGAGAAAACCTAATAATAAGATTTTAAAATTAGATGTATTGGGGTGACATTGGTTAATAGTGGAACTATTTATGATTCTGTTGCTCCAAAGAGTATCCCCGCACTGGTACTATATGAAAAACATTTATCTCTGCCTGGTTAGAAACCTTGGGTTAGCAGTTAAATTGGAGTTTTGGAAATGGGAGACTTTAGTTCTCCAGTCTCTGTCTACCGCCTTTTCTCTCTGACAATGCTAACCAATTAGCACCTTAGAGGAAACCCTTTCACTGAAAAGGACCAGATGCCAATTACCACCTTTAGGATTTCTGCCTTGGGCGCCCAATTAGCTGCCTGGTGTTCAGAATCTACCTCCTTTCAGTTTGCACTTAACAAGAGTTGGGAGCCCTGGGGCTCGAAGCAGCTGGTTCTGCTTTAGTTACTGTACTTTTACATTTCTAAAAGAAAAGAATACATTTAGCTGGAGGAGGTTAGGAGGTAGAGACCTCAGTGCCATAGGCTATCCACAATTAGTGCCGCCTCCTCACCCCACAATCCCCTTTAACTCTTGGAAGTCATAGAAGGGTCAGCAGAACCTAGTCTGCTCTATACCATGAGGAACAAAATAGCTGGTGGATCACAGATGCCCCTTGGAAGTAGGGCTCATTAGCTTCGTTAGAGAAGATTGAGATGAAGGATGGAGTTTTTTCTCTGCTCTGAAGAAGCCTTCACTGTCCAAGCAGAATGAAACACGCCCGACCTTTACGGCACAAACTTCTGGAGACTGTGGGTCCTTATTTTCCTTTTTAGCATCGTTCTCTTAAGACTGTTTTAATTTTTGTACTCCCCGGGTAAACTGTGTATTCTTAAAATGAGGACTGGCCTTTATTCATCTCTGTGATCCAGGCACAAAGTGTCTGATATTAAAACAGCACTCAATGAGTATTCTTTGACATAGAACACATGGGCTGAGTTCCATGCCGAGAACCAGGTGACTGACAGATTCTGTCCCTTAGAATCCTTACAGTGACAGACTAGGTGGTTACAGAATCACCCCTGTTATATGGGTTCTTTTTTTTCTGGCTATTATTAACACTTTAGAAATTAAGAAATTAAGATACTGAGAAGTTGGGGGAGATTCCAGCTGTTGAGTGATCAATCAATATGTGTTCACTATACAGTAGGAATGTTATGGGATACCACAGTGAAAGTAAGTTTATTTATGTCCACCTCTCAGGTGCTAGGTTGTCCCTTTTTACCTGGACCTAATTCCATTGGGCCTGTTGAAGGATCAGCACATTATCTGAACTGTTGTTGCCTTTGCTTCATTTTAACATCCTCTGACAGAAAACAGCTAGTGCATATAAATCCTCTCATTTGAAGCTGTTTAGGAAATACAAATTCTATTGCAAGGATGCTTGGTTTGAATGGGATATTTGGCTCAGGATTTCTCCCCCTGAACTATTCCTGAGCACTGTGACACATAGGAGTGAACAATGTAAAACATATGATGTCATTGGTCATGTGCACTGGCACATTCAAAAGTGAGAATGTGGGTATAAGTTCACCAATGCAAGAGTGTGTGTGAAGTCTTTCACTCATCATGCCAAACAAAGCTTATTATAAAACCTCATTAAACCATTTAGCTTTCAAGTTGTAATTTATTGATGCCTTCAACGTAAAATCATTATTTTAAGTGCCAAAGATATGAAAGCACTTTTTTATTTTTAATTTGTTAGTCAAATTTATAGCACTCCATATAGGAAGTCAAATTTACAAAAGTACCTCAAAGTAGCTAAAAGATTTCACATTTGATAAACTGGCAAAAAAGCAAGCAATGCTTTAAATTGTGTCAAAATTTATAAAGTCTGTTCTTTTTGTACTTGGCATAATGCAGTGTTATTTTTTCAGGAAGCATATATGTGATAACATTTCTGATATTCCTAAATTTAGCATTCTATAATGGCTTTTAGAAGATGCTTCCCTCTGATGATCAAACTTTTAAATCATTAATGAATCACAGTTAATGTGTCACTTGTGCTTTCAACTGAACATTTCAAATGATTTAAAGAAGATTTTCCTATTTATACTTAAAATGAGATCAGTATAAAATTGTTTTTCTCTATATATTTAAATACAAAGATTCTTTGATGCTTTTGGAAATAAGTTATTTTTTGCCTCTCTAAAGATGAAAAATATCTCAAAACTTTTTGTTTCAGACCTTTCCTTTTCCTTCCTTCCTTCCTTCCTTCCTTCCTTCCTTTCCTTCATTCCTTCCCTCCTCCCTCCCTTCCTTCACTCTTTCCTTCCTTCACTCCTTCCTTCCTTCCTTCCTTCCTTCCTTCCTTCCTTCCTTCCTTCCTTCCTTCCTTCCTTCCTTCTTCCTTCCTTCTTTTCTTTCCATTTTCTTTCTTCCTTTCTTTTCTCCTTGCTCCCTCCCCACTCTCTGCTTTACAGAAGCATAGACAAATTTAAAATGTGCAGGTTAATGAGTTTTGACCCATATACACATGTGAAACCATCACCACAATTAAGAAAATGAAACTATTCATCACCTCCAGAAGTTTCCCATGCTCCTTTGTAATTCCTCTTACCCACTTCTCCCTACCTGCCTATACCTCACTGCCCAGGAAGCACTGATCTGCTTCATTTCACTATATATTATTCTGCATTTCCTTTGAGCTTTACATAAAGAGAGTCATACAGTATATAACCTTTCTAGTGGCTTTCACTTAGCAAAATTATTTTGGTATCGATCCATATTTTAGTGTGTATTAACAATTTGTTTTTATCACTGAGTAGTATCGTATTGTATTTAATGTACCAATTGGTTTACCCTTTTATCTATTGACTAACATTTAGGTCAGTGATGGGCAATCTTTTGAGATTGGTGTGTAAAATTCGCCAAAAAACCAAGCATAACTCGGGTGGTGTGTCACTTCAAGGAAAACAACCTAACCGGAAGTCCCAGAACTAGATGCTCTGTGCCGGAGTTCTGTTGTTTTGGCCTACAGACCTCCAGAACAGAGTGTCCATACTACAGCAAATGTTTTATCCTCGGCTACTGCACCTGGCCGTGTAGGAGCCGAGGATGAAACGTCCTTCACCGAAAATGGCTACGCGTGTCAGTGCTGACACTCGTGTCATAGGTTTGCCATCACGGATTTAGGTTATTTCAGGTTTTTGACTCTTACAAATAAAGCTGCATAAATATCCACATACGTCTTTGTATGGACATGTGCTTTCTTTTCCCTTGGATAAATACCTAAGAGTGAAGTGGTTAAATCATGCAGTAGGTAAACATTTAGTAAAATTTTTTTAAACTGTCAAAATTTCAAAGTTGTGGTATCACCAGCAGTATAAGGGAGTTTTTGTGTGTTCACATTCTCTCCAACCCTGGTAAGGCCAGCCTTTTAAATTTTAGCTATATTAATGGGTATAGTATAATCTCATTGTGATTTTAATTTGAATTTCCTCAGTAATTAATGGTGTTGAACACCTCGCCATATGCTTCTTTGCCATCCTTATATCTTATTTGGTGAGGTATCCATTGAAATCTTTGGTCCATTTTAAAAGTTATGTTGTTTGTTTCTTATTATTGGGTTTTGAGAGTCCTTTAGATCCTAAATACAAGTAAATTTCTGAATGTGTTTTGTAAGCATTTTCTCCAATCTGTGATCAGTCTTCATTTTCTTAACAGTGTCTTTAGAAGAGCAGAAGTTATTATTTTTGATGAAGTCTAATTTATCAATTTATACTTTCATGGATCATGATATTTGTATCTCATCAAAGATATCTTTGCCCAAGGTACAAATATTTTCCCCTAAGTTTTATTTCTAGAAGTTTTATAGTTATAGGTTTTATATTTAGATCTTTCTTTCTTTCTTTGTTAAAATCAAAATTTTTGTTGTGCTTATTTTTTTTAATTCTCAAAGATACATAAATTATTGCAATCTACTTTCAGTTCATATTTAGCCTCATTATATTATTTAGTTTTTAGAACTGTTTTTCTCAGTTGACATACTACCTTTATTGGATTTCCAGAAGAGTAGTCGGTGATACACTTTTTTACATTGATATCTGATTATTCATTGTTAGTTTACTTGATGATGGCCAATAGCTGCATCTCCAGGAATTTCCCTTATTGAAGGATCTCAGTTGTTCCAAAGTCATCCCTCTTCATAGGATCAACCTGTATCCAATGACTGATGCAGAGCCACAAGACTTGGCTTCCTTCTTTTGAGTGAGGACAATTCTGAAGGCCCAACCCAGTTAATGGGCTCCACATGCAATTGGCTGAGGCTGCTGTTGCATTTCTACTTTTCTTACTTTATAAGTGTTGCTCTCAAGTACCATCTCCAGTAAGCCCACTGCAGCCAAATATCTCAGTCTGTTTCCTAGGGACCTTAACCTAATAGAATCACAAAATCAGAATAAGTCTAACCTAATGAATGAAGTTTTGTGGGTGAAAATTCAGAAGAAACACAAAAGAGCCACTATGCTGTCACTGAAGGCAAGACGGAAGGTATAAATAGACATTGCAATTGTTACTTTGATAGCCTTTCAGAGAAATCTTTCTTAATATAAATTAAGATTTAATGAATATTTGTTTGCAAACTTTAAGGAAGTAAATTATTTCATTTAATAATGTATGATAATGTTTATTTACTCAATCAGAAAAAAAACCTGGCTTTTTCCCACAAAGAACACAAATAGTATGAAAATGGAATCTTCTAGGGACATCTGGTAGTTCTCTAGATATAGTGTTCAACATTGCTCTATCTAAATAAGTAATGTTATCTCCCCAGATTTGGAATATGAAATGTTAGTTGGAGTTTCTACCCATAATTCAACCTCTCATATAATTACTTCCATGTTGAGATCTTGCAATAAATGAGGAGCTAACCCATACTATGCTTTCCTGCCCCAATTCTTACCCAGCAAAGTTTACCTATTTTAAATAGTGCAGCTTATATTCTATACAGAAACAACTTCAACAGAGATTTCAGGCCAAGCAATGCATATAAAGGTGGTAGTGATGGTATCCTTGTAATTGGTGAGGAATGTATTCTCAAGAAAGATAAAAAGTTTATTTCAATTTAATTTGATTATCATTAAAGTTTTTAAGGTTGTTAATTGCAAATGGCTAATGGCTTCTGTTAGTATTTTATTTATCTAAATAATTTATTTTTTACACAATAGGTATTTTCACAATACCCATCCAAGGTAGGACTCACAGGATCTCTATTCACTATAGTTACTAAGGGACCCTCTGGATGCAAGCTTTGATTGGGAATGCACTTCTGTAATCTGGACAGGCAGTAACAGAAGGAGGGTTAACTGCACAACCAGTGCTCGCCAGAAATTATGCATACCAGACCTGCTCGTATTTTCTTAGTCAAAGAAGTCACATGCCATAAACAACTTCAAGGGCTGGGGAAGTGAAATTATATTATGTGCCTAGGAGAATCTTCAGAAATGCTTTGGTGGACAAAATTATAGCAATATAAAATTAGATATATAAAAAAGAAAATAATTAGCATGACTTGTGGTGGTGCAATGGATAAAACGTCAACCTGGCATGCTGAGGTCACTAGTTCAAAACCCTGGGTTTGCCTAGTCAAGGCACATATGAGAAACAACTAGTATGAGTCGATGCTTCCTGCATTTTTGCCCCACCTTTCTCTCTCTAAAATCAAGAAATAAAATCTAAAAAAAATGAAAAAGAAAAAAATAAACCTAACAGAGACCATTAAAAATAAGGTTGGCCTTATTTTTAAAAAATTAGAAAGTATCCTTTAGAAAATGATCCTTTGCAAGCAACTGGGTAAGATGACCTCATTTGTTTTTAACTTCTATGATAGAGTAAATGTATAAAAAACAAAAGGTCCTGTTTTCACATGCAAATGTGTTCCTTTATTATTTTTTTAATGTCAACAGGCAAATGAACTTAGAAAACATGTGGCACTGAAGCAGACTGTTTACTGATAGGATGTTTTGCAAAATTTCCGCAAAAGGCATTGGAGGCACAAAGGACCTCTATAAACTGAAACGTTTGAGTGTCTGCAAATTTGTTTCATCAAATGCCCATGACATTTTGTCTCCATTTGGCCCTTTCAAATGGCAAAAAAAAAAAAAAAAAAAAAAAAAATCAAACAACAGGCATAATTTGGGAAAAGCATGCTAATTTGTGCAATGTAGTGCCAAGACATTTCGTTTTCTGTGAGGGTGAACATTTTGAGAAGTTTGTGTGTATGCAAGGAAGGAAGTTGTGAGATGTAGAAAGGGGAAAAAATTAAATGTATATATTTAGATGTATAAAATTAAAAATATATATATAGTTAGTTGAATTCAAGGATTACTGTGAGTTAATATTGTGGATAAACTCAAGTTTCACATACAATTTTCTCATCTTCTGAAATCTGAATGTTTAGATTTGAGAAGGACAGGGCGAGGGGGAAATGAGTTTTGGGGACCATCTAATCAGGCAGTCTAACTTTGAAAGCACACTTCAATTGCTGTGGTCCCAAACTTCAAAATTTCCTTGAGAGAGAATACCTTCCAAAGGGCTAGACAAGTATTCAATCTAGCCTTTCCTAAAGGTGTAACTCTGCCTTTGGGAAGTCCTCTTTGGATACTTCCAGAGAAGTTGGAAGAACATGGGGGTGACCTGGGAATGAGATGCACGTGGATGCAAACTCTCAGGGACACAGCTTGGCCACTTGCTGCCCTCAGTCTCATCAGGCAGACTGGATAACACAGACTTAATTTGTTTTGATTGTTTTGTTAAACTGCAAGTTGCTGCTGGGAATAAAAACCACATGTTGTCATGTCAATAGCTGAGCTCTTTGTGTTATATCAAGTATCAGAGTCAATTGGTTATTTCAGAATACATTTAATAAGTTGAATCAATGTGGTATGTTAGCTGTTCTTAATGAGGTCCAGAGAAATAGAGCATTTCTCCAAGTTTTGATTAGACTTTGTTTCTTCAAAAAGTTGACTGTCTCGCCTGACCAGGTGGTGGTGCAGTGGATAGAGCATTGGCCTGGGATGCTGAGGACCCAGGCTTGAGACCCTGAGGTCACAGACTTGCACGCAGGCTCATCTGGTTTGAGCATGGGGTCACCGGCTTGAGTGTGGGATCATAGACATGGCCCCATGGTCACTGGCTTGAGCCCAAGTTTGCTGGCTTGAGCAAGGGATCACTGACTCACCTGGAGCCTCCCAGTCAAGGCTCATATGAGAAAGCAATCAATGAACAACTAAGGTGACACAGCTATGAGATGATGCTTCTCATGTCTCTCCCTTCCTGTCTGTTTGTCCCTGTCTGTTCCTCTCTCTTTCTTAAATAAAAGAAGTTATGCAATTAACACACAAACATAAAAAGATAATTTAGATTTTCAAATTCTATAACTCATAAAAAAAACATAGCACTTACCACTATTTTAACCCCCATTTAAAAAGCATTTGTTAATATTTAAAATAAGTATATTTTATATTTTATTTATTTTTTTATTTAATTAATTGTGTTTACATAGATCCTAGGTTCGCCCTGAATGCATCCCCCTCCCCCTTATTCCCCTCAACATCTCCCTTACTCCCTCCCTGCAGTGTAACAGGATAGTCTGAGTTCTTCATATAAGGACACTAATCCTGTCAAGAAGACCCCACCCTGATGACCTCATGGAATCTTAATGACTTTTCAGAGGCCTAATCTCCTGATATTATCACATTGGGAATCAGGGCTTCAACATATGAATTTGAGGAGCAGGGGACACAAACATCAATCCATAGCATGTTACAATCTCTGGTTGGTAGGATTGTGGATGATTTTCACTTTCATTTTAATACCTTTTCTATTGTCTGAATATTGGGGACATAATATACAGAAAATCTATGGCACAGAGATGATGCTTAATATGTGTCTTTTCCCTTTCTCTTTTCTCATTCTTATAGTGTTGAAGTTCATTTATCTGAATATCTTTCTACCCTTTCTCAACTTTTACTACGTTATGAGCTCCTGAAGGGTAGGGAATTTGATCAATTCAATTCTTTATACTCCAGGGTTTAGCTCTGAGACCTACACATAAAAGGTACCCAATAACTGTGAATGATTCCTCTATGTTTGTTATTGAGTAGCCAGACACAATGTGTTTGTCAGACAGGGAAAAAGATGCTCTTGAATCATAAACTTATTGCAAAGGAAAAATAAACTGTAAGAGTTTTAAACTAAATGTGGTCCAGAAACATTCTTTGGAAAGGAGTACTTCCTATTTTGCTAGCCTCAAATACTCCCCTAAAAATGCTATACATTCTAGAACAGCCTGCTTACTACAGGGGCTATAACTACATAGACTCTTCCTTAAAATCGAAATACCTATATCTGAGGTGACTATATTCTGAATCCTGCTCATTTTTCTCCTTTTGAATAAAGCAGCATTTGGCCTTTGTGCCTTCAAATAAATGTGTGTATGTATTTAATAATCACGTTACTGAAAATTTGGAAAAGAGTCTCCCATAATAACTCTCTTAGTGATTGTTTAACATGTAATGATTTGGCTTCAAAACTGATTTGTAACTTAAATAAAAAAAATTTAGTATCCACAAGGCAACTTTCAAAGTACTCAAATTCTTAATCCTTAATACATACTGCTCACAAAAATTAGGGGATCTTTCAAAATAAATATGAAGTGATAAAATATCCCCTAATTTTTGTGAGCATTGCACTAAAAATGAGTCACCATCATTTAGCATCTAGAGCAAATAAATCCATCAAATTTGTTTTATTTTAAAGTCTTTTTTTTTTTTTTTTTTTTTTGGCCCTCAGTGGATAGAGTGTTGGCCCAACATATAGACATCTGGGGTTTGATTCTTGTTCAGGGCACATGGGAGAGGTGACCATCTGCTCCCCCCGCCCCCCCCACGCTTCCCATTTCTCTCACTCTTTCCCTCCTGCAGCCATTGGCTTTATTGATTTGAGCATGGCCCCAGGCACTGAGGATGGCTTAATTGGTCTGAGTGCATCAGCCTCAGGCACTAAAAATAGATCAGTACTTGAGCATCAGCCCCAGATGGGGTTGCCAGGTGGATCCTGATTGAGCTGCATGTGAAAGTCTGCCTCAATATTTCCCTCCTCTTGCCTAAAATAAATAAACAAACAAATTAATAAAGTCATTTTCAAGTGATTTACATAAGAATAATGGTATAGTTAAATATAAACCTAATTAAAAATTTTAATAAGTTAAATATAGCAAATTTTCTTGTGTCAAGTAACAATTTTGGCACATACACATTTTATTTATTTATTTATTTTAGATTTTATTTATTTATTTATTTTTTAATGATACACTTTTTAAATTTAATTATTTGTGTTTACATGGATTCTAGGGTCACCCCAAGTGCATCCCCTCTCCCTCAAATTCCCCTCAACATCTTCCTTGTCCCCCTCCCTAAAACACCCTCCCCCCTTTCCCTTCAGGCTTATCCCATCCTATCATCCCCTTTCCCTCTGTCCTCTTTTCCTCTGGTCCCTTTGATTCCTCCTCTGTCTCAATTCTGTTCCTCAGTTCTTGTTGTTCCTTGGATTTCTCAAATGAGTGAGGTCATATGATATTTTTCTTTCTCTGCCTGGCTTATTTTACTCAACATAATAATAGTTTCCAAGTACCTCCATGTTGTTGCAAAAGGTAATATTTCCTTCTTTTTCATGGCCCCATAGTATTCCATTGTATATATGTACCAAAGCTTTTTAAACCACTCAGCTACTGATGGACACTTGGGCTGTTTCCAGATCTTCACTATTGTGAACAATGCTGCCATAAACACGGGGGTGCATTTCTTTTTTTCAGTTGGTGTTATGGTGTCCTTGGGATATATTCCTATAAGTGGGATGGCTGGGTCAAAGGGCAGTTCCATTTCTAATTTTCTGAGGAATCTCCATACTGTTTTCCACAGTGGCTGCACCAGTCTGCATTCCCACCAGCAGTGCAGGAGGGTTCCCTTTTCTCCACATCCTCGCCAGCACCTATCGTGTGTTGTTTTGTTAATGAGCGCCATTATGACTGGTGTGAGGTGCTATCTCATTGTGGTTTTAATTTGCATTTCTCTAATGATTAGTAATGTTGAACATTTTTTCATCTGTCTATTGGCCGTCTGTATGTCCTCTTTGGAGAAGTGTCTATTCAGTTCTTGTGCCCACTTTTTAATTGGATTGTTTGTCTTCCTGGTGTGGAGTTTTACAAGTTCTTTATAAATTTTGGTTATTAACCCCTTATCAGATGTATTGTTGAATATGTTCTCCCATTGTGTGGTTTGTCTTTTTATTCTGTTTATATTGTCTTTAGCTGTGCAAAAACTTTTTAGTTTGATATAGTCCCATTTGTTTATCCTGTCTTTTATTTCATTTGCCTGTGGAGATAAATCAGCAAATATATTGCTGTGATAGATGTTGGTGAGCTTACTGCCTATGTTTTCTTCTAGTATGCTTATGGTTTCACGGCTTACATTTAAGTCCTTTATCCATTTTGAGTTCATTTTTGTGCATAGTGTAAGTTGGTGGTCTAGTTTCATTTTTTTGCAGGTGGCTGTCCAGTTTTCCCAACACCATTTGTTAAAGAGGCTGTCTTTACTCCACTGTATGCTCTTCCCTCCTTTGTCAAATATCAGTTGTCCATAAAGATGTGGGTTTATTTCTGGGTTCTCTGTTCTGTTCCGTTGATCTATATGCCTGTTCTTATGCCAGTACCAAGTTGTTTTGAGTAGAATGGACTTGTAGTATTACTTGATATCAGGAAGTTTGATACCTCCTACTTTATTCTTTTTTTTCAAGATTGCTGAGGCTATTTGTGTTATTTTTTGGTTCCATATACATTTTTGGAATATGTGTTCTATATTTTTAAAGTATGTTATTGGTATTTTAATTGGTATTGCATTGAATTTATAAATTGCTTTGGGTAATATAGTCATTTTCATGATGTTTATTCTTCCTAACCATGAACACGGTATATGCTTTCACTTGTTTGTGTCTTCCTTGATTTCTTTTATCAACGCTTGATAATTTTCTAAGTACAAGTCTTTAATCTCCTTGGTTAAATTTACTCCTAGGTACATTATTTTTTTGGTTTCAATAGTGAAGGGGATTGTTTCCTTAATGTCTCTTTCTGACATTTCATTGTTCATGTATAAAAATGCCTCTTATTTCTGTGTATTAATTTTATATCATGCCACTTTGCTGAATTTGTTTATAGGTCCAGTAGTTTTTTTGACTGAGACTTTAGGGTTTTCTATATACAGTATCATATCATCTGCAAATAATGATAGTTTTACTTCTTCTTTTCCAATTTGGATGCCTTTTATTTCTTCTTCTAGTCTGATTGCTGTAGCTAGGAATTCAAGTACTATGTTAAATAAGAGTGGTGAAAGAGGGCTTCCCTGCCTTGTTCCTGATTTTAGGGAAATTGTTTTTAATTTTTGTCCATTAATTATGATGTTGGTTGTGGGTTTGTCATAGATGGCCTTTATCATATTGAGGTATGTTCCCTATATTCCCACTTTGTTAAGAGTTTTGATCATAAATGGGTGCTGGCTTTTACCAAATGCTTTTTCTGCATCTATTTAAATTATCATGTGGTTTTTCTCCTTCTTTTTGTTTATGTGATGAATCACATTGATTGATATACGAATGTTGTACCATCCATGCCTCCCCAGAATAAATCCCACTTGATGATGATGTATGATTTTTTTCATTTATTGCTGGATCCGGTTGGCTAATATTTTGTTGAGGATTTTAGCATCTAAATTCATCAGGGATATTGGCCTATAATTTTCTTTCTTTGTGTTGTCTTTGCCTGGTTTTGGAATCAGAATTATGCTTGCCTCATAAAAGAAACTTGGAAGTGTTTCTTCCTCTAGAACTTTTTGAAATAGGATGATAAGGATAGGAGTTAGTTCTTCTTTGACTATTTGGTAAAATTCACCAGTGAAGCCATTGGGCCCAGGGGTTTTGTTTTTTGGGAGCTTTCTGATAACTGTTTTGATCTCTTTTGTTGTAATTGGTCTGTTTAGGTTTACTGATTCTTCCAGATTGATCTTTGGAAGATTATATGTTTCAAGGAATTTGTCCATTTCACCTAGGTTGTTTAATTTTTTGGCATACAGTTCTTCATAGTATTTTCTTACAATATTTTGTATTTCTGTTTTGTCAGTTGTTATTTCTCCAGTCTCATTTCTAATTTTATTTATTTGAGTCCTCTCTCTTCTTTTCCTGGTAAGTCTCATTAAAGGTTCATTGATCTTGTTTACCCTTTTAAAGAACCAGCTCTTGGTTTCATTGATCCTCTGTATTGTTTCTTTAGCCTCTATGTCATTTATTTCCACTCTGATTTTTATTATTTCCTTCCTTCTACTACCTCTGGGCCTTACTTGCTGTTCCTTTTCTAGTTCTTTTAGATGAAGGGTTAGGTTGTTTATTTGAGCTTTTTCAAGCTTCTTAAGGAATGCCTGTAGTGCTATGAACTTCCCTCTCAGTAGTGCTTTTGCTGTGTGTGATAAATTTTGTGTTGTTGTATGTTCATTATCATTCGTTTCTAGGAATTATTTTATTTCTTCTTTGACTTCATTGTTAACCCATTCATTATTTAATAACATGTTATTTAGTTTACATGTGTTTGAGTGTTTTTCAGTTTTTCTGCTGTGGTTAATTTGTAGTTTCATGCCATTGTGATCAGAGAAAATGTTTGATATGATTTTAATCTTCTTAAATATGTTGAGACTGCTTTTGTGTCCTAACATGTGGTCTATCCTAGAGAATGTACCATGAGCACTTGAAAAGAATGTATATTCTGCTGATTTAGGGTGAAAGGTTCCAAAGATATCTATTAAATCGAGTTCATCTAGTGTGTCCTTTAAGTCTTCTGTTTCTTTGTTAATTTCTTTTCTTGAGGATCTATCTCGTGATGTTACTGGGGTATGGAAATCTCCTACTATCATAGTATTGCTGTTGATCTCGCCTTTTATATCCATCAAAGTCTGCTTTATATATTTCGGTGCTGCTATATTAGGTGTGTAGATATTTATGATGGTTATATCTTCCTGTTGGATTGCTCCCTTTATCATTATGTAGTGACCTTCTTTATCTCTTACTGTTGCCTTGGTTTTAAAGTTCATTTTGTCAGATAAAAGTATTGCTACCTCAGATTTTTTTTATTTCTATTTGCATGAACAATTTTTTCCATCCCTTTACCTTCAGTCTATGTGCATCTTTTGTTTTAAGGTGTAACTGTTGTAGACAGCATATGTATGGGTCCTGTTTTCTTATCCATGCAGCTACCCTATGTCTTTTGATTGGACCAGGAGTCCCCGAACTTTTTACACAGAGGGCCGGTTCACTGTCTCTCAGACTGTTGGAGGGCTGCCACATACAGTACTTCATACACTGACCACCAATGAAAGAGGTGCCCCTTCTGGAAGTGCGGCGGGGGCCAGATAAATGGCCTCAGGTGGCCAAAATTTGGCCTGGAGGTCGTATTTGGGGACCTCTGATTTAATCCATTTACATTTAAGGTTATTATTGATATGTAGTTGTTTATTGCCATTTTATTCTTTAAAACTGTATTCTTTTTTTGATATATTCTTTTCCCATTTTGATCTGTATACAACAGGTCCCTTAACATTTCCTGCAGCATTTGGTTTGGTTGTAATGAATTCCTTGAGTTTTTTTTTTTTTGTCTGAGAAGCTTTTTATTTCTCCTTCAATTTTAAACATAAGCCTTGCTGGATAAAGCAGTCTTGGTTGTTGGCTCTTGTTCTGCATTACTTTGACTATTTCTTGCCATTCCCTTCTGGCCTCAAGTGTTTCTGTTGAGAAGTCGGATGTCATTCTTATGGGGGCTCCTTTGTAGGTGATAGCCCTTTTTTTCTCTAGCAGCTTTTAATATTTTCTCTTTATCACTTAGCTTTGGCATTTTAATTATGATGTGTCTTGGTCTAGGTTTCTTTGGGTTTCTCTTTAATGAAGTTCTCTGTTTTTTTGAACTTGTGAGAGCCTTCCTTGCATCAATTTAGGGAAGTTTTCAGCTTTGATTTGATTGAATAAAGTTTCTATTCCTTGTTCTTTCTCTTCTTCAGGAACCCCTGTGATGTGGATGTTATTTCCCTTCATGTTGTCACAGAGCTCTCTTAGAGTTTCCTCAGACTTTTTGAGTCTCTTTTCTTTTTTCTGCTCTGCTTCCATACCTTTATTCATCTTGTCCTCTAACTCACTGATTTGATCCTCAGCTTCATCCATACTGCTTTTAATTCCTTCCATTGTATTCTTCATTTCTGATATTGTATTTGTCATCTCTGACTGATTTTTAAAAATATTTTAATGTCCTTTTTTATACTTGCTCTCTCTTTATTCAGGTGTTCATAATGACCATCCATTGTTGTTCTAAAATCCCTAAGCATCCTAATAATCATTATTTTAAACTCTGCATCTTGTAGTTTGGTTATTTTTATAGCACTCAGTTCATTTTCTGAAGGTTTCTCTTGTGGTTTCATTTGGATTGCACTTCTCTGTCTTCTCATTATGTCTGTGTGTTTGGGTGTGTTGTTTGTAGAGCTGGTTGAGTCTAGGCTTGGTGTTGTCTGCCTCCAATTTTCAGTTGTGTTATTTCTAGGTCTTCTTGGGTTGGCATCAGCTGTTGTTTGTAATCCACTGTGGATTTGGCTTTTCTAGTAGAGCCACTTTAAAGTCTTGATTTGTTTGTTTTCTTAACTCAGTGGTAGTTTTGTTTACTGATCTCAGCAGGGGCTTATTTGAAATTGTGTTCAGAAATGCGGTGGGTGTAACCTGAGACTCTGAAGGCTTGATCTGCCAGTTACTTTCTCTGGGGATGAGGTGCCTTCTCAGCTTCAGTAAGGGGAGGTGTATCTCAGAAATCCATGAAGACCTGAGTAACTGCCCCTCCTCCCCACTTCTTATTTTCATCTGTGTTTTGTTGTGCCAATTGGAGCTGGAGAGATATCTTGAGATGGGTGACCTGGAACCACTTTAGTCTTGTGTTATTTGCAAGGATCAACCCCTCCCTCAGCTATGGCCGCCTCCAGCCCTGGATGAGTCAGCTTCTCAGGACATCCCATTCATTTCTCTGCCCATCACCATCTCTCTCTCTCTCCCCACTTTCCTTTTGAAAGATAAGCCAGCTCTTTCAACACACCTCATTCCCAGGTCCCCAGGCAAGTGGCTGTGAGCAATATTTTCTACTCTTTTCCTTGGAATGAGAGCCCTTCTGGGCTCTCAGCCTCACCCCCACTACGTTCCTGTAAGCAGGGGAGACCCAGCGCTGCTCGGCGCTCCCTACCAGGCTCGGTGTGGCTTCTTTGCTCCTTAGTTTTTGAGAGCTGTTCTTGTAGTCCAGAGTTGGTTTTTCATGCTGATTGTTCCTCAATTACTTTGTAGTCCAGTTTGGTGGTGTGAGCTGAGAGTCTGTGCATCTGCCTACTCTGCTGCCATCTTCAAGAATCCGGCACATACACATTTTAAAAGATGGGAGAATAGCATCATATATCCTCTTAGCAAACAGGAAAGTCCAAGTTCTTATCACCAAGTGCTTGAGAGTCTTTGCTGTATAAGACTATTTTATTTCCTTTTTTGTTCTTAGACATATATTTTCACTGAATGATTCATGAGTTGAGGACATTTATCTAAGTTCCTAGGAAGTCATGATCTGAAGAGTCATAATCTATTTCACTAACATAATTAATTCCACCATCAGCATTAGTGTCTAGAACAGCACTGTCCATAAAAAGTATACTGCAATCCAGACATGTAATTTAAAAATTTTTAAATAAACCAGTTAAAGTAAATTTTAATAATATATTTTATTTAACCTAACATATAAGAAATATTGCCATTTCAATATGCAATCAATACAAAAAGTATCTTACATTATCATTCATTATGATAAGAAGTCCTCAAATTCTTGTGTAAATTTTGTACTAATAACACTTCTCAATTCAAACTAACCACATGTCAAGTACTGAAAAGCCACATAAAATTAGTGTCTTCTCTATTGGCTACTGCTGGTCAGGAATGCTACTCTTCAGTTCAGCTTCTGATTTGTCTAAGAATTGTGAAATGTCCTCCTCCCTTAATTTTCTTCTCTTTGGACATTATATATGGCAAAAATTTTTAGTATTCACAGCTGTGTTTAATGAAAACCAAAAGTAGGCTATAAAAATGGTATCTTCTCTTTTGTACCTTGAAAGATGATACAATACGCTTGGCAGCATAATAAGAAAATAAAGAGAAGTATTAATTTTACTGTTGTATTGTCTTCTTAGGTAATTTCACATTTTTTAACCTCTAAAGCCTTAGTTGAAAATAATTGTTAAAAAATGTAATTCCTAGAATGATTGAGTAACAAAGTGTTTTAAATATAGAAAGAAACATATAGAAAAAATAAGATTCCACAATACAGCTTAGATTTGAATTTGCAAGAATGAATGAGTTTTATTCTATTTTTTAAACATAAATATATATTCTTTGTTTTTTATAAGATCTCTAAGAAAGAATAAAAGCCATAAAATATAGATTTTTATAAATAGAATGGCTTTAAAACAGAAACTCAAAACTACATTTGGGTCCAATAAACTCTGGTAGAATACTGAGGATTAAACTGTATTTATCAAACAGTATGTGGGGAAATTTTTCAGAGATACTTAACATCTTTCTTTTCTTTTCTGTAAGCTTCTATCTCACACAACAGTATTCCCAAGTTTCCGCCTCAAAAGTCCCTTGGAAAACCTTTTTTTTTAGTTTGCATCCATACTTCTCTCTGCCTTCTTCATTCTTTCCCTTGTCATTTCAGAATCTCCACAAGAACTTGTCTAGCAGAAGAAGGTCAAAAGAAGGAAGAAACAAAGCAGACCAAGGAGAAACTCTCTTTGGCAGGCAGAGAAGGATCCATTTTAAAATTTTTGCTTTTAGGAACAATGAATTACTTTGCCCCACAAGGAGTAACCTACGAGACATGTAATTGCATGATGCCAAGACCACCAGAATGTCTATAGGTTTCAGGTCTTTATTATCAATTCTCTGGCTCTTCCCTAGGCTGTAAGCTCCCAGAAGCTATACCATCAAAATTCAAAACCTAGAGCTTAAAAGGAAGGTGTTTTTTTAAAAGCGTACTTCTAAGAATGAGGCATTATGCCAAGCATTTTTCTGCATAACCACATTTAATCACCACAGCAGCTTCTACTGAGTTACCATTTCTTCTACTTTTAGAGGTGAGGAATAAAAATCTCAGAATAAATTACTTGCTTAAAGTCTCATGAACAGTAAGTAATAATAAGTCAGATGCATGTTTTAAATCAACAAAACCCATTCTAATTAGTCTTAAGGGGTAAATGAATTATTAAGTGATTAGAGGTATTTCAGAGAATCTCTAGGAGAATCAGAGAGTGAGGAGACTGACACAATTACCCTCCCAGATTCTGCTAAGGACCAATTACTGCGGCCAGGGGACATTAGCCCACAATTACTTGTTCTTCCCTGTGTATGAGATATTATTTCTAAGTCTCCTGTCACCACGGCCTCAGAAAAGGAATGACCCTCTCAACCTGACCAGATTCTATTCTAATGTCACCTGTTTCATATCACTCTTTTCCACATTGAAGTCTTAGGCTGGTGTGTCTGATTGGTGGAGACAAATGCCTACAACTTGGCTGCAAAAGATGCTTGAGAGGGAATTCTTGGCTTATATGTTGGGGATATAGGACTCATGAGATGGAAAATTCTCCAAATAGGGGAAGACACTGGACTGTCAAAACAGCATGACAATGTCCAATAAAGAGAATAAGAGCCTGACCAGGCAATGGCACAGTGGATAGAGCGTCAGACTGGGACACAGAAGAACCAGATTGGAAACCTCAAGGTCGCTGGCTTGAACATGGGCTCACCAGCTTGAGCTCAAGGTCTCTGGCTTGAAGCCCAAGGTCTCTGGCTTGAGTAAGGGGTCACTCGTTCTTCTGTAGCCCCCATGTCAAGGTACATAGAAGAAAGCAGTCAATGAACAACTAACGTGCCGCAACAAAGAATTGATGCTTCTCATCTCTCTCCCTTCCTGTCTGTCTGTCCCTATCTGTCCCTCTCTCTGACTCTCTCTCTCTGTGTCTCTGTCACAAAAAAAGAGAGAGTAAGATGAACTAGATATAATGGTCTTCTCATTTTATGAGGGAGAAACTGAGGCTCACTGAGTAGCTAACATCAGTCCCGCCCCACCACTTTCTCTCATATCCTGGCCATGCCTCTTGGTAATGTTTTGACTGGGAGACCTTAAAAGAAATGGAAATTCACAGCACAAGAGAGCTCTCCCATCTGTTCTCTGCTTACCTTATCATATTGGAATGCACTATGGAAATTGTTGCTAAACTTTTATCTGATCCAAAAGAATGCATAACACATTTCTCCTTCAAATCTTGGTAGAGAAGGGAGTCTGTGCAAATACCAGGCTAGGCTGGGGTGAGGGGGGAGTAGTTCTCAAGGAAAAGGTTTCTCATGAAACATCAAGTTCAATTAAGGATTCCCCTGCTAGGTTTGGGGAACAACATTATTGGAGCATTGAAGTTTTTATCATTGCAGTTAAATTTCTTAGATTATTTTTTTAAAGTTCACCTATTTAGAGCCTAAATCTTACTGGCAGAAATAATTACCTTCATTTGTAACACTATTAATTATAAAACATTTATTTGTTGTTGATTATACACAGTTTACCAATAATTTATTCACAAAGCTAAGCTTGAAAGACTTTAATGTGGACAGTAAAATTTACTCCCTTTACCTATAAGCTGACCTGAAAATCCTTCTTCTTATAGGCATCAACATTTCTTAAAACTGGGATACAACGGGAAGAGGAAACACTGTGGGTCAAAATCCAAATTTACGCATGATGTGTGAGAAAATAAATAATCCCATTACGAAAGGAAACTCAACTTTTCAAAGTGCTATCTTACAAATGGGAAAAGTACTTGTATTTTTTATATATACCCCACTAAAACAAAATTTTATTTAGAAGGAGTAGTATTTTTTGGATGTTTTCTTTATTAAAGGAATCAAATTCCTTTCCTTTAGTAAGATTACCTCATTATGTTTTTCCTTATTATGTTTTATTTTATCATTGTTATTATGTTCAAGCTCCTTTTTTTTTAATACTTCGTTCATTGATTTTTGAAAGGAAAGAGAGAGAGAGAGAGAGAAAGAAAAGAGAGAGAGGAGCAGGAAGCATCAACTCCCATATGTGCCTTGACCAGGCAAGCCTAAGGTTTTGAATTGGCAACCTCAGCATTCCAGGTCAACATTTTATCCACTGTGCCACCACAGGTCAGGCCTCAAGCCCCTTTTTTAAAATCTTGTTCTCCCAACAATCCTGTGAGGTAGGTAGAGTAGTTGAATTAATTTTAAGTTATTAATTCCTTCACTCTGTAACTTACCTGCTTTATATGTTTGTTTTATGTTATGTTTTATTTTTAATGTGGTAAAATACATATAACATAAAATGGACTGTGTTAACCAGTTTTAAGTGTGTGATTAAGTAGTGTAAAGCATGCTTACATTTTTGTGCAACTAATCTCCAGAACGTCCTCTTTTTGTAAAACTAAAACTCTGTACCTATTAAGTAATAACTCCCCATTTCCCCTTTATTTTTTAAATAAATCAAATCTTTTCTTAATAAATTGAAATGCTTTGAGCTGAATTAAAATAAGAGTTGGCCTCTTCAGGGTCTCAGGTAAGCAGTTACTTAAAGTTATTTATGAAGCTATCAAATGTCACATGGTCATTTCTCTTTAACTTCCATGCCAACAATCTTTTTATAAGTTAAAATCTGAGTCATCATTTCCTTTCCAATACCTTTTCCTTTTATTCTATCAGTGATGCTACAAAAATAGAAAATAGAACTTTTAAAAAGGATTGACCTTTGGAAACATGCTATTTCTAGAAAAATAGTCTCTTGGAACCTTGTTAAAGGAACTTGATATTAAATACAGGTCTATCTTGAACTTGGAATTCTCAGAAGAATTCAGGGACCATAATTCTGGAAAGAACACCTAATAAGACATTTAATTCATAATTTAACAGATCACATAGTCTCTATACTTTTAGATGTCATAAACCAGTAAGAATTTTCACCCCCAAAATAACTGGGTTTAGGACTTATGAGATTGTCACTTTTCCAAAAAGAAAAAACACTAAAACACAACAATTTCCATATGCTATCACTACCATTTATTAAATAAATACTCTCTTAACACTAAATCTGTAGAATGCTCAAAATCTCAGAATAAAGGATGGGCCTCTTAATGGAATAAGTTTTTCTCCCTGAAAACTTCACAATGTTGTTTCTAAATTTTTAGTGTTGTCCTTTTCTTGCTAACCGGTGAAAATATTATCAAAAATCAACCCTAATCTCTGTGCTGGCATTTGGGACCCACTCATATAACTGAAACTCTTCGGCCTGAGATTCTTTGTCTCCCCTCCCAGATCCATTTTCCACCCTTCTCCCACACTGTTCTTTTCCAGGGAAGCTGGTCTCTCTGGACTTTTCATTCCGTCTCTTGCCCTCTGGCTTCTCATTAGGCTTGCCCCAAGAGACACACAGACAGAAGGACAGAGGGTGAGAGGAGATGAGGTCAGGATAATCAATCCACTGGTGCTTTCACAATGGCTGTATTTCTCTACCCAGAGTCTCAGCTCTGGGTGAGCCCTCCCTGCCAGCTCCATTCTTGATGCTGTAATAATAATACTCTCCCACAATCTCTTGTTCTACCTTTTCAAGATAAAGCAAAGGGTACCTTCATTTCTAGGTGCCTCACTACATTTTATTGAGCCTACACCTTTGTACATAGTGCCTTTGTTAAACTCCCTGCAATAATCCTGTTGGAATACAACAAATACATCCATCTTTTAAGATAAAACACTGAGCCCCCAAAAGTGAAGCCGAAAAGTCACATAGCTCAAGTTCAACGGCCAGTGAAGTCCAGGCTGTGGCCTTGCAGATAGCAGAGTCCTCTTTCCTCAGTACTCCTCTGTCATCCTTCATAGCCATCTCCTTCACTGTCACATCGATGGTCACTTTACAGAACCTTCTTTCCACTGGGCTGTGACAATATTTGTAGGTTGTTCAAGTTTTGAATAAAAAATACCTTACTGGGTGACTAGTGAGGCAACTCCAAGCACAGAGAAATGCTGTTTTCACTAGAATAGATTAAAATCAGGAAAACTTGGGTTTTTAAATTGTCACCTAAATAGAAACTGAAAATTTAGCTTAAGAAATTATTGCAAAAGTTATAGCCCAAAAGGGCATGAGAGTGATGAAATTTTCACTCTAAAATGAATTCTGATCACCAAAGATGGGAGCAGGGATGACAGAAATCTTCCCTAGGTAAGCGGCTAAGGCAGAGCCCTGGGAAGGGGAAATATGAACAGGTTGTAGAAGGGGAAAGCATTTTAGAGCCTTCTGTGACTGTCAAGCAGGTGGAAGGAGCAATAGACAGCAGTACTAAATAGGCAATTCATCAAGCAGAAAGCTTGACCATTGCAAAATGTGTTGAAAGCATGTTTTATCTGGCAGGAAGTTACTGCATTACTGAGCAGGGGCAGCTGCTGGAACCCCATACGTTAGAAGCTTCAGATTGCTAGAAACATTTAGTTGAATTAAACTGATCCATGTCAAAATGCTCTTCTACAAAGGTGAAATTTTCTATGACCACATCTTTATTTAGCAATCTTGCTTTAAAAAGAATGCCCATATTTAACGTATTAACTTTGTCCTGATTGCACACTTGACTGAATGTCCTGCTGCTCTCTGTTGATCATTGATGTTACAAAAGAGTCTCCATGGGGAAGTTCTTTTGCTAAGTTTAAAAAAAAGCTAGCAAGTTGTAATAGTAAATGATTCTCTTTAAAAGAGACAGAAAAATAGAATTATTAAAAACATTCATTGAACACTTCACTGGTCTAAGCAGTTACCTGCTTTACCTCGTTTAACTTTCACAACAACCCTGCCATCATCACCCAACGTCATGGTCATCTCCTGGCTCTCTGCTGCACTAATCCTGCATCTGGCCTTAGCAGGCAGAATTCCTCTAAGGCTCTGATCCCTGTCAGAGTCCCACGCTAGATGCATGGAAAATATTGCTCAAAGAAGTCACTGTTATAGCCTCTCAGCATGACTGCTCCTTCTGCTGGAACCACCTTTTTGACTGCTGAGCCTTTAATCAAGCAACAACTATTTTTGAGCTCCTAGTAAATGTTCAGTGCTGTGCTGTCTGACCTCTGTACACAAGGGCCTTTATAAATGTTGCATATGGATTCAGGGGTAGGTGGAGGATTTGGATCAATTGGAGACCTTGAACCAGTCTGAAAGGGTGGCAGGGCAGTTTGTGTAGCAGAGAAAAGAGAGCAAGGTCATTATAAGACAAAGAAATACCGACTTAAAAGTAAGGAAGAGGATTTGATGTTGGTGGTGAACACACAGTACAATATAGAGATGATGTATTTATAGAACTGTGCACTTGAAACCTATATACTTTTTTTTTTTTTTAACAGGGACAGAGAGAGAGTCAGAGAGAGGGATAGATAGGGACAGACAGACAGGAACAGAGAGAGATGAGAAGCATCAATCATCAGTTTTTTGTTGTGGCACTTCAGTTGTTCATTGATTGCTTTCTCATATGTTCCTTGACCGCGGGCCTTTAGCAGACCGAGCAACCCCTTGCTGGAGCCAGCGACCTTGGGTTCAAGCTGGCGAGCTTTTACTCAAGCCAGATGGGCCCCGCGCTCAAGCTGGCGACCTCGGGGTCTCGAACCTTGGTCCTCCGTGTTCCAGTTTGACGCTCTATCCACTGCACCACCGCCTGGTCAGGCGAAACTATATAATTTTATTAATCTATCTCACCCTAATAAGTTTAATCTAAAAAGTGAGAAAAGGGACAATGAAAAGATACTGACATAGGTTAGAGAAATAAAGAAATATGAAGTTAGAAAGAAAAGATATTTTCCTCTAGATTCTCCAATGAGGAAGTTCTGCAGCCAAAAGATAACCTACTCTTCCAATATTGTGTAAGATTGGCCAATTTGTAGATAGTCAACTTTAATACACATACATAATAGTCTAGTGTATTTACTGTAATCAAAGAGTTTATTGAATTTTTAACACTGTATTATTCTTTTAGTTTGACCATCTTGACTATCTTAGCTATATGTGCCTAGATTACCTGCTTGATATTTAGGTAGAAAATTTCAAGACAAAGAGTAGAAGTTAAAAACTGAAATTTCCACGGACTGGCTGGAATTTACCATTTGAAAATCCACAGATACAGGTTCAATCCTCAAACACCTGTATATAGCATATATTTTTAACATATGACATCATATAGCCGACTTTTTATGAATAGAATTCATTTAGCAATTACTTTAACCAACAAGACAGATTCATATTCATAATAAACATAAACTGCTTTACATTGCATGGGTACACATGTGCCGGAAGCAGTCCTGCCCTCTGTTCATCTGCCATTGCATCTTGCAAAACTGGGACAATGACTACGCCTAACTTCTTTTAGAATACTTGAAACCATACATCTACCTCCAGAACTCCTGGCCCCATGTGTTTACTTATTTCTGAAATTATTCTCGATTTAACTTTTATTCCTTTAGCTAACAGGAGTTGCTCCGTGTTAAAAAATACATACTTGACTTTGTAGAAGCCATTTTTACCTCAGTGAAGGTACATTTAAGGCCCTTTCCTTTAAGGTCATAGTGGGGAAACAAGGAGACAAGTCAGAGTCGAGAGAGTGACAGCTTGCAGCTGGGGTAAAGCAGACAGGCCGCATTCTTCATGGTTTGCTCAGGACTCCCTCTGTTCTACAACACAGAACAATTGTTTAAATCTACCTGTATAAAAAGTCCTATGCTAGTTAATAACAGTCTTCGGCCAAGCCTGTTTCATTTGGCTTTATTTACAATGGTTTGTCTTTGGCTGGGGAAATTTGTGGTGTTTGGAGACAGAAAGACCTAAAGAAACAGATTAGCTGATCTTGTTTGGTCTACTCGCAAAAATTTTAAAAATTTCCTCTTATGATTCAATGTTATACAAGAAGATTCTACCTGAAAACAGCAGCCTACGTCAGAAATTCCCAATCTCTTTGGACTAGTTTGACCTCCTGACAATTTCCACTTTCTGCATAAAATGTTTCACAGCATGAATTATCTTGAAGTGTAAATACACAAGAACTTTGTTTTGAGGCTCATATTTTCCTGAGATTTTTTTTTTTTTGGACTGACTCTTAAAATTCTTGGAATCATCATGGCATGTTGAGGATCATTGGTTCTTCCCATGTATTACCAGTCTAGGCCAATATGTTCATCCCTCAAAAGCCAACTTTTGGGGAAAATTATGCAGCCACTTGTGACCTAGGAGTCAGGGTACTTTGAAGCCATAGCTACATCCCTTTGTCCCACATTTCGGGAGTTTAATTTCTATCAGAGGCCTGAGGCAGGGCCCTAAGGGTTAGAGTACTGTGAGAACAATTATAAGAACTGAATGAATGCTTTCTTTTTAGGACTGGTTCCATTTACCACCAGATGGCTCTATTGTATCATCAGGAAATGCACATGTGTCAAATCGGTGGGCTTCTAACCAAAGGGGAAAAACAAATCAGCAGGTTTTTCTTTTCAACTTTTCGTATTGCTGTGATTTTAATTAATTATCTCAATGGCCAAAGAGAAGTCCAGAAGCGCTCCAGGGTCAGCTGGGTCTGTGACTGATATCTCCATGCCAATTTTGCACACTCTTCTGCTTTTAGATGAGAAAAATGGAACAATTTTGAGAGGCAAAGTCTATACATCTGCTGATTTGGGTCATATTAGCTTTGTTCTGGGGAAGGATGATCTGATTCTAAACTATGTGGTACTTTGATTTAATGGAACTTGTGATAAGAAAGTGACAGAGGAAACAAGAGTGGTAGCTTTGAACTCAGGTGACTATTCCTGAAGACAGGTGAATGTTGACAAAGTATGGATTTTAGGTGACATCCTTACTAGGAGTGTAAGATTTTGGTCTTAACCTCTGAAAGGAAAGTTTTCTTTGTATCAAGAATACAAGTTGTACACTGACCACATTTCAACATGGGAAATTCTAACTTTTTAAAGCTATTCATTGTCATAATTAAATACGCATTTTTGCCCTCCCTTTTGAACCCGTGTTAAGTAAGACAGTTGCTTTGGTAACATTTCATTGTTTCATTACTGTGTTGAAGAAGAAAAGGAGATGATGTGTGTGCTTATTTTGCCTATCCCAGTCAGTCAAGCTGGTATAAATGTGCTCAGGAAACTATCTGTATCAAAAACTAATACTTGATTACTATTTTAAAGGAAGAGTCCCTGAAAACCGGACAGATGACATTTACTCTGGCTCATCTGGAAGCCCTGGAGATTTGCCTGCAGGAAGCCTTG
Source organism: Rhynchonycteris naso (assembly GCA_037038555.1). NCBI lineage: Eukaryota > Metazoa > Chordata > Mammalia > Chiroptera > Emballonuridae > Rhynchonycteris > Rhynchonycteris naso. The sequence goes on from CM073000.1 coordinate 172,432,842, forward strand.
TCTGAGCAGGTAACACCTGTCATTGGTCCTGGGAAGATATGTTTCTCAGTGCTCAGTAGAGCACGTGTAAATCTAAATACATTTCAATCTCTGCAGTTATTCATGCACACACACTTGTGTACACACTCATGCACACATGGGGACACAGATTTTATTCATTTCAGATAAAACAATAATTACTTTCATCTCTTTACCACTCCTTTTACATTTATATATTGATTTTTATTCAACACAGCTCATGAGTTAGGCAAACCATCATTTTTTTTAAGTGAAAGGAAGAGAGACAGAAAAACAGACTCCCCCATACACCCCGACTGGAATTCACCCGACAACCCCCGCCTAGGGCTGATGCTGGAATCAACCAAACTATCCTCAGCACCCAGGGCCTGGGGCCAATGCTTAAACCACTCTATCCACCTGGCTGTAAGGGGAAGAGAGAGAAAAAGGGAAGAGGGAGAGGAAAATGGTCACTTTTCATATGTGCTCTGACCAGGATTGAACCTGCAAAGTCTGCATGAAGGGTCAACGCTCTATCCACTGAACCAACTGGCAGGGCCACAAGCCATCTTTAAGCAGGTGGTTTTCCTGCATAAGTGAACCATGTTTGCATTATAAACAGATAAGCCCAAAAGTAAGCTAAAACCAATAGAAACCACACAGAAGTAAATGTCTCAAATTATTTGAGGAAAGAGTTTTTCAAATATTGGCTTCCCTCTTGGTCTTTAGAAACTGGCAGAAGCAATGCAGGTCCTAGGAGGAGCCCAGCTCATCTTCTAGGCAGCCTGGACGGGTTTGAGGTGATCTGCATGCACAGCCGGGCTCTGAGTTCAGAGACAGTGAGTGTGGGTATCAGTGAAGCTCAGGTTAGGGGCTGGATTTTCCAGTAGGATTACACTTTGCAAACAGTGTAGTGCAAATCCCACTATTACTGCTGTCCTTTCCCCCGGGCAGGGGGCCTCAGCCCCAGAGAGCCAAGCTGCCGTGCACCTGCATCCTGGGCAGAGCACCACTGCTCGCTGTTGTGGGCAGTCAGCAGAAGAAACGAACAGCAGAAACCCTGAAATGTTATAAACACTTATGGATTTATCATGCATTGATAACATATTTTTAGAAACTTTGGAAAAACAATTTTAAGAGGTTGTGTTTTTTTTTATAACAAAGATCTGCCCAGCAAAATTCATTGCATCCAAATTTTATAAGAATTTTTGCAGCAACTAAGGGAAAAAATAGTTGTGTTACAGGAAAAAGAAGTACAATTACCATGTAAGACAGTGAGTGACACACACAAAAATGTCCTCTACTTCTTTTTCAATTTACCAAAAGAGAGTATGTCTCACTTTGGGCTGTATTTTTTGTTTACTGACTAAATGTGATTGACGCAAGAGGTCACGGGGACATACATCATTTAATAAAAAGGTTTTGCCATCTGGGAAAATTTCCATGTCAGCAGCATGCCGTAACACTGGCTTGCCAACTAGTCCTTTCTCTAAAACAAATAAAAACAAGCCTTACGCTGTGGCAAAACTATTGAATTATGAAAAATATAATGATGAACATGAGGCACCATTTCAAAAAATAAAAACCACTAAGAATTTCCTAACCTGGGAGAAAATTTTGAATGGCTAACTAAAAGACGGCACCCCACCAGTGCTTGTTTTTATACTGAGATAATATGTTTATTTTGTCTTTTAATTATTTCTTATTTAAATCAGTAAAATTCAGTTCAGCCATAAAAATACTCATTCTTTATGAAATATTTTTATCCAATATAAATAACCCCTAATATTTAAGATTCTTAACGCGATGATCCCTTTATGTAACATCAAACAATTAGATCCATTATTTTTTCAGTGTTTAAAAGATTAAATAGACGAAATGGAAACTGGATTTTATTCAACTTCTTTATACCTATCATGAATGAGATGCTAGTTATGCGTTTTGGGAAGAAAGATACAAACATGGGGCTTCCTTATCCAAGTCCTATAGTTCACAGCCAAAAACACCGATGAAAGATGTAGAGAGTAAAAACACGCATTTATATGGCTCCCTGATAAACTGCACAATATCATTAAGTTGCAGAATTTGTGTGTGTTGTTCTCCTGAAGTATTGTTCTTGGAGTTTCCAGATTTGCATAACCAAGGGGATTCAACTGGAAGTTGGCAATGGTTTGAGGAAAAGGAGAATATTATGTGTAGAAAGAAAAAAAAGCACATGACAGACATTTTCAATATTATATTACATTTTTAATTAAAAGTTGAGCATTTTACTAGGTTTGGCTGTCTGCTGTTTCTGTTGACATGGGTCAGTCAAATATAGGCACTATTCTAGGAGGATTTAGTCCTGAAATTTTTGCTTTCGCCAGTGTTTTAGTTTAGTCTCGTTCTTGAAAAGATAAAAACTGTAAGAACATTCCACTCCTCTCATATTTTTAAATTCAGTAGATGTTTTAAAAATGGGATGGCAGAAGGATAGTGAAAGGTAAGAGGAGCCACTGGCATTTCTTAAGGTTAAGAAAGGAGAATATTTCAGAATGGAACATCCCTCTAAGTCAATCAAACATTTGTCCACTGGGTGCCACTATTTTCCTTACCAGCTCTCCCACTAAGTGGTTGCAGACAGGAAGAGAAGTTGTCTTTCGTCTTCAAGACAATGACAGTGTGTGTGTGTGTGTGTGTGTGTGTGTGTGTGTGTGTGTGTGTGTGTGTAAATATTTTTGCCTGGATACATGCGTGCATCTTAAGGCTTCTTTTAAATATCATGGTTTGTCGTAGGGACGATGGAAATGCCAGCTGACTTTGTGGCTTTCACTGGTAATGAAAATAGTTTCCCCAGCCCCATGGCTGAGCACTGGTCAGATGGGTGGGCCTGGTGAGCTAGGAATGTGGGGAGGGGAGGGCAAAGGAAATGACAAGGACAAAGATGTGTGCTGTACTTAAAGAGTGGAACCCCGCGGCACTGCCTGTTGCCTGTGATGAAAGGGTAAATCTCACCGTTAGCCAGACTTTTTCCTCCGGCTTTGCCTCTTAGAGAAGAACATAAAAGTAACTCAGAATAAAAATTAGAGTTGCCTAGGGTTTTCCACAATAAGACTCTGTTGGTCCTGGGCCTCAGTTTACTTAAACTGAACCTTTCTAAGGTTCCTCTCAGCAAGGGATCTGCTGTTTTGGGGGGTGGAGGAGCAAAGAAAAGAAAGAAACAGAAATCATGAGAAAATAAAGAGATTGTGGCCACTTCCTTTGTGAGGTCACTGAGTAAACAGAATTCTTGTTGGCTTCCCTCTAGCTAACAATTATTCTTTATTTCTGCAGTCATGGCACCATTGTCAAAAAAAATTAAAAAGAAATATGAGATCAGGATACTTCTCAATTAAGACATAATCTGGGCTATTCACAGCTGTAATAAATTAGTTTGCAGCAACTCAGAGTGAGAAAGGGTTGTAAGAATCCAAGTCTTGATCCAGGTTACAATGGTAAATAGCTCAAAACATTACACAGTTTTGCTAAAGAAAATACTTGATTAGATTTCCTATAGTTTAAGATCAGTGGGAGGGAAAGGCCTGGCAATGGCAATTGTGTAGTAGATAAAGAACTAAAGGGGGATAAGAAAGGAGGAAAAGTGGTAAGAAAGAAGGGAAAAGAAGAGTAGGAAGATTTCCGAAGAAACTCATGAAAGCAGCGTTTGCATGTGTGCTGACTTTTGTCACCAGTGCAAATGGGAGAGACAAAGAAAGGCGCTTGGGTGGGCTGCATTTTTTACCATACACAAGCAAACAGATCCCGCAGCTCTTGTGCTGAGAACAGCTTCTGTGCTGAGTATGTGTCAGGAAACCCCCCAGTTTCACAATGGAGCACAGATCCAGAGACCCCGGTGGAGAGGACACAGCAGGCTAGTTCCTGAGACGCTTCCTCTGGCAGAAGAACTTTGGCCCAGTGTCTCCCTCATTCATCAGCAGCCTCTGGTTCCCAGCGCCCAGCTGCCGGCCCAGGAGGCTCAGGCTTTGTTCCTGCTCCATTGCTTGCTAGCTTTATGACCTTGGACGATTCACTCAATTTCCCCGAGTCACAGCTGTCTTATCTAGAAGGGGGTAAACATACTGGTTTCATGGGGCTGTTGCGAGGATGAAATAAGTGAACATGTCTGTTACTAAATTCTCAGTGTGTGTTCGTTTATCTCCATTCCTGCAAATGGTCATAATCGATTTGGTTGATTCTTTGTGTCATGGACTAGTGTATGTAAGAGATTCCTTCCTTTTTATTTATTTATTATTGTCTCTCAAGGTGTTTGAAAGCTACCCAAACATAATTCAACAGCTATTCTCCAACACTCACAATCTTACAGCCTTACAGCCTTTCAGCCAGGAAGCCACCCCTGTACCCCAGCCCCTTGTCCCAGCATGGCCCTTCCACCATCTGCTTTCTTTCCTATTCTTTCTCAGCTCTTCACTTGGAAAAGGGACTTTAGTATCTAACCTTGTCCTCCTTTCTACGTCATCTCTTTGATCTTCTGTTTGCTTTTGTCCATTCTCTGATTTTGCTCAGACTGGGTGTTCGGCAGATAAAATATAATATGCTCACTTTGTTAAAGATGGCGCTGCCCACATGGAAGCCCATCATCCAAGTGATATTATTTGCCCTTATGCTTGAGATGGCTGTGGGGGAAAAGCTGTAATGTGGGGGAAAAGGCAGGCCAGGTCATTATAGCCTAAGGCTTAGTTTAAGAGTAAGCTCTTCCCCACACCCTTGACTGATTGAATAATGTAGGGTGGTGCACTCTCCTGAGGAATCCCATTATGCCTCAGATGGGTGGCTTTGTATCAGAGACTTTCTTGTCTGTAGATTGGATTAAGGGTTTGGATTTTCTATGCTATAAACTGGGGCAGTCCGGGAGCTTGCTCTCTCTTGGTTCCTGAGTTCCTGAGGTTAGTATTAGAGAGGAGAGCAGATTAAGGCCATGTGGAGAAGAAGCAGCCAGGATGGCAGAGTGCTGAGGAAGAAGCCAGTTTTTTAAGAGTTTGTGCAGGAGGAGATGGGAAACAGAGGTGAATAAGTCTGGTGAGCTAGAAACCTTTGATTCTAGGAAACTCGGATAAGTCAGTAGCTTTGTGAGCACTGAATGTGTGGGTTTTAGAGCCCAGTGTGTGTTTTTGCTTGCCCGCCGGGTGCAAGCTAGAATTAAAGCTGATGGCTCACCAGTTTTTGGCTCCTGTGTTTCATTACCGACTGTTCGAATCCAATGCGAACCTGCACGGGTCAGGCGGCTGTGATCCTGACCTCGACTACTGGCTTTACACTGGGATAACTATGGAGTAAAAATTAGGTAGTTTCAGGCATCTTCTAGATTCCGTATCCAGCAAAATATTAGATATATATTAAGTGTGTGTATGGCCAGTAGCCACGGCCACCATCACAGCCGCCTGGCCCGTGTAGGTTTACACTGGATTCAGACAGACAGTAATGAAACAATGGAGCCAAGAACTGGTGGGCCATTAGCCTTAATTCTAGCTTGCACCTGGTGGGCAAGAAGTACACACAGAAGGAAAACACTTCCCTTTCCATTCAGGGCTCCCAAAGCCGCTCGCTTATTCGAGTTTCCTAGAATCAAAAGTTTGTACCTCACCAGCTTTATTCACCTCTGTTCCCCATCTCCTTCTCCTTCAGCACTCCACCATCTTGGCTGCTTCTCCTCTCCTCCATGTGGCCTTTTTCTTCTCTCCTCTCTAGTACTAATCTCAGGGACCGAGAGAGAGCAAGCTCCTGGTCTGCCCCATTTTATAGTGTAGAAATCAAAACCTTTAATCTAATATATAAACAAGGAAGTCTCTGATACAAAGTCACTTATCTGAGGCATAATGGGATTCCTCATAATAGTGCACCACTTCCTATCATGCAACAGTCAAGGGTGTGGGGAAAAGCTTAGTCTTAAAACTAAGCCTTAGGCTATAACGACCCTATCTGCTTACAGCCTGTCCCTCACACCCAATGCAAACTATAAGAGAGCAAACATATATATCATATTTACAAGCTTATTTGACCAAAGTGTGTCATAAATATGATTTGATACAAAAGCTAAGAGGTGAGAAGTTTGGTGGGGAACTGGACCTTTATTTTCTAACAGTTGTTTTTTTTTCAGCTCGGAATGAGACAAGTCACAACAAGGGGAGCCTTTTTGAACTTTTGGAGCATAAAAATAATTTTGCCCTTTTGTTTTCAAAGAGAAATGTATTGGTGACTTTCAAAACACAGAGACATTTCAATGGAGATGACTGATAGTTCCGTTTCCCAATTTTTAGAAAAATAAAAACACATCTAAGCCTTTTTCTTCTAAATAATAGTTTATACTCCAGTTAGGTATAATTTTTTCCTTACCTGGTGAGAGGAATATTGCCAAAGGCCACAAATAAACTTGTAACAGGCCTTTCCTGTACCCTCACTCTGTAGTCAACTTGACCAGCTATGTTAAGATTCTTTCTCTTTTATTCCCCCACAGGGATCTCCCTGCCTAACGTTCTCCTTCATTTTAAAGAAAACAGAAGCAATAAAGGAGACAAAGAGTGAAAGGTGGGTAAAATGAGGGGGTGTCTAAGCTTTGATCTTACAGGAATACCTGCCTCGTACCAGAGGTCTGCTCTGTATTGCAAATGGTAGACAGTGAGTGAAGGAATTAATGTTTATTAAGAAGCTACAGTCTTTTAGGTACTGTGCTTAAATTTATAGGTATTTCATTTGATCCACACAAGAACACTAATGAGGGGTGCTATTATCAAAAAATGAGGCTCAAAAACATTAAGTCATTCGTCCAAGGACATACCGTAAATGAACGGTGAAGCTGATGTTAGCACCTCAATATTTTTAAAATCTAATGTCCCCATTCTTAAGAATATGTGTTCATAGGCCAAAGCCATTTAAAATAAGTTCCCACTCAAGCAGCAGTGAACAAGAAGAACTTATCTTGGTTCCCAAACTGGAACCTGGAGGGCTTGTGAGACTGGGCTTCATTCCCAGAGTTTCTGATTCAGGAGTTCTGGGAGCAGGGGAAGGTTAAGAATTTTTATTTCTAACAAGTGCCCACTCTAAGTTAAAGCTACTAACCCAAGCCTACAGACCTAGTTTCTATTCACCCTTGCTCCGTGCCCTTGCATGCACAGGAACAGATTGAATTAGTTAGAATTATTCTTGGGTACCTAATACGAACAACTGAAAGAAGAATGGGCTATGAGTAGATGTTTATTTTTCACTAATATAAAGTCAGTCTAGACATAGGCAGCCCAGGACAAGGTGTCAGCCCTTGAGCCCTCAGAGTCCTGTGCCTTGTCTCTTCATGCATTCACAGACATGGCTTCCATCCTCAAGGTCCAAGATGTAGCTGAGGCTGCTGCAGCCAGTCTAGTCACACATCAGGCAGCATGAAGGAGGAAAAGGAGAGTGCAAAATAGGGATGGACAGCCACCAGCTGAGCAGCCCCTCTATGACAAAAACTCACTTAACAAATTTTTATTTATTCCTGACCACTCATATTTGCATGAAGACTAAAAAATGTGGATATTTTGCCTGCGTACAAATGACAATCTCTGCCTGGCTCATTCAACCCTTTGACCATACATACTGTTGCACATAGTAAGTACATTGTCCTGATAACTTTAATGTTCTTTTGCGTGTGGATATCCAGTTTTCCCAGCACCATTTGTTAAAGAGACAATTCTTTCCCCCATTGAATGGTCTTGACAACCTCATCAAAAATCAATTGTTTATAGATGTATAACTTTATAGACTCTCAATTCTATTCCATTGCTATATAACTGTCTGACTTTCACGAGGTGCTGTTTCTTGGAAACTCCAGGTAAAATTTTGAGCTGGAACTTAAGATTTAGTCTCCTGGATCCTTTACTAACACCTTTCCTTAGTGTGAGAATCACAGTGAGCCTCCTGCATATGCAGTAGCCGGGGTTTAAACCTTCTAACTGACCCTCTACCTTTAACTCTCAGTATAATAAGCAAAGAAACACAAAGACAAAAGACTAGTATGTTTGACTCTAATAACCAAAAGTTATTCATCATTTTATACCTAAGGCTCTAAAATAAACTCCTATTATTTGCTCTCGGTGTTCAATCTATATTTTCTTTAAGTTTAGAAATTGAAAGAATACAGTATAAATATCCAGCGAAGTTTAGACTTCTGAATATGTATATAATTGGCAAAATGTGATTTGATGCATTTGATGAGATTGCCTCCCAAAAATGTTCTGTTGTTTTGTTGTTGTTTTTCATTGTTTAAATGCAACAGTGGATCTGTTGATGTTAAGTTTATTTGAAATAAGTAATGTGCCCTGGGTAGGAGTACTCATTTCTGCCAATGCTCAGAAATTATGCTTGATATGCCAATCTGGAATCATGAGTTTTTGTGAATGAGTTTTTGTTTTCCAATCTATTTGGAAGTCTACTTTAATGCCATAAAAATCACAAGCCATTTGTTTGACTTGGCATGGGTTTCCTTATCACATAAAAGGTACTTTTGGGGAATTTTGCTATACAATTCCATTCTGGTCAATTTTACAGCAGAAGAGTTTTCTTTTAAAACACACACATCCTCCTATCTAAGCAGATGTCAGTCTTTACCCCCTTACCAGATTATTAGGCATCAATTTGGAGCCTTAGAGAATGTAAGGGAAAAAATACAAGCTGGTGAAGAGATGTCGTTTTGAATAGTTGGGCACAATGACAAATGTGATTCTGTTGTTATTGTTGTTACAGGCGGGATGCTTGGACTGCGGGTCTGTTACATAACTAAAGACTTCCTTTTGCTTGTAAATGTCAAGATCAGAGGTCAGTTTTAAATAGCTGACTGGGTGCTAACAAATGTGACCTTTATTTTTAAATAGTTATCTTGAATTTTATTTTTACTTGTTTTTTTTCTTCTCATTTTTAATTGAATTTATTGGGATGCCATTGATTATTAAAAGTATATAAGGTTTATAAGTCTATAATACACAATCTGTATGTTATACTCTGTGTTCACCACCCCAAGTCAAATCTCCTTCCATTATCATTTCTTGTCTAAGAAAAAGCAAAAGGCTTCATTCCTTATGAGTCATAGCTCTGTTGATTAGGGCAGATACCTTTTTATAGGGGCATACCCTGCATTTTAATCATAAAATTTCCTCAAAGATGGCAACCTTAATTTCACTTTGCTTAATCTCTACAAAGAAATTAGTCAATTAGGTATATGTTTTGGTTCAATTATTCAATATTTCATTTAATAAATATTTATTGAGCTGGTACTGTGAGTTAAGCATTCTGCTTGGTGTATGCTAGCTCATACATTTTTTGTAAAGGCCTTGGGAAATTGTATCCCTATTTTGCAAGTTTTTTGTGGGATTGCAGCCCTCTTGTTTGCTCTTTCTACACATTCTCCCTTGGTGATCTACCTTCAGGGCACACTATCTGTTGAGAAGAACCAAGTCTTCACCATTAGTATGATCTTCTCTCTGACCCCATACCTCAATATCCAAATGCCCACTGGACATCTCCACCAAGGTTCTCATAGTCAGTTCATCTTTTACCTGCACATTAGCACCTTGCCCCAGATCTGTTCCTTCTCTCATATCCTCTAACCCAAGGGTAGGTGCCACCAGCTAACCTGGGGCTCATACTAGAAATCTGTGCTGCTTTGATTCTTTTCTCTTCCTCACCCCACACATTCAATCAATTGCTAAATACTGTGAATGATGATGCCTCTCAAATAGTTCTTGCATCCTTCTTTTTTCCCTCTGTCTTCACCATTACTGCCCTTATCCAGGCCCTTGACTACAAAAGTCTCTCCTGATTTTACTCTTATTATGGTCCTTGTTTAATGGCTCCTCAACACTGAGACCTGAGTGAAGATTCTACAATGCACACCTCATATTTCTCCCTGGCGTACATCCTAAATTAGCTCCATTTTACTGCACGTCAAATCTGTCCTCCTTAGCTAACCTTACAATCTGTGGAGGTCTACTTGTTTTATCTTACACCACTCCTTACATGTCACAATTATATCACGTTCAATTTTTTGATGTTATATTCTCTCCTACTTTTCTCATCTCAGAAAAAAACAAAGGCGTTGTTCTGTAGAGTCAAGTTTCAATTACTCCGTTCTTTTCCCTCTGCTTCTGACTAGAAGTGCTCTGCTCTGACCACTTCCTGTCACCCCCTTCCCATTAGCAAGCAAATTCCAACTGATTTCTCCTTTAATTACCGTATTCCCCATGTATAAGATGCGCTCTTTTTCAAAAAATTTGGGGTCTAAAAACTGGGTGCGTCTTATACAGTGGTTGTAGATTTTATTTTACTTTCATGTCCTGTTTGAGGAGTTGTATGAATTTTATGATGAATAAAACTTGAGTTTAATAACTTTATGTAATATATATATAATTTTTTTCAAATTTCAGGCCCCCAAATTAAGGTGCATCTATCTTATCCATGGGAGAATCTTATACATGGGGAAATACAGTACATGCCACATCCTCCAAAATGCTTTTCTTCCTCCTTCACATTTAGGTTAGCTGTCCTTCGTAGGTGCTCTCATAATTTCTCTCCTACTTCACCATCACTACCAACTATAATTGTTTATTTGTATCTTTCTCTATACCATATGCCCCAAAGAAGAAATGCAGACAGTGACTTCCCTGAGGTCTCAAATCAGGTTAGAATTGATCCACTTATCTATGATGTCAAAGCTTATGTTTTTTCCCATTTTACCAACTGCAGATGACCTAACGAGAAGCCATGACAGTGTTGGAAAGGAGCTAGAAATAAATTTTTCTTCTTCCCATTTTTCAGTCCTTGCGGTTTCAAAGAGAAAATTTTGGATGACCGTGTGTTTTGTGTATGAAGATCTCATTTATTAGCCTCAGAAAAGTTTAATGTTGACATTTGAGGTTGTATAAATGCAAGTCCCTCACCATTATTGAATAGATACATTGTGGCAGGCAGTCCCTGAAATTTTCAATTTCAAAATTGAAAATATTTGCATAATAATATTAACAGCTTATTGGCCTTTTTCACTATTATCTTTTACAAGGTGACAGAGAAGTTTTCCTGGTGCCACATGAAAGATTGAACACAGAGCAGGTATAAGACTCCAATTACCCTTTATTATGCCAGACATTAAGGAGGTTTGAGGAGAAAGGGAGACCCCTGTGAGGAACCCAAGTATGGTAATGCATATCCCCCCTTGTCAGAGCATGGACAGTCAACTTGGAGTCCTTCCAGTAGCGGAAGTCTGTGCCCTGTTCTAAGAAAATGCTCTGAGAATGTGCTGGAATTAGAGCAACTAGCTGTATCACTGAATGGGCCCTAGTCTCTTGTAATTGTTGGCTTCAATTTCTTAGAATCTGACATTATTGGTTTTTTACTTTTATAGCCAAGCACTTGACCTTTACATTAAAGCCAATGATTTATCACCTTATCTCCTCCCATGTCTCATCACTCTCTGGTATTCTTTTTTTTATATATATATATATTTTATTATTATTAATTCTAATGGGGTGACACCAATAAATCAGGGTACATATGTACAATGAAAACATCTCCAGGTTATCTTATCATTCAATTGTGTTGCATACCCATCACCAAAAGTCAAATTGTCCTCTGTCCCCTTCAATCTGGTTTTCCCTGCGTCCCTCCCCTACTCCCTATCCCACCCTTCCCTCCCTCCCCCCATCCCATAACCACCACTCTCTTGTCCATGTCTCATACCCTCACTTTCATGTCCCACCTATGTATGTAATCGTGCTGTTCTCAGTTTTTCTTTTTTTCTGATTTACTTATTTCACTCCGTATAATGTTATCAAGGTACATCCATTTTATTATAAATGATCCGATGTCATCGTTTCTTATGGCTGAGTAGTATTCCATAGTACATATGTACCATAGCTTTTTAATCCACTCGTCTTCTGACGGACACTTGGGCTGGTTCCAGATCTTCGCTATTGTGAACAATGCTGCCACAAACATGGGGGCACATTTCTTCTTTTCGAACAGTGCTATGGTGTTCTTAGGGTATATTCCTAAAAGTGGGATAGCTGGGTCAAAAGGCAGTTCGATTTTTAATTTTCTGAGGAATCTCCAAACTGTTTTCCACAGTGGCTGCACCAGTCTGCATTCCCACCAGCAGTGCAGAAGGGTTCCCTTTTCTCCACATCCTCGCCAGCACTTATTCTGTGTTGTTTTGCTGATAAGTGCCATTCTGACTGGTGTGAGGTGATAGCTCATTGTGGTTTTAATTTGCATTTCTCTAATGATTAGTGATGTTGAGCATTTTTTCATATGCCTATTGGCCATCTGTATGTCCTCTTTGGAAAAATTTCTATTCATTTCTTTTGCCCATTTTTTGATTGGGTTGTTTGTCTTCCTGGTGTTGAGTTTTATAAGTTCTTTATAAATTTTAGTTATTAACCCCTTATCAGATGTGCTGTCGAATATGTTCTCCCATTGTGTGGTTTGTCTTTTTATTCTGTTCCTATTGTCTTTAGCTGTGCAAAAACTTTTTAGTTTGATATAGTCCCATTTGTTTATCTTGCCTTTTATTTCAGTTGCCCGTGGACTCTCCGGTATTCTTATCTATTCATAAGCCCAAAGAATTTTTTGGAGATTAAAGAAATCTTAGGACTCTTTATGCATGGGCTCTAACATTATATTTCAATCACAGGCATGCCTTGTTTTATTGTGCTTTGCTTTATTGAATTTATAGATAAAACGTTTTTTTACAAATTGAAGGTTTGTGGCAACCCTACAACATTTAAGTCTATTGGCATCATTTTTCTAACAACATATGTTCACATTGAGTTTCTGTGTCATTTTGATAATTCTAGCAATATGTCAAAATTTTATTATGTTAGTTTTGGTGATCTGTACCCAGTGATCTTTGATGTTGCTTTTGCAATTATTTGGGGTGGGGTGCCCATATAAGACAGCAAACATAATTGATAAATGTTGTATGTGTTCTGACTGCTCCACCAACTGACCACACTCCTGTCTCTCCCCTCTCCTTGGGCTTTCCTATTCCCTGAGACAAAATTAAAATTAGGCCAGTTAATAACCTTACAATGGTCTCTAAGTATTCAAGTAAAAGGGAGAGTTGCACGTCTCTCACTTAAAGTCAAAAGCCAGAAATAATGAACTCAGTGAGGAATGCATGTCAAAAGCCAAGACAGGCCCAAAGGTAGGCCTCTTATAGAGAGTGAATGGTTAGCCCACTTGTGAACACAAAGGAAAATTTCTTAAAGGAAATTAAAAGTGCTACTCCAGTGAACACACAAATGATAAGAAAGTGAAACAGCTTTATTGTAAGGGGGCAAAAGAGTTAGTGGTCTGGATAAAGATTAAACCAGCTACACATTCCCGTAAGCCAATGCCTAATCCAGAGCATGGCTCTAATGTTCTTTAATTCTATGAAGGCTGTGAGAGGTGAGGAAGCTTCAAAAGACAAGTTTGAAGCTAGCAGAGGTTGGTTCATGCACGCAGTTTAAGGAAAGAAGCTTCCTCCACAACATAAAAGTGAAAGGAAAAGCAGCAGGGCTGATATAGAAGCTACAGCAAGTTATCTAGAAGACCTAGCTAAGATAATTAAAGAAGGTGGCTGCACTAAAAACAGATTTTCAATATAAATGAAACAGTGTTATATAGGAAGAGGATGCCATCTACAACTTTCTTAGCTAGAGAGGAGAATTTAATGCCTGGCTTCAAAGCTACATTGGGCTTAAAATGTTCAGTAAGCCATGCTATAAACAGATGTGCTGTCATCCAGGCTTTGTTGTCCATTTACAGAGCACAGGCAGAATAGATTTAGCATAATTCTTAAGGGCCCTAAGATTTCTGAAATGGTAAATGAGCACTTGCTTCAACCTGAAGTCCAAGCTGTACTATTCTTTAAGCTGGGAAGAGAACTGTTCTGAATTATGTTTTTCTCCTAACCTCTCTTCAGTTGGCTTCTGTCCTCTACTACTCTACTGCAACTGATCTCTTCAAGTTTACCCATAATCCTCATTTTACCAAATGCTTCTTATGATGAGCAAAGAAAGTGGTTTCTTGAGATGAATGAAGATGCTGTGAAGATGTTGAAATGACAAGACAGGATTTAGAAAATCACATAGTGTTAATTAATAAAGTAGTGGTAGGATATTGTAAGCATTGACTCCAGTTTTGAAAGAAGTTCTACTGTGGGTAAAATGCTATTTAAGAGCTTCACAATAATATTACACAGAAATCCTTCACAGGAGTCAATCAAAATGGCAAACTTCACTACTGTCTAATTTTAAGAAATTGACAGAGCTCCCCAAGCCTTCAACAGTCATCAACATTATGGCACCATCAAGACAAGACCTTCACCAGAGAGAAAATTACAACTCACAGAAGGCTCAGATGATGGTTGGCATTTTTTATTAATAAAATGTTTTTAATTAAGGTATATACAATGTGTTTTTATAGATATAATGCTATTGCACACTTAATAGACTACAACATAGTATAAACATAACCTTTATTTTTGCTGGGAAATCAAAAAATTTGTGTGACTCACTTTATTGTGATATTCACTTTATTGTGGTAGCATGAAACCCAAGTTGCCATATTTCTGAGATCTGCCTGATTTTGTTGACCTTTTGGTAAATATTTCTCTCTGTTTTCACTCAGGGTTTAAATGTTCCTTTATTACTCAGTGTCCTCCCCTTCCAAATTTGGGGTTATGGGTTGAATTGTGTCCCCTCTAAATTCAAATGTTGAATTTCTAACTCCCAGAACCTTGGAACATTACTTTATTGGGAAATCAGGGTGTTACAGATGTAATTCACTTAGATGGGGACATATGAGAGTAAGACAGGCCCTTAACCCAATAGGGCTAATATCCTCATAAAAGCTGGAGATTTGGACACAGAAATACAGGAAGAAAGCCATGTGAGGATGAAGTGGAGAACAAGGCCGTGGTCTTACAAGCCAAGGAAGACCAGATTCCCAGAGTCACCAACAGCTAGAGGAAAGACACATAAGAGATTACGTTTTACAGCCCTCAGAAGAAACCAATGTTACTGGCTCCTTGATCTTTGACTTCTGGTCTCTAGAACTATGAAACAATAAAGTATGTTGTTTAAGCCACCTAATTTGTGGTGCTATTTCACACAGCCCTAGCAAAATAATACAGAAGGTAACTATGCTTCTAAATTATAGGCCTTTAGGGGCCTATTTTAAGATGTGCATGAGCCTAGAAATGGCTGGAAATAACTTGTTAAAGGCAGAAATAGTAATAAACATAAAGG
The DNA here is from genome assembly GCA_037038555.1 of Rhynchonycteris naso. Classification (NCBI taxonomy): domain Eukaryota; kingdom Metazoa; phylum Chordata; class Mammalia; order Chiroptera; family Emballonuridae; genus Rhynchonycteris; species Rhynchonycteris naso. The sequence goes on from CM073000.1 coordinate 172,448,129, forward strand.
TTTGTTCTGTCTAGGATTTGGGTAGGATGAGGAATTTGTCATTTGTTTTTCACTGTAAAATTAAAATGAGACGATACCAGTTTTGTGAACTAAGTGTTTTTATCAGAGCCAGAGGTTCCTGCCCATTCCACAGATGAGACAGGTAACTTAAAGTGCTTGTCTTTGTTATTTATTGCCAGGAAATTTCTTGGTTTGTAGTACTAGTCTAAGTCAGCCTGTGAAGCATTTAGCACAAGGGAAGCCTTTGTTTTTAAATGAAGTCACTCCTCTCTCTGTAGGATGAGCTCCACAAGGTTTGCCAACTCAGTTTGTTTCTGAGTGGTTTCTGAGTGATGCCAGAAACCTAGTCTGCAGTATTAACTCTTGTGTATATGTGTGTGGGTTTGGAGGAGATCTGGGAGTACAGACAATGAAAAGAGATAAACATAAAAATGTACATTACTTAATGAAAAGGTTTAAAAAAGTGTACTCTGTGATAGATTGGATGAATGGTGAGGAAAAGAGAAGTTTTAAATATAGTTGTGGTTTAAACATATGGGTGGGTAATTTTATTTATTGGGAGAGGGAAGTCTGGGGAAGGTAGATGATATGAGGAGTTCATTTTGAATACTGTACATTAATTTTTAGATGCCTTGTATACATTCAAGTGACAATATTAAGTCAGTCGATACATGTGCATGCATATAAATACATACATATATACATATGTATGTGGACTGACACTGTGTAAAAAAATTTGGAGTCATAAACATGTAACTAGTGTTTAAACCATAGCACCTAATGAAATCAGCTAGAGAATAAGTTTAGATTAGGGAGAGAATTATACCCAGGACCAAATTCTCAGATTTCTATACTTAGAGGATTGGAAGGAAAAATAAAATCTAGCTAAGGAAACTGAGAATCAGGAAGAAATCCAGAAAATTGTGTTCTGGAAGCAGAAATATGAGAGAGTTGCAAGAAGCACGGGATGCTTAAACGTGTAATATTTTACCAGGAAGTTAAATAAGATGACCAACTTTGTCTATTGCATTTGGTAAAATGAGGATTATGGGTAAACTTGAAGAGATCAGTTGCAGTAGAGTAGTAGAGGACAGAAGCCAACTAAAGAGAGGTTAGGAGAAAAACATAATTCAGAACAGTTCTCTTCCCAGCTACTAGAAAATTTTCTTTCTTTTTTTTTAGGTATAAGAAGGTTTTATTTATTTATTTATTTATTATTTATAGGAACAGAGAGAGAGAGTCAGCGAGAGGGATAGATAGGGACAGACAGATAGGAATGGAGAGAGGTGAGAAGCATCAATCATTAGTTTTTCGTTGCCTTTGCAACACCATAGTTATTTATTGATTGCTCTCTTACATGTGCCTTGACCACGGGCCTTCAGCAGACAGAGAAACCCCTTGCTGGAGCCAGCGACCTTGGGTCCAAGCCGGCGAGCTTTTGCTCAAGCCAGATGGGCCCGCGCTCAAGCTGGCGAGCTCAGGGTCTCGAACCTGGGTCTTCCGCATCCCAGTCCTACACTCTATCCACTGCGCCACCGCCTGGTCAGGCAAAATTTTTCTTTTGATATGGGAGAGAGAGAAAGAAAAGGGCCAATGATGGTCAAATGAGAGAATTCTGAGAATCTAATTTGAGACTCAGAATCATCTGGGCCTCTACTCCCTGGTTAAATGGCCCAATTACTTATCTCTTTAATCTAAGCCCATGTGCATCATGTTTCTGTAACATAACTGAAATGATCCCAACAAGTAGAGGATGTAATGATATAACTAGAACACAAATTTAGTACAACGCCCTCCAAAGGAAGGCCCTCTAGCCTGTTTCTTGATCATGTTAATAGTAGAAAAAGAAAAGAAGACTCCCAGAGGTCAGAAACAGAATCAAACAGGTCAGAAACCTCTGGTCACTGCACTGCCTGGACCCACTTTATTGTCTCTAACAGAATGTTGTGTTTGCAGTAGCCCGCAACAAATGTAACTTATTTCCCCTTGTCCCTTTTCTTAAAGGGGAATTATATTGTGATTGTCCTATGTTTTCTATATTTTAGACATATTAGGAGATACACTTTTTATTTAGTTTTTAGGTGCCATATCATGATGACACTTATCTGGACTTAAGTCAGGAAGGATTGTACAGAATTTGGAGATCTGACCATGAAGCTAGATGCAGCAACTTGGTATGACTTTGGATTGTCTCCATTTGGGCGGGGGTGAGTGGATTTTTTTCATTAATGCAGAATAGATGCACCATATTATGTAGGAGCATTTTGGGAACTGAATATACTTAAGAACATAGGGGTGTAATTGTGCTGAACACCCAGAGGGTGATATTTAATTGGCCTCTGTGTTTACATCTACCTTTTTCTGGAGAATTGCTCCTTCTGGCTTCAATCCTGTAATAATTCTGTGGCTGTCAACCACAGCATTCCTGGCTAGAGGGAATGATCTCTGAGCATACGACATAGGTCTGGTCAATATGACATTCCATTTTCCTGACCATAAATATTGACGTAGGAGAGGCATATGAACAGGGATGGGCCAAATAGAGTCCTTTTTCAATGTGTTACTGGAGGGAAAATTGTCTGATGATTGAGGTCACGAACCTGGAAGGCCATAGGTAACATTTCCACTGTGTAAAGAAAGCGTGTCTGCAGTGGGAAATAATGGGGCCAATACGTAGGAGCAGAACTAAGACATAAATTTAAAAAGATGCAATACTTTTTGAGTTTGTGAAATCTACTTGTGAGTGAATCAAAAATCTACTGCTCACTTCCTAGTTATATAAGCCAATATTTTTTTTCTTTTTTAAAAAAAGAGTATGTAAGAAACTGATAACAGTGTGGGTAGGCAATCATTTTAAAAAGTTTGAGTGGAAAAGAAGAACAGAAATGGAATGACTGGAGATGGTAACGTGGAGTGTTCAATGGACAGCTTTCATACATGGAAATTACTATAACATGTTTATATGCTGAATAGAATCATCCAGTAAGGGTGAGATAAATATGCAGAAATGGATGGGTGGGGGCAGAAATTCCAGAAGCAAAGGTGTTGTGACAAACAATATGGGATTCAAAGCCAAGTGAGAGGGCTTGACTTTGATGGAAGAATATCTTCTTCATTTGTTCAATAAGGCTGCTTTGCCCTTTAGGTAACAGAGACCCAATTAATGTAATAAGGCCAGCAATCATCTCACATAAGAGTAAGTCTAGAGGTGGGGCAGGTCCAGAGTTGGTTAATTCAGTGGCTCAAGAATGTCACCAAGAACACAGGTGTTAGCCATCTTTTGCTCTGCTATCCTCCATGTTGACTGTCACACTTATAAGACATTTGCAGCAATTGTTATATTCAGTCCAAATATCCCGAGAAAAAGTGATGTGCTTCCTCCTCTGTGTCTTTTTCAGAAATCTGGTAAAATCCTTCTCCTCTGGCTCCAAGGGACTCTACTGGATTACAAACTCATGCCTAAAATATTCTTTTCCACTTGGGAATGAGAACAGTATGGCTGGTTTAGTTCAAATGTGATTCATTCCCTGTGGCTAGACAAGGCCAAGCTTCCCTAAACACATGGCTGCTAGCTAATCCAAATCTGCTGTCTGGTAGCAAGGGATAAATGGGAAACAACTGTTAAGAAACATTAGCAGTGCCTGCTGCAGCAAGGTTGACATACTGGCTGGTGGGAGTAGCCATATGGCAGCTTCTATTTTTTCAGGGAGTTATTGATGAGGTGGTCATTTAGGGTGAGGGGTGGGTGGGATATTGAAGAGAGAAAAGGGATGAAATGACATTTAAGGAAAGAATAGAGAGTAGTAAATAGTTATCTCAGAGAAGAGGAAAGTCAATTTCCTAGAAGAAAAATATAATATTGTGATTTCAGAGCATTGCTGAGTACCTGTTTGAGATTTGTGTTCATTAATTTAAAACAAAACCAGTCAATCCAATTTTGTTATTTTTTTCTAATAATATTCAATAAATGGATGTAATGCTAATAATTTTTCTTGACCACAGAGTGCTAACTAGAATGTCATTTTATTTTTAAGGAGGTTAAATTCACATTACATACAATGAACCATTTTAAAGGAAGCAATTTAATGGCATTTAGTGTATTCACAATGTTGTGCAAACATTAAATAATTATTCCCCCCCCCCTCCTATTTCCTGACAACCACTAATATGCTTTCTGTCTCTATGGGTTACATATTCTGGATATTTCACATGAAAGGAATTATACAACATGTGACCTTGTGTCTGGCTTTTTTCATTTAGCATAATGTATTTGAGGTTCATCCAAGTTGTAGCAAATATCAATACTTGATTCCTTTTTGTGTCTGAATAATATTCCATTAGGTATATACAGCAAAGTTTGTTTATCCATTCTTTTGTGGGATGGACATTGGATTTCCACTTTTAGGTATTATAAATAATACTGCTATAAACATTTGTATACATGTTTCTGTGTGAATATATATTTTTATTTCTCTTGGGTACATACTTAGGAATGGAATTGTTGAACTATATGGTAATTCTATTTTTTAACTTTTTGATAAACCACCAAACTGTTACTAATCAAAACTGGTAAGTTAATTTATAGAGCTACATATTCATAACAAAATGGGAAGTAAATGAAATGTTCCAGAGATACACTGAAAAGTTGAACTTCATGGTGACATCTATCTAGCACAGAAAGGTTTTTGAATATTTCTTCATTTTCTTTTTGATCATTTATATAATTTCTTTGGAAAAATGTTTATTCAACCCCCCTCTACTTATTTTTTAATTGTATTATTTTTTTGTTTTTGGATTGTAAGTGTTCTTTATATGTTCTGGATACTAAATCCTTAACAGATATATAATTTACAAATATTTTCTCTCACGCTATAGGTTGTTTTTCACTATCTTGATAATATCCTTTGCTTCACAAAATTTTTAAATTTTGATGAAGTTCAATTTAATTATTTTTAAAATTTTGTTGATTGTGTTTTTAGTGTCGAAGAATACACTGCCAAAATTTAAGATTTTGAAGACCTTTTTCTGCTTTCTCCTAAAACTTTTTGATTTTGCTCTTTTAATTAGATTCATGTTGAGTTAATCTTTGTTTACGAAGTGAGGCAGGGTACAACTTTAATATTTTGATATGTAACTATCCAGTTGTTTCAGTACCATTTGTTGAAGAGACTCTACCTATTAAATGTTCTTGGCACTATTGTTGAAAATCAATTGGTCATAAATGTTTGGGTTTCTTTCTGAACTCTCTATTCTATTTCAATGGGCCACATGTCTATTTTTACGCCAGTAAGAAACTGTTTTTATTACTGTAGCTTTGTAGTATATTTTGAAATCGGGGAGTATGAGTCCTTCAACTTTGTTCTTCTTTTACAATGTTGTTTTGGTAATTCTGGGTCTTTGAGATTCCATATGAACTTGAGGACTGGCTTTTCTTTTTCTGCCAAGAAAGCCATTGTAATTTTAAAAGGAACTGTATTGAATCTGTAGTTTGCTATGGGGAGTAGTGCCATCTTAACAATATTAAGTTTTGCAATCCATGAATATCTTTTCATTTATTTAGATCTTCATTCATTTCTTCAGCAATGCTTTATAATTTTCAGTGCATCACTCTTTCACCTTCTTGGTTAAACTTATTACTTGGTAATTTATTCTTTTTGTTGCTATTATGAACAGAATTGTTTCCTTTATAGGCATAGCTCATTTTATTGTGCTTCACTTTATTGCATTTGACAGATAATACTTTTTTTATACAAATTGAAGGGTTGTGGCATCCCTACATCAAACAGATCTGTTGGCACCATTTTCCCAATAGTATTTGTTCACTATGTGTCATTGTGTCACATTTTAGTTATTCTTACAATATTTGTAACTCTTTAATTATTATATTTGTTATTATGGTGAACTGTGATTGGTGATCTTTTGATGTTACTATTGTAATTCTTGGACTTGCAATGAACCAGACCCATATAAGATGGCAAACTTAATCAATGAATGTTCTGTGTGTTCTGAGTGCTCCACCAACTGGCTGTTTCCCCATCTTTCTCCCTTTCCTGGGGCCTCCCTATTCCCTGAGACACAACAATATTGAAATTAGGACAAATAATAACACTACAATAGCCACCAAGCATCAAATGAAAAGAAGAGTTACACATCTAGTCCTGATGAAGATTCTAAGAAGACTGTTGAAATTACAACAACGGATTTGGAATATAACGTAAACTTAGTTGATAAAGCATAGTAATTAGCTCAAATTTTGAAAGAAGTTCTACTGTGGGTAAAACGCTATCAAACATCATCTCATGCTACAGAGAAATCTTCATGAAAAGAAGAGTCAATCAACACGGCAAATTTCATTGCTTTTTTATTTAAAGAAATTGCCACATGCCTGACCAGGCGGTGGTGCTGTGGATGGAGCGTCGGATTGGGATGCGGAAGACCCAGGTTCGAGACCCTGAGCTTGCCAGCTTGAGCAAAAGCTCGTCAGCTTGGACCCAAGGTCTCTGGCTCCAGCAAGTGGTGGCTCGGTCAGCTGAAGGCCTGCAGTCAAGGCACATGTGATAAAGCAATCAATGAACAACTAAGGTGTCGCAACGGCAATGAGAAACTAATGAATGATACTTCTCACCTCTCTCCATTCCTGTCTGTCTGTCCCTATCTATCCCTCTCTCTGACTCTCTCTCTGTCCCTGTAAAAAATAAATAAACATTAAAAAAAAAAATTAAAAAAAAAAGAAATTGCCACAGCCACTTCATCCTTCAGCAACTAGCACCCTGATCAGTAAACAGCCATCAACATCAAAGCAAAACCATTACAATTCACTGAAGGCTCAGACAATGGTTAGCATTATTTAGCAGTCCTCTTAAATTAAGGTATGTATGTTTTGTAGACATAATGCTATTGCACACTTAATGGACTACCGTATAATGTAAACAACTTTTATATGCACTGGGAAGCCAAAACAATTGTGTGGCTTGTTTCATTGTGATGTGTACTTTATTGCAGTGGTCTGGAACTAAACCTGCAATATCTCCAAAGTATGCCTGCATTTCATTATTTGAAATTGCTCATTTCTGGTTATATTAATTATGCCTTTTATTTTCTGTAGTTCAGATGATTTGACATCTGGGGATTCACTGAACTTGGAGAGACTATATCTCTGCAGTGTTAGCCAGTTTCTAGGGAAAGTAAATTACCAGCCTGTGAGCCTGTTTTTCATATGCAAACTAATCAGTCCAAAATCCATACCTTCACCACAGCCTCTATCAGGCTCCATACTCAGGGACACTGTTTCTTTGCCCTAATCAGCTCACGTCCCAGTACCAGACAACTAGGGTCAACCCCTCCATGCTCCAAAGTACTGAAGTTATTCAAACCAGCCAATCCTAACCTTGTTTACCCCGACTTATCCCTTCCTTCCCACAGAATCTACAATAAATGCTCTTGCCCACATTTTCTTCTTCTTTTATCTTCTGACTGATCCTGGTAATTGCCCACATGGTCCCTCTATAGTAGCCCCTAACCATGGTGTGGCATGACCCCTCCTCCTGGCAACTGTAACAAACTACTTTTCTTTCAATGGGAATCATCTCCTGATCTGCTGGCCTCATTATACTCAAATAATAATAAAACCTACATTTTAAAACACTGGTGTACAGCAACACAGATTTTTGTGTGTTTATCTTGCACTTTGAAACTTCACCGAAAGTATTTATTAGCTCTAGCAATTTTTTTTAAAAAATTATTAAATTTATTCAAGTGATATTGATTAATAAAATTATACAGGTTTCAAGTGCACAATTCTACAATTCATCTGTATATTGCACTGTGAGTTCACTACCCCAAGTCAAGTCTCCCTCCATCACCACCTATCCCCCTATCCTTGTCCATCTTCCCTACCCCCTTTCCCTCCTGCAATCCCACACTGTTATATGTATCTATAAATGTTTTTCTTTCCTTCATCTTTCTCACCCTGCCCCCAACAACCTCCCCCAACAGCTGTCAGTCTGTTCTCTTTGAGTCTATTTTATTAGTTTATTCTGTTCATTAGATTCTATATAGGAGCAAGATCATATGGTATTTGTCTTTCTCTGACTAGTTTATATCACTTAGCACATAGCTCTCTAGGTCCATCCATGCTGTCACAAAAGGTAAGATTTCCATTTTTTACAGCTGAGTAGTATTCCACTGTGTAAATGTACCACAAGATTTTTTACCCACTCATCTACTAATGGGTACTTGGGCTGCTTCCAAATCTTGGCTATTACAAATAATGCTGCAATGAACATTGGGGTGCATACATACAGTGTGTCCATAAAGTCATGGTGCACTTTTGACCCGTCACAGGAAAGCAACAAAAGACGATAGAAATATAAAATCTGCACCAAATAAAAGGAAAACTCTCCCAGTTTCATACCTATTCAGTGCAGTTCGATGTGGCCTCCATTTGTTGCCCTACACACATCCAAACGATAGTGAAGTTCTTGCCACACACGGGTAAGGACGTCTGGTATAACCAAGTGAGTAACGTCTGTGATTCTCTGTTTTAAGTGATTAATGTTGTTGATACGTTCAATGTACACATGTTGCTTCACATAACCCCAAAAGTCGATCTCATGAAGCATATCTGTAGCCAATGCGCATCATGTGGGTCTATCCGCTGGTTTGATAGCATGCAACAGCCGCAATTTGTACCCCGTAAAACAGAGACATTTCTTTAACACCTAATGAACTGTAGTCTTGCTTAGGTGTACTTGTCGAGCACATGCACGCACAGATTTTTTAGGGCTCCTTAGGTAGCTATCCCGTATAGCCTCTACAGACTCGTCACTGACTGATGGCCTACCAGAACGGGGTTTCTCCACCAAACCGATGGTTTCCTTCAACTGCTTATCCCACCAAATAATGCTATTTCTATGTGGTGGTTCTTCGTTATAAACTTGCCGATATTCACGTTACACTTTAGTCATGGATTCAAATTTAGCGAGCCACAGAACACACTGAACTTTCCTCTGTACCATCCACATCTCGACTGGTATGGTCGTGGGCTGCTCCGCTGTATACAAGGTGTTGTGTCATCATCTGCACATGCGCACAGGCTGCCACATCATCCTACAGAAACTGGGAGGGTTTTCCTTTTATTTGGTGCAGATTTCACATTTCTATCATCTTTCGTTGCTTTCCTGTGACTGGTCAAAAGTGTACCATGACTTTACACACACACTGTATGTATATCCTTTTGAATTGGTGTTTCAGGTTTCTTTGGATATATTCTCCAAAGTGGAATTGCTAGTTCATAAGACTGTCCCATTTTTAATTTTTCTGAGGTAACTCCATAATGTTTTTCCATAGTGGCTGCACCAATCTGCATTCCCATTGACAGTGTGCAAGGGTTCCCTTTTCTCTACATAAACCAACACTTGTTGTTTATTGATTTATTGATAATAGTTATTCTGACAGGTGTGAGGTGACATCTCATTGTGGTTTTATTTTGTATTTCTCTGATGATTAGTGACATTAAGCATCATTTCACATGTGTGTTGACCATCTGTATTTTTTTTTTTAGAAAAGTGTCTATTCAGGTTCTTTGCCCACTTTTTAATTGGATTGTTTATTTTCTTGGTGTTGAGTTTTATAAGTTCCTTCTAAATTTTGGATTTATCAGAAAATATGTTCTCCCATTCAGTGAGTTATCTTTTCATTTTGTTGATTTTTATTTATTTATTTTTTTTGCTATGAAAACGCTTTTTAGTTTGATATAGTATACCCTTGTTTAAATTTATTCCTAGGTGTTTATTTCTTCTTTTATTTCCCTTGCCTGAGGTGATATATCAGAAAATAATACTGCTACTAGACATGTCCAAGATTTTATTGCCTACATTTTCTTCTAGAATTTTTATAGTTTCAAATCTAACATTTAAGTCTTTAATCCATTTTGAGTTTATTCTTGTGGTTGGTGAAGAAGGTGGTAGAAATGTTCAAGAAGGAAAAGTGTTAGTTCTTCTTTAAATGTCCTAGTAGTTTTTTGTGAGTTGTTTAAAATTTTCTGTATATAGAATCACATCTTCAAACAGTTTTATTTCTTCATTTCCAATTTATATGCTTTTTCCTCTTTCCTAAAGCCTCTGGGTAGGACTTCCAGTACAAGGTTGAACAGCTGTGGAGAAAGCAGGCATCCATCCTTGTCTTGTTACTGATCTTAAGGGGAAAGCTATCCACTTTCACCACTGAGTATGAGATTAGCTATGGGTTTTTCATAAATTCCCTTTATCATGTTAAGAAAGTTTTCTTCTTTTCATAGTTTGCTAAGTGTTTTATCATGTTGAATTTTGTCAAATATTTTCCCTGCACCTATTAAGATGCTCCTGTTGTATTTATTTTCTATTTTATTAATGTGGTGCATGATAATAATTGATTTTAGAAAAATGTTAAGCCACCTGGGATAAATTCAACTTGGTCATGGTGTATATCAGGGGTTCCCAAACTTTTCACACAGGGGGCCAGTTCACTGTCCCTCAGACCATTGGAGGGTCAGACTATAAAAAACCTATGAACAAATCCCTATGCATACTGCACATATCTTATTTTAAAGTAAAAAGACAAAACGGGCCTGACCAGGCAGTGGCGCAGTGGATAGAGCGTCGGACTGGGATGCGGAAGACCCAGGTTCGAGACCCCGAGGTTGCCAGCTTGAGCATGGGCCCATCTGGCTTAAGCAAAAGCTCGCCAGCTTGGACCCAAGGTCGCTGGCTCCAGCAAGGGGTTGCCCAGTCTGCTGAAGGCCCACGGTCCAGGCACATGTGAGAAAGCAATCAATGAACAACTAAGGTGTCCTAAAGGCAATGAAAAACTAATGATTGATGCTTTTCACCTCTCTCCGTTCCAGTCTGTCTGTCCCTATCTATCCCTCTCTCTGACTCTCTCTCTGTCCCTGTAAAATAAAATAAAATAAAATAAAATAAAACAAAAAGCATAACAAAACGGGAACAAATACAAATAAAGAACAAGTACATTTAAATCAACAAACTGACCAGTATTTCAATGGGAACTATGGATGCGGATGCATCCTGTGCTCCTCTCACTGACCACCAATGAAAGAGGTGCCCCTTCCAGAAGTGCGGCAGGGCCAGATAAATGGCTTCAGTGTGCCGCATGTGGCCCACGGGCCGTAGTTTGGGAACCCCTGGCGTATATCTTTATAATGTGCTTTTTAATAGTCAAGTTTGCTAGTACTTTGTTGAGAATTTTAATATCTATATTTATGAGACATTGGTCTGAAGTTTTCTGTGCTTGTGGTATCTTTGCCTGATTTTGGTATTAGGGTAATATATTAGCAAGTGTTCCCTCTTCTTCTATTTGTTGGATGAGTTTGAGTAGAACTAGTGTTAATTGCCCTTGAAATGTCTGATAAATTCACCAGTGAAGTCATCTGATCCTGAACTTTGTTGGTGGAAGTTTTTGATTATTGATTCAATCTCCTTATTGTTGTAGGTCTATGAGGCTATTCTATTTTTTCTTGATTTAGTTTTGGTAATCTGTGTGTGTCTAGGAATTTTCCATCTCATCTAGATAATCTCGTCTGTTGGCATCCAATTGTTCGTAGTATTCTCATACTCTTTTTAATTTCTGTAATGTTGGTAGCAATGTCCCACTTTCACTTTTTTAAAAACTATTTTTGTTGCTTCTCTCTCTTTTTCAAAAAAATTAATACATCTAACGATATGTCAAGTTTGTCGATAATTTTCAAAAATCAACTTTTGGTTTTATTGATTCTCTCTAATGTCTTTTAATTCTCTAGTTTTTTGTTTACCTTTGCTTTAGTCTTTATTATTTCCTCCCTCTACTTGTGTTGGTTATTCTTTCTCTAGTTCTTCAAGCTGTGAAGTTAGCTTGTTTATTTGACATATGTTTTCCTTTTCACATGTTTTCAGCTATAAATTTTCCTCTGGCACTGCCTGCACTGCATCCCCTAAGTTTGGGTATGTTGTACTTCATGGGTGCCTGCATATGTGTATATGTTTGTCTAAGTATTTTCTAATTTCCCCTATGATTTCTTCTTTGACCCATCAATTCTTCAAGAATGTGCTGTTTATTTCCATTTATTTTCAAGTTTTTCAGTTTTCTTCTGTTACTGATGTCTAGCTTTTTCCACTGTAGTCAGTGAAAGTACTTTTTATAATTTCATTCATTTTAAATTTATTGAGAATTATTTTATGGCCTAACATATGGTCTATCCTGGAGAATGTTCCATGTAAACTTGAGAAGAATGTGTATTCTGATGTCTGGGTGTTCTTCATATATCTATTAGATATAATTGGTTTGTAGTGTTCATATATATTTCCTTATTGATCTTCTGTCTAGATGCTCTATAATTAAAAGTTGGTATTGAAGTCTCTAACTACTCTATTACTCATTATTCCTGTCTATTTCTCCTTTAAATTTTGTCAATAATTATTTTATATATTTTGGAGATCTGTTGTTTGGTGCACATATGTTCATAATTTTGGTAAATTGACCCTTTTATCAATTGTATTTTGTAATAATTTTTACTTAGTATCTATTTTGTCTAATATTAGTACAGTCACCTCAGATCTCTTTTGGCTACTATTTGCATGGAATATCTTTTTTCAATGTTTTACTTTCAACCTATTTGTTTCTTTGAGTTTCAACATAGTCTCTTGTAAGCAGCATATAGTTAAATCACACTTTTTATTCATTTTGCTAGTCTGTCTTTTTACTGGTGAGTCTAATCCATTTACTTTTAAAGTACTACTGATACTGCAGCACATATTTCTACCACTTCACTATTTGTTTTCTCTATCTTAAATAATTTTGTTCCTTAACTCCCCTAATTCTGTCTACTTTTGTGTTTGATTTTCTTCTAGTGTACCATTTTGATTAGCATATACTTTTCTGTATCTTTTTTAGTTACTTGATTCTATAATGTGAATGTTAGCATGGTTAGTAGTGTCCCATTGGTCTCTTAGGCTCTGTCCATTTCCCTTCATTCTTTTTTTCCTTTCTGCTCCTTAGACTGGGTAATTTCAGTTTCTACACATTCAACTTTGCTGGTTCTTTCATCTGCCTGCTTACATCAGTTGTTGAACCCTTCTAATAAATTTTTTATTTCAAATAGTTTGCTTTCCAATTCCAGAATTTTTACTTAGCATAGTTTCTTATTATAATTTTTATCCTTTTATTCATGTCCCCTACCTGTTCATATATAATTCTTCTGGTCTGCTTTTCTTCTTTGCCTGTGGTTTATTTCAGCTCTTTGAGCATATTTAAAATAGTTAATTTAAAGCATTTATTTGGTAAGTCCAAAAGTTCAATGTCTGGGTTTCCTCAAGAATAATTTTATATCAATTTATATCTTTATCTTCTTTCTATTCTTTCTTTATTCTCTCTCTCTTTTTCTCTCTTTCTCTCTCCTTCTTTTTGTAAATGAGCAATACTTTGTAAACATTATAAATTTTTGTTGAGAACTAGACATTTATTTGAATATTGTAATACGGTAACTCTGAAAATCAGATTTTCCTCCCTTTCCCCAAGAATTGCTGTTCTTACTTGTTGAGGGTTTCAGTTATATATTTGTTTAGTTTTTAGTTATTTTTTCCTAGTTTTTCAAAGACTGTATTTCTTGTCATGTGTGATCATAAAGTCTCCTGTTTCATTATCTCTGTAGTGAGTAAGTGACCTGACAGAGATTTATTTGCTTGCCAGTCTCTTTTCTCATCAAATCCTTCCTTGGATGCTATTAATGTTTTGCTAGACTCTAGAGTTCTGAAATGATTGGTTCTGATTGTTCTTGTCAGCTCAATTGTTACTTAAGTGGAGGGACCGATTTCTGGAGCTTTCTCCTCTGCCATCTTACATGAAGGTCAAATCATTTTGTTTTAACTTTTTTTTAGTATAGTTTAAAATATATCAGTACCTCTTCTTGACTGTATCAATAAACCTTATAATGAATAGAATTTTTATCTTTCTTGCATAATTAATTGTATTGCAATATCTTTATAATATCTTTATTAAACATTGAGGTACACATTAAAATTTGAGATTTTTGAGTGCATTTATACGTCTTCATGTTCATAAAATGAAATTATCTCTTTATTTCTCACAATTCTTAGGACAAATGTTTTTAATACTTTTTAAATCACCTCTTCACTCCAAAGTTGTTAGGACCATAGCAGAGGGGAAGAGGGCTTAGTCTTTGACAAAAATCAAAGGCAAAATATACATTCCAACAAAGTTGCCTAATTAGGACACATAAAAATTGATTATTTAAAGACTATATGCATTTCTATTCTCCTTCCTTCCTTTCTTCCTTTCTTTCTCCTTCCCTCCTCCCTCTCTCCCTTCCTCCATCTATCCAACTCTTTCTTTATTTCTTTCTATCTCTCTCTTTCTTCCTTTCTTTTTGTAAAAAGGCAACACTTTACTTTCAGAACAGTTACTCTGTAAAAGAAACTGGTTCTTATGAAAACAAAAAAGAAAAGAAAGAAAAAGAGAAAGCAATGTCCAAGGTCCATTGAGGTTTTAAATTCAATTGTGATATTTTGCAGCTGTTAACTTGGATTTCCTCTTACTTAATTTGATGCCTTGTTTTCTATCCTGTAATTTGAATTAGAATTAGGCAGCAAGCCTAAAGGTTTCCTGAATTAAAAATTAGACTTTGAAAAGTTCTAAAGTCCCTATCAAAACAATGGAGTGAGTTCAAAATGGCAGTTAACACTGTGGCTCAGCAGTAATGCAGGGCTTAAATTTAAAAACAAAATAAATGTATATTTTTAATTTTATTTTCCTCTCATCTCTGTTGTCTTCTTTCCATTTGGATTATCAGGGTTATGTAATGGGCCATTTCAAAGGCGTGAGGAAATACCAATTTCCCTACACTGATAAACAGTTTCATCATTATGTAACATAATCCCACAGTAATTTAGTGGTTCTTGTCCCAACATGTCTACATGCGGAGGAAATAATATCCCTTATCCTGCTTTTGTGAGTTGATGATATGTATGAGAATTAAAACTCATAGTTTAAAAAGTAATGAACAAAATGATCTTAGCAAAAATTGCTCCTGGTGAATTTGATTATGTCTTGTAAGTTTTGACAGAACTCTCCATTCATCCTTCTGGAAAATTAATAATCTAGTTTAAACACATATGACTAGAGAAGTAACATGCAAAATTATAGAAAGGTAGCATAGTAAAATCCTATTATGGATTCCAGGGTCATAGTATCAGTGGGTGATGGGGTTAAGACTCAAACATCAATCTCTTGACTCCAACTGAACCTGAAATAAACATAGCTGAGTCAAAGGAATATGAAAACACAAACCCCTGACAAGATGGCTGCAGTAGCATTTATATCTGGTAGATAAGGGAGTGCTTCTCCAAATAATTAAAGTTTCTCCTGTATAGTGAATGGTCCAAATTAGGTCATATATTCTCATAAAATAACTGTTGCCAAAGAAAAGCTAAACTCTGATTGGTTTATGCCTTGACTTCTGAACCAATCGGCAGCACAGAGAACAAGATTGTGGTGATTATCAGGCCCCACTTCTTGAGCTAGGTTAAATTTGGGGTTGGGTTATCAAACCCAATGTCCACTACCGAAAACTTGGATTCCAACATTTACTTGATATGTCCTTGCGCATGTTATACAAACATGTTGAACTTATTGAATTTTCTCATCTGCAAAATGGGTAGAAAGTTGAACTGAGATAAATAAACATAAAAACTAAAGATTTGGCATAATGCCTGGGATGTACCCAGTAAATATTCATTATAATTATTATTTATATATACATTCTCATGTTATGTAATAGTTTTTAAAATATCTGGCCCAGTGTGAGGTTTCTGAGAATATGAACAATAGCAGTTTCATTTTTTACTTTTTAAGTATTACATATAATAAATGCCCAAAATATTTCTTTAATAAATGAGTAAATAAATGAATAACTGTTGAGTAAACAAATAAAATCCTGAAAACAATTGAAGGTATATTTAGAAGAGACACAACCAAATGATAGCTGGAAGAATTACAGATCAGGAGAAATATGGAAACCAAATAGGCCCAACTGAGAAAGAATATATTTAAAAGAAAAAATACTAGACCTAGAAGGACCTTTTTCCCTGAAGTCTAGAGTGGCGGCAGGAAGAGAACAAAGCAAATACAATTTGAGTTTAGGGTAAACAGCTCATAGAGGCTGTGAAGTTTTCAGATATTTTGTTTTACAATTTGATAACTAATTAATATTTGGATAAAACCCACACAAGTGCTTACTGCAATCTAGAGGACATAGAAGGAACTATAATATCTACTGAGTACTTAATATGTTCCAGGCATTATTTTGAATGTTTCCTTTGTATAAACTCAGATAATCCTCAGAGTAAATCCATGATCTAAGTAAGTACTATTCTTTTCATCCTCATTCCCATTTACAAATAGGAAAATCAAGCCCAGGGATATGGAGCCACTTGCCCAAATCACATAGATAGTAAATGGCAAACTGAGATTTTTACCCAAAGGGTCTGGCTCAAAAGTCTGTGTGATTTTCTATTAATTGTGTAATAAAACAAGGTGCTCAGAGACACTAGACTACATTTCCAAATCATTGTGCACCCAAGAGTTAAACGTGCTGGTGCACATGAGGAGGAGGCTTCTTAGTCACTGAGAGTAAAAAGGCATAGTGAACAGTTTACGTCATATGCGTTCCCTCTGGTCCTTACATTGCACTTTTGTAGTCCCTAGCACAGGGGTGCCTACACTTTTTCAGCTTGCGAGCTAC
The DNA here is from genome assembly GCA_037038555.1 of Rhynchonycteris naso. Lineage (NCBI taxonomy): Eukaryota > Metazoa > Chordata > Mammalia > Chiroptera > Emballonuridae > Rhynchonycteris > Rhynchonycteris naso. The sequence goes on from CM073000.1 coordinate 172,464,918, forward strand.
TTATAAGACGACCAAGTCAAAATGATCTACCTACAATAAAAATGCAAAACATAAATTTATTTCTTCTATATTATCATTATTTAAGTTACTATTATTACTATTTGATATTGTGTATTCTTCTTTCACCTTTCTCCTTCTCAGCTCTCTTTTCAGAGGAAAGTCAATGTCATAGTTTTTATGAACAGTCTGAAAAAGCCGCTCCACATTTCCCTTCTTTGGAATAGCAATGGCACACAGACAGATGAGGCAAACGCACTTAGAATATGACATAGTGAAAAAAATCCCCTCCCATTCTGTATGAAAGTGGTAGGTTTTAGGCTTCTTACTCGGACCAGCTACGGCACTCATTTTTATACCCTTTGTTGTATTTAGTTTAAATAAATTGAAGGCTAACTACGCAGCAATGTAACTGAACAAGTTAGCGTGGTTTAACACACATGCATAGGGTGTCAAAAGTTCAGACGTCAGATTGGCTACCCTGTATGCCAATCAAAAGACAAATGTCTTTTTAATGTCATGCGATCTACCCACACTTCCTTAGCGATCGACCAGTAGATTGCGATCGTCGTATTGAGCACCCCTGCCCTAGCATATAACACAACAGCTATGGGGAGTACCAACTAAATGAATAGTTATTAAGTGGATGATTTGTGTAGATAGATGGATGCCAGTAAATAGGATGTGCCCACCTGCTTTCCACAGCAGATCAACCTCTTTACGTTTCCCTATCTGGTAAACTGTCATTAAAAACTTGGTGTACTTCAAGAGTATACAATAGCATTTACAATAACACTAGGAGTAATACAAAAGGGGCATGTATTCTCTGGGAGATGTGCCTCCGAGGGTACACTGGAAGCCGGAATGAATGCAAGGCAGTGTGTCCCTTTCCAGGACTTTTTCAGAATTGTTGCTGACCTATGGAGAAAAGGCACAATAACCTGCCCGAATGGAAGGAAAAGCTAGTGCAGGGGCTCGCCAAGGGAATTAAGGGACTAGGGACTATCAAACTACCACTTTCCTCAAGAGGAATCTACAAACAGTAAAACAAAGACAGTCACCTCTAGACATTTTTGTTGTTGTTGTTGTTACTGTTCAGCATAAACTTGCTTTTGATCAGAATTCAACTTGAAATTCCCATCTTTCCCTTCAGCTCCATCTGTCCAGCTGCTTATATGGTAAACACAAGGAGGTCAGAACTCCTCTTTCTACAGAGCTGTAATCCACCAAGAGTTAAGCTTCAAGAAGCATATGCAAACTACGACACAGATTTCAGATACAGCTGTACAAATAAAGTGACCTTGAAACATAAGAATGATGACTGTTGAGATCACTGGACTAGAAATCTTTCCGTTTATTGTAACTATGTGGTCTCTTTCCTTGCCCAGAAGATCTTTATTATGAAAAAACAAATAAAATCATCATTATTTTCTTATTTATCTATACTAATCATTTGTCATCTATGAGGAATAGTCCAGAAGCCATTTTAATATTTAATGGATTTTGGTGGAGGTAAGCTGTTTATAAATTGTTTTAGAAGAACCTTTAAAAAAAGTCACTATACTTACATGCCCTTACAAGCAGATATCTTTAGCTCTCAGTCGCTGAAAGAATAGTCAAAACTGCTTGAGCAAGTTCCTGGCTGGAGGAAAACCTAGAGGCTCTGGACTACACGGAACAGAGTGGGAAATCATATGAAAAAATGGTTCTTGCAAAGGACCAGGTATGTAGTAGGAGAAAAATCATCTTTATATTAAAATTTGCCTAAAGTGATATGAACTGACAATTCTGCAGTTCTTACTAACTGGGTTGTAAGTTCAGATTTAAGTTCAAGATGGCAAATGATATTTATATTTGCTAGACATAATTGTATTCCCTAATAAATAATTATATACAAAAATTAATTTTGTTAGTATTTTTAAAGATTGTTTGACTTGTATCTTGTTGAACCATATTAGCTGAATACTCTATTTATTTAGTAAGTAATATTGACTGTACAAATGTGTCTTAGTTTTTAAGGTTAAATTTAATCAAAAAATAGTTTCTTATCATGTAGTAAAAGAATAGATCAGAATACTTGGCATATGCTTTTAATCAATTACTTTAAAAGAAGTAATTAATCTCTGAAAACATTTATAAATGTGTTATATATAAATTTATCTCTTGTTCAACCCAAATGGATTGATGGATTGTATTTGCCTTTGGATATATATTTATTTGGATATATATATATATATATATATATATATATATATATATATATATATATATATATTCAAATAATATAATATAAATAATATATATTATTTGGATATTTATTCTTAGAAAAACACATATACAGTGTGTCTGTAAAGTCATGGTGCACTTTTGACCTGTGACCGGTCAAAAGTGCACCATGACTTTATGGACACACTGTATATTCTTAGAAAATATAAATATTTCACAGAATACATATATATATTCTTAGAAAACATGTTAATATATTACAAAGGCAGATACAAACCCCTTTGATCATATATATATATATATATATATATATATATATATATAGTAAATTAACATTCTCTGTAGTACACAAGAAAACATGATTCTTTCCAATAATTTGTAATCCTGTAATCCCTAACATTCAGGTACATTAGAATTGGGCTCTTCCATAGAATGGAAGAGATAGGAATGGATGCCATGCTTGCTTAATGATGATTTTTAAATCTCTAGCTGAGATAAGGACATCCAGAGATTTGAGAACTGGTACGTATTCTATCTGGAATATCTTGAATATGTAAAAGAAAGAGTTATACACTTTGTTTCTAAATTTTTCTTCATTTCAGTACATTGAGAAATTCCAATCTGAAGTGAAAGTTTCTCAGGAGCAGCTCAGAGTCCATGTAAGTAAGTACTTTTCTCCATTATTATCCCTTAATCTATACCATTGTTATCCTGGACATGAACAGAATATGTTCAGAAAATGTGGTCTTTCTGCTGCAAACCAAATCATAAGACTAAGGATCGGTATTTTTATACAAAGTTGATTTAAAAGAATTCTGATTTATGTTGGTGAGAAAATTACAAAATTCAGCTTATCTATATATACTGCTCACAAAAATTAGGAGATATTTTAAAGTGAATATAAAACTATAAAATATCCCCTAATTTTTGTGAGCAGTATATAACCAGGTGGTCTAATCACCAGGTAGCACCAGGATAAAAGAACCAGAAACATAATAGAAAGACTGGAAGCGAGGCTAGTTTAGTGAGTTAATGAAAGTGGAAATTATAGATTACATTGCGTATAGGCCTGCAGCAGTTCTTAAAGTTTAGTATAGCAAGAATTTTCTGGAAAACTTTAATTAATTAATTAATTCACTTATTACTTTTAATCTAGAAAACTTTTAAAAATATGTTGCCTAGAGGTTTTTGTTTCCTATCTGCCTAGAGTCGAATCTGAGAATGTGCACTTCTAGGTAATTCTAGATTCAGGTGATGTTGATCACTGTTGGTCTTTGGACAATATTTCAAGAAGCACTGTTTACTGCTTTATATATATTCATTCTCCCCCAGTCTTGTGATCGTTGGGCAAGTGACCATATACACAAATCAGGAACAGAATTGTCCATTTTCAACAGCAGGTACTTCCCTGAGAGAGACCCTATGAATTTCTAGGATAAATTTTATTTATATTTTAGCTTATCTTTGCTCAGAGAACAACTAATGAGCATCTTCTGCCACAACACCCTTGTGTAGTAACACACATAAATCAGTCGTCGCCCGGACACTGTCCCTTCCCAATGCTCTGAGCAACCCGATGCCCTAAGCTCTGCCTCAAAGGCTTGTGCACCATCCTCAGTGACGTCCTCCATCAACATCTCGGGTGCTATGGGATGACTTTCTGATTCAGAACACTGGCCAGTCATATTAAACGGCCGATCTGAACAACAACACACTCCTTAAATTGATCTGAGGCCTGAGAGGCTGCAGTCTAGAAGTCTCGCAGAAAAATACCCTGCAAAATAATAAATTCTAGTCACCACCATCCCTTAGGGGTTTGAAATGAGCTGATCCAGATAAAATCACAGTAATTGTCCCAGTTTTGTACTGGGATAGAGAAAAGCTAATCGGCTGTGGCAGTTAGCAGAGCTTTTAACTCTAAATTCAAAATCTTTTTTGACCTTGTATGCTCAATTGACCCATACTGAAAAAGACTGAGACCTGCATTTGTGACACTGTGACATCATCGAACAGAAGTATATCTCATTAGCTCAGTCTTCGGTCTCAGTTGCCTCTCCCCTGGCCTGCCCCTGAGGATGCCAGCTAATGACTACTGTCAGAGGATGTTTCCTCACACCAGATTGATACCTCCAGTCATATGTCCAGGGCAGTGTCAGCTCAGAGGTTTTAGAGAGAACAAATAATGCACTAAGATTCTGATATTAGCTTCCAGCAGCTCTTCATGAAACAGTGATAAAAGAAAACATAGTCATGGGTGCCTTAGGGAAATTCCTGTGGTGTCTTCTTCCCTTGCCTGGCTTCTGTGGATTCTATTCCTGTACCACACTGTTCCTGTCCCGGGTTTTGTTGGAACTGGGATTGCTTCCCTGTACCAGTGACTGAGATTTCTCCTACACAATTGTTCCAACATTCAGGCTTAATACAGCCATGAAATCATCAAAGTTGTGCTTCAATTCATTAAAATACTTAAATAAAAATATATTAAAAATATTGATTATTGAGAGTGAGTTCTGTGTATACTATGGGGAAGTGCTTTGTATATCTACAGTGTGTTCGTAAAGTCATGGTGCACTTTTGTCCTGTGACCGGTCAAAAGTGCACCATGACTTTACGGACACACTGTATTTTAAATCTCAGTACAACTCTCAACAAGATGGGCATTATTTTTCAGATAAGAGAAGTGAGATTTAGAGATTAGGTCACTTATCGCACATGTCAATTCTGAAACCCATGCTTTTCCTCTCACAATTTGCTGCCTCTCCAAGTGATATTCTCTACATGGCACTTGAGGTATCAAACAGTGTTTGTAAAGATTCTATCTCCCATCTCCTTTTTTTCTCTGGTCACTCTGGGTGATTTATCAGTTCATAATGCTTCAACTCTCACTTCTGTGCAAATAACCCCCTCACCCCCACCACGTTCTTCCCATCCTAATCATCCCCCGGTTACAGCTCCTTGGTGCTATAATGAGCATTTCTTAAAACATTGCCCCTGGAAAAAACATTTCAAAAGATGTTATTAGACTTTTGGGGGAAAATAATGGAAAAAGCATTGGAAATTAAGGGCACAGTCCCCAAGAAAGAATCGGAGTATGTCACTTTTCTATGATGTTTAACCATGAATGGCATTTTAAGCACAAAGTTTTGGAGACCACTGGTGTATTACATCGAATGAAAGCACTATGCTTGCTAAATAAATATGACCTGGCTATGCTCCTGGTTTCTTTTTCCCCTAAAATATCTCTCCCCACCATCATGTTTGCTGGGTTTCTCTCATTCTTCACCAAGATTGTTCCTTCCAGAAAGTTTTCCCTGACCACCAAACTAGAAGTAATCTCTCCTTCTTTGTTACTTTTATAGATCTTCTCCACACCTCTCTTCTGTCACTTGTCACATTATGACCCCCTGTAGACTATTCGATGTGGCCTAGCTCCTTCTGGGACCATGAACTCCCGGAGCATAAGAGCAAGTCTGAGCATCTTGAAATGAACTGTTAAAATGGCCAAATTAAAAATAAAGTTATTATGATATTTAAATCTCTGGGAAAATTACTTTATAATATTTTAGTTCTTAGAAATGCCAGTTACATAAAGCATTGCTTTAATTTGAAAGTGATACTTTCAAGGTATAACAGGAAAGGGAAGAAAAGTAATGATCTCTTAGAATGGAAATAGAAAAACAACACAAAGAAAATACAGTTGTGGGAAAACCTTATTTCAGAAGAAGTAAGAACATCAAAGGAAAGTATGGTTTTAACATGAGTATTTACAATGTAGAGGTCTTGGCCTCCTTTTATTAAGAGCTCACCTTTCTAGAATTCAATAATTGATTGTATAATTAAGTTGATAGCTATGCAAAGGGGAGGAAATGCAAGCCTAAACATCTGAGGGCAAGTTGTCAATGCAAATATTTTGATGACTAAAATTTCATTCCATTATCTTTGCTTTGCCTAATCACTTTGCTTATATTTTTAAAACATCACAAAGGCTTGTCCCTGCCAATGCATACGTGGGTACTTACTCTGTGCCACCCACAGGGCTAACCTGCCTGGGTGTTTCTATAACTCCCTCCCACATGACTACTTATCTGCTTAGAGACCTACGGGAATTAAACAATATTTGGAGTAAATGTTTATAATCACTTAAAGATAATTGTTTATGTTAGGGCAGTTTGAGTGAGGACTAGAAATCTTTAAGGGAAAAAAATTATTTTAAAATTATTATCTTCCAAATTGTTGAATTCACTGCTTGCCTATTTTTAGTATTTGGCGGTATAAATATTCAGTCCTGTCCCTCAGCTCCATCATTGATGGTCTGGTTCTCTGCAGTAGCCCAGAGGTTTGCCTTCCACCCTCACTTCCATCCCAATGGCCAGCTATCCCCAAGACCCGACCAGTGCCAGCATTTCTATAATATTTGATAGGATTATTTCAAAAAGAGAAATCTGGATAACCAGGTGCTAAAAGCTTGAGTGTTATGTTATTCTCTATACCATTCTGTATGCATGAAATATTTTATAATAAACTAAACAGTTAAAAAATAACCAGAAGAAGGAACCCTTCCAATGAATTATACAGCATGCTTCAAGCTATAGGTGTGATAAGTATGTCTTTGAAGTGAGCAGCTCCTGACCTAGAGTTCCTGAGGACATATTTAGACTTGGAAGCAATGACCTTGAAGCTGAGGGTCAAAAATGTAGGACATGGAAGAAATACTGTGGGTGCTTCTTTTGTTTTTTAAAGAAGCTATCAACTGCCATGTTCCTTTCAAAGTTAAGACTCTAAAAGAGCCCCCTGATTTAGATCCATTGCAAGTTCCTCTCCCCTAGAATTCCCAGCTCTTGGCTAACTGGTTTTTTCCTACTATGATAGAGGACATGCGCTCTTTTGCTGTCGCTGCACTTTTTGCTGCCTAAGTGTCCATTAACCCATGCTTGGCATCCTGATATCCTCTTCAATTGCATCCCTCCCATCCTACACAGTCTTAAAGGACCTATAATTTAGAGTATCTTCTCAGCTACTAGGTGCGGAGTGGGCATGTGCACTAAGCCAATTGGACTCTGAATATTAATTTAGGTGAAGCAAGAGAGGAAAACAGTGATAGATCCTATCAGTGATTCCCAGGCATCATGACAGAGGAGTTTGTGCTGCTGGGACCAGAACTGCTCTAGTTCCTGTCCATTTCTAAATCAGATTCCTGTCCCATTTAGAAACCATCCAATAACCCTAGTTAGCTTGAACAAAATTTCCTTTTCTCTTTAAGCCTGCAGAATCAGATTCAGTTGTGTACCACTGAGGGCTATAAATCTTATACTGTCTATTTAAATAGTTCTTGAAGTGTGGCCCCTGGACCAGAGGCACTGGAGTCACCTGGAACTTGTTCAAATGCAAATGTTGAGGCCTCAGCTTATACGTCCTGAATCAGAAAGTCTGGAAGTAGGATCCAGCAGTATGTGTTTTGAAAGTCCTCCAGGTTATTCTGATCATGGCTAATGTCTGAGAAGCACTGCACTGTCCCATTAAGTCCCCACCAGTTTCAGCCTAGATCCTTTGTTCACACCAAATTCATTGTCCCTGCCCAGCATCTCTCTGGTGGAGGCCAGCCTTGCTGTGCTCATGCTCCTGGCTGTGGGAAACAGCTCCAGGCCTGACTCTTAGTACAGCTAGCAGGGAGCACACAGGGTGGGCTCGTTCATCTAATGAGCCAAACAGGAATGACATTCCTGCTCCTGCCTCTTTAAATCCCACACTCTGTGTACTTTACAAGTATCACTTCATTCCTGAAGCTTGTCATGACTAATTCTAAGGCATAGTGACAGTAATTAATAACACCTTAGAGTCATATAACAATTTACAGTTTCCTAAATGATTCCACCCACATTGCATCATTTATTTTTTTCACAATCCTGTGAGGCAGGTATCACTCCTGCTCTATCAGATACAGAAAAGTGAGAGTCGAGAGAGACACTAAGAAGTCTGCTCATGGCAATCAACTAGTAGGTAGCAAAGAAAAGACTCGAATGTAGATATTCTGACTCTAGAGTGCCTGTTTTATAATCTTGATTTATTCTTTTATTCTTTTTTTGTATTTTTCTGAAGTGAGAAGCCAGGAGGCAGAAAGACAGACTCCCACATGCGCCTGACCAAGAACCACCCAGAAAGCCCACTAGGGGGTGATGTTCTGCCCATCTGGGGCGTTGCTCTGTTGCAACCAGAGCCATTCTAGTGCCTGAGGAGGAGGCCATGGAGCTATCCTCAGTGCCCAGACCAACTTTGCTCCAATGGAGCCTTGGCTGAGGGAGGAGAAGAGAGAGATAGAGAGAAGGGTAAGGGGAAAGGGTGGAGAAGCAGATGGGTGCTTCTCTTGTGTGCCTTGGCTGGAAATTGAACCTGAGACTTCCACATGCTGGGCCGACGCTCTACCACTGAGCCAACCTGCCAGGGAATTTATTTTATTCTTAATTCAGACTTTTTGCTGAATATATATGCCAACACTCATTCTGCTGATATTTTTTTTTAATCTTTTAACTTTATTGTAATCTACAGACCTCATGGCAGAGTTAATGAACTTGGACTTCTCACACCAACATCCTATCAAAAGGATATACAACATTTAGTGGCCCAAACATTCCAATACAGATTTTTGGTATAATCTCGACCTGCTTGTCTAAATATCAGGTGGAAATATCAGGAGAGACTTTGGTAGTAGGATCTAATAGCACCCTACCTGAAGCCAATGAGAATGGGATAATTCCTTCCCAGTGGGCTGTTCTTTCAGAGCCAGACATGTTCAGCTAAATGGAAAATTCCTCACTGATTATTTATGAACAGAACCCATTGGTACTGAATGGCAGCTTGTAGAATAAATCTCAGAAATATTTTCATTGCATTAATTGATGATATTTATACTGACCTCCTCTCTGCTTCCCACCCTCTTTGGTTGGATTATCTGAACTGGATGACTACTTGCCTCTTTACCTTAACCCTTTCTGTGCTTAATCCATGGCTTATCTCCCACAGGCTTGATCTGGGGAGGCTAAAAATCCTAGAATAACAGGCTTTCAAATCCCATTGGTGAGTGTTGCTGCCACATTTCTCTGTGAACTTAGAAAGAAAGAAAGGTGTTCTGAGCTCTCATGCCACACCCACAGGCTGCTCATAACCAGAGTCAGTGCTCTGAACCGCCAGCCATTAAATGAATCCTGCCTAGGAAGGAGTGGCTAAATAGCTAATTTCTAGTACATTGATAAGGAAATATTATAAATAGAACTTTGGGTGCAAGGGGGGGTGGGTAGAGTCTATTGAGTGGGACACTTGAAACCATGTCAACACAATAAATTAAAATTTTAAATAAATAAAGGAATAAATGAAATACAATGTTGGAGCTTTACCAGGATCTTAGTTGATTTGTTGTTGTTGTTGTGGGGACCCTGAAATTTTAGCCATAGGATCAACTAGTGAATGCAAATTGAGCAGCAGGGACCAAAGCCATGGGTTTGGTCAGCACATCACCTAAGCCTGGCTTTTGGCTCATTTTCCCTTCTCTCGCCAGATGTGAGTCTAGTTTCTTCACTTTCTATAGATGATAAATAAGTTTAAGCTGAACAAGGACCCAAGGAAAATTTCTGCTGTCCCAGCTACTTTAGAACCACTGCATGTATTAATTTCATGAATAAAATCAATTATATTAATTTTATTTATAATTATAAGTCATATTTTTATTATTTTCTTTCTTAATAAATACATATTAGCTAATTATGCATTTCTTCAAATACATATTTCAGTTTTTTATTTGATAAACTTGTACTTCTCATACCAACATCCTATCAAAAGGATATACAAAGTTATTGGCCCAAACATTCCAATACAAATTTTGGTATAATCTTTATCTACCTGTCTAAATATCAGGAAGAAATGATGTAAAATTATTCATAGCATTTTTTTCTTTGATCCTTAGCTACATTGATTTATATAACCTTATAGCCATTAATGCTCACAGAGAACTCACTCTATACTATTACTACAGCATCTATTATAAATCATGTTTTTATTTGCTTTCTTAATAAATCAAATCACTTGAAGATGACTGAGGATCATACTTTTCCATTGCGGAGAATAGAAAGATAAACTATTTATATGAATCAACCATGAGGGCCTTTTAAAAACACAGTGGTCCTAACACTTAATTCCTGCCAGGGAGGAGAACAGAAATGGAGAGGTAGGCACTGGGCTTCAACCTCCTGACCTTATGATGGCTACTCACATTCTATTCCTCTTAACTGGTGGAAAGAAGCGAATTAATAACATTACTTAGCCTCCTATGGTGTTTTGGAGGGTACAAAAACTTGTGAAGTGAGGTAAACATACAAAGTAGTTAGACTGCCTGGCACATTCTAAGGTTCAAAAAATGTATCAACAGCTATTCCAAAATGAATGGGTTTAGTAACTATTTCACAGTTTTGTGGTTAATAATCTGTTAGCATAAAGGACCTCATTTCAGCTGCCAGTTTATTTTATAGAGGATACTAGGAAATTGATCAATTAAAGACTCAAAATTACTTTCTGAAGGGAATCTTGTCATGCCCTGTCAGTACTTCCTCAGCTCTTTTCTTCTCCTGTACAAGGCCTTTGGTAGGACTACCTCCTTATAGTCTGCCTATTCATTTGTCTTTGTCCCCCATTATCTAAGTTTCTTAAGAGTAGAGCCTGGGTCTAATTCAGTGATGGGCAATCTTTTGAGCTTGGTGTGTCAAAATTAGCCAAAACACCGAGCATAACTCAGGTGGTGTGTCACCTTGAGAAAAACGGCCTAACCGGAAGTCCCAGAACTAGATGCTATGTGCCGGAGTTCTGTTGTTTTGGACTACAGACCTCCGGCACAGAGTGTCTATACTACAGCAAATGTTTTATCCTCGGCCACTGCACCTGGCTGTGCAGGAGCCAAGGATGAAACGTCCTTCTCTGCATGCGGCCCCATACTTCTCTGGTATGCAGCCGCTTGTGGCCGTGTGTCATCAAAAATGGCTATGCGTGTAGGTTCGCCATCATGGGTCTAATTCATGGTGTCTTCCATGTAGTAGGTGCTCAATAGGTACTTATTGAATAAATTAATGAATTATTCAATTAATGAGTCTGTGGGTGAATGAAGATGAGTAACCTTTTAATTCAAAAAGTATCATTTTAGGCCCCAAAATTTCTAAAAGAGGATGTCACTTCTGACCCTTACCAGTTGACCATTTCTATCAGAGAGCTTTGTGTTTAACTGCACTTGGGGGGTTAATGAGGAGTACTATCTTAGGATCAATACTTAGCATTCTAAAGCTTGGATGAGAAAGGAAGCATATCACAGAAAAGTAACTGAAATACAGTCCTTTATTTTTCTTTTTCAAATAAATACCCCCAAATCATTCCAAATTAAGTGAGGTCAGCAGGAAGCCACATTTCTAGATTCTATCAAATTGCTCCAGAATTGCTTTTACTGAATGGGGGAGGTGGTTTGACATGACACTAATGACTTTACTTTGGGGAGATTTTATAAGAAACTGTTCGCTGGAGTTTGTTACTGTATTTGCTATTAGATTGCTATTAAGGAAATTTATTATTATATCAGAGAGTATGCCTTTTTGTAGCAGGAATATTGTTGCTTCTACTGTGTGCTGGGCTTGCTTTTACTCTATGGATTCTCTCTACTCTATGGTTATTTTGACTACCAGAAAAGCTAAAGTCAAGTTCCCTGGGCCGTACCTCTAACAAGTGATTATTATATAGGATGTCAGGGCATCAATTGTGTGAAACCAACCTTCCCACTTGCTCCCCTTAAATTCTCTTTACCATATCTTTCAAGTTTTTATGTTAGTGGCTTCTAATTTTATATCTGTACCTTTTTAAGCTACTCTCAATTTTTTCTGAAATATGTCAATACCAAATTAAATCAACACATCATAAGGGAAGTAATCACATTGACTTTCTCAAGGCCCTGCACAGATCTTCCAGAAATGGTTCCACGGACGACAGATTTAGTTATATAAGTCTCTTACTTAAACCTCTCAGGAGTTGCTCATTGGCTACAAGACAATAAATAACTATCAGGGCAAGTAAGGACTTTGACCAGGTCCCTACTACTTTCCCTTTGACAGCTTCATTTCCTGACATTCTCTCCAACTCCCTACTGCCAGTTGACACCCATCAATGATGCTGATTTGAGAAGTTGAGATTCACTAGGGATTCTGCCAGGTTCATGCCTCCATCTCTTAGCAAATTGGGTTCTTCCCCCTGCTTCAACCCCTACTCACATTTAATACCTAGTGTACTTGTTTCCCAGGTGACAAACCTCTGCTGACTCTTCAGACAGAAACTCTTCTTCCCTCTGGTACATAGTTTATAGATCTCTCTTTTCCCCTTATTCTACTAAATTAGTTGAGTTTCCAAGCCCTGGGGTTTGTCTTATTCACACATAGTTCTTAACACAAAGCAGGTATTCAATAGATGCCTTGCTGGCTGAATGGACAAGCAAATGAGGGAATGTATATATCTATATATATTAGCACTATTTAATGTTAATATTAATTTTTTCAAGATAAAAAACAAATCAAGCATGTTCCTCTAGTTCAGTGATATTCAACCAGGGTGACACAAGAATTTTTAAAATATGTAATACCTGCCTATTTAGATGGGGTCACTGAACTCTTTTCCCCCAGATTGTCAAATTAAAAAAATGACAACAGGGGCCTGGCCAGTTAGCTCAGTTGGTTGGACTGTTGACTTGAGATGCCGAGATGCCAAGATGCCATGGTGGTTGGTTTGATCTCTGGTGAGGACACATACAGAAATCAACCAGTGAATACACAACTAAGTGGAACAAAAAATGAATGCTTCTCTCTCTCTCCTTTCCTCTCTCTGTCTCTATAAAAATCAATAAAAAAAAAGTGACAAAAGCCAACAACAATAGCTGTCTGAAATAATATGTCCTGTCTTGAAGCATAAATATGTAGGTCATACAACAGAGATATATCTTACTGATCATGTCGAATAATAAGATTGCTTCTGATTTGTAAATTCTTGGTACCAGAAATCCTTTATATAAGTATAGTCACCTGAGTTGTTAAAAAGTCACTTTGGAGCAAAAAGGGTGGGTAATTTCTATTATGTTTTTGCAAATCAATCAAAATTATACCAACTTTTTTGGCAGATTGGCAAAAAATATATTCTTTGGTCTCCACAGAATTTTAGTAATTAGATTGTGAACCATAAGAAGAAAAAGGTTGAAAATTGCTGCTCTAGTTTGTAGTATATCATCCAGATAAAGTACTAAGAAATTTATTTATAATTTTATCATACTTTTTAAAGTAAAGAAACAAAATCAAATAAAAATTTATATCTCAACTGGATATAGCCTGTTAATTTATGAATATTAAGCTTTGTGTTCTTGCTATAATTTTATATTGTCATTAAACATTAACTATAATGTTTAATTTAACCATACTTATTTATTTATACTCTAATTTCACAAAGAATTTGAGGTTGCCTATAAGAAATGCAAGTATGAAATAGTTGAGTTGAATTTTGTAAAGTATATAATCATAATTGATAATACACATGTTGAAATGAAATAGCAATAAAAGAATACACACACACACACACACACACACACACACACACACACACACATGTTTAAGTCATAACTTCCTATACAGTATAGTTGAAACAGAAATATAGATTTGGTCATCCTAACAGCCAAAGGCAAAATGGGAAAAATAATCAGATAAACAGTTTTTATCATATTAGTGGGAGGAGAGATTACAAATTATTTTCTAATGAGTTAATTTTGAAATGATATCTTATGTTGGATTTTTTTAATAGGAAATACAGTGTGTCCGTAAAGTCATGATGCACTTTGACCGGTCACAGGAAAGCAACAGAAGACGATAGAAATGTGAAATCCACACCAAATAAAAGGAAAACTCTCCCAGTTCCATACCTATTCAGTGAAGTTCGATGTGGGCTCCATTTGTTGCCCTACACACATTCAAATTATAGTGAAGTTCTTGCCACACACAGGTAAGGATGTCTGGTGTAACAGAGTGAATAACGTCTGTGATTCTCTGTTTTAAGTGATTAATGTCGTTGATACGTTCAATGTACACATGTTGCTTCACATAACCCCAGAAGTAAAAGTCTAAGGGCGTCAGATCCGGGATTGTGGTGGCCATGGCTTGACAGAACCCCTGCCTATCCACCGCCGGGGGAATGTTCTATCCAAAAACTCACAAACAATGGTGGCATAGTGTGGAGGTGCGTCGTCTTGTTGAAAGATGACACCTTCTGGAAATTGTGGCACTGCATACAATTCCAACATGTCAGGATAGGTGTTTGCCATCACAGACTGCTCCATGAAAAAAAATGGGCCTATCACCTTATCATGCATCAGGCCACACCACACGTTCACTTTAGGGGTGTTACACTCGTACTCAACATAGGCATGAGGATGTTCAGCAGCCCATATTCGGACGTTATGGTGATGAACATGTCCACAGATACGGAAGGTCACCTCATCGCTAAACACAATCTTCTGCAAAAATCTTGAATCATTGTTGATCTCATATCTGTAGCAAACGTGCATCATGTGGGTCTATCTGCCAGTTTGATAGCGTGCAACAGCCGCAATTTGTACCCCGTAAAACAGAAATGTTTCTTTAACACCTTATGAACTGTAGTTTTGCTTAGGTGTAATTGTCAAGCACATGCATGCACAGATATTTTAGGGCTCCTTAGGTAGCTATCCCATATAGCCTCTACAGACTCGTCACTGACTGATGGCCTACCAGAACGGGGTTTCTCCACCAAACTGCCGGTTTCCTTCAATTGCTTATCCCACTGAGTAATGTTATTCCTATGTGGTGGCGCTTCGTTATAAACGCGCCAATATTCACGTTGCACTTTGGTCACGGATTTGAATTTAGCGAGCCACAGAACACACTGAACTTTCCTCTGTGCCGTCCACATCTCAACTGGCATGGCCTTGGGCTGCTGTGCTGTATACGTGGTGTTACATCATCATCTGCGCATGTACATATGCTGCCACATCATCCTACAGACACTAGGAGGGTTTTTCTTTCATTTGGTGCAGATTTCACATTTCTCTTGTCTTTTGGTGCTTTCCTATGACCGGTCAAAAGTGCACCATGACTTTACAGACACACTATATTAAAAGATATAGTGAGAGGGGCCCATCAAAAATATCAGATTAACAAATGCAGTAGTGGGCTTTATATGCTATTTCTGTAATTTCCATCAAAAGCAGCCAAGGGCATAACTTGTAAACAGTTAAAATAATCTTTTCTTATTGTAATTATAGTCTAGTTGATATTGCACATTTTTTTAATCCCCAGCTATTTATGATAATCTAGCTGGCAAAGTCAACTGTATTCAAAGGCTATGTAAGGAATGTGGTGATGGGAAGATGGTCAGAACAAGTCATATGGACCTGGAGAGTGCTGACTTACAAAAAACAGAGAATAAAGCCCAAATTGGCCAGATTATAAAATTTTTCATAAAATGAAAAGCCAAATTTTTGTGTAAAATTTCTCATTTATAATTGTTGGCAGCTAACTCAAATAAAATAGAATGCTCTGTGTGGCAAACAAAACACATTTATAGCTATGAACCTTATACTGGATTTTAGGCTTAAACCGCTATTTTCTTCATCAGTTTTATGATTTGAAAGATGTTCTTTACAAAAGACACAAATATGTGATAATTACAGATGAGAGGTGTTTGTTTGTTTTTGTGGTTGTTTTCTCAGCCACTCTGATTTTATTAGTTAAGGTAATGCTAACAGTTATAACAAATAGAGCTTAGAATTTCAGTGGCTTAACACAATAGAAATTTATTTCTTGCTCATTCAAATAACAGTTTACTGTGAGTATTCTCGTTGGTGGGCAAGCTCTGCTCATTCATGCTATTCAGAGTCATTCAGTGATAAAGACTGAAGGAGGCTCTGCCATCTTTGACATACAGATTCAAAGGAGCAGAGAAGAGATCATGGAGGCATGTGCCTGGGAAGTTTACAATGGGCTATATCTAGAAGTGATACCCCATTTCTGCTCACATTTCATTGGCTAGAACTCAGTCATGAGGCCACATTAATTGCAAGGAATGCTGGGAAAGATAATCCAGCTGTGCTTCCAGGAAGAAGAGGGGAACACGGATTTTGATTGCCATTAATCTTCTCTTGAGTCTATATATGTCTATATTGATAATTTATTCCCAGAGTGAAGGACATTAGAAAATGATTTATTACTATTCCTGTGAAATTTGAGATTAAAATGTATGCAATAAATACCAAGAAAATGGCGAGAGAATATATAATATCCCTTCATATTTTGCTTGATATTCAATGGACAAAAATATTACATTCTCTTTTTTTAATAAATCAATTAATATTAATAGGAAACTTAGTCTCAGTTAGTTAATAGAAAGAGCCATCTTTGCCACTCCCTGGGGTTGGCTATCCAAAAGTTGGGGGGCATTATTATCTAGCCATTTGTAGCTGCCCTACCCTCTGCTCCATCCATGCCCATGCCTATGGGCCCTTTCAAAGACCCATGGTTCTTTTTGTTCAGTGCTAAGCCTTAACTGATTTGTAGGAGGTACTGGTCTATATATATAACTCTCAGGGTCCAGTCTCCCTCTATTTGAGGTCTTGTTACCCAAAGGACATGCATAGAAGTGGAGTACAGTCCCTACTATCTGAAGAAGCCCCATTGCTTCATTTTCTTTGTTTTGGATAAATCAACTTCCTCCCCTTCAGTTTGTTCACTTTCTTTTCTCAAAGTATCAGACGCTATCTCCTCCCTACTTGAGTTATTTTTAGGTTGTTTTATTAATGAGATCAGACCTCTCAACCAAAGGCTTTCCAGGTACTCAAAATTCCATCAACAAATGTTAATTTCTTCTCCTGGCATGGGAGTCAGGGGTGATGTCAATGATGAAGTAGGGACAATTTCTTTTAATGAAACTTAAAGAATTGTCTAAAGAGTTATGTAGAAATGTTGCTTGTATTGTTGAGTCAAAATACAGGATGGGGCAGAAACAGGCTTACAGTTGTGAGTACGTGGAACAGTTTATTCTTGTATTATTTATTAATTATCATATTATTTGCCATATGAACTACTGTAAAACTACTTTTACCCTACCCAATATAGTACATTTTGTACTTTATTTTGTTGATAAATGTGAAGTACTGAAACTATTAAGTAAAATAAAATCTAAGCTGTTAACTTAGCTATTAGCATCGAAATTGTGATTTTTTTAATTCACATATTAGATAGCTTTTAAATCCCAATGATTAGTTGATCATCCTTACTAGGTTTACTAGGTGGTTACACCCTAAAGAAGAAATGTGAGCTCTTACACCAATAATTAATTATGAGGTATAACAGAGTCACTGACAAGTTCTGAAAAGAAGAAAAAAAGAGAAGAAAGACAGATAAACACTTGTCCTTCCCCTCCTTAACTTCTCCTTCACAATACCCACACATTCCCCACACCCACTCCACCTTAACCCAGCCCACCCTGATACACTGGGTTAGTTGACTGCACTTAAGAAATGCTTGAGCATCAACTGTTTGGGTAAGACAGAGGTACTCAATACGTCGATAGCGATCTACTGCTCGATCGCGAAGGAAGTGTGGGTAGATCGCATGACATTAAAAAGACATTTGTCTTTTGATTGGCATACCGGGTAGCCAATTTGATGTCTGAACTTTTGACACCCCTACGCATGCACGTTAAACTGCGCTAACTTGTTCAGTTACATTTCTGTGTAGTTAGCCTTCAATTTATTTAAACTTAATACAACAAAGGGTATAAAAACGAGTGCCATAGCTGGTCTGAGTAAGAAGCCTAAAACCTACCACTTTCATACAGAATGGGAGGGAATTTTTTTTACTATATCATATTCTAAGCGCGTTTGTCTCATCTGTCTGTGTGCCATTGCTATTCCAAAGAAGGGAAATATGGAGCGGCTTTTTTGGACTGTTCATAAAAACTATGACATTGACTTTTCTCCGAAAAGAGAGCTGAGAAGGAGAAAGGCGATAGAAGGATACACAGTATTAAATAGTAATAATAGTAACTTAAATAATGATAATATAGAAGAAATAAATTTATGTTTTGCATTTTTATTGTAGGTAGATCATTTTGACTTGGTCATCTTATAAGTAGCCCGCAAGCTGAAAAAGTGTGGGCACCCCTGGTGTAAGACATTTTCCGCTCTGAACACTCAAGACAGTATGCCTGGGGCTAGAGTCCCACTCTACTGGCTTACTAGTTAGGTGACCTCGGGTGGGTTTCTCAATCTCCTTGAGGCTCAACTTCCACATCTTCAAAATGATACTAAATGTATCTGGCTCACAGGGTTGTCATGAGGATTAACCGAGTTAACATAGCATTCTCAGAACAGTACCTGCCACACAGTAAAACTTATATAAGCAGTTGCTAACTAATAAAACAAGATAAAAAAAAATAAACAACAAGAAGCCAGCAAAAATTCCTGTGGTGAGAAAATGCTCTGAAAATTTAGCATCATGATTATCTGTAAAATGGGATAATCCTAGAACCTGCCTCAGTAGGGTTATTGTGAGAATTAAATGAGATAATCCAGGTAAAGTGCTTAAAACAGTGTCTGGGACATATCCACCCTTATTAATGTTGACATTAATTGTTGCTGCTGCTTTATCCTGATTATCACTTGCAATATATGATAAGACATTTATCTAACAGTTTAAGAGTAAATATTTTTAGTACTAGACCCATTTTTTTGAACTTACTCTTAAGTACTTCCCTATATCCATAGTAAATACATGTCCCTGTTGAATCCAAAGACATACCAATTTTTATATGTACTTATGCTTTCTGTCATGAGAATAGTGTGTAGGAGACTGTCTGCACCTGCCAAAGGCAGCCCAGAGGAACTAGTGCGGATGTTTTGGCTTACCTTCACCTGAGTTAAGAGCACAGTGATTGCTAGGCAGCTGTCAAAGCCACAAGGAATGGAAAACTACTGTTGAGGAATTTGCTGCTGGAAAAAAAGCATCTTTGCTGTTTAGAGGCAATTCTGACCACACTCCTGCCCCTCCACCTTTGCCTTCCTAACTTTTAGTATCTCAGGCCCCCGGAGATGTCATCCTACCCAATTCTCTCCAGTTCTTGCTTGACCCCATCAACAAACATCCCAACTGGGAGTTGTGATGAGGCGTATCTCCTCCACTCCCCCACCCCCAATAAAATACGGTGCAGCTGACTTCACTGAAATTTCTTTGACATTCATTTTTGGATGCACGTTTCTGGAAACATTTGTGGTTCTTCGGTTGGGGAGTCAGGAGAGGGAGGGGGGTTTGGTTGCCACATACTTTGTAAGGACCTTTTGATGCTGCTTTTCATGTTCCAGGTGTCAGTGCCCAAGACAGCACTTAAATTGTCCCTATTTTATTCTTCTCTCCTTTTTCTGTTAGGCTTCCCATTCTCAAATACTCTGTCAGGAATTCCTCTAGTGTAGAAACATCCTCAATTGAATTGAATGAGGAACCTCAGAATTGTGGAGAATTTACTTTTAAACAAGTAAATTTTAACCTAGTTTCCTAGAAATCATTGAGAATGTCTATCTTCTGTTTTGAAAAACAAAAAGGGAAGTTGTTTCTCATTTTAACCGTCATTTAAATAACTGCTTATGTGCAAATGTTCATCCCTTACAGTGTTTCAAATAGAAATAATTCTATTTTTGCCCAATCTCTTCCTTCTGTTTGAAGTATCATTTACTGAGACCTGACATGAACCCCACTGGCAGACAGCAGAGAATAAAAAGGGGTCCAGGAGAGCTCTTTTGAGCCGTTACAACTGAGATGGTATTGTCATAGCCTTGGAACCCATAACAATAATCAGCAACCATACAAATAAATGGTTTAGACAGACTTGTTTAAACAGGTGTGATTTCTCAGAGGATAACTAAATCAGAGAGTCAAAACATGGTTTAGGTATGATTTATCTTAAAAATAAAGAAAACTTAAAAAGAATAACCTCACACCTCTTAAATTTTCTTCATGAAAATCTTGTGTGGATAATGCAATGCGGGAGCTAAGGACTTGAGCTTTTCATAGGGACACAAGTAAGTCACAAGATTCCAGGAAGAGGCTAAGGAATGCAAAACCAAGAGAAATAGTTATTAATTGTTCTCTCTTCAACTATTTTTGCTGATCTTAACAAGCCAGTCTCTTATCCTGCAGGCTTAATGGGTGCAGGGAGCCTTGGTTGTGAGGTGTTATTGTCTGTTTTCATGGAAGAATCAGTGGAGAGGAAGGATTAGGGGAGAAGTGGGAGGAGGAGGCTTGGCGATCACACAGGAGGCCCTGCCAGCGAAGGGGAGAATGCAGAGTGCACCAGGGTGAGAGTGGGAGCAGGGACAATGCAACCAGTCAGACTGGAAGTTCAGAGGAGGGAATAGGCGGAAATGAGAATGGGATGCATTATTCTGCTTGGTGGAATTGCTCATGAGAATACAGCCAGATGTTTACATTAAGCATTAAAACAAGTTATGTCCAGTTTGAGCTCGTAAAACATTTCCCCCTCAACACTCTTCCAGACCTGAAACACACCCTTCCTCAGAAATAGGGCTTGTGAGGTAACCAAAGTAACTAAAGAGCTCTATAAGAGTAACCCTTAAAAGGCTGCAGGGTTCAGGCAATCATTACAAACAAAAGTTATACTAAACAGAAATCTAGGAATAAAGTGGATTTTAACTTGAACAGCTAGCAATATTAAATGCTCATAAATGTAAAGTTTTTAGGACTTTTAAATAGTTCAAAATATAGTTAGAGACCCAGTATTATATTGAGGATAATTCTATGACTTCTCCAAAAGTGTGTTGCTTGAGGTGTTTACTTTGCCTTTTGGCCACAGGTCTCAGGATAAGAGATTAGACCTTCAGGATGACTTCCTAGCAAATCAACCTTTCGCTGGTCAGTTTCAAGTCTTATGTATCTTCATTGTATTAAGCAAGTGTATTCAAAAATTATCTTCCAGCCTGACCTGTGGTGGCGCAGTGGATAAAGCATTGACCTGGGAACACTGAGGTCACCAGTTCAAAACCCTGCACTGGTCTGGTCAAGGCACATATGGGAGTTGATGCTTCCAGCTCCTCCCTCCTTTCTCTCTTTCTCTCACTCTGTGTCTCCTCTCTAAAATGAATAAAATAAAATAAAAATTATCTTCCAGTAGGGCAAATTGAAATCAACTGGGAGTTTAAAAGATACTGGAACCTGGGTCCCACTGCCCAGAGACCCTGATTTTATTGTTGAGTGTCGACAGTGCACCTGGACTTAGATTACTCTCCTTAGATCACTCTAATGTGCAACCAAAATTTAGAACCACTGCTATATAAAAAAAAGATTAACCATGAATAGGTTGAATCACACATTATACCAAGTAGTATGTTGGCAATAATCAAAAATTACTATGGGAATGAAGAGGAACCATCCTTAAGCCAGGCTGGAGATGAGGATTGCTCAGGGTGATACTTCAGCTGAGTATTAAATTATGTAGATGAACTGGCCAACTGAAAATGGGGTGAGTTTCTTCAGAAACCCACTTAAGCTGGCAACACTGGGGCATTAAGGTCATAGCACCTTTCTATTTGCTTACACTTGAGGATAGGTAGCAATATCCTGAGATCTGTATTATGGACTCAGAGAAGAAGAGAAAAATCTAGCAGTGCTGGACTTTTCCAGTGAAGTTATTAGTTGTTGAGATGGATCCTGGGATTATTTGTTTTGACAGGTGTTTAATACTTGTGGACTCATATCAATTACAGAGTCACTTTTCCAGAAGTGCTTGAGCCCATTGTCCCAAGTAAAGATCCTCTATTGTCCCTAAGTTAAGTAACTATTGAATAGCAGGGAGGGCACAAACTAGGCAAATACTGGGAAACAAATTGAAAAAGCATTTCCTTGTAGAAGAAGAGGTGCCTATTTCTTTTTTATCCCTACAAGAACTTTGGGGATTGGATTGTCACCACCTAATTATGTCAACAGACCCTGCTTTGGGTTCCCGGGCCTGTATCTTACTATCTTTTAAGTCTGATTGCCATACAAACACAGGTGGTTCTCAGGGAGGGTAAACAACGTGTGTTATTTCCAGAGAGATATTTGAGGCTGTAGAGAGATTGTCTTTATCTGATGTGGTGGAGTCACTGATATGTGTTGTCTTTTATTAAATCTGGGTGGTCACTTCTATAATGTGACTTGAAAGATCTGAAATTTAAAAAAGCTTATATTTTGGCAAATGTTTAACACGACAGTGAAAGTGAGCATAGAAGCCAGGCCTTACTGATGGTTGTTGCTTTTTAGATATCTTTCTAAAACATATATATTATATATCTGGCATCATGGCTTCTGATATCCTCTCAACAAAGAAGTTTCCTCTCTGCTTGGTTCCTCTCAATTTATAAGGAGAGTCAACAGCTGGTCCAAGATGAAGAGGCATTGGTGTCATACTTAGAAAGGCAGAAGGACAGTGAGGCTCCAGCTCCTCTGAATAAAGGAATAGTCCACTGTCTATAAGGTGCTTGAACTTGGTCAGGCAGCTTTAGCCTCCATTTTCTGGGACTCATTTATCTTTTATTGTTTTTTTAAAGATTTTTTATTTATTTTATTTTTTTTACAGGAACAGAGAGAGAGTCAGAGAGAGGGATAGGGACAGACAGACAGGAACAGAGAGAGATGAGAAGCATCAATTATAGTTTTTCATTGCCGTTGCGACACCTTAGTTGTTCATTGATTGCTTTTTCACATGTGCCTTGACCGTGGGCCTTCAGCAGACCAAGCAACCCCTTGCTCGAGCCAGTGACCTTGGATCCAAGCTGGCGAGCTTTTGCTCAAGCCAGATGGGCCCGCGCTCAAGCTGGCGAGCTCGGGGTCTTGAACCTGGGTCTTCCGCATCCCAGTCCAATGCTCTATCTACTGCGCCACCACCTGGTCAGGCTATCCTTTATTGTTTTTATGAAGTATTTTAAAGTGTGTGTACACACTTGCCGTCTAGCATTTTTAACTTAACCTTAGCATTCTATGTACAATCATCTGCATAGTCTTATTGATTTGTGTTGTTTTAAATTTTTTGGTTTATGAGCAGCTAATGCTATGAATTTTGTGGAATTCAGAGAAGATGCTTTCTTTCAAAACTTTTCATGTACATCTAACATTTTATTCTTATTACATTTCTAAGTAAGTCATTCTTTACAAGTCGTTTTGCTCAGACTTTGCTCTGTAACTCCAAACTGTAACCAATAAATATTTAATCAAAATGGCAATATTATAAAGGTTTATGATTTTTAAAATGTCCTCTTCTCCTTCCTACTTTATCGCCCCTTATGGCAATAGCTTGTAATTTCTATGTTCTATAATACAGAAACACACACATATTTGTTTTAAGTTAGTATTTTTTGTTGTTTTTATAAAAAAGGTGATCTTCCATATGTATCACCTTCCCACTAAGTGTATCACCTTTCCCCCCTTATCAATAAGTCCTAAGTGTCTTTATAACATTATTTTAAATGATATGCTCATAAACTAGTGAAATTTATAATTATTTTAATCTAAATATATTGGGTGTTTGCAGTGTGAGTATGCAAAACACAGTTTATTCCTGCACCATTATTTATTAATTATTGTATTATTTTTCATTCAAACAACTATAAACCCATTTTTGCCATGCCTTGTATTTTTAATATAACAAAAAAGTCTCATTATCTTTTAGACCACATTTTGTATGTTCTCTGCTCACCATCTGGCTACTTTTTCAAACATTCTTTTATTCTTCCATCTTTATAATATATACTGTACACACACACACAGCACACCCAGGTTAGCTAAACACAGCAACACTGAGTCAAGCCTGAGGTGTGTTGGTGAATATTTAACAACCAGCTCTTGGTGGTTGTAGAGGAGCCCTGGTTTACAACGTTTGCCTAATTAAGTGGTTTAAATATTCCCTCCCATCAAAATCCTTTTTAAGCTGCCAATCTTATATCAACTAGTCTCCAACTTTCCTGATATTTTACAAACTTGCTCTCCCAAGCCTGTAGGTGCAGGCTCCAGAGTGCCACTACTGATCTGTGTCTGGTGCCAACAACAGAAGGTGCTGCGACCTGCAGAGAGCATCCTGGGGCTCGCAGAGAGACCCATCTACGGACCGGCCGCTTTGTCAAGAAATCCAAAAAGTCATTTCAGCCCCTTTTCTTGATTCAAAGTTGACACGAAATTGAAAAACTCATCTTTTAAAGGTACCATGAGTTTCTTCTAGATTCCCCAGGGACCTTTAATGCAGGGCTAGCCACCCAGGTTTTCATGGACTTTATAGATTTAGCTCCATTTTACCAATGCTGAAGCTAAGGGCTTATCCAGGCAATGCACAAAAAGCCATAAAGTCCAGATCAGAACCTATTGTCCTCTGCATGTGGAATGCAGGGTTATAGAGAAGAAGGGAACTCCAGAGAACAAGTACTTCCTCAGGTGGTTCTTAAACCCAATGATGTTTAAAGAACTTTCCCAATGGATAACTATTTCTTCCGTGGCTTTAACTGCAATAAAAGCCTTCAGACACAAGATAAGCGCCAGAAACCATGAGACATAAGGGCTACATAAAATCCAGTTTATTGTGAATCATTCTATAAAATTTAATTCTAAAATAACTGTAAATTTTTCCTGAGCTCTGTTAGCTACCTCGGTTTCGGAAACTTAAATCAGGAGACAGTAAAGGAAGATATATAGAAATTTAAGTAACTATTGGATTCAAGTAATTTCTAGAGCAACTTTTGAATTCGTCATTTAAATTTTTTTGCCTTAAGAACAGAAACTTGCCTCTGCTACCCGAAGGACATCATTTGGGGCTTGGTAGGACCCTGTCCTACAAACTGAGTCAGAAAACACTGCAAACTGCTTGCCATTCCGAGAAAGAGGGGAAGCTTTCACTATTCCTCTTGGGCACATTGATCTGCCTTGGGACTCTGGCCCATTCAGGGTACATCCTTTGCAAAAAAAAAAGGCTTTTTCCAACTGTCATTTGCTTTGGGGTCCAAACCGCCCAAGGGTCTGAAGAAACAGGCCAGCAAGTTAAAAGCTTTGCTTATGGCCTCATTTATTCATTTTCCAAATATTTATAGCATGCCTGTGGTGAGAGATAGCAGTCAGCAAAAGAGACAGAACACCTGCCCTTAGGGAACTTACATTTTAATATGGCAAGAAAGACGGTAAGCAAATAAACTAGTAAGTATATAATAAAGTATCAAATGGTAAAAGTGCTAAAGAGGTATAAAGCCAGTATCCTTGGTTACCGTCAGAGCCGCCTGGCCCATGCAGGTTTGCATTTGATTCAGACAGAGGGTAATGAAACAAGGGAGCCAAGAACTTGTGGGCCATTACATTTAATCCGAGCTTGCACCCGACCGGCAAGAAATACACACAGTGGGAAAACACTTCCCTTTCCATTCAGGGCTACCAAAGCCACTGACTTATCCGAGTTTCCTAGAATCAAAAGTTTGTACCTAACCAGCTTTATTCACCTCTGTTCCCTATCTCCTTCTCCCTGCACAAACTCTGCACAAACTGGCTTCTCCTTCAGCACTCCGCCATCTTGGCTGCTTCTCCTCTCCTCCATGTGGCCTTTCTCTGATCTCCCCCCAGCATGGGCTCCTCTGCCCCATTTTATAGTATAGAAATCAAAACCTTTAATCCAGTATAAAACAAGGAAGTCTCTGATACAAAGTCACTTATCTGAGGCATAATGAGATTCCTCATAAGAGTGCACCACCCCACATCATGCAACAGTCAAGAGTGTGGGGAAAAGCTTAGTCTTAAAACTAAGCCATCGGCTATAATGACCCTGCCTGTTTACAGCCTGTCCCTCACACCCAATGCAAACTATAAGTGAGCAAACATATATATCATATTTACAAACTTATTTGACCAACAAGAAAAAAAAGAAACATGAAAAGGGGGTGAGGATCCCCGGGTGGGGAGGGAACTGTTTTACACAGAGCAATGGGCTGTCAGAGCAGAGATGGCAGAGTGAGGGTATGAACTCTGGGCATGTCTGGGGAAGGAAGTCAGCTAGAGGTTCCAGGAAAGGCCACCCCCTCCCGCTTTGTTCAGAACACAGATCTCTGCATAGGAAGAGTTCAGGAAGAAGGGCACTAGCTTCAGGGTTAGACTGTATAGCAGTCTGGATAGGTCCTTGGGGCCTGGCCTGAAGGCAAGATTTCTAGAAAGAGGATTATCCCTCAACATTCCTCAAAAAGTTCTTCAAATCCAGCAAATACCTGACTCTCAGCTCTTCATTACAAGAGGAAAATTTGAGCATACCTGTGGTTCCCTTAAAGGTGTCTACTGTGGTGTTTGGTTGATTTGTGCTTGTCCTATGAGTAGTTACTGACAACAACAACAGCACAGATGATAATCTGATCACTTGTCTCTCCCACACTTTCCACAGGTAAAGTTCGTCCTTTCAAGTCTGTGGGTACAATTGATGTTGACAAAGCCTGGGGCTGTTTGCAACCACACCTCTTTCCCCTACCATCTGCCCAGGTCTTTGGTCACAGAGAGTCCCTTTGCCAGGTTGATATTGTATATATGCCCTTGAGATAATCCAGAAGTCTCTATTATGCAACATTATTGGAATTCACATTCTAATATATTTTTGTAAAGCCAATAACTGTGGCCACTATCAGAGCTGTCTGGCCTGTTCAGGTTTGCATTTGACTCAGACAGATGGTAATGAAACAATGGAGCCAAGAACTCATGGGCCATTACCTTTAATCCTAGTCGGACCTGGTGGGCGAGAAAATACACACAGTGGGAAAATACTTCCCTTTCCATTCAGGGCTCCCAAAGTCACTGACTCATCCGAGTTTTCTAGAATCAAAGGTTTCTACCTAACCAGCCTTATTCACCTCTGTTCCCCATCTCCTCTTTGCACAAACTCTGCATAAACTGGCTTCTTTACTGCAATGCTGATGGCAGGATCTGAGTGAGCGAGAGCCCCCGGTCAGCTTCATTTTAGAGTGTAGAAAATTAAAGCTTTTAAGTCAATATACAAATAAGGAAGTCTCTGATACAAAGCCACTTATCTGAAGCATAATTAGGATTCTTCATAAGAGTGCACCACCCCACATTATGCAACAGTCAAGGGTGTTGGAAAAGCTCAGTTTTGAGAAGATCTTAGTATTAGAATAATGTTGAAAAGATTTTAGTATTAAAAGGGTGGAAAAGGCTTAACACTAAGCCTTAGGCTATAAGGACCTTGCCAGCTTACAACCTGTCTCCCACAACCAACGCAAATTATAAGCGAGCAACCATATATATCATATTCACAAACTTATTTGACTAACAACCCTTAACTTATTTCTCTACTGATTTTCCCAATTCAATTCCTCACATTGAAGATTATTTTACTAGTGAACTGGCTTTCTCTCCCATACAGGTTAAAGGCTGTAAAGCCATACTTCCCCCATGTTAGACAATAAATTCTATTCTCAAGCCTTGTGGAGGTCTTCGCTTTACTTCTAAAACAGTCAGTGAGAAACTGTAGAACTGCTCTCATTGGAAAAAGCCATCCTTAAAGCTCCATTCTGTCTCTGACTTCTAGGGTCACCCTGAAGTCTTTCGTATTTGTTCCAAAGAGGTCATAGGATGTCCCCAATGCCTCCTAATAATCATTTTTGAGAGGTTTCATTAAAATTGGTGAAAGGCTTTCTGTTCCAACTGTGCCCACACAAAAGGATCATTATTGATTTGACCTTAGTTGCCAACTAGCCGATCTCTCCCTTTGCTGATGGAAATCATGGGCATTTCCAAAACTCCCAGTCTTCATGCCACCCAGTGCACCAGTCCAACCAGGCTGTCAGAGTATATCTCACCCCACAGCAAGATTCCTAGCCAGGAACATTCAGGAAAGCAGTGAGAGCAAACTAATGGGAGACTAAGACTCCTAATACCACTGCTTGCCCTCTGAGAAACAGCACCAACACCTAGAAGAGCCAATCTTCAAGGACGTGACCACGGTTGAAAGCTGTGCTTCACTTAAGAAAAAAATTAGCATCTGCGGTTTTCTTTGAAACATTAACAATAATATCAACAACGTCTTTCCTAACTCCTTGAAAGGAAAGGATAAAGAATAATATAATCCTTAGTTTTTATTAAGAAAGGTACGAGAATTGCTCAATGTCCCATGAAATTCATTTGAATGGATCCTGTCTGAAAGTGCCAGCTGGAGGAAATATTATTTATCAAAGTTAACAAGCAGCATTCAGTAAGGAAGCAGAACCGTGAAATAATGTGGAAAATTTTCCCCAAAACTCTTGTTTTTGATGCTTTCCTCATTGGGAGTTCATATAAATTAAATGGGTTTTGTTAGTTTCCAAAATTCCCCACATCTTTTATTTAACTCCTTCTGAGTGCTTTTCTCGTGGAATTTCACAGCCCCAAGGACAAAGACACTGTTGCCTAGAGTTTGGATAACATTTCATTTCAGTGCTGTCTTAGTAGATCAGGATGAATAAGATTCTGAGTTAAAAAATCAATTGTGGTCCGTGGAGATGAGCGCCTGTGTATTATGTAGAATGTGGGGTCACCGCATGGCCCACCTACCTTCTCTCCTGCCCACAGGTGATGTTGTCTTCTAGTCAGGGTCACTCCCTCTTGAAAAAGGAAATATTCAGGAAGTAACAGAGCTCCTTATGAAGTAGCCTCCTTTTTCACCACCTGTGTGAGGATTAATGAGGGGTGTGTTAATACCAAATCTTTGAACCAAAACCTACTTATTTCAAGAGAAACAATGAAAATTTTTATTACAAAAGTTTTAATATGGGAAAGGACAAGTTTGGTAGTTGTTCAAACACATGAGCTGATCTCTAAGATCGTCTAAATATCTTGACAGATTACCACCACAGAGTTGTCCAGCTCTTTGACCAGATTTTAATACTGTACTCTTATAAAACTAGAAATAAAGGTATCTTCATTAAGCGTTTGCTCAAAGAGGCTAATGGAGGATTGGCTAAGGAGACAATCACTTAGAAAAGGATGGCTAATAGAACTTTGTTTCATCTGTTAAAACTAATTTCCAGTTTGCAATGCATATGAAAACAAGTTATTCTCAATGACATCAGAGAACAGTCCACTGACAAAGACCGGAAGCCAGAAAGTCATATTATTGGTCTCTTTCTCTAGAACATAAGGAGTACTGTTTTTGACATAAAATGAACTTCAGTGATGGGGCATAGAGGAAAGTGGACCAAGATATAAAAAATAATTAGGTGGAAGAACCACTGCTTTAAACCACAACATACTCTGAAATGTAGAAAAATCAGACAGATGTGAATATGACTGTTTGGGGGGGGGGGGGTTTGCTTGTTTGTTTTTGTTTTTACTAGTGGACATAGTTGACTTGCCAAAGAAATCAGTTTAGCATAGGTGAAATAAAATGAGTGACAAAAATCTTATCTTTTTTTGGCTGTCCTGTGTCTAACCTGTATGTTTTCTGAACCATAAATAAAATGAGCTATCCATTTATTTCTCTAGAGTATTTCAAGACTTTAGTAACTAGGATTTAGCTTCAAGTAAATCAAGAAGTTATGTTTCTTCTGCCTGACCTGTGGTGGCACAGTGGATAAACGTTGACCTGGGAACACTGAGGTCGCCAGTTCAAAACCCTGCACTGGTCTAGTCAAGGCACATACGGGAGTTGATGCTTCCAGCTCCTCCCCCCTTTCTTTCTCTCTCTCTCTCTCTCTCTCTCTCTCTCTCTCTCTCTCTGTCTGTCTGTCTCCTTTCTAAAATGAATTAAAAAAAAGAAATAATTTAGAAAAAAAAATTTTAAAAAAAGAAGTTATGTCTTCTACAGACAACTCTATTTCCTCTGAGACTTAAACTTTGTCACTCTTTTCTTTGCTGAGTTTTGGCCCACAGTGATCTTAAATTGAATTCTGTAATGACTTTAGAAATAAGCGCCTTTTACTGGAGAATAAGAATAAAGGCTTCTTCTCCAGTTTTTCTACCTCCAATGTCCTGATGACAACTTGGTGAGACCTTTAATCAAGTAAGTTTTGTAAAGAACCGTGTTTTGATCAGTGTATTTTTCTACAGTCAAATTTTAAACCAAATATTGAAACTTATTTTTAAGATATGATAAATCAAAATAAAATGGAAATGTGGAATAAATCATTATCTGTGAAGTGGATAAGTAGAGTCACCTATGTAGTCTCTCCCTGGCCTCTGTTCAAGACACTGGCTGTGGCAGAAACAAGATCTGTGTAGGGCTGGGCAGGCTCGACACAGCCAGCCATGAGAATCCGCAAAGTTCAGAGCCTTCCCAGAAGAGCCCTTTTGTCCCTTGACTTCCTCCAGGAAATGTAAAAGGAGCCCAGGTTTCTCTGTGGCCACCAACGCCACTTTGGTATCTCAAAGCACCCTATCCTGGTAGTAAATTTCAAAGCACATTTCCTATTATTTTTCTATCATTTGCTCTTTTGGGGCCCCACATAAACATCTACTGCATCCTTTGGGAATAAAGCCTTCATGAAGAATAATTCCCTGGAGTTCTTTCCACTTTAGATGCTCCTTATTTATTTTTAATGCACATAGATTTTTATCACACACTGTTTTTAATAACAAAAGATTGGAAAACTTAAATTTCTGTCAGAAGGGATCTGATTAAATAATTAGTGCTGCATCCATAACAAGGAAAATATGCAGATGTAAAAAAGAATAATATTAAAGGGAAAAATCCAAATAAGGTAGATGTATCAGTGCAAATATCAACTATTCTCCAAGGTATAATGTTCAGTGGAGAAGCAAAAACAGGGCTCCCATGTGTATTAGAACATGAAAATATAGTTGTATATACACCTAGAACATGCCCACAAACATACAAGAAACTGGATCGTGATGGCTGTCTCGGCCACTTCGGATGTTCATGCTGGCAGCACCAAAACACTCAGGATCAATTTTAAAAATTAGTTTATTTTTCTTTATTCATTTTATTTTATTTACTTTTTAGTTTTTTTAAAATTGATTTTAGAGAGAAAGAAAGGAGAGAGGAAGAGTGGGAGGAAGAGAGAGATTGAATTGTTGTTCTACTTATTTACTCATTCCTTGGTTGAGTCTTGCATGTGCCCTGACTGGGGATTGAACCCGCAACCTTGGTGTATTAGGACAATGCTTTAACCAACTGAGATACCCAGCCAAGGCATGTATTTTTATTTTTATAATGGCGAATGATCCTAAAGTCTTAAAAATGTCTAACATTAAAAATCTTTTATTTTCACTGGCATGGTTTATTGGGTCTTTAAATACAGAGCTTCTCTGTTCCTAAATATTTAATCACTGTAAAAGAATTAGGTGTGGTCAGCAGAAGAACTCCTTTGCTGCCGATTGTCATTAATGCTGGCAAGTGTCCCCCGCACCGGACACAGCTGTGCGGTGTACAAGGACTGTCCTGAAATTCTGAACCAACATATAAATGTCAAAACAATAAAGAAACTGTTGCCTCCAACTTATCTTTCTGTCCAATAATAACTTCCGGCTCTTTTGACTTATTCCCAATGTTCTTGGGCAGAAAAACAAGAGGTGTACATATACCTAGACTCTCCCTATGTAAAATTCTTTTTATTTATTTATTTATTTATTTATTTATTTATTTATTTATTTATTTATTGTGACAGAGAGAGAGAGAGCTATAGATAGGGACAGACAGACAGGAAGGGAGAGAGATGAGAAGAATCAATTCTTCGTTGCAGCACCTTAGTTGTTTATTGATTGCTTTCTCATATGTGGCTTGACGGGGGCAGAGGGCACAGCAGAGCAAGTGACCCCTTGCTTAAGCCGGTGACCTAGGGCTCAAGCCAGCAACCCTGGGGTCATGTCTATGATCCCATTCTCAAGCCAGCAACACCATGCTCAAGCTGGTAAGCCTGCGCTCAAGCCAGCAACCTTGGGGTTTCAAATCTGGGTCCACTGCATCCCCTTCTGGTGCTCTATCTGCTGCACCACCACCTGGTCAGGCTCCCTGTGTAAAATTCTTGACCAAGGTTGGCAATATCTCATACATTTATTTGCTAAGAATTTGCAGGCTTGACTCATCTACTCATTTTTAAATTTCTAACCCATTTTTTCAAAAAAAATTTATAGTATCCTTCACTTTCTATACATGTATTCTGGAAAAAATGGCTAGATTTCTTCTGAGTAATTAGGAACTATTAGGGGAAATACATTACAACTGAGAAGAGCAGTGAGTCATGGCACTTACTTATTTGCTTTATTATTAAGTAACAAAAATGACCTAATGAGTCAACATTTGATCCATTTGGAATTAGTACCTCTTACTTTCCTTCCCTGCATTCACGCTGTCCTTGAGAGTTATTTGAGGATTAAGATAAAGGTTCACTTAAGGTAACTTCTGAATTTCTCAAGCACATATGTATGATCTGTGAAACTACTAACATGTTTAAACAAAAAGACAAAATATGGGGTCCATTAGAAAGAGTCTAATTTTTGTTTACTAATTACTTTTTATCTGCTCATTTAACCAGTACTTGTTAATCATCCATTATGTGCCATGCTCTGTGCACATACAACATTGAAGAACATAAAGATTGCCTCTGTCTCCCGGCACTTTTAGACTGGTGGAAGACACAATTGATGCAGAAGACATTTGCAATGTAGTTGAAGTACTCAGACAGGACAAATACACATCTCCATGACAACACCTGGGAACAGCTTTTAACTGAGGCTGAGAGCAGGTGGTGAGGTTTCCCAGAA
Source organism: Rhynchonycteris naso (assembly GCA_037038555.1). Lineage (NCBI taxonomy): Eukaryota > Metazoa > Chordata > Mammalia > Chiroptera > Emballonuridae > Rhynchonycteris > Rhynchonycteris naso. Next base: position 172,497,995 of record CM073000.1, read on the forward strand.
AAAAAGGTATATATAAGTCAAGGCATGCAGAGAAGTACAGGTGAGAGACAATATCAAGCAGAGGGCTATAAGGTTCATTTCTTCAAAGAGGAGTATGGGTACCTTCTGGGACAGGAAAGTATCTATAGATAAGGATAAAGAGGTAGGCGGTCCCAACAGCAGTGGTAACCACTGAACAGTTTTAGATAGAAAGCAGATACGTATTTCAGAAACATCAAACCAGGGCAACATGGAAAGTGACCTGGAGAAGATAGGCCCAGGACATCTACTGCAGTGACCTGTGTGGGAGGTCATCCCTCCTTGAGGCAGAGGCGATGGGGATGGAAACAGGAAGCAGTGTTGATGGGACCATGAGAGACTGGGGATGTGCAGAGGGAGCCAGGGAGAACCCGGTCCAACGTGGGGGCGTGGGCAAGAGGGGAGAAGGTGGCGTCGCTCACTGAGGAAGGGAGGCTGTTGAGGGACAAGTGGGAGGGGCAACAGAATTCATTAGACACTGCCATTGATTTGCTGATGAGACGTGAACATTGCACAGTCAGGAGTTTTAAATACAAGTTAGACCCTGGCTGGTTGGCTCAGTGGATAGAGCATTGGCCAGGCATATAGATGTCCTGGGTTCGAGTCCCAGTCAGGGCACACAGGAGAGGCCACCACCTGCTTCTCTCCCTCTTCCCCTCCCGCAGCCAATGGCTCGATTAGTTCAAGTGAGCATGGGCCCCTGGGCCCCTGATGCTGAGGATACCTCCGTTGGTCTGCGTGACAGCCTCAGGTGCTGAGGATGGTTTGCTTGCTTGGAGCATCAGCCCCAGATATTGGTTGCCAGGTGGATCCCGGTCAGGGTACATGCAGGAGTCTGTGTCACTATCTCCCCTCCTCTCACTTAAAAACAATAATAATATATATACAAATACAGTTGTATCCTCTCCCAACTGCAGCCCCTACAACTGGTTACTAATAGCAAAATAGACACAGATAAGGATCTCTGACAGGTAAGAACAACATACTGGTGGCTTAAATCAACTCATGAAGAAAAAATGTGCTTTTTTTTTTTAGTAAATTACTCATTTTCCTGAAAAATTGAAAATTTGTATTTTGGCCTAGAATGAAAACTAAAATGTGAACTCACATTTCTTATCTACCTTTTATTCATTCCAAATTAATTTCTAAGACTCAAATGACTTTTAAAGCACTCTACATTGTCAGCTCATAACATGTTCTATATAGCAAAGAAACAAAATTAGCAAAATGCTCACACGCAAAAGATACACAGAAGCCTTTGACATTCTCAAGAAACTAATGGATTCCTCTAGAGTGCTTATGTATTCTGTCCTGTTGCTTTTGGGCGGGCTGGGGGGGAGGGGGGTTGGTGGATACATTCTTGTCTTGATCAGGCTTCTAAGGCCAGTTAAGAGAGTGCATTCTAGCAGGAGTTAACATTTCTTACTGTGGAGACTGAGGAGGAGTGATTACTGTGTATTTACCTTGCTAATATTGTCATAACAAATGCTGCAGATTGGGTGGCTTAGGCAACAGAAATTTCTTATAATTCTGAAGGCTAAAAGTCCAAGATTAAGGTGTTGGCTGGGTTGGTCTCTCCTGAGTTTTTTCTCCTTGGCTTGCAGGTGGCCCTTTCTTGTTGTGTCTCTACATGGTCTTTTCTTTGTTATGCATGTATCTTCTTTTTATAAGGACACAGTCAGATTAGGTTAGGGACCACCCTAAAGATATCATCTTATCTTAATTACTTCTTTAATAACCTTATCTCCAAATATAATGGGGTCACATTTTGAGATACTGGGTGTTAGAACTTCAACTTATGAATTTTAGCGGATGGGTCACAAGTCAGCTGGTAATACCTTAATATCTCCAATTCACGGGCAGGAGTAAGGACAACTCTAAAGGTTTTAGAGGCAAAAGAAAATGAGCACTGTTTCCACTTATTGCTGTGACTTTAAATCTTTTTTTCTTTATGGAAAAGTTAATATTTAAACTTATCTAAATACAGAATGTTAAATGATAGTTAAGGACATAGTTTGGCAACTCATAGAAATCATAACTGAGTATCTGTTAATGTACTGTTTTCGACAAACTCACCTAACAAGTTTGGCAAAGAGGTAAAACCTCCCCAACTGGCTTGCTGTTTATAGTTAATTCTGAAGGATGCTACTTCTAAATTTGTACAAGCTGTATAGTTCATGTGTAGTTTTGTTTCTTTTTTATTGTTTTTGCAAAAGCACTGAGGCTTTCTAAATCTAATTGACAGAAGACAAATTTACCAACAAAATTAATGTTTTTATCCCAAAACTTTAGCTATTTCTTCCATCCCAAAGTTACTGTATTTCTTACGCTGTCAAAAATTAAGAAATGCTATATTTTTTAAAGTTCAGAAGATTTTGGCACTATTGTAGTAAAAATAAATTAAAATCAAATCTGTAATTATATAAGAATAACATATGCTTTAAAATATTTCGAATATTGAGTACATGTAGAATACACACATATATGTGTGCACATGTATACATACATATTTCCAATCATAGAATTAGCAAACCATGTTGCATGTGAGCCATTTCATTTTATTATTTTATTTTATTTCTTTTAAGTCAGAGGAGGGGAGATAGTGAGATACACTCCTACATATGCCCCAACCGAGATCCACTGGCAACCCCCTCTGGGGCAGGTGCTCAAACCAGTTGAGCCGCTGGCTGTGGGAGGAGAAGAAAAAGAGAAGGGTGAAGGAAGGGCAGAGAAGCAGATGGTCAGCTTCTCCTGTGTCCCCTGACTGGGAATCAAACCCAGGATGTCCATAAACTGGGTTGACATCTCTCCACTGAGCAAACCAGCCAGGACCATGAGGCATTTTTATAGTCTGATCTTTCTCGCATATCATTTTTCCCATCAAAACCAACACTTCTATATTGTGTGTGTGTATGTGTTTTTTTAGATAGTTGTTAGAAAACAATCAAATAATGCCAATAAGGGAATAATTTGTTGAAGTATTAATTACTGATTGTGATATACTTATTTTTAAGAGTCTTGGAAATAAAAAAAATAACTACACAAGGGGTTTTTTTGTTTTTTTTTGGTTTTTTTTTTTAGCAGGAGAGATGAAGGGGGCGGGAGGGGAACAGACAAGGATAGACAAGACAGAACGGGAGAGAGATAAGAAGCATCCACTCAGAGTTATGGTACTTTAGTTGTTCATTGATTGCTTTCTCATATGTGCTTTGACCAGGTGGCTCCAGCAGAGCCTGTGACCCCTTGCTCAAGCCAGTGACTGTGGGGTCATGTCTATGATCCCATGTGTAATCTGGTGACCCCACACTCAAATTGGTGAGCCTGTGCTCAATCCAGCGACCTCAGTGTTTCAAACCTGGGTCCTCAGCATCCCAAGTCAATGCTCTATCCACTGCACCACTGCCTGGTCAGGTCAAGGGTAATTCTTAATGATAGAAATTATGTAAAATATTATGGTAGGTGGTAAAAATTATATCTTTGATATCCTTCCTGTCAGTGATACTTATCCAACTTCAAGTTTTCTATATTTCTAAAGATTTGTCTTTATTATAAAAGGATCCTGAATTAGTAAAAATGGGAAGTATCTAATAAGTATAAACTTATTCAACCTATCTTAGAAGTAACTGCCATAGCAGACTTCAAGGCAAAGAAGTAACCAGCCAACCGCCATGACCCAGGATTTTGAGCTTCTTGAAAAGACACATTATACACAGAGAATCACATAAGCTGCAGTATAAACACTTAAATATTGGGAAATGTATAACAATCCTTACTCCATAAAAAATGACCTTTAATACATATTTAGTCCATATTTTTATAGTTAGTCCATATTTTTCAAAAAAAGAGAAATTCTCAGATACCAGAAATGCAAAGTAACTTGAAGGGAGAATGCCAAGTTAGAGTTGATACCAAGAGGTTCAGCAAAACTCAGGAATAAGTTATCAGTCAGTGGCTGGGACTTGGATGACTTGGGAAGAGAAACAATATACTGGAACCCTGAAAACAGCGAGCTTCATGAGTAAAGCTAAGGGTCAGGGAAGATTGTTCCATACATGAAATGGAACAAGAAATGCTTGAAATAACTAGAAGGAAGCCTGTTATCTCCCCATAGGTGGCTGTTTCAAATATAATTGGCCACTAAAACCTTAAAACTTAAGCTTGTTTTGTTCAAAGATAGAGGTCTGAATTCATGTGATATACAAGGTAAGAAGCTGACACAAAATTTACCAAATACCATGCACATAGGACTGCCAGAGGGATAAACCTTATGAAAGAAAAGTTTATAATAAAAAAGGAAATTACCAGGTCCCTGAATAAAGGAACCATCATAAGAGTGAGTTGGCAAACAAGTGGATTTATACCATACACTGGAAATGAAGATAATGGAACAATTTTAAAGGGCTTCCACTTATTTACACTGTTCAAAAGGAAAAGAAAGAAAATCATAGGGCAGAAACAGAGTTGTGCGAAAAGACCAGGAAGATCTGAAAAATTATTCAATATAAATGTTAGAAATAAAAAACACAGTAATTACAATTTTAAAAACTCAAAAAGGCAAATTTAACGGTAGACTAATATAATTGGAGAGACCAAGTGAATTAAAAGTGACATCCAAGATAGTCATGCAAAATCCTGCACAGAGGGGTAAATAATGAGAAAGTGTAAAAGAAAATTTAAGACATATGAAAAAAAGAAGAAGAAAAAGGGCAGAGTTTCTAGAGAGAATACAGAATAAATATTCAAAGCAATAATGAGTGAGTATTCTAGTATATAAGAATCATAAACATCTCCAAGTTGAAGGATTCCATCATGTTTAGTTGAATTACCTTACTTTCAAGTAAGGTAATAATGTGATCTTTTGATAAATCCATGTCAACAAATGAGAACATCTTAAAAGCCACCAGAGAGAAATAATATATTGCCTGCAAAGAAACAAACTGGTAGCAGAGTCTCTCATCAACAATGACATTAGTAGAAAATAATGGGGAAAATCCTTGTAGGGCTGAGAGAAAAGAATCATCATCCACAAATGCCACAAGCAACTAAATTATTCCTCAAATGGAAGTGAAGTAATTAGATAAATGGAGAAAGATTATACTACTGTCTTACCACTGAAAAGATTTCTAATTTTCTTCAGCAAGAAAGAAATTAGCCTGATCAGGTGGTTGCTCAGTGGATAGAGCGTTGGACTGGGATGCAGAGGACACAGATTCGAAACCCCGAGGTTGCCAGCTTGAGCGCCAGCTCATCTGGTTTGAGCACAGATTGCTAGCTTGAACCCAAGGCCGCTGGCTTGAACAAGGGGTCACTTGGTCAGCTGTAGCCCCCAGGTCAAGGCACATATGAGAAAGCAATCAATGAACAACTGAGGTACCTCAATGAAAAATTGATACTTTTCATCTCTATCTTTTCCTGATGGTCTGTCCCTCTCTCTGTCTCTGTCTCAAAAAACAGAAATTAAACCAAGAAAGCAGTAGCTAAGCAAAGAATTAGATAATAGATTTGAGCAAATATAATTTAATTTTGACTGTAATGCTTTTAAATAGATTAATTTACATAGCTTTAAAAGGCTACATATAATAGCTTTAAAAACATGGTAGCATTCTACTACACACAACCCAGAATGACTAAAATAAAAGATACTAATATTATCAAGTGTTGGTAAGGATAAAGAGCAACTAGAATCTTCAGACAATAAATTTATTTAACTGATAGTTTTCAAATTCTAAAGATTTAAACAGTGATTTCAAGTAAATAGAAGGAATAAAATAAAAGAAGAAAAATATGCAATTCCTACAAGTTAATTTTTAATAAGGACAATAAAATCAGCAAAGGCATGAAAAAGTAAAACTAATAAGTAAAACTGAATGACCAATAAATATATGACAATATCTTTAATCTCATTGTAGTAATCAGGAAACCAGAAATTAATATAATAAGATACAATTTCATACTCATTTGATTAGATAAAATAGAAAAAGCATCAAATATTGGAAAGAATGTAAGAAATAGGAAGTTTAGCAAAATTCAGGCAAGAGTTAATATTGGTACAGTCACTTTAGAACCATCAGGCAAAACGTATTTCAGGTGAAAATGCACGTGTCCTGTATTTCTGCAATGTCACGTCTGGGTAGATTCCTGGAAGAAATTCTACACCAGAAAAATCACTGAAAAAAAAATATATATAATATTATAGATAGCATGATAGCATTAATGTGAAACTTTAAAGAACTACATAAAACAATAAAAGCCTGGAAACGTGCCTATAGTAAAACTATGTGTTAAAGAATCAATAGAACAAAATAGGATAATAACAAATTATTAAATTTGAAAGAATCACTAAAGAATTCAAAGTGGGAGTAGTTGTCTCTGAGCCTGGGCATCTTTGAATTTATCTTGGAAAGCACGTATGTCATCTAAATGTGCCAGCAGGTCCTGTCCAAGCCCCAAGCTACTGTGGACCCTCTTGGGGCATGAACTTCCTGATTGTTGAAATGGAAGCCAGAATAGCCAGCCTTTTAAAGCAATTATTCTCATCCTAGCCAAAGAAAGGGGTTATTCGGCAGGCTGATAGAATTTGACGGAAATTTTAAATCATGGACACGTTCAAAAGGCTTGGCCCCCTTCTTAAGAGATTATTTTATTCTTTGGTTGCTCCCTATGTAGGTTTTACTCAGAAAAATATGGCTTAGAGCAAAAATCAAGCATTAACATTTTCATTTAGCCCTTCTTTCCCATTTCACAATTCTGCCTTGCTCTCTTTCACTGACGGGTTGATTGTAGATCACCAGCTAATTAATTCTCTCATAGAATATAATTTATACCTCTAATTTAGTACAAGGGGTCCTCGGGTTACGACAGTTTCGATATATGATGTTTTAAATTTATGCCGCTCACTCCCATAAAAACTAAAATAATTTGACGTGTGAGTGTTTCGGCTTAAGCAGTTAATGTTGTACTTTCTTTTACACTCATTTTTTGTCACTTTTCTCTTACTACAGTACAGTGTACAGTACAGTATATTTATATACTTTTCCTTTTCCTGTGGCTTAGTTGTGTTTTTATGTTCAAGATTATGATTTTACAAATGTGTTAGGATAGGTAAGTGACTTAAGCTAGGGTGTGTTTCGACTTACACCAAAATTCAGGTTACATCACTGTCATAGGAACAGAACTGTGTCCTAATCCGAGGACCCCCTGTATTCTTATTTGAGTTACTTTATCAAAATTAGTATTTTGTTAAAATTATTTTAAGTGGTCATTACAAAATTATTTAAGCTTTGATTTTGCTGTCCTAGTATCCAATATTGGGTACACTAGTTGCTCGCTAAATATATAATGATTTGAACTTTCTTGATTGATTTCTTCTGGTCCCTGTTTATACTATCTTATAAATATAAAATAGTGAACTTCTTGAGGGCAGGGACATTATCTTCTGTGTACTCTGCATACATAATTTACTGCTTCTTACATAAAACAATTGCTTGTTTGATTGTTTAGGTAGAAGAATTAATTCTTAATTTTTTCTTTTCATATGTGTCATGACCTGGCAAGCCCAGGGTTTTGAACCGGCAACCTCAGCCTTCCCGGTCAATGTTCCACTGCACCACCACAGGTCAGGCTAATTTTTTCTTTACCAAAGTAAAGCTCTATACCTATGAATCTTCAGAGAGTCCTAGTGCTTAAAACCAGTACTTGTTTTTTCAGATAATCTGGCATTTATGCTTTTAGAATCAGTAAACCTATAATACAAAATGTCACAATTTTAGCTATGCAACATCAAATACTTTCATTGAGCCATAATGATGTTGTAATAAGCTATATAAAAACAATGAAGTGGCATTCATCGTCTCTCAGGAAACTTCTTAATTTCTAACCAAGTCAGAGACCTTGCACTTTTCAATCACACTCTAAAACTCTTACTCATATTTTAATATGCATCCAAATTTAAGAGAAAATTAATTAGAGATGAAGTCAAGAAAATGAAAATCACAATAAGAAAATGTGAAACTTTAATGTCACTTAACTGTCATAAAATTGTTATAAATCATAAAATGCTATAAATTATAAAATTTGTTCTACACTATAACATGCTGTAATCATAGCATCTTTGTAGGCAATGATTTCAAACTGAAAAATACAAAATCACCACCTGGAGACTTTTTCTTTTTTTTAATGAAGCAACTGTTTTGTGCAAACTACTAGTTCTCCCGAGTAGAGTCAAACAAGCCCACTCCTGAGGGTAGGCTGCCAATTGCTTAAGTCCCCTCCAAAGGTAAAACAACTGTGCATGTCTTGAACCTCTAATAATAACATCATCTAATGAATGAAGACAATGTGATTGCACTAAAATAAAATGGGAGTTAATGTGCTGTTCAGTGCTCCAGTCACCTAAAGGAGCCAGGGTATATTTTACTTTCATAAAGCTGGGAAAGGCAGATATTAAATTACTGCTAAAGTTGATATTAAAAAAATCAAAACTACATAGTTGCAATTTTTTCCTTCTCTTCAGCCAAAGTCTACCAACTGTCTTAGCATCTGCAACTTGAAAAAGGAGATAAAAATAAGGATCATACCTTTAAATCTTCTTTAAACTAACATGATTTTTTTAAGTTAAGCTTAGTTTGGTCCTATAGTATGTATTAGGTATGTATACACCCCATCATATTTCACAAGAAATTCAGAGGGATTCTTAAATAGGTAGTGCATTTACTGAAAGTAAAATATTAAAGAGAAAATTGGTCTCACTTACACATCAGGAAACATCCCATATCATTCAAGCACTCAGCCTAGAATGTGCAAAGTTGCCACATTCACGCTGACATTTTCTCTTCTGGGGCCTTTCCTCATCATGTTCCTTTTGTCAAGTTTCTAGGGATAAATTCTTAATCAACTTTCACAGTCAAGTCTCCATTGAGCCCTACCTACACTGAACAGTTATTTTCCGCCTTTGACTGCTGGATCTCTCTCATCGCCTTCCTCAGATAACACCTTGTGTTATGGGGATTCTGGAGAAACTTCTCTCCCCTTATTGGAATGGGCTTGGTGCTCAGATGGTGCTCTAGCTGTGTGTGGGAGCCACCCTGAAATGTGGCACCCTTTAGTCTCCAAACATTCATTATTTGATACTGAATAATAAAAATTAGTTATAGGGCAGAATCCATATAAAGTTTCTAAAATGTGGACTCTAAAAAGCATTAGAAATATAAATATTTATTATCTGACTTTCATCCCTGCATACATAAGCAACCCAATTCACTCTTTTGTTTCAACTCCTGATCCCTAATATCCTCTCAAACTTAGCTCAGTTGATGACCTCTGGGAAAGCAATATCTATACTTGGTGGTCCCTAGAGCATCTAGTACAGTGTCACACAGGTAGCTGACATGACTTTTTGGAACCAGTATCTCTATAGCTGACATGTAGTAAGTATTGACGAGGACAGAACAGTTACAGATAGTGGGGTCCTTTAGTTTCACTTAGAGAGTTATGATTACTGAGAGAATTTTAGATTGTTCAACTGAAAGTAAAAAGATGCTACTAAAGACGTTTAATAAAGGATCATGGGGGAATATCCCTTAGTTTTCAAGATACATTTTAATCACAATAGTAACCATGAACGTACTCAGGAACTAAAAGCCACACTTGACAGAGGTTATTTTCTGAAGGCTCTCTTAAATTCCCCCTTTCTTCGGTTCACTGTGGCCTTCTCTAAGACTAAGTTTTGCTGGGCTGATTACTTGCTGATTTTTTCCTCTCCTGTCAGTACTGAGAAGAGGTAAAAAAAAAAAAAAAGCAATGAGACGGAGGGAGAGGAAAACCCTGAAAGTGATTAGGTCAGACTTCCTAGTCTACAATTTCCACATCCGCTGTTTCTGTGCAACCACAAGCTAGATTCCATCACTGGAAAGCAGTGTTGTGTCCCATGTACAGCCTCCCTCCACCTCAATGATGTGACCAGACTTGTATGGAGCAAAGGCCCTGTTGCTATGGCAACTCAACCTCAAACACACCGACTGCCTGGACCTTTTCTAGTGAGGATGAAATCCCCTTCAATAGAGGTGAGAAACTGCAAGGAGCAGCTTCACGGCCACGGGTGTTCGCTTTAGGGAAACGTTTCCCACCTGAGCTCATGATTGCACAGATACTTCATACTCACACTGCTCTTCTATATGCAAGGCATTGCTCTTCTCATTCTACTGATAAGCCGAGCAGAACATGATAACTTAAAAGAAAGTATAAACAGTTCTTGGGACCCTGAGATTTTATAAGGCAGTTTATTGCATGTACTTATGGTGAAACCTGGCAACAATCTAGGTGTTCAATTATAGACACCCTCGCAATAGTAAATGAGATGGCCATTAAAGTCCTGGTCTCATAGAACATGTAATAACATGGGGAAATGCTCACCAAATAATGCTAAATAAAAAGAGATGCAAAACTGCATTACTGGTATGTAACCAATACTATAAATATATATGAATGTGCATAAGGAAGAAAAAAGTCAGAGAAAAATAAACCAAAATGTTGGCAAGAGTAATAATAGCTCAGTAGGATTCAAGTTGATTTACATTTCTTCCCTAAATTTTCTGCTTCTACAGTGACTATGTATTAACTTTTAAATCACAAAATGAAAATAATTATTGGTTTTTAAAATGATACATTTAAATATAACCATAAAGAGAAAATTATGGCGATAAAGAAAAATAGCAGCCCTGCCTGGTGGCTCAATAGATAGAGTGTTGGCCTAGCATATAAATGTCCCAGGTTCATTTCCCTATCAGGGCACACAGGAGAAGTGACCATCTGCTTCTCCTCCCCTCCCTCTCCCCCTTCTTTCCCACTTCCCCTCCAACAGCCATTGGCTCAGTTGGTCTGAGCACATCAGCCTCAGGCACTAAAAATAGCTCATTACTACTCAAACATCAGCCCTAAGCAGGGGTTGCTGGGTGGATACTGGTTGGGGCACATGTGGGAGTCTGTCCCACTATCTCCCCTCTTCTCACTTAAAAAAAGAAAAAAACAAAAGAAAAGAAAGAAAAGGAAAAATAACAAGGATCACTGCTCCAAGTTGTTGTCAAGAGTTTGGGCTCCAGAATCAGACTGGATGGCTTCACTGCCTTAGTTAACTTCTCTGAGCTGAGCTTATGCTTCCTTGTCAATTGAGTGGGGATATGACATTTCATCAACTTTAAGATTCCCTGGACTGTAACATGCATGCACCATCATTATATATGCTGAGAAGATTTTTATAATGCTGCCAATACTCCATTTTAAGACACATTCCTAGTTCAGAAATGTGAAATAAATATGTTGCAAAGAATCAGTGAAATATGATAATATTTATACCTACTTAATAAGATTTTATGAAGATTGAATAAAATAATGTATGTGAAGTTCTTGGAAAAGTCTATGACAATCAATGCTTAACAACTGTGAGCCATATAGCAGACTCACCTGGATGGCTAAGACAGACCCTGGGGGTGAAGGCAGAGATTTTGGTTTGAGTGGTCTGAGGATGGCAGGTAGACTGACATGGAAAAAAGGTGAATGTGGCTGAGCACATATGAAGAGTAGCTTTCGTCATGAAGACCTGAAGCCAGAGTGCCCTACGATTGCTTGATGGGGTATGACAACCACACAGATAAAATAGAGCCATTGTTTTAAAAAGCAATATTGCATAGAGCCCCAAAACTTAAAACTTTAAAACTCTCAAATAACTGTGTAAGAAGTTAGATGCTGAGGTTTAAAGAAAGAAAGGAGGAGGAGGAGGAGGAGGAGGAGGAGGAGGAGGAGGAGGAGGAGGAGGAGAAGAAGAAGAAGAAGAAGAAGAAGAAGAAGAAGAAGAAGAAGAAGAAGAAGAAGAGAAGAGGAGAAGGAGAAGGAGAAGGAGAAGGAGAAGGAGAAGAAGAAGAAGAAGAAGAAGAAGAAGAAGAAGAAGAAGAAGAAGAAGAAGAAGAAGAAGAAGAAGAAGAAAAGTTTGAGGTGGAGTACCTAAAGTTTTGCAATCATCAAATTATCTCATGTATTCCCTGTACCTACCTGCTGAGTAACCACAGGACACAGAACGCCTTCCAGTTGCACAGGTGTAGAGAGAAGGAACTCAAGGAAAAAGCACATTCACAGTCTCTTCCCTTAAGGACTTTCCTAACAACTGAACAAAATAAAGACATACATGTAGGAATACTTGTAATTTACATGCCTGTGACAGGAAGCATAAATTGTAGCAGAACTGAATAAAGATAACTGCAAAAGTGTAGACATGCTAAAAATATGTCTTATTAAGTTATTTCACATTTCCTGAGCTATAAGTCTCTTTTCTTCAAGCACTTTCTTTTAAAAAAAGAACCTATTGTGACTGAAGATAAAGCATTCATGATTATTTTGATTTAAGAGCAATAATAATAAAAAAGTTATTACAAGCATTTAAAAAGCAATATGTTTCATCATATTGGTCACTTAAAAGATAAATCTGTTATGTTTTTATTTACTCACATATAAAGCACTTATCAAATATTTACCATGTGGATGCTTAAGTCAGATGAGTATCAAAGAGCTGGCAAAAGCTACAGCAAGAAAATGAGGCAAAGAATGTTGACCAAGCAAGAGAAATCCAGCAGAAAGAGTCAGACAGAATGCTGTCCGTTGGCCCTTTTCAGGTTTTGTATAGAACAAATCTTGTATAGAAACAAGATTTGTCCTGGAAGTGGTTAAGAAAACTGAAATAAATACTCTATGGTGCCAGGAATCATGAGGTCAAAGGGAAAAAGGAACTGTTGAAAGATATTTTTATGTGCTCCTAGCAGGCGAATCTGTTTTAGAGCACAGAATAGCAGCCATAGTGGGGTCCGTAATAAACTCCAAGCTAATGGTGAATTTTGCGGCTCAAGAGAGCGAAGCACGTGATTTTGGAATATATGGTCATTTAGGAAGAGGTAAGTCCTTCAGAATATTCTTCCACCTCCCAGAGATCATAATGCCTTCTCTTCAGGAGAAAGCTTCATCAGAGTCCATCAGATAGAGTTAAAGAGAATGACTGATGCTCAACACTTTTCACAGGTGTTGATTTGAAAAGAACAATTTTAAAATTAGCATTGGTGCTTGCCAATTTTGTGCTTTGTTTTAGTTTTTAGGACAGAATCTTTCAGGTTTTCATAAAATGATAGACTTTTTTTGAATCCTAGAGTGAAGGGCTTCATCAATCTTCCTGTCCTGCAATATTCCATGTAATGCCCCTGGGGGAGGAAGGGCTGCTGAGGTCAGGGAGGAAGACGGCCTCTGGGAGTCCTGCTGAGCTGCTTTAACATATGCTCACCCTCCCCCCTTGATTTTATTGAGAACAAAGAGAATTGTCCAACCTGTGTGTGGGTGACTCTCACTTTCAGTTAGCAATAAAAGCCTTGTAGTATGTGACTTCCCCCAATGGAGGATCAATAAGCATGTCTTTGTATGGACAGTTTTAACCTTTAGACCAAAGGGCACAAAGTCATATTTCTACAGAGGCCAGACATGTCACATAAACAAACTCAGTGATGTGGGGGTGAAAAAACTCAGTTGAGTAGGTGCAGTGATGAATGTTGACTGACACTTGGCCTCAACGTAGAAGATAAAGGGGAGCCGCCACTCTGCACCCACTGATCACTGTCTGAGAAATGGGGGCCCAACTGTAGCTCCTCTGAATTTTCAGCTAATGCTGGCTTCAGTAGCACGCGGCCTACACGGTCTTACCAGGCATGCATTTAGAAGGGCCCACACTTGCTTTAATGCTCCACTGTTATAAAATCCTTAATAATTTTGAAAAAGGGTATTTGCATTTTTATTTGGTAATGGACCCCGTAAAGATGTAATTGGTTCTATTTTTAAGAGATGCCGCACATCCATAATTTTCTGTAACATATCCCAATTTTTAAATATTGGCAATTATTTTAGACTTTAAAACGTAGTGAAGGCTACACATTCGTAAGCTAAGTGGTCTAGGAGCGGGCATATTCTAGAATTTTGGAACTTAGAGTTGTGAGTTTTTCAATGCAACCTGGCCAATCCTCTCATCCTCCAGATGAGTCAACAGTCAACAAGGGATGAAAACAGAAACAAGGTTGTCTGTCATATCTAACACCCTGTTGGGAGCAGCTATTCCCGGACACAAGGCATGCGAGTTATATCGCATCTGGGACAGTGAGCTCTCTGCTTTGTCACCTCAATTTCTCAGATGGTGGGTCTACCAAGAAAAGATTCTTTCATCTTTTGGCGGCTTATACATTTTTTCAGTGGTTTTATTACAATTTACACAATAATTACCCAAATAATTAATATCTCTTGACTTAGCCAAGGATCTGTGCATTGCTAGGACCTGGCCCAGCCTATTGCAGGAAGTATATATTACCGGATCCTACCTGAGAGCTGCCAGCTTTTATGTGAGCAATTTTTTTCTTTCCACCTCTCTTTATGCCACTGGCTTTGATAACACTCTATGTGATGGAAGAAGGGGAAAATAGCATGCACAAGTGTGTAATCATATTCTGGCATGACTGTTTAATTTCCTTTATTATTGGTACATTAGAAATGTATTCATTCCTGGATTACCAGATATTATATGATGAATTTTAGTTTTGTCTTTATAAGAGTTCCCTGGATTATAATTCTCTCCCTTTATGCCCCCCTTTCTGTATATTTCACCCAGCCCTGCTCTATGGTGTCCTATTTCTAAGAAAACGCCGGTGGGCTATTGTAATTGAATGTGTGCTTTGACAGATCCTGGAGTGAGCAATGATTATATTTCTAATAGTAAAATCTCATACCTGAAGCCACCAGTATAATCATTTCAGCATTGTGTGCCTCAAAATCTCGTTTTTAAAGTAGATTAAACTTTTTAATGGAGTAGTAGGATTTAGAGAAAACTTAAAAGATACTGTGATGGATCAGACAGGAGTCTTCAGGAATGGATTTGACAGACCTCAAAGTAAAATGTCACAAACAAATCTCCTGTGCCTTGAGTATAACAGAGCCCCAGTCCCTGCCAGATTAAGGGTGTGATTCAGTGTAGGCAGTTTTTCTTTGGAATGCTCACCCTGCCCTGTGAGGATATCGGTGTAGCCTCAGCTCACGACAGGTGACCCAGTGGGTCTTTTACACTCAGTGCTAAACTCAATTTCCCTGTCGCAGAGACAAAGGCTGGGGAGGACAGGCTGCATGGTTGACAAGTGAGCTGTTTTGGGGACGCAGCAGGATGTGGATGGTGTGGCTGCTCTTTGTGCATTCAGGGTGGCAGCCTGCCGGGCCACTTGGCCAGCACTGCCCTGTGTTTGTTCCTTTGTTGTTTCGTACCATGTGGTGCCAGCAATATTCTGGCAAGTGACACCATCAGCAGGTGCCCCTAAAATACCAAGTAACCCTGGGAAGACAGGAGGAAATGTTTGTGGCCACACAGTGCCTTGTGCCACCATTTCACAGGGCCTTGGCTTTTGTTATTTGTTTATTATTTTTAAGCCAAAAGGTGCCACCCTTCTCTTTGTGGTTCTTTGAAGGCAGCAAAACTTCATTGCTTTTCTCTGTTCTTAAGAAGCGTCATGTGTGCAAGATAAATAACCCCAAGATAATAAGAGGGAGCTGGACTGACTTGAAAAGGCCACATTTGGAATAAAACAAGCGAATACCACATTCCAAGCAAAGCAGGAAAGATAAAGTTTTTATTTTAAGAAATAGCTACTATCATCCTGGCCGGTTGGCTCAGTGATAGAGCATTGGCCCAGCATGTGGAAGTCCCAGGTTCGATTCTCAGCCAGGGCACACAGGAGAAGCACCCTTCTGCTTCTCCACCCTTCCCCCCATCCTTTCTCTCTATCTCTCTTTCTTCTCCTCCCGCAGCCAAGTCTCCATTGGAGCAAAGTTGGCCCAGGCACTGAGGATTGATCCATGGCCTCTGCCTCAGGTGCTAGAATGGCTCTGGTTACAATGGAGCAACGCCCCGGATGGGCAGAGCATCGCACCCTGGTGGGCATACCAGATGGATCCCAGTTGGGCGCATGCGTGAGTCTCTCTGCCTCCCAGTTTCTCACTTCGGAAAAATACAAAAAAAAAAAAAAAAAAAAGAAAGCTACTATCACCTGACCAGTGGCAGCACAGTGGATAGAGCATCAACCTGGGATGCTGAGTTCTCAGATTTAAAACCTGCAGGTTGCCAGCTTGAGCACGGGGTCTCTAGCTTGAGTGTAGGACCATAGATATGATCCCATGGTCACTGGCTTGAACCCAAAGGTCATTGGCTTGAGCAAGGGGTCACTGGCTCAGCTTGAGTGCCCCCACCACCACACAAGGCATGTAGGAAAAGCAATCAATGAACAACTAAAGTGGCAAAACTATGAGTTGATGCTTGTCATCTCTCTCCCTTCCTGTCTGTCTGTCTCTCAAGCTTAAAAAAATAGAAAGAGATAGCTGCTATCATCTAAAGATAGTATGTGACGATTGTCATTCCTGGTGCATTCAGTGTGTTATTTATTCTTTAAGGATGTGTTATTTATTCTTACATGCAGACCATAAGAAAGACTGTATTCAGGATCTGGCCATATGACCAGTGAACTATTCCTATTTACCTACATGTTTTAACCTTGTTTTCTTAGTGAAAAGTACTGTAGTCCAAAATAAGAGTACCCATCAGGCATATCTGGGACAGGCAGTGGCTTCTGGGAGGTAATGACTTGAGGTTGAAAGCAATATCAAGTATCCATAGTTCAATCCCATCTCCATATTTACTTCAAAATATTAAATCTATAGGGTGGAGTCATCTTTCTGTCAAAATCTGGTCTATTGCCCTGACCTAATAGCTTGGTTGGTCAGAGCATTGTCCTGATACTCAGAGGTTATCAGTTTGATACCCAGTCAGGGTACATACAGAAACAGATCAGTGTTTCTGTCTGTCTATCTGTCTTTCTCTTTCTGTAAAATCAATCAATAAAAAAACACAAACAAAATATCTGGTTTCTCAAAGGATAGCATTTCTTTTTTCTTCTGAATTTCATTAAGTGATCAGTTCTGAGAGAGGAGATGCTTTACATCAAAAGAACATAATCAAGTATTTAGGATGACTTACCCAGTGTGAATTGTCCCCAAGGAAGAATAATGTTCTTTATACTTCATATGGAAAAATCTTACTAATTTATAATCTTACAAATTATCTAAAACCTGAAAATGATCTGGGATATTTAATTTCATACAATCAGTCAAACATTTTCATGCACTCAACACTTTTGGACCAGTTGTGGAGACTGGAGTCATTCTGGGGAGGTTGGAGGAGTGAATGGGAGAGGACATGTGGAAATAGTGAGAGTAGACAACTCCTTCAGGAGGTTTGGTTTTGAAAGGCTACCTATAGGGAGGTGGTTCATTGGTTAATTTGTTTTTAAGACAGGAAAGTTTTACGCATGTTTATAACTGTTAAGAATAAACCTAGAGAGTGGTGGTTTGAAGAGATGGGAGAAGGGATAATCAAGAGAAAAAAATCAGTTGGTGACCAGACAATACAATATACAGATGATGTGTTATAGAATTGTGCACCTGGAACATATACATTTTTTAATGGTTTTTTTTTTTTTTTTTTTAGATTTTATTTATTCATTTTAGAGAGAGACAGAGAGAGAGAAAGGGGGAGGAGCAGAAAGCATCAACTTCCATATGTGCCTTGACCAGGCAAGCCTGGGGTTTTGAACCAGAGACCTCAGAATTCCAGGTTGATGCTTTACCCACTGCGCCACCACAGGTCAGGCGTAGAACCTATACATTTTTACTAACTAATATCACCCCAATCAATTCAATAAAAAAGTAAAAAAAAAAAAAAAAGAATAAAAGAAGGAAAAGAAGAGAAAAGTCCCTTTGAAGGCAAGAGGAGATGGGACCCAGAGCTCCCAAGGGTAGTGGGGAGGCAGAAGCCACATGCAGATGGAAGGCACCTCTTCCATTGTGACTGCAGGTCAGGGGGGAAGGTCAGAAGCCAAGGCAAGTAACTCTGTGGACTTTGGGGCCTGAATTGGAGGAAGTTCTGGTCTGACTTGTTTGTTTGAGTCCCCCACCCGCACCCCCCCCCCCCCCCCCCGTGTAGGCAAGCACGTTCATCCGTGGAGAAAAAGAGAGATTAATTAGTTTAAGAGATTTATGAATAGTATTGATGGCCTGACCTGGCTACTGTTGAAGATAAGAGCAAGCTGCAAGAGAGGCTCAGAAGAATTGCTGGGCCATTTTGAGGACTCAGTTGAGATTAGAAACCAACACTATCTCGTGTCACTAAAATGCAAGACTGTTAGGTTTTTCTCCCACAGAACTCAGCAGTGACAATGTGACAAGGATCCAGAGAAATTTGGGGGCTGTTGTGGGCACAGCAGTACGATGAAGGAAAATTGAGGATGATATTGATAAGTGTTGAAGTGACAAACCACAGGAACCACACTGGACAGACTTGACTTAGCTCAGGGAGGTGGCATTTGAGGTCATTTGCACAACCCTTTTAGTTAACAAATGAGGAAACTGAAGCTTAGCGAGGTATGTTTCACCACAGATTTTTTCTGAAGACTTTGTCATAAAACAAATCATTTTAATGTATTTCCCAGCTTCCCATATGACTGTGTAATAAATGATGTCATTGTTGCTAAAAAGAACCTTGGCTTCAAGTGGATAAACAGAAAAAACAGCATGTAATAAAAGAAAATAAATCTACAAATTTTCAGACCATTTAGTATAGAAAAATTATGCCAAGTCAAGAGGGACATATACATGTTATACACATTAACTGTACAAAAGGTTTCCATGTGCCTTAACATTTCTAAGGAGTGAAATATACTTCCTATGAGTGTGAAATTAATATTCAAGCTACTTTACTTAGGATATAACTCCTATAAAAACCAGAATTTTTGTCTTCTCTGCAACAGTATCCCCAAAACATAAAACACAACCTGGATGAATAAGAATTCAATATTTGTTGAATGAATGAATACATTTAACAAGTATGACTCTTCCCTTTGACCTCCTACAGGAAACTTAGAGTCAAAATTGGACTTATTTTGTACCCATACTCACCCCACACTCCCTTACCCCCACAAAAGCACCTCATCTTTCTCTGTGTTACCTATTTTCGTTAAAGGTATTTCCATCCACCTAGACAACAACAACAACATGGGGAAACATCCATGATTCCTCCCTCATTCCCATTCATAGGACTAGTTGGTTTCCATATTCTATTAATTCTATCTTGGAAAAAGTGTGAACAATACTTTCCTTTCAGGGCATTCCCACAGTCCTGCTCTACATATGTCTTTATAATTTCTCAACTTGATAGATAATTAAATTGGTCCTACATTTAGGTTCCCTGACCTAAATTTTTCCTCCATTGGTCCAATGTTATTTCCAAATTCCCATCTACTGGATAAAAATATGACCCATTATTTTCTACAGATTAAATTTCCTTAGTGTGGCCTCTAAGGATTTGCATAATCAAATACCTTGTGATGCTTTGGGTTTGTCCACTTTGCACTATTGCCATTCAAAGTTGATCTATATATTCACAATTCTATGCTTTTTCTCATGCCAGCTTCCTCTGTTCAGGATACCTCTGCCTTCTAGCCCATCTGATAAAAATCATAATTATTCTTCACATTTTCCTTCTATTATTAACTCATATTTCAAAGAGCTACTTGACTTGAAATTTATGTAGTGACTACTAATTACATTTTTGCTACTGATATTTCTTGAAAAAAATAACACCACTATTTTTAAAATATGTAAAACCATATTAGCGATATGATATTAAGAGAAAATTGTGATATTTTAAAAATTAATTTTAATGGGGTGACATTGATAAATCAGGGTACATATGTTCAGAGAAAATATTTCCAGGTTATTTTGACATTTGATTATATTGCATACCCATCACCCAAAGTCAGATTGTCCTCTGTCACCTTCTATCTGGTTTTATTTGTGCCCCTCCCTCTCCCTACCCCATTCATCCCCTCCCCCACCCGGATAGCCAGCACACTCTTGTCCATGTCTGTGAGTCTCATTTTTATGTCCCATCTATGTATGGAATTATATAGTCCTTATTTTTTTCTGATTTACTTACTTCACTCAATATAATGTTATCAAGGTCCATCCATGTTGTTACAAATGATCTGATATCATTATTTTTTATGGCTGAGTAGTATTCCATAGTATATATGTACCAAAGCTTTTTAATCCACTCGTCCTCTGATGAACACTTGGGCTGTTTCCAGATCTTCGTTATTGTGAACAATGCTACCATGAACATGGGGACGCATTTCTTCTTTTCGAACAGTGCTATGGTGTTCTTAGGGTATATTCCTAAAAGTGGGATAGCTGGGTCAAAAAGCAGTTCGATTTTTAATTTTTTGAGGAATCTCCATACTGTTTTCCACAGTGGCTGCACCAGTCTGCATTCCCACCAGTAGTGCAGAAGAGTTCCCTTTTCTCCACATCCTCGCCAGCACTTCTTCTGTGTTGTTTTGCTGATGAGCTTCATTCTGACTGGTGTGAGGTGATATCTCATTGTGGTTTTAATTTGCATTTCTCTAATGATTAGTGATGTTGAGCATTTTTTCATATGCCTACTGGCCATCTGTATGTCCTCTTTGGAGAAATGTCTATTCATTTCTTTTGCCCATTTTTGATTGGATTGTTTGTCTTCCTGGTGTTGAGTTTTATAAGTTCTTTATAAATTTTGGTTATTAACCCCTTATCAGATGTATTGTTGAATATGTTCTCCCATTGTGTGGTTTGTCTTTGTATTCTTTCTTATTGTCTTTAACGGGCAAAAATTTTTTAGTTTGATATAGTCCCATTTGTTTATCCTGCCTTTTATTTCACTTGCCCATGGAGATAAATTGGCAAATATATTGCTGTGAGAGATGTCGGAGAGCTTACTGCCTATGTTTTCTTCTATGCTTATGGTTTCACAGCTTACATTTAAGTCTTTTATCCATTTTGTTTTTGTGAATGGTGTAAGTTGATGGTCTAGTTTCATTTTTCTGCAGGTAGGTGTCCAATTTTCCCAACACCATTTGTTAAAGAAGCTGATTTTACTCCATTGTATGCTGTCTTGAGTACAATGGCCTTGTAGGAGTATATCTTGATATCCGGAATAGTGATACCTCCTGCTTTAATTATCCTTTTTAAGATTGCTGAGGCTATGCGTGTTCTTTTTTGGTTCCATATAAATTTTTAGAATATGTGTTCTATATATTTGAAGTATGTCATTGGAATTTTAATTGGTATTGCATTGAATTTATAAATTGCTTTGGGTAATATAGACATTTTAATGATGTTTATTCTTCCTAATCATGAGCATGGTATATGCTTCCACTTGTTTGTATCTTCCTTGATTCCTTTTATCAATGTTTAATAATTTTCTGAGTACAAGTATTTAACCTCCTTGGTTAAATTTACTCCTAGGTTCTTTATTTTTTTGGTTGCAATAGGGAAGGGGATTGTTTCCTTAATTTCTCTTTCTGACAGTTCATTGTTGGTATATAAAAATGCCTCTGATTTCTGAGTATTAATTTTATATCCTGCCACCTTGCTGAATTCATTTATCAGGTCCAGTAGTTTTTTGACTGAGACTTTAGGGCAGTGGTTCTTAACATTTTTTGAGGTACCGAACCCACCAGTTTTATATGTGCATTCACCGAACCCTTCTTTAGTGATAAATAAAATATAATTTTTTTTCCAAATTTAGTTTTGCGTGTGCGAGACTAGAGTTGCTCAACTTGGCATTGCATATCATGCAGATAGGATGCTGACTCCCATCCCATTCCATGATACATGTGAATCCATGTTGTACATATTCGTCTGACCACTTTCTTTTCCTGCTCAACATATTTAGTATGGATTAAAATATTAAAAAAGAAACCACACGATGTGTGTCATACAACTATGACAGCCGTTGACTACTTCACACACTTAATTCCCCACAGCACTGGTTGGCCAAGGAATGTAACATGATCCTCTGCAGCAAGTGATGGCCAAGCGGGGCGTGGCATCACGACTTAACACAAGTGTGTCTTTACTTCCACGACAGAGGATTCTCTGAACTCCTGAGATTGACTCAGCAAACCCCTAGGGTTCGAAAGAACCCAGGTTAAGAATCACTGCTTTAGGGTTTTCTATATACAATATCATATTATCTGCAGATAATGATAGTTATACTTCTTTTCCAATTTGGATGCCTTTTATTTCTTCTTCTTGTCTTATTGTTGTGGCTAAGACTTCCAGAACTATGTTGAATAAGAGTGGTGAAAGGGGGCACCCCTGCCTGGTTCCTGATCTTAAGAGGATTGTTTTAATTTTTGCCCATTTAGTGTGATGTTGGCTGTGGGTTTATCATAGATGGCCTTTATCATGTTAAGGTATGTTCCCTGTATTCCCACTTTGATGAGAGTGTTGATCATGAATGGGTGCTGGACTTTATCAAATGCTTTTTCTGCATCTATTGAAATTATCATGTAATTTTTGTCCTTCCTTTTTTTTATGTGATGAATCACATTGATTGATTTGCGAATATTGAACCAGCCTTGCCTCTCCAGAATAAATCCCACTTGATCATGGTGTATGATTTTTTTCACATATTGCTGGATCCGGTAGGCTAATATTTTGTTGAGGATTTTAGCATCTAAATTAATCAGGGATATTGGCCTATAATTTTCTTTCTTTGTGTTGTTTTTTCCTGGTTTTGGAATCAGAATTATGCTTGCCTCATAAAAGGAGTTTGGAAGTCTTTCTTTCTCTTGAATTTTTTGAAATAGCTTGAGAAGGATAGGAGTTAGTTCTTTGAATTTTTGGTAGAACTCACTTGTGAAGCCATCAGGCCCAGGACTTTTCTTTGTTGGGAGATTTTTGATAACTGTTTCGATCTCATTTGTTGTAATTGGTCTGTTTAGGTGTTCTGATTCTTCCAGATTGATTTTTGGAAGATTATATGATTCAAGAAATTTGTCCATTTCACCTAGGTTGTCTAATTTTTTGGCATAGAGCTCTTCATAGTATTTTCTTATAATACTTTGTATTTCTGTTGTGTCAGTTGTTATTTGTCCACTCTCTCATATCTAATTTTATTTATTTGAGTCCTCTCTCTTTTTCTCTTGGTGAGTTTAGTTAAAGGTTCATTGATCTTGTTTACCTTTCCAAAGAACCAGCTCCTGGTTTCATTGATTCTCTGTATTGTTTCTTTAGCCTCTATGACATTTATTTCTGCTCTGCTCTTTATTAATTCCTGCTTTCTACTACTTCTGGGCTTTACTTGCTGTTGTTTTTCTAGTTCTTTTAGATGCAGTGTCAGGTTGTTTATTTGAGCTTTTTCTAGCTTCTTATGGTATGCCTGTAATGCTATGAACTTCCCTCTCAGTACTTCTTTTGCTGTGTCTCATAAATTTTGAGTTGATATATGCTCATTATCATTCGTTTCTAGGAACATTTTTATTTATTTTTTGATCTCATTGTTAATCCATTCATTATTTAATAACATGATTTTTAGTTTCCAAGTGTTTGAGCATTTTAAAGTTTTTCTTTTGTGGTTAATTTCTTGTTTTATGCCATTGTAATCAGAGAAAATGCTTGACATGATTACAATCTTCTTAAATTTGTTGAGACCGCTTTTGTGTCCTAACATGTGGTCTATCTTACAGAATGTACCATGAGTGCTTAAAAAGAATGTATATTCTGTTGCTTTAGGGTGAAAAGTTCTGAAGATATCTATTAAATCGAGTTGATCTAGTATATCTTTTAAGTCTGCTGTTTCTGTATTAATTTTTTTTCTTGAGGATCTATCCAGTGTTGTTAGTGGGGTATTGAAATCCCCTACTATTATAGTATTGCTGTTAATCTCGCCCTTTATATCCATCAAAGTCTGCTTTATGTATGTCGGGGCTCCTATATTTGGTGCGTAGATATTTCTAATAGATATATCTTCCTGTTGAATTGTTCTCTTTATCATTATGTAGTGTCTTTCTTTATCTCTTACTACAGCCTTTGTTTTAAAGTCTATTTTGGCAGATATAAGTACTGCTACACTGGCTTTTTTTTCATTTCCATTTGCATGTAATATTTTTTTCCATCCTTTTACCTTCAGTCTATGTGCATCTTTTGTTTTAAGGTGTGTCTCTTGTAGACAGCATATGTATGGGTCCTGTTTCTTTATCCACGCAGCTACCCTATGTCTTTTGATTGGATCATTTAATCCATTTACATTTAAGGTTATTATATGATATGTAGTTGTTTATTGCCATTTTATTCTTTAAATCTGTATTCCTCTTTTGCTATATTCTTTTCCCTCTTTGATCTGTTCACAACAGGCCCCTTAGCAACTTTTGCTGAATTGGTTTGGTTTTAATGAATTCCTTGAGGTTTCTTCTTTTGTCTGGTACGTTTTTTATTTATCCTTCAATTTTAAACATTAGCCTTGCTGGATAGAGTAGTCTTGGTTGTAAGTTCTTGTTCTGCATTACTTTGAATATATCTTGCCATTTTCTTCTGGCCTCAAGTGTTTCTCTTGAGAAGTCAATGTCATTCTTATAGGGGCTCCTTTGTAGGTGATAGCTTTTTTTTCTCTAGCAGCTTTAAAATTTTTCTCTTTATCACTTAGCTTTTGTATTTTAACTATGATGGTCTTGGTGTAGATTTCTTTGGGTTTCTCTTTAATGGAGTTCTCTGTGCCTCTTGAACATGTGAAACATTTTTCAGCCTCAATATAGGTAAGTTTTCAGCTATGATTTGATTGAACAAAGTGTCTATCCCTTGTTCTTTCTCTTCTTCAGGAACCCCTATGATGTGAATGTTATTTCTCTTTATATTGTCACAGAGCTTCCTTAGAGTTTCCTCACATTTTTTGAGTCTCTTTTCTTTTTTCTGCTCTGCTTCTGTGCCTTTGTTTATTTTTCCCTCTAACTCACTGATTCGATCCTCAGCTTCATCCATCCTACTTTTAATTCCTTCCATTGTGGTCTTCAATTCTGATATTGTATTTGTCATTTCTGTCTGATTCTTTTTTATTATTTCAATTTCCTTTTTTATACCTGCTATCTCTTTATTTAGGTGTTGGTATGACAATTCATTATTGCTCTAAGCTCTTAGAACATTCTAACAATCATTACTCTAAATTCTGCATCCAGTAATTTGGTTATATCTGATTCATTCAGGTCCTTCTCTGGGAATTTCCCTTGATTCATTTGAGTTGCATTCCTCTGCCTGCCCATTTTGTCTGTGTATAAGAAGGGTTTGGCTACTGAAGTCCAATGGTGTTGCCTCTGTGTTCCCTAGGTGTGGTCTGTCTGCAGGTCCACCATTTTCTCTGCTGCTGCCTAGGGCGGTTGGTTATGGGTGTTGCCGGCGCCGGCCTGCTGGGGCTGTTGCTGTGGTTTCTGCCTCGCCTCTGCAGGAGGGGCTGTGTTCTTGTGTTCGGCTCTACAAGCCTCAGTCAGTCTCGACCTTCACCCCTCTCCCATGGGTGGGATTGCGCACCACACTCGGGCCACAAGCCTGGGCACCAAGGACAGGGGTGAGCACCTTTCCTCAGCTGCGGGTCCCTGTCAGCTGGCTCCTCCAGCCAGAAGGGGCTGCTGGTGCGTGCTCAGCTGTGAGCTCAAGCTTTCACCCCACCACCTTGAGCAAAGCCAATTCACGCAGGGCTTCAAGCCTCAGAGGCCGGGTGAGGCTGCGCACCCACTTGCCCCTGCCCAGTGGTGGATCTCTGCCCATTCCAGGCTCCCGCTTTTCCCCCACAGGCGGAACCACAGGCGGGCCCACAGCCACTGGACCACTTTCGTGCTTCCCCTTTGCCCCACTGGGCTAGACTGAGCTCATGCCCGCCAGCTCGGCCTCTGCCCCCACCGACAGAACCATGCTTCCGCGTCCCACCGCTGCCCGCTCTCTAGCAAGCCCTCAGCAGTGCAGGTGGGGGTGCTGAAGCTCAGACCCTAACACTCCATACTATAGTCCTGAAAGCTCCCTCTTTCTAAGCGATTGTGCTCTAATTGCCGCAGGGGAGCCTGTTTGGCTGGTGTCCTGCTTCCCCTTGCTGGTTCCAGGGGAAATATTGTTTTAGCCCAGGGTTTAGGGTGGCTGTCCCTCAAAGCTTTTCTCCCTGTGCCTTCCAGACTGCACTCTCTTCCTGCTGCTGTGGGCCTCTCCTCTCTCCCTGTCATTCAGAGTCCCGGGTGAGTGGTTGTGAGAGAGGTTTTCTGTGCCGTCCCTTTAAGAAGAATTCTGGGTCTGAGACAACTGTCTTTTTCTCACAAACAGTATCCTAACCTGTTTCCCAGCTAAATACTGTCCATATGCCTCTTCTAGGCTCTGGGGCTGTAGGCTGGGGCTTTGTTCCTGGGACCCAGGTCCCTACCCTTCTGCTGGCCTCTCTTCTTGCCACACGAGTCTCTCTGGGCTGCCTTTCACTTCAGGGAGCTGGGCAGCCCTTTCCACATTTTCGCTTTTCCTATCAGTCTCAATGTTGCTTCTTCAGTGTTCCCCAGTTGAAGAGTCCTCTCAGTCTAGTTCAGCGTTGGTTTATCCAGATGATGGTTCTTAAAATCAAGTTATAATCCACTTTGGTTCTTGGAGTTGGAAGTTGGTATGTCTGCCTACTCCATCGCCATCTTGCCCCCAATGCTCTCCTTTTGATAGATCCATCCTGCTCAGTGGCAGTCCGTGTGTTGTTTACTCCTTGGCTTTTATCTTCTCCTCGCTGGGCTTCAAGCTCCTCTGATGAACATTTCTGCATGTTCCCTCAAACATACACTTTTGATTGGCGGTTTCTTTTCTCCTTAGTAAGACCTCTGCTCCGGTGAATAAGGAGAGGCAGGCCCTGTCTGCCCAGACTTATTCACCTCTGTTCCCCATCTCCTTCTCTCTACACAAACTCTGCACTTACTGTCTTCTTCCTCAGCACTCCACCATCTTGGCTGCTTCCCCTCTCCTCCACATGGCCTTAACCTGCTCCTACAGCATGGGCTCCTCCTAGAACGTAATCACTCTTCTCCGAGAAAATTGTGATTTAAAACTAATATTTAAACCCAATATAACAATGAACATAAATATAAGCAGATAAGATTTTTTTACTTTCTGCATAATTAGATTAAAACAAGTCAAATAACTACAAATAAGATGTCATTTTGCATCTCTCTGGTTGTCAAAATATAAAAGTCAGATTTAAAAAACAGCAAGGAGATAGGCACTCTTAAATATTGTGAGATTGTAAATTGGTATAACTTTTCTGAAAGAAAATTTAATATCCTTCAAATTTTTAAATTCAGGTACCAATTGGTATTTAAGAGAATATCTCTTTTGTATACCTGTTTCTTTCTAACTCCTCCATTGCCTCCCTCTTTTTTTCCTTTTTAGTAATGGAGATTCAGACGGGAGCAAGATCTTAATGGGAATGGGTAGGTGCTTCAGTGAATAAATCTTGGTCACTTGGATTATGTGCCAGAAATTTTTTTTGAGACAATGTGGTTTGTGTTTGAAAAAAAAAAAAAAGATAAAAAGGCCCATGAAGGGTTCAAGCTATCCACAGCCAGAAGTTTCAAAATGTCTGGTCAGCAAATGGGGAACAGGATTTGTCTTCAAGCAACATGGGTTCATTTTTGTGTGCTGACCATAGCTGAGAAGATTCAAAGAAGGTGGTTGGGATACTGATGGTATTCCTTTTGCAGTGTGTGTATCAGTGATAGCAGCAAAGGGTAGCTGGGAGAGTAAAGATCCCTCATCCCCCAAACCACCCATGATAAAAAGATGAGCTAACCTTAAATTGTGCTTTCTACACAAACACATGCCCACAGCAGTGCCTGGCCACACCCTTCCATCTGGATGAGTAGCCCCAAAGCCTCTCATCTAGCAATTCTGGAGCCATTACTGGGGCTCCTAAAGACCTGAGTTTAACATCTCTCACAACATCACTGGCAGATCAAATCATAGGATTCAACAAGAAGTGACAGAGTGAGGTCTCGCCTTTTTGTCTGTGTCTTTGTTTTAATCGGACATAAATGAAACACAGAAATTTAAAATTAGGAAAGTTAGGAAGAAAACATATATCCACTCTAATTCATCTTCCTTTAATAAGTCCACTGTAAAAAAAAAAAATTTCTTTTATTCTTTTCTGTTGAATTTGATTTTCTTTTTCTACATATTTGATGGCCAAACTGTTGAGTAACTGCTGTTTTCTTGTCTTTGCTGGTTCTTTCTTGTGGTTCCAGTTTAAGAAGCATTTCTGTGTCTTCCTAGAATTGTCCTACAGTAAACCCTCAACATAGTCACACTTCCTCAGTCCTGTTATTCTGAAGGTCATAAAACAATTCCATACAGATGGACTATAGAGTTCAGCCATTGGCCATCTTGCGAGTGAACTCTGAACCCCCAGTTCCCTGGATCTGTTTCTACAGTGTGTCCGTAAAGTCATGGTACACTTTTGACCGGTCACATGACTTTACGAACACACTGTATTTCCATACTTTCCTTTTTGGGGCCATGTTTGCCTCTTGTCCTTTGGCTACCCAATACCTGACCTTACGTCTTCTAGCCTCCATTCTTTCCTCCTGGAAAGTCTGTATTGCTTTTCTTGCTGGAGCCAGCCCATCACAGCAATGAAAAGCCCAGACCCGGAGCCAGCATCCTAGGGTTGATAAGCCATCTTCACCACTTAGCGGGTATGATCACTTACCTAAACTCTGCAACTCACCTTGGCCAACCTTCGGTGCCTCAATTTCCTCAATTGCAAAATAAGGATGCTAATAAAAGTTTCTGCCATGTAGAATTCTTAAGAGTTTCTCATGACATATGATATGTAAAGTGCTTAGAACAAATAGTAGCTGTCATAGAGAAAACACAGAGTAAGTGTCAACTTTCATTACTTCAATAACAGTTCTGGGAAGAAAGGCAGTATCTACTGTTTAAATTGAAATTTCACTGGAAGATAGAACATACAACAGGAGCAATTCACAACCTACACTGACATTAAGGCTTTTTTATAAACTTTAGATGTCTTTGCTAACCTCTTACCTTGAATTTAGTTGAAATTATTGTGTACAGATTGCTTGATTGTGCCCTAATACTGTAGTCAGAATTCCCACCTACAATTCTCCTTCATGGTACTCACAGCCCAGCCACAGCCCTCAACCCACAGGATAGGATGCTGGTTGCATGTGGCTCATTGCCAGTGTCACATGCTGATCTAGGGCAGTCACAGGTCCGGTCAGCCCTGGCTCATCTCTGTTCTAGAGAATTTCTGGTAGATAACCTCAGCAATCCAAGATGCAGAAAGAGCGGGCTTTCTGGTATGTGGTAGTGATTTCACTGGCCCTGAGAGAATTTTTCTTGTTTCCTTCTAGTACCTAAATTCCATAAGAGATTCATCTTCTTGGCCTACAGCTTATAAAAGTCAAAATGTCACCAAAGGATTTATATATGCCTGGCTTGGTTTAGAGACACACAGACCTATGAGATGTGGGGAGAGGTATAAGGTAGAGAGAAAGGAAACAAACATTCAACTTCTCAGTAATATATTTTCCTAAAGCCAGTTCTGTTCCCTAGACTGACTGAAGACTGACAGCTTCGTTTTACTAATCTAAGAAAAATTCCTTGTGAAAAAGAATCGCTCATGTCAGGACTTGGAAAAATCCCAGTAAGATCCTTCAAATCTTGAGTCAAAATAAGATCACTAGAATTTATCACATTTGGCCAGACTTCTGCACTTACATAGATGAGGACCTGGATAACAGCAACAATAAAAGCAACAAAGGGAGTTTATTTGCCTTTTCTGATAACATCTGCCATTTGACTGTGAAGCAATATTTTATGGCTTTAAGGCTAGTTGTAAAATAAAGGCCTTCTGGATTATAGAGTTCAGGATCAGCGTTGCCGCCTAAATCTGCCACTTCCGTGCATGTGGTTTTATGATCATGTTCAATCCCCTCGTCTTTGGCAGGTGCAGAGCTATCAGGAACATTGTCTATAGTTGAGTAGGTTATACCATAAACAAGGACGCCCAGCTGAGGGGTGAGGGGGGACTAATGTCCAGCTGCATTCTAGCTGTGCGCCTTGACTCAGGAAAGGCTCCCCCTGTAGGAAAGGGTATTTTAAAAAAAGCTCTCTAAGGTACTCCAATTGCTAATGCACAAAGATGCATCAATCTCCATGGGGCATCTTTTACTAATTCAAATGAAAGTGCTCTATGGGCTGAATCTTGGTGGATAATTGTATCAGCCTAAACTATGATGAGGGAGTTCTCCATTATAAATCTCTTCAAAGAGAAGCAGAGCCCATCATGTAAACCAGACAATCACTTTTCAGCCTCCGTTGCATCTACAGTGAAAGATAATGACAAATCAGATGCACATTCCCTGAACTGGGAATTGGGACTTGGAGCTGCTCAAAAGGAGCATGAAAAATTCCTCAGGACCACAGCAAATCCAGCTTCCAAAGCAACAAGGGCAAGGGCAGTAGGAGCTATAGAAAGCACTCTCCTGCCAGGGCTGCAGTGAAGGCCTTAAAAGCTGGGCCACTTGTGACTCAGCAAGCTGGTTCCATCAGGGGGTTTGGTTGTTGTCCTGGCTGCTGCATTATACTCCCTTGTGTCCAGTTTCACAGTCTGATTCTCTTAGGTTTC
The DNA here is from genome assembly GCA_037038555.1 of Rhynchonycteris naso. Taxonomy (NCBI): domain Eukaryota; kingdom Metazoa; phylum Chordata; class Mammalia; order Chiroptera; family Emballonuridae; genus Rhynchonycteris; species Rhynchonycteris naso. The sequence goes on from CM073000.1 coordinate 172,528,653, forward strand.
TCAGCAGTAAATTATTTTTGTATTTAAATTGGTCTCAGTAGTTTACAAATAGAAACCCTGAGTGTTTTGCTACTGATTCTTCTATCATTTAGAGCTAAAAATCATCCTAGAAATGGTATCAGACAGAACTCTTTACCTTTCTACCACACATACAGGTGTGCTACTTCTTCTGGGACAAGACTCTCTTGGCTTTGGGTCTGGTGCTCTCCCACTAACTCAGGAATCTTAGAACAACAACTATTCATTTCTTTCCTGTATTTTTAAACCCTTCCTCTCAACTAGCTCCTTCTTGTCAACATTTGAAAATGACCACATAGCTTCTAGCTAAGTAAAATGACTTGCCTTGAGCCCATATGACTATCTAACAATTTATCTCACAGTTTACCCACTGAAGTGCCAAGAGTACTGTATGTTCCAAGAATGGATTATAGTGATGCCATAAGATATTGAAGGTTGTAAACATTTATGGTAACAGATGTTTGGTAAATTGGAATTTCTAGGAATAAGACCCAAGGTACCCAGCTAGAACTCAAGGTGATTTTTCTTTAATTTAGAAAATTAAATTTAATGGGATGACAATAATCAATGAAAGACCATAGGTTTAAGGTAAATATTTCTATAACATTTGAACTGTTGATTGTGTTGTGTGCCCATCACCCAAAGTCAAATCATTTTCTATCATTGTATATTTGTTTCTCTTGACTCCCCTCCTCCCATGCCAAACTCAATGTAACTTTGAAGTCTGAGGAATTATATTTTCTTCATTTCTGGAGATTTCTCCAGCAGTGTTATCTCTAGTATTCCCTCTCCCTTATTCCCTTTTCTTTCTTTCTGACAAGCATGTTAGGCTTACAAAGAAGATTCCTCTCTCTGCCCTGTATCTTTAAATGTTCTTATATACTTCCCATCTCTTTATTTCTGTTGGTTTGAATGATTTCCCCTAACTGTCTACCATTGTCCTAAGTCTCTTGTCTGCTATATTTACTCTATAATTGAGCATGGATATTTTTCAATGATTATAGTCTTTATTTTCAAATGTTTACTGATCTTTTTCATACTTGTTTCTTTTTTCTCCATAATGCCTATTCTTGTCATGGGACTTTCAAAATAATTTTGAACATTAAAAATGCTTTTGGATTCCTCTTTTATTCGTAGTTTCTAGGTATATGAGTTCTTCTGTTTATTAGGCAGCTGATACTCCCTCTCTCTGTGCCGTATCAGCTGTTGTGCTGTTTTCATTCTAGCCTGTAAGCGTCTCTTCAACAAGAATTATTTCCAAGGGAGCTCCTAACACTCAGTTCTCAGTTCACCTCTCTGAGAATCCTTTACATTTTATTATTTTTGAATGATTTTTTACACGTTTTGGCTCACAATTCCTGTGTGGCAAGATGTGTGTGAACCAGAACCACAAGAACACACATGACATGGAGTTGGGATTCAAATTTGTCAGGGACGTCTTCTTTGCCACTCATTTCCCACATGCTTGTGATACATTTGAGCTGGTGAGTGGTGTATTTTTAGTCATTTTTCCAACTGGAAAGCTTCTTCCTAGCTCAAGCTCAAGTTTACATACAGGAAAAGAGTATCACCAGTCCAGCCTCTTACTATGCACAAGGCCTCCGTTCCTAACTGACCATTACAACTCCCACTCTAATGATGTCTGTTCACAATGCCGCGACTAGCTGCTTCACTTCCATTCTGGTCCAAAATTACACACTTGCTTTGAGTTTCCACTGCACTTTTTAATATCCAGATATTTTACTTTCCTGCTCTGGAGCATTTTATGTTTTTAAATCCGTAATGCATTTTTTTGTGTTACCATATGACTTAAGTGGAAAGGGTATTTCTCCAAATCAATCCAATCTGTTATCTTAATCAACAGTCTAGACTGACATTTTTAACAGACCTACTAAGTAATCCTTATTGACACTAAAGTTTAGAAATTATACATAAGAGTTTAAAAATCACTGCCTTTAGGAATTCAATATTTTTTATTCTACCACTGCTTGCCACACCACAAACACACAGCAAATCACCCAAATTCAATTTGCTTCGCAAATATTCCTGTCTTCCCATTACTCCTCAATTCACTTGAACCACTGAAATCCTTGCATAACTGAAATCCCTACATCTAGACTTTCTCTCTTAAAATAAACCCACTTTATACTATTAGGATAATCTAGCTATAGCATGCATTTGTTCAAGGCTAAAATTTCTTCCATTCCCTACAAGATATAGCCCAAACTTTCTAGAACTATATAAAAGGCTATCCGTGGTTCTCCTCCTCTCGGGAGTACATCTGTGCCTTCCCCATCCCCCAAATCTTCCCCCGAGGTATGTAACCTTTACCCTTCTCTCTCCTAAGTTCCAAGGACACTTCTTTTGCCTCTGTAACTTATCTCTTGACCACAAGCTCGGGTGACTCACTTTGACTACCTCTGTAACTTTCTAAATAAATTTTCTCTTATAGTCTGAAAAAAAAAAAACAACAAAATCTTATCCATGATCCAACATTCATTCTTCCCTTTTTTGTTTTAATGTCTTGAATTTGGCCTCATAAGGTTTACTATATAGACAATGTTTATGAACGTTCAGTCTTGTGCATATCCCTTTTCTCCTACACTGTCTAATTTTTATTTCAAGATTCAACTCAAGTAATATCTTCTCTAGGAAACCTTCTCTGAAGATGATGGAAGCAACCTAAATGCCCATAAATAGACAACTGGATAAAGAAGATGTGGTATACATGTACAATGGACTATTACTTGGCCATAAAAAGAATGAAATCTTATCATTTGTGACAACATGGATGGACCTAGAGTACTATTCTAAGTGAAATAAGTTATAGAAAAGAAGACAAATACCATATGATTTTATTTACATGTGAAACCCAAAGAACAAAATCAATGAACAAACAAAACAAAAACAGACTCATGGATGCAGAGAACAAACTAATGGTTGCCAGAGGGGAAGAGGGTCTGGGGCCTGGGTGAAAAAGGTGAAGGGATTAAGGAAAAAAGCCTCATAGACAGAAAATAGTATGGTGATTACCATAGGGAAAGGGGGTGAGGAAGGTAGAAGAGGGTAAAGGGGTATAAATAGTGGTGGATGGAGACTTGACTTGTGGGGGTGAACACACAATACAATATACAGATGATATACTATAGAATTTTACCCCTGAAACCTATCTAATTTCAATAAAATAAATAAAACCCTAATAAATTTAATAAAATAAATAAAGAATAATAAAGTGTAAAAAAAGAAGCACAAATTGGTAATTACAAAATAGTCATAGAAATGTAAAAGAAATATAGTTAATAATATTGGCATAAATATGTATGGTGTCAGGTGGGTACTAGACTTATTGGGGGAATCACTTTGTATATTACATCAATGTCTAATCATTAGGCTATACACTGAAAACAATTATAAAATAATACTGAATGTCAATTCTCATTGAAATATATATTTTTAAAAGAATAAACCTTCTTTGACCTTCTAGACAGTGCTAAGGGCCCTTCCTCTGGGAGCACAGAGGACCCTCTATATACTGTACCATAAAGCATTATAATGAAAATTTATCTGTCTCTCTCATAAGACAAGAGCTTCCAAAGGAAGAAATTATGCTTTATCTTTGTATTCCCAGCATCTGTTTTAGAGGCTGGAACAGAGGAGATAACATTTTTGAGCTGAACTAAATTATTGAGAATCTCAGAAAACCACCTCTCTCTAATGAGCTGGATTCTCTCTCTCTCTTTTTAATCTGCTTTGGAATGTTTAACCTGGTCATAAAAACATATCCTCAAAAGTCTTACTCTAAAATGTTTTTAGTAGATTATGTGCTTGGAAAATTGGGATCAGTCCAGTAGAAACGTTCAACCCTTGCTAATGTGCTTTCTTGGCTCACTCAGGCTGATAGAAATACCACTTCTAGTATAATTCTTGAACTAAGTTACAGATTTTCCCCCATTTACTCTCTCAGAGAAGATAGAAATAACAGTCTCATTGAAAAATTGATTGATATGACCAGGCAATAGTGCAGTGATGAGATGCTGAGGACACAGGTTTGAAACCCCGAGGTCACCAGCTTGAGTGCAGGCTCACCAGCTTGAACATGGGGTTGCTGGCTTGAGTGTGGTACCATAGACATGACCCTATGGTTGCTGGCTTTAGCCCAAGGCCACTGGCTTGAAGCCCAAGGTCGCTGGCTTGAGTCTAAGGTCATTGGCTTGAGCAAGGGGTCACTCGCTCTGCTGGATTACTCCTGCCAGTCAAGGCACATATAAGAAAGCAATCAATAAACACCTAAGGTGCCACAACAAAGAACTGATGCTCCTCATGTCTCTCCCTTTCTGTCTATCTGTCCCTCTGCCTATCTGTCTCACTTTCTCTCTAAAAGAAAGAAAGAAAAATAGATGAAAAAAAAACAAGAGAGAATCAATTAGATATGATATCAACTCATGGACACAAACAACTGTATGATGATTACAAAAGGGAAAAAGAGGGATAAATGGTGATAGAAGCAGACTTGACTTGGGTATTAAATACATATACAATATACACATGGTGTATTGTAGAAGTATATACCCAAATCCTATATAACTTTATTAGCCAATGTCACCCCAATAAATTCAATATAATTTTTTTTAAAGTTATGAAAGTTTCATGCATTTTTTAAAATGTACCAGGCTTTTCTTTTCTTTTTTTTTTTAACTTTATTTATTCATTTTAGAGAGAGAGAAAGAGAGAAGGGGGAGGAGCAGGAAGTACCAACACTCCCATATGTGCCTTGACTGGGCAAGCCTAGGGTTTTGAACCGGCGACCTCAGTGTTCCAGGGAGACACTATCTACTGCGCCACCACAGGTCAGGCTTGTTTCATGCCTTTTTTATAATGAATATTCATCATGTGCACTGCAACAAACTCTGGACTTGTGGCAGGAGGGATAATTTGGAAGACACATTTACCCAGTGACTATCCTTACATATAGCAACAACCAGGTATGACCAGCAGTGTAAGAGCTGTGGAGGAAGGAATTTCAGTGGAGCTAGAGCCAGGGACATTATTAAGACTCATTTTCATGGAACGCAAACATTATGGAGACCAGTTTTCGTGGATTCTGGAGCCTGCTTTTTTTTCTGTGTACCTTTCCTGATATTATTGTAAGCCTGGGCTGATCTGTGCACTTATGGGTTGCTGGCTGACACATATGTATTTCTTTTTCACAGCTGTTTTTTCTGAATATCACGAGGACACCAAAACTAGTAGAAAAGGCCAATGAGGAATTTCTTGATGGGGAGACCCTCAAATAATATTTGCATTTCTAACTAGGGAAAAAAGATACGCAATACACAGTGGATGTTTGCAAAATATTTTACTGGTTTTGATCGAGTTACTATTTCTGTTGGGATAGAATGTGTTTTGTTTTAAATTTTAAATTCTGTCTTGACCCATTAAGGCTTCTTTTCTGCTCATTGACAACTTATGCAGAAATACATACTACATGTTATTAAAAAATATATGCACAGTATGCCTCCAGCTTTGGATAGGAAAAATAAACAAAAGTATTACAAACAATCAAAGTCTGGCTAGTAACTACACATATGCCACATTAAACCTTTTCAGATCACTTAAGTGTGTTCCTTTTCATATACTGGCATACCTTGGAGTAATTTGATGTCCCATATACTTTCCCCACTATGGTGGGCAAAAATTAGGCTAGCTATCTTTAAAATATTTTATATTTTATGCCACAAAAATAACGCTTCTTTTCTGGTGTGTGTGTGTGTGTGTGTGTGTATGTATATGTGTGTGTGTGTGTGTGTGTTAAGTGCACACAGGGATTATCAAAGGATTTAAAGCATTTAAAAAGCATGAGTTGCTTTAAAAACTACTTTTTAGTTTTTTTAAGTTACTTTTAAACAAAAATAAAGTATAATCTTAAGACTAAAAAAGGATTTTCTTGAAGTAGTCTTTTCATTGTCTGCATGCTCTACCTCACTTTGAACATGTGAGGCTCAAAGCATTTAATCAGGATGAGTTCATTCATCCACATGTAAACCCCGAGGTGGTTTTAAAAAATTCCATTTGTCATTAGAGAAAGTGAACATAAAGGCACTTGCCTTAGATTACTGTGTTGTTGACAAAGTTGGGAACAGGACTTAGAATTTTCCTGCTAGATTTCTTTGAAGCTCTGAAATAATGTAGAACAATGCAATGAGTGTGAAAGCAGGTATGGGAATTTTTCTTAGCTGTTGTAACCTGCAAAGAGTTCCAAGGGAGTTGTGGGTAGAAAGTAAGAGTTAGGAGTGGGGATGCTTTTCTCTAAGTGAGAGTCGGGGTGGAGGGGTGGAGGAGATTTGAATAGCTTGGTGCAATTTGGTACTTTAATTACTCTCTCTCCATATTTACCCTGAGAAAGAAAGCTGATGCACTACTCTACTAATTCCTGACCTGTACTTCCATACCATAGTATGATTTCCAAAACTTAAGATTCCTTTGCTCCAACTCCTTTCTTTCTACAGCTGAAACTGGCCATCTACATTTAAAAACGCAGAGATGTTATATGAACCAACCCCCACCGAAATTTCCCCCATTTCTAGAGTTGTTGTGCCCACACTTCCCCAACTCACACTCATGCCCACCCACGTGCCCTCACGTATACACACACACGTCCACTGGACACTCATACTGCCTTTGTGACCAGCACCAGGCTCTTGTCTATAGATAATCCTCCAATCGACCTTTACAGATATGCACATGAGAACCAACCTGAAGTCTTTAAAACCAGATTACAATCCTACACCCAAACTCTCCCAAATTCTGAGTAAGACTAGAGAGAAACTTGAGCTGATGTATTTTTACAAAGCTCCTGTGATGGCTCTAGTGTTCAGATGACAGGTTATAGAACTGGAGGGAAGTTTTAACAGACCCATTCTGAATGGGTAGATGAAAGAGAGAAAGAGTTGCGGCAGCGAATGACCTTATCTGGTAATAATAACCTACGTGTTTCTTTTCTAACAAGCACTGGATATCTATAAAAATTTACCTAGTTTTTAGGCTGTTGGATTCTTGATTTCTGTCTGCGGCAGCAGTCAGGCCTGTTTGCCATTGGGATTTTTGAATTTCCTATTGACAGCAGTCTAGACTTTTTCTATATTCAATGATATATGACAAAGGCCCTATGTAAGACATGAGAGGAATGTCTAACTTAGAAATCGGCTGCAGAAACCCTTACCAAAACCATTTTGTAAGACCTGAGATGGCTTCTAAAAGTCTTACCACTTTAAAATTAATGTGCTTGGCTAACAACAAAAACAAAAAGTACACATTTTCAGGAAATAAAAATGCAATTTGTAATTAAAAGATAGAAAGTTTTAGTTTATCTAGGAAAGGCAAGTATTTTATACTAAATTGTTGTACCTTCTGATAATTGTTTCAAGAAATGTCTTTTGCACAATAGCTAAGTGGTGGAAGCAAGCTTGTTCATGAATGAACGTATGTACAAGTAAATGTGATATACATATTTGTTTGAGCCTCAAAAAGGGAGGGGAATTCTGACACATGTTTACCTTTGGAAAAAACCCTGAGGACATTAATGCTAAGTGCAAAAGCCAATCAAATAAGACAAGTGCTATATGATTCCACTTATATAAAGTACTACAGTAATCAAATTCACAGAAACAGAAAATAGAATTGTGGTTGCCAAGGGCTGAAAGGAGGGAGAAAGGGTGAGTTGTTTTTTAACATGTATGGAGTCTCAGTTTTCAAGGTAAAAAAGTTCTAAAGACTGGTTGCACAAAAATAGATATTTACTTAACACTACCGAACTGTACACTTCGAAATGGTTATGATGGTAAATTTCACGCCATATTTTGGGGGTATTTTTTAAATCATAATTTAAAGGGAAAAAAACTGTCTTCCAGTTGAAAAGCCAAGTGTAACTCATTTGTGATTCAGTAACTGATATTGTCAGTTGACATAGACCACTACAGAATTGAAATTAGAGCAGGTAGAGGTCAGTTTTGACTTTGACACATGATATTTGAGCAAAATTAAGGAGCTTAGTATTCATCTATTCATTCTTTAGACTGTGAATATGAACTTAGTTATCAAGCATCTCCTGCACCTCATTATAGAAGCTTGAATGGCTCTGGGTCAGCCTCCTTTTCATCTAGCAGGGATCAGATTCAGGCCAGGGTGTCTCAAGGATATATTTCTGGGGGCCTTCCATTTCTAGATCCGAATGGTCTCCTATCAGGCTAGTGTTGTTCTCACTATCATTAAGGATGCCCTACAAGTTTGAATCTAAAACAGAATTGATCAAATATGACACGTATCATTTTCCTGGGTTATGATCAGAACAGGCAACTCATTACTTGTCAAATATGGGATACCTTCAACTTACTCCTATTGACTAACTCACCTGATTATCCTTAAATCTTACAGTCTCAGATTCTGGGAAGCAGTGACACCACAAGTCACCAACAAGAGATGCGGTGAGTGACTTTAAGCTCAGACCCCATGTTCACCTCCCTACCTGTTATCCTTGCATGTCCTAGAGCTGACGGCTTGTTGATGGGAACAGGTTTAAAGGTTTACTTTGAGATCTACTTAAAGACTCCTGTTCGGGATTTCAGATTTATGCGTTCTCTTTTCACTGCTAGCTTTCTTTATGGAATTAAGAAAGAACCTTGCTAAAGAATGAAATAAGACAGATTCTTGAGTCCAACGAAACCAAGTAACAACCCGTAGTTGATGACTTGTTTTGTGGCAGGGACATTTGTCTAAACCTGTTAAAATATGCAATCTGAAACTTGCTAATATCTACATAGCAAAAGTTCACATCAGCACCACACCTTTCCTCCTCTCTGCCTCTCTGTATGCTATTCACAAGCAACAAATGCTTCTTTTTATCGGGTTATGCCTTTGCAACCCCATCCTGTATGCATAGAACCCAATTCACATACAATATCAGATTCTGAAATTAAACTTTGTTTCTAAGGGCATTGAAAATAACTATGCATAAACCCAAATAGCCTTTCCTCTCCACCTATGAAATGTGTCTTCAGGCATGAACAAAACAGCTTCTCTAAACAGTGAAGGACAAGAGAGAAAAACATTTTTAAGTTACAGCTGGAATGTTGAGTATGAGGAATGAAACTAGATTTAGGTTGCAAACACTGCTTAATGTTCACACCATTTCCTCAGCGCTAAGCTATCTTCATAAAGCAGAACTGACACCTTGTAGTAAGGAAGTTTTCAGGTGAGTCAAATCACTGTTATTTTACTATCATCTTTAAAGATACAAGGTGTAGATGGCCGCAGTGGACGCAGATGAACTGCTAGAAAGCTGTGAGCAAGAGACTAAGCTAGAGATTTTCAACCTTTTTTATCTCAGGGCACACATGCACTGAAATTCTGTGGTACATCAAAAATATATTATTTTTTGCCAATCTAACAAAAAAGATAGGTATAATTTTGATTCATTCACAGCAGATGATTATTGTTGTGTTAGCTGTTGTCATTTTTTAATTGGACAATTTAAGGGAAAAGAGATTGGTGTTTCTGACTAAGTAGTCAGATATTGCATATTTTAAGAAATCTTGCAGCACACCAGTGTGACTCTTGCTATCTTGTTGAAAAATCTCTGGACTAAGCTAATGATTGTCAGATTGAAAGATTTTAGCTAAGAAAAGCAAGGAGTAATTTTGTTACATATTGGAAATATGGTTTTCTTGTCATCAAGTGGACACAGGTTATAATGTCACTAATACTGGATAAAATGTCATCTATCTCCTACACATAGAATGTGAATAAAACTGGGAAGGGATTACAAAATGTCCTTGCAATGAGACCCCCACCGAGTCCTGACCTTGTAGCTCTTGGGCAAATGAACCTTAAGACACTTCAGTTTTGATCACTGGGTTATATCTATAGTTATTAAAACTGTATGTTTGTAATTTACTTGAATATCAACTGTTTGCTTTATATCATCTTAAGAAACTTGGGCTTTATTAACTGAAAGCCAGTACACAGTGTCAGTGTGTATTGCTGTCCCCTCTGAGTCCTTTTTATAGTACGACTTCCTCTTTAGTACAGTGGATAGCTGATAAGGAACTGAGAAGAGAAAAATCAAGAAAAGAGAATCTTTAGGGTAGCCACACCTACTAAACTGTTAAACACCATTTGAGGTTCTAGATAAAAGTTCTTGGTCTCAGCATTTGCAGACTATATATCACTGGTTCTATGGCTCAGTACTACTAGATAGTTGTGACTTCCCACCATCTGCTTCATTAATCTATTTTATCCATTTTAATTTATATTGCCCAATTAGTTCAATATTCAGGTGAATTCTCCCTTTCAAGTAAGAGTTGAAAAAGCAAAGCACTTCTTGAACTGGGAGCCAAGTTTGGTGCTTTCATTTCTGATGGCCTCCCTGTATGCATTTCACGGCCCTTAGTTGAATGAACTGTCAAACTATCATTGTTTGCAGTGAACCTGATCAGAAATTTTAAATTTCTTAGGGGGAACTTGACTTGAAATTTTTGCCCCTTATCAAACTACCTTTGTGTCCAGGCATATATACCAAATTAAAGCAACAGAAAAATTAAAGAATTGACAAATTTCTCATTTAATTGCAGCTTATAATATCCAACTAACAGATATTATTATAAAGCCCCATGTTTGATAGTTCATTGCCAAGAACCACTATCTCAGAAATTCTACTTATAAAGATCCTAAAATGATAATAGCAAGAACAATATTAACAAACATCATGCCACTCAGCAATTTACAAAACACTTACCTATACACCCACTCTCTTACTTTTAATACCGTAAATCCTTTTTAAATATGAGATCAGGTCCATTTTGCTTTGAACAGAGAATTTTCTGCTCTAAAACTATTTCAAGTTTGCATTAAGAAAGCAGCACTTTGCTAAAGAACAATGTCAAAAAAAAAAAAAAAAAAAAGAAAGCAGCACTTTTTAAACATTATTTCATGGGAAAATAATACATTATCATAGAAAACTTTCCATTGTGCTGCCTTCTCTATCCAAAGCTATTTCATGCTCTATGAGAATCGTTTCCCCTTTTATGGTAGGTTCCCTTTCCTCTACTTAGATTTCTTTATGATTGGTGAAGTCGTTTAAGGCTGCGGCTGTACTCACTGAGCCTGTGTCCCTTTAACTTCCCTGCTTTCAGGGCAGAGTGGAGAGTTGGAAGGAGAGCGATATTTACAGAGAAGGTTAACTGCATTAGGTCTCCTTTCCTTTCCCTCTAGGAAATGCTTCAAGGTGATTTAAGCACCTTGGTGCTTCAGAATCTCAATTTTCCAGTTCTTAAACACATGCTTTCACTTTATGATTCTAGGTAAGTCACAGGTAGCTGACTTCCTCCCAGAAGGCAGCCCCAGTCAAATTCAAAAGAAGTGATGGGCACAGGAGAAATGAAACAATGACAGTAACAAATACCTGCCCAATTATAAAGTTATGCAGAGAAAAAGCTCTTTATTATTTTTATAATGGGGGGTGGGGTGGGGGCTTAGCAGCCCTTTCACAAGGCAGATACAGGAATTCTTTCTACCACCTGTATATTTAGTCCTTTCTGGTTTCTGTTTTCTTCCACCCACATCTTCTTATGGCTGTTTGCCAATGATATCAACACTTGTTGAGGTGGGGCTGAGAAACTGAAATTGCTTCATATACAGCTTTGGCCTTTTGGGCTCTCTCTATGCCCCAGGGAGAACTGGACTGGAAAACAGCTTCCTACGAGGCCCTGCTAGGTGTGACAATGCACTTCTCTCTCTGTTCTCAGGGTGTGATTTGAGATTATAAAACCAGAGTAGATTTGGCTTTAGCAGGCATTGACTATACTTCCTTTTCAGAAGACTTATTGAACACTGGGTTTTGTTCTGTGCTGAGCTCAGCCAGAAATATGAAAACTCACTTATTGCACTGCAGGTCCTTTCTTTCTTAAAAATTTTGTTTGTCAATCTGATGGATGATCACTCAGTAAGAATGATGAGACAGGGTTACGCTCACACACAAAAAGAGCGTACAACAATGTCCCTTAACATCAGAAATGTGTTTGTTCAACTCAGTATAGGTATTCTAATGCTGCATGAAGGCAGATTGGCCCATATACATTGGTCCAGCATAGCAGGATCTCAGAAACCTAACGACTCTTTATTATTTTACCTGTAATCCCAATATGTACTCTATTGAATGACCCGAGGCTGGTCTTTCTTAGTTCTCTGGGTGAAGGAGGGCTTTAAGGAAAGGCTGCCTGCCTAAATAACTGCTCAGGTCCCTGGAACCTTAGACCTCAGGGATATTAGCTCCTGCTCCAGGTTTTATTCCACTGCCCTTCAGCTCTGAGGGCCAACAAGCAACATGATATAGTGGAAAAAAAACATTGAGCTGGCGAGTCAGAAAATCTGGCTTTGAGTCTTGCTTCTTGAAGTTTTATTAGCTGTGGCTTTGGACAAATCATGGCGTTGTTCTCTGCTTCCACATATGCCTCTCTAAAATGCGAGGGTTGAATCTTTGTTTCAAAGATTGTATCAGTAATGGGGTGGGGCATAGAGGGTTAGGGAAAAAAAAGATTGCACCCAATTCTGTGTCATCTTGGTGATTCGAATTGATTTCCTAATTTGTATTGAGGGAGTCAGCCCATGGTTCCAAACTCCACGATCAGAGAAGTCTTGCTTTAAGAATTGGATTTACAGAACAAGAAATGTCATCGTATCCAAACTCCCCACAACGTAGGACACTGGGCAGGGGGAGGTTTGTGTAGCGCAGTGATGAAAGGCACGGTCTGGAGCCAGACTGCTCAGATTGGAACTGAATCATTATTTGATTTTGGGAAAGTTACTTAAACCTCTCTGTGCTCCAGTATTTGCATCTTAAATTGGGATTAATAATAATCCTATTTCATTGGGTTGCTACAAAAATGAAATGAGCTAATACCTATAAAGTCTTTAGAACTTCACTTCTCATATTATAGGTGGTAAGTATTAGCTTCTCTCTGGATTTTTCTCAATAATAGTCTGTATAGCATATACAAGGAAAGGTCACTTATTGTCTTTTAGGGCAACAAATTCAAACTTTGGATAATTCTATTGCTAGAAAGTTCTGTCTTATCATTGGAATTTATTATTATATAAAAGTATCTCTCAATCTTGTATTAGTTTGTAACATCTCATACATAAACACTGCACAGGCATTTCTGTAAACTACGACATATACTGGTGAACTCCACCTCTGTCTCAAATAATTATTTATCCCATAGAGGGAAAGAACAGAGATTTCACTCCAAATACTGGTAAACTCTTCCCCTATAGTGAATCAACATAATTATCTAATTATAGGGATTTTGTTTTATATTTATTAGGAATTCCAAATCATCTGGGTGTGGGGGACAGAATTAAAATGTATGTATATAGCATGTTATAACATAAAATAAACCACTCAGAAAGAAGGGAGTACTGCAATATTAGCTGTGATTTTTAAGGTCTGACTCTTAGCCATTAAATATCAACAATGGTCATATAGGATCTAGCTCTTGGTTGAAGTTGTGATGAGGCCTAAGGGTTTGTGTATCAATAATTTTTCTATGACTTAAGCGAAATAAAACTAAGCTACATTTTACATTTGTGATTTGTCTTCCATTCAAGACATTTTATAAGAAAGAGTCATCTGATTTATTCTTTGAGTCTTTAGGAGACTCAGCTGACTAGACTGGTCACAGTCATCAGGAGCAGATCCATTCAGAATCCTCTGATGAATGACACTAGGAGGGCTCAGAACAACACCCAGCAGAGATGGGTTCATCAAATCTCTCCTTTATTTGCTAGGTTCTCTAAAGATATCATGGCAACCCATAAAAAACCAAGTCTGTTATATTGCCTTTCTACTCCTACTAATTAGAGCCTCTCATATTCTAACATCAAAGATTATCTTTAAGTAACTTAACAAATTAAGGGTGCTATTTATCAGTGAAGCCTCATGTTACTATTGAAAAGAAAAAATAGCATCTGGAATTAAAAGACCTTTATTCAAGTCAATTTAGCTCTTCCAAGAGTCCATGATTAACCCTTTGAGTAGTATGAACATTCATGTACGTCCTTACTCAAAGGGTTAACAAAACACTCACTACTCAAAGGGTTAACAAAACACTCACTACTCAAAGGGTTAAGTCTATTCAAGCTTTCTGGGGCCTCCACTCTCTCACCTGTAAAATAAGAGACACTAACATAGATGACAGTTAGGTTTCATCATTAGCAGTGGCTGCTGGGGGTGTAGGTTAAGGATTGTGAAGCCAGGTGTGCAACCAAGGATGAAAGAACCCCCAAATCAAAGGCCTGCTGTAGAGAAGGAAGGAGCACTCACAGCACATATCTGCCACCCCTAGACTTCTAAAATAATCACCTGAGGATTGTATAAAAATAAAACAAAAGATATGCAATTCATCTTTTAAGCCAGTTGTATCCAAACACTACTATCAGTTTTATTAGTTTCATTATTAATGATGGACTATTAGAAGAGAATTGAAAGGAGAAATCTGCCTATACCTTCTGTATTCAAACCAAATTCTTTTGGCCCTCTGGAGATAAAACCTTTGTTCTATATGCTCTCATCTTTAAGATGGTGGGTGAATGGCATCAATTTCAGACAAATTGGAAAAAGGCCGTTGCCTGGCAGGCCCAAGGTAGGGATACCACGGGAAATGAGAAGTAGGGCCCTGGAGTGCTCCTCCCATCCTTCCACGGAGGCAGCACCTACTTTGCCTAGGTATTGGGCCATCTCTGGCAAGAGATTGGAACAAGACTATTTGCTTGTCTGTTTTCAGGACATTAAGTTTTGTCTACTCATAAAAAATGAGGAGGAAATAAATGTAATCATGCAAAGAATTTAATTTAAGAGGAGATGAAAGAAGGCAAATTGTTTGCTTTCAGTGAAGAGCACATTTGTTTTTCCATTAAGTGTGAAAAAGACATCTTTAGAAAAGATACTTTAGTGTTTTAGTGGAGGGTTGAGTGTTTCCCTGATATGTTTCAAGAAATAATGACATCCTGACAGGACAGTGGTACAGGGGAGAGAGCGTCAGCCTTGGAGACTGAGGGCCCAGGTTCGAAACCCTGAGGTCATCTGCTTGAGCGTGGGATCACAGACATAACCCCATAGTTGCTGGTTTGATCCCAAAGGTCACTGACTTGAAACCCAAAGCTGCTGGCTCGAGCCCAATGTCGCTGGTTTGAGCAAGGGGTCATTGGCTCGGCTGAAGCCACCCAGTCAATGCACATATGAGAAAGCAATCAATGAACAACTAAGGTGCCACAACTATGAGTTGATGCTTATTATTTTTCTCACTTCCTGTTTGTCCCTGTCTGTCCTCTTTCTCTCTCTCATTAAAAATAAATAAATAAATACAAAACCAGAAACATATGTCCCCTTCATTGCAAACATAGTACTTACTGTACTGGGCACTGTCATTTATATGCTATGTCATTTTACCCTCACCAGCTCTATGAAATGGGATCTGGAGCCTAGGGATATCATGTGTCTCTGGCCCAATTTCTCAGGATTAGAATTTAGGCCATGATTCAAAACATATGGAAAGACCAAGAAAAAATTTTTAACTACTTTAAATTTATTTATTTATTTATTTAAGAGAGAAAGAAGCATTGATTTGTTATTCCACTGATTTATGCTTTCATTGGCTGATTCTTATATGTGCCCTGACTAGAGATTGAACCCTCAACCTTGGCATATCTGAATGATGTTCTAACCAGCAAAGCTACCCAGCCTGGGCAGGACCAAGAAATTTTAAATAGTACTGGCAACTCTATGTTGAAACTCTTCTATAAATAGTTCCTTGATTATTTCTAAATCCCATTGACTTAGTATAATGCAAACTATTCAGCAATGTGATACAGATAGATATTTCCTTTTAAAAATATTGCACAAATACATGATTTCCTCTCTCTTTACACTTTGTAGAAAAAGTAGGAAAAGAACAAGGTAATAGGAATTTACCTCCAAGCTATAAAACCTTCCTATCCTTTTAGTAATCACAGAGGGAACTCCTAGTTACTAAGGAGACCATAACAGACTCTATTAGATTCAAGTACAATACTTGGGTTGCCTGGCTAGAGAACGCCAAAAAAGCAAAGGAAAATATTATCACTGCTGAAATCATTTGATGTTTATGACTAATAAAAAACATGTTGGCAAACTGATTTTTTAGAAGTGCCCAAAGGGCTTGGTTAGAACTGTAAATTAATAGCATACAGTAGTTCTGTCTGTAGAAAAGAAGAAAAGAAAGACAAACAGTTATTTAAACATTTATCTGAATAACCAAAAGAGTCCAACAGAAACCTTAAGCAACCAATCTAGGTCCTTTGTGCAATTTTTAAAAATTTAATTTCTCCTATTTTTTCTTATAGCTAAATAATAAAGTTTGTACATTTTGAGTCACATTATCCTTGAATTCTAAGGGACCCACAGGCTTTCTTGGCCTTCTTACCTAATATTTCACAAATACCAGAATTATCCTTAAAGAATTCCTGACAACTATACCCAACTTGGAGACCATGAGGACTCAGACATCCATCAGGCATGTGCTGTGTTCCTGGTAGGTTGGAGGAAGCCAGAAGTGGAAAAAATTGGGGGTAAGCCAGACCTCTAATTACTTTTTAACCCAGGTCCCAGGGGTTACTATGGGCCTGTCTGAAGATGTTCAACCAGTCTTTGCTTGATCATTCCCAGAGCAGGAGGCCTTTGCCAGGACTCATCCTATCTTGTTATGTGTGGATGCAGTTCTGCTTGTTGGAGGATACTTTCTCAAGCTGTGCCCAAATGTGCTTCCTTGTATTTTCTACCCATTGTTCCTCATGGTATCTCCAGAACAATGCACTTTGACTCAACTTCCTCTCCTCTGAACCAGTCCCTTAGATGGCCCAAGTCAACTGTCATGACATCCTTGGACAGTCTTCTCCAAACTAAATATCCTCAGTTTCTTTCTCAGATCAAAAGTCAAATATACAACTTTGATAACAATATTAAGAGGCAGACCATACAAACGTCATAAGAGAAAGACAAAAAGGTGATCTGAAATTAGAATTTTTTTCAAAAGTGAGTTAAGTTTCTCAACTGAAAAGCCAAAAATTTTAACTGATATAGAAAAGCACTGTCTCTCCACTGAATTTCTCCGTGCTATCTGCAAGTCATCCTCTCAAAATGGAAATGTAGCTTGATGAGACTTTTCCTTAGTGACACCATACCAGCAACTAATGGTCATTTATCACTTCTCACCACGTTGCATTTATTTATTTTTTTTTTTACTTTGTTTACTATTAATGCCTACCTTCAGAAAAGGTCCTAGAAAAATACTTATCTGCATAAAAATAGTGTGGCATGATCTCAAAATCTGAATACCATCTAATTAAGAACTAAGAGAGGGGCAATGAAAGAATACTGAATTTTTAGTTCTTTTTCTTCCCAATATTTTGAAAAAATTCTAAATATACGGAAAAGTTTAAATAATTTTATAGTGAATACCCCTTCATTTAAAAACTGGATACTACAATTAACATTTTGCTATCTTTAATTTATTGCACATCTATCAGTTTATCTCTCTATCCATCAACCAGTCTTACATTTATTCCCACATCAGCCTAAGCTGTTGTCATCAGCACACGTTATCTCTAACCTGTCAGTGTGCATACCGTTATCAGTTCATTTTTGATACATTTAACTAGCACTCTCTTCTGAATCCCTCCTGCTAGTTTTTTCCTCATTCCCTCCACTGTCTCAATTTTTATTTCTGCACCCTTCCTCCCACTTTCTTACTTTCTTTTTTGTTTTTTTTTTTTTTTGTGACAGAGACAAAGAGAGGAACAGTTAGGGACAGACAGACAGGAAGGGAGAGAGATGAGAAGCATAAAATCTTTGTTCTGGCACCTTAGTTGTTCATTGATTGTTTTCTCATATGAGCCTTGACTGAGGGGTCACAGCAAACTGAGTGACCCCTTGCTCAAGCCAGTGACCTTGGGCCCAAGCTAGCGAGCTTTTGCTCAAACCAGATGAGCCCGCGCTCAAGATGGCGACCTCGGGGTTTCAAACCTGGGTCTTCTGCATCCCAGTCCGACGCTAAATCCACTGCACCACCACCTGCTCCGGCGACTTTCTATCTCCACAGTTCTAAGTTGTAAAAGGGAAGTGTGAAAAATCTGAGCATGGAACAGACTTGAAGTAGAATGATGGAAGGTCACTGATGACCATGCAGTGCCTCATAGCTGTTGTCCTCATGGGCCTGGGACAGACGCGGTCATTGTGAACAAACTGACACAAACCAATTTACAAAAGAGGGAGGTGTAGACTAGTGTGTCCACTTAAGAATTTACTATGAGCAGCACAGCTATCAAATGCCCAGGTTCTCCCTGAACTATACTCTATGACAGTGGTTCTTAACCTGGGTTCTATCGAACCCTAGGGGTTCGATGAGTCAGTCTCAGGGGTTCGGAGAAGCCTCTGCCGTGGAGGTAAAGACACACTTGTGTAAAGTCGTGATGACACGCCCCGCTTGGCCATCACTTGCTGCAGAGGATCACGTTACATTGCTTGGCCAACCAGTGCTGTGGGGAATTTAGTGCGCACAGTAGTCAATGGCTGTCGTAGTTGTATGTCGTGTGGTTTATTTCTTAATATTTTAATACATACTAAATATGTCGAGCAAGAAAAGAAAGTGGTCAGACGAATATGTACAACATGGATTCACATGTATCAGGGAACAGGATGGGAGTCAGCGTCCTATCTGCATGATATGCAATGCCAAGTTGAGCAACTCTAGTCTCGCACTGGCAAAACTAAATTTGAAAAAAAAATCATATTTTATTTATCACTAAAGAAGGGTTCAGTGAATGCGCATATGAAACCAGTGGGTTTGGTGCCTAAGGTTAAGAACCACTGCTCTATGATAAGCCAAATTGTGGAGGGTTTTGGTGAATAGAGATTCAAAGGAAGGGAATTAGAAGGTCTTAGTGACATGGAGCAGAGCTGATGTTTCAACAGCTGGCCTGCATAGTACCTGGCACCACAGGGCTGCTTCAGAAATGAGTACAATGAGGAAATGAGTATGAGAATACTAACTACCACTGTAGCAGAAGTGCCATACAGACCAGGGACTCACACTGTGGTTCACGGCACCTCTCACCCAGACTGTGCTGGGTGAGACTCAGAGGCGGATTTAATGGCGGTGCACTGGGCACGTGTCCTGGGCCCCAACCTCTGAAGGGCCCCCCATGTGTGCTATTTTAACATGAATACTACATACTATATTTTATTTATTTTAAAAATATGGTTAACATGTATTTTTATTTTCCCTGTCTCTCTTTTTTTTTAAGGGGTCCAATCTTTCCTTCTGTGCCCGGGGCCTCAACTGACCTTAATCCACCTCTGGTGAAACCTGTCAAATTCCACCCCTCCAATTCCCTTTAAAGAACTTCCGGTGACTACCACCCTCCTTTGAATAATGCCTTCTCTGTTAGCCATGTGTATGCCATTAATTAAGCTTTCATCAAGTCCTAATCTTTCTGCTTTGGCCTGGAGGACAACCTGTCTTTAAAATGGGAGGTCTGTGTTTTTTCATCCCATCTCTAATAAACTGATTTTACTGGGTTTACTCTTACAAAAAGGGAGTGACCTCCTACTGCCTGAGTGTATCCCTTTGAAAGACCAAGGGACACCATCTTTCCTATTGAGTGAAAGCCATTCCTTTCTCTATCTTGAGATTCATGTCTGATAAGAAATCTTCGTGATTTATTTTCTGGGCTCTCTAATTACCAGCCCACAAAGACTTGGCAAAGGAAGCTCAGTAGAAAGGCAGGAACACACTAGTGCAAAATGTAGCACTTTTCAAAATAAACAGCTTCCCCATAGTTGCAGATAAATCCAATTTTAACAAGTTAAATTCATTTTTAAATCCATAAAAGGATCTCTCTAGCCATAAAGTCTCAAGGTAAATCCTTTAGTTACATAACAATCTCCTAACGTAGTTCTTTCAAAGGTTTAGATGTCATAAATCATATTATTTTATAGAAAGGAATTCCTGTCCTCTGTTGCTTCAAAACCATTCCTACCTCTGACCACTTTCCCTGTGTAGATACCATAGTAAATATCTGGAAACATCAGCATTTCGTGGTAGCATCATGCAAGCCATTGTGGTGTTAGGGTGAAAACTGATGCAGAATCAAGGCTTTGACTGTTTCATATGAGTTTACGTACAGAGTGTGGGGGGAAAAGAATCAGGCACTTTGAGGCATCAGCACTTCAGTGGTAAAATGCCAAGTGCCAACTAGAATTTGTCTTTAATTGCCTCTATTATAAGCAACCAAAGCACAAGGTTCAGATCCAGATAAAAGCCCTGCAAGAAGGTAAAAGATACTCTGATACAGAGAATAGGCTTGATTGTTGGGGATTCAAATGCTGTGACAGGAGCGCAGACCTCAAACAGGACTCGGTCTGGATAAACAGGGACCATTTCATCTGAGCCAAGCTTCAAAGGCTGTGTTTGTTCAGACATCATTAGTTCTTTTTATTCCTTTGATGTGTCTGTCTCTAGTGACGGAAACTCCTATTTTTTTAAGAAACTAAAGCACAAAAGGAAACTGGAAAAGCTACAAACTGATTTGGCAACAGCTAAGCGAGAGGCTGCCATCAGAGTCCTGGAACTCAATGAGAAGATAAAGACTCTGTATAAAGGAAAGCCAGCCCCTAGAGGTCAGTATTACCACGTGACAGTTGCACTGGCCTATGGTCCTGGGCCATGTATATATATAGTTTTATTGGCAACAAAAACCAAAAACAAGGTCACGGTGCCAAGCCGCCTGCTGACCTGGCCTGACCTCCAGTCTGCATGAATGGAGATAGCGCACAACTACTACCTCCAGACTGGGTTCACTTTCACCATAAGAGAAGCAGAGAATGAATGAATAAGCGGTTATCGATCGGGAAGGCTCTGAAGTTGAAGAGCTGGACTGAATTAGATCTGATAAGTATCCTTGTGCAAGCTGGGTGGCAGTGAGGGGAGGGCAGGGCCTCAGCAGGAGGATCCAAGGTCCCCCCACCCCCGGGACGGCGCTCTGGAGTGGGGCGGAGAGGAGCCTATCTCAAAGTGCAGATAGGGTTATAAACTAAAGCACAGAGAAGGAAAGAAATCAGTGTTTGAATAATAAGCAAATGAGCCAGAAACAAGCAGGAAAGGCTGGTTGGGGATAAAATCTGAATGGTTCAGAAAAATTCTAACAACCAGTTTGGTTTGAATTGGGAACAACACATTGGGGGCAAAAACACCCCAAAGCCTCAGACTGTCATTAGCAATACTACAAGTTAAACTTTAGTACTATGTGCGAGGCATTGTGCTAAGTATTTCAAATGTGTATTTAATTCTAAGTAAGTAGATTTATGGGTTCTATGAGAATAAGCAGAGGCTTAGAGATGCTGATTACCTTGCCCCAGGTTAGCTGTGCTGGAGCAAGGCTGGGCAGTCAGCACCCAGACGGAAACTGACCCAGCCCAGGTGCCTGAGCAGCTCTCACACACTCAGGCTCCTTCATTTCTGCTGTGCAACAGTGACAGCAAGCTTCCTTCTGCCCACCGCGTCTCCTGCAAAGCTGTGACTCTCTGGGCTAAATGTCTTCCTTTGATGTGTGGCGCTCTTGTAAAGCCAGGAACATGCCAGTGTTCTTACTCTGTCTTCTTTATTACTCATAAGTCATTCTGGAAAAAGAGGAGGACTGTGGAAACAAATGGAGGAGGAGAAAGTAGGCGATGCGGTGGCTTCAGAAAGTGAGACACACTCCTGGCATCCTGACCACATGGAAAAGCTTTTAATAGGAGTTTGGTTTTAATTTTCAATTTTGAATAACACTTTCCCAGGGTTGAAATGGCAAGTAACCGTTACCTTGAAACATATGCTGAAGGTCAATTTGTTTTGCTCTTACTACTGAACGAAACCTAAAAGAATAAGACCTGTTAGAGAATAGCATCCATTTCAAGGTCTCTATTCTACGGCATCCTAGCCAGGTTTCAACTTGGTTGCGTCCAGCTCAGTTGAGAGCAGCTTTCAAATTCACTGTATTTTTTTTTTAGCAAGAGAGACAGAGGGACAGATAGGGTCAAACAGTCAGAAAGGGAAGAGAGATGAGAAACATCAATTCTTCGCTGTGGCACCTTAGTTGTTCATTGATTGCTTTCTCATATGTGCCTGGACCTGGGGGCTGCAGCTGAGCCAGTGACCCCTTGCTCAAGCCAGCAACCTTTGGCTTCAAGTCAGCGACCATAGAGTCATGTCTATGATCCCACACTCAAGCCGGGGACCCCATGCTCACGCTGGATGAACCCACGCTCAAGCCAGTGACCTCGGGGTCTCAAACCTGGGTCCTCTGCATCCCAGGTCTAAGCTCTATCCACTGTGTCACTTCCTGTTCAGGCAAACTTACTGTATTTTTAATTTAGTGGAAAGAAAGGATATTATTGCAAAGGAGCTAACTCTCATTACTCACTTTTGAAAAAAATACTGTCATTTGCTATCTAATGATAACTTTGTCCCTTTGATATTTTGATAGGTCAAAATTAAAATAATACTGAAGTACTAGGACTCTAATGGTGTGAGAGAGAATAAAAAACATTAAATCCCACCTTTCCTTCTTTGCCCATTTCTTTTTCTGTACTTCTGTTTTTAAAAATAAACAAACAGTACAGGAAAGAAAAAAAACTACTATATTATGAACAGATATAAATTTCAATAAAGCCAGGTTTTCCAAGGCTAATTATGGCTGAAAGCGGTGACTTCCTTTTGGACCTATATGTTGCTTCTCTTATATGGTGGAGAAACTGAGTCAGTGGACTGACACATAGAACTAAATCTTAAATATTTGCACATTCTTATTCTCCCATGGCTCCCAAGCAGCCTCACCCTGAATTTGATAGCCCAGGAGATTGTCAAGGCCATTGTCGCCCCAGAGTAATATTAGCCCTTATTCTCAAAGATTTCGGTCACCTTGCCCTACCTGTCAATTCACTTGAAATAAAGTCTGAAAAGATGTGGGTAATTCTAACATACAGTGACCCCCATTTAACCACAAAACAATTAGAGTTGACCCACCTCCCACACACATTCCTCAACCAGAACACCACCCCTCCTCTAGTTATCTTATGTCCTTTAATAGACTATTTGTCTTCAGTTCTCAGACCTTTGTTTTTGCAAATGACAGATGCCCTGTCATACATAAAAGCTTAAGGGGAAAGAGTGATTTACCGGCACAAGTATAAACATACTAAAAAAGAGCATGCCATTAGTCTTGGAGTCTGATGGATTCACGGTCTCCGATATCACTGTGCCTCTCATCTCTGCTTCTCTCTGCATTGAGATTTCATTCACCTAAGCAGGATGTCAGAAAAGACTGGCAACATGGCCAAAAGCAACTATGGGCTGCCCTTCTTACCTATCCTCCATAGAGGAAAGAAAGCATTTTTCCAGCAGCTCCAGTTAGAAAAAGTATAAGAAAGAATTCTTCCCTGGCATGGGTTAAGTATTCATGAGAGTATATGAATAATTTCTGTGGCCGGGGTAGGAAACTGGTTGGATGAGCTTCAGGTGGACAATGCACCACTGCTGGGTGGTGGTATAGAGGGAAATGAGGGTGGGGAAAGTGAATGTTCTGCCTGATAGTTACCACAGGGCTGGATTGGGAGAAGAGCACTTCCTTAGAGGAAGGGGTAGTCCATTACTGTACGCACTACTGAAAAGAAAGCACAAAGGACAAAACCAACATGTCCAGTATATCATATTCTCAGTAGTCAAATTAAAATATAATGTAATGCTTAATGAGTCTCCGATCCATGAGTATTTGTACTTCTTAAGAAAATGCTTTTTGATGAACAAATAGACCTCCATGATCCAAGAAATAAATGTCCGATGGTATAATTTCAGACCCCATAATAGACTGAGAGTGAGCCACTCTGGAAAAGGATTCCCCTTCTTGCCTCCATCTAGTGACATAATAGTCACCCACTCAGAAGGCCAGCCTTACCTTAACAGTTGAAATGCAAGCGGGGACAACTAGTGTTGATGCTAAGTGACAAGTTACCTGGATTAACATGCAGCTTACTCCTCTGTTGTAGTTAGAGGTTGTCATTCAGCTCCTCTGATCACAGGGATGTTTCAGAATACTAGAATACTTTTAAGCATATTCAAGTTGATGAAATCGTGAGCTACCAAACTTTATTTTTAAATACATAAACACAGTAAACTATTTTATTGGCTATGTATTTCAATTATCTTTAGAGAAAAAAATAATTTAAGTCAATGGAAGATTCAACTGAAAAGAAAAACACCTTTATTACAAAACTGACACAGCAGGAAACTTACTTACAGCCTCTTCGCTGTTTGTTGATTTTACTTGGTTCAAATAATAACAGCCCAGGGCAGACTCCTGCCATCATTTCCCCAACCTGCATCTGAGGTACTTACACTTTATTCACAAGCACAATCCGGTGATATGCCTAGTGTACCCATTCAAAGCTTGAGTCCACCTTTTGTTAAACCTTAATATGGAGGAACCAAAGGCTAAATTTCAAAACAATCTTTGCTTCCTTTGGCTTAGAAGGACAATATTACTTTGCAAAAGACCTTATTGACAAAGTCCTTTTGCTGGCATAGGAACATAAAGTCATATGCTATGATGAAAGTTCCTGTGTTTGACCAGAACATCAGGGACCAGGTTTACAGATTTCAAAGTAGAATACTAAAGGGAATGCTCTCTTCTGGATTTTTTTTAATTCATTTCTCTTAATATGCACAATATAGTATCTAGGCCCTATTTACATATTCTGATTGTCCCAGTGAAAGCCATATAAGATTTCAAGTCATCTCTTTGTTTTGAGAAGGTACTCCCAGGTAGTGCAGGTATATCCTGAAATAGGTTTATCCAGGGCTCAATATATAGAATACAACCAGCCACATTTTGAGGGAAGGCTTGTATAATAGAATTGACATCGGTGATCTTTCAGTGGCACAAAATTATTTCTAAACACAGTCTCATTAATTTTAAGAATCAGACTATTGCTGTTTGAGATTCTTAAGAACGTCAGAAGAGATATCTCTTTGCCAACACTCTAGAGCCAACTTTTAATCAACATTTTAAAGAGTGCTGTATCTTTTATTATGATTTTCTCAGGCACTCAGCCCAAACTTTCTATTTCTCTTTTTATCTCTCCTCCTGCAAATTTCCTCAAGATTAAAGCTCTCACTGCTTCTAGGTGTTAAGAAAACAGGGATTTACGGGTAATGAAAATGTTTTGGAATTAGCAACATTGGTTGCATAAGATTGTGAATAAGGTAAAACTACTGAACTGTATACTTTAAAATGGTTAACATGGTAAACTTTGTGTTTTGTACATTTTATCTTAATAAGAAAGAAAAATTTATTAAAAAAATCCTCATTAAAATGTAATAACAACACCCTGTCAAGTGTAAGTGTATTTTAATAAGAGTATTTTGGGCCTAAATGAAATCTTGACTTTGTAGAATTGCAAGCACTTAGAGAGAGGTCCTATTAATATTAATTGGAGGAAGGCCAGTCTTAAATAGCTGTCCGTTTTTGTGTATGTGTTTTTAATAGTTCCATCCTTTCCTCTTCTACATTTTCTCAATCTGGCTCTTGGAAAGGCTGCTCTCTGCAAACTAGGAACCAATTTCTTGACCAATAGTTCTACACACAACCTTCTTTCACCACTGAATGCAAATATTTATTTTACCAGTCTACTTAGAGTTTCCTAAGAAAGTAACAAGGAAGATCCTGGGATCTCACTGTTTGAACTACTGGGACTTTTCCAAAAAAGCACCACTCACCACACATATCATCAGACTGCATAGGGCTCATTCTGTTATGTGGTCAGAGTGCAAGCAAGCAGCCAGCACTTCCTCCTGCTGCCAAGAGTGTCATTGTGTTAACAAAAAGTGACAAGGACTTCAGGAAAACAAAAGATTCCCCACCCACACATATCATCATCCCAACATTTACAGAAGAGGATTTTCTTTTAAGCATTTATTAAATCCCTAGAAATAGAAACTATTCCAAGGTGGGATATTTTACATTTAAAACAATAAACAGCAGCAATAAACAATAGGGAAAATGAGAAAAGATCGGAGTGATAATTCGAGTTGTGTTTTTCTAAGTCCCTAAGGAATTTTAATATTTACCTCATAGAAATAGCTTATGTTTACCTTTATAATTGTTAGGTTTCATGAGAGATTGTCTATTAGGTTGTCTTTTCCTTTGTCTTCCATGCCATCCTGAAACAGCTGCTTTCTGAAATAGAACCCCAAAGCCAAAGTCTTCTCATTGATTTCAGGAGTTCCCCACAATGATAAGCAGCTGATCCAGGAGACCCTGCCAAACTTAGGGATTTGTTGCACAAAGATCCCAAGAAATGTTACTTATTCAATATGTACAAAGAGAAGGTGCTTCTAATTTTCAAAAGGACATTCTAGAACCCTCTAGGTCAGTGGTTCTCAACCTGGGTTCTAACGAACCCTAGGGGTTCCATGAGTTGGTCTCAGGGGTTCAGAGAAACCTCTGCCTTGGAGGCCAGAATAAAGTAATACCGTAATTTGTTGTGAGTTCATGCACTTCATTGGTTTTGTTCTTTGAGCAAGGTGATGTTAATGCATGGCTCATTTTGTGCACCAGTAAAAAAACATATACCTATGCCTTGAATTTGGAAAAAAAAATCATATTTTATTTATCACTAAAGAAGGGTTCGGTGAATGCGCATATGAAACTGGTGGGTTCAGTACCTCAAAAAAGGTTAAGAACCACTGATCTAGGTCTAAAAACTACTCACAAAAAAAGAGCAGTTATTCAGAAATTTGTTATTTGCAGGCAACAGAAACCAAAATGAAACTAGTTCAAGCAGAAAAGAGATTGACTAGCTCCTAAGACTGGCAGGAAGGCTGAGCACAAAGATTCTGGATTGTTCCTTTGCCTGGTCTTTCATTATTGGCCCATCTGAGCTACTGTAGGCGCAGATCCGGACAGATCCCTGGGCTGCCTGGCTTACCAGTCGAGAGTAAACATCTGCTTTTCCTGCTCACAACGTTCCCCCTTTTTTTGGTAACATAAGCATGATTTTTCTTTGGGGAAGTGTTCCTCTCTCATTCTCTGCAGTCCTGGGGGACTGTCAGTTATGGTGTCTCTTTTCCCCTTAACCCAGAGGAAGTCTGTAACTAGCAAAGCTGATAGGAGCCCATTGATTGTACTTGCTCTTTTTGGGACCTTGAATCTTGAGCTTAGTGGAATGAAGGAAGGCCGAAAAGAACTAGAGCTGATTCATCCTGGAAGTTGGGCCTCGAGCCTTGAAGAAATTATCAATTAGCTTTTGATATCATATCCCTAAGGCTGCCTTCATGAGGCCTAGTTGTTCGCCCATTTATGCTGGAGGTTGAAATTTTTGAAATTCAGTTCTTAAAAAATTTTCCTAAAATCACATCACTTTTTGACAAGCTCCCAGCACACCAGTAACTGCAGCAGTGACTAACTCTGTGCACCACGTAGTAACATGTACCCTCAGGAGGCAGACATGTGTGAAAAATCAGACCTCGGCGATGACCTGGAGCAGTAGGATATAAATAACTACCATTTCAATCTTGGAACATGAGGTACACATGAGTTAATCTTTCCTTCCATACTAAGAGCTATGCTTCCAATAGTCTTTTTTTTTTTTTTTTCTTAAAGTAGTCAGGATTAGCTTGTAATACTTGCAACCAAAGAAACAATTTATTTCAGTTACAAGGAACCTATATAGAAATCTCAGGAAAGGAATTTGACCCTATTTGATCATATTCTTGACCCATGGATCAATCACTATGGCCAAGGGAATGGGATACTATTATGCTCCACACCTGGGTGATATGCCAGAGGCCAAGAGCTAGGGAAAGTTATCAGAGAAGAGAAAAAGGGAAATCTTTCGGGACAGAAGACAAAAAAATACCTCTTACTGTCCTCCTCTTACAGCCATGAGTTAAAGATCAGTCTTATCTTGTTAGGAAAATTTTAAAATTTCTCTTCTTTCTCTCCCTATCATTTTCAAACTGTATATTTAGGCCCTTCTAAAATGTCTGGCAATTTATTTATTTTATTATTAACAAAGGGTAAGAAGATCCATTCTGGCCTGACCTGTGGTAGCGCAATGGGTAAAGCGTCGACCTGGAATGCTGAGGTCGCTGGTTCAAAACCCCGGGGCTTGCCTAGTCAAGGCACATATTGATGCTCTCTGCTCCTCCCCCTTTCTCTGTCTCTGTCTCTGTCTCTCTCCATCTGCTCTAAAAAAAAGATCCATTCTGAAATTTTTGGTTGGGGTCCAGTCTTTGCTAGCTACACCAGCTGTGGGAATTCAATAATGTCAAGGTCCCCTCCCTCCTTTGTTTGAAAAGCTAATTTTGGAATTACACGATTATCAGGAAATAGTGTCCCCTTCCTTCTGTCCATTCCTAAGGAATGGTTTCTTTAAAAAGCCTGGTGGCTTCTGTATCCAGAGAGGTTGGATGAAAGGGCAAGCCCCAGCTAAATGTCAGACAAGGCACTGAGAAATGGAGCTTGATCAATTTCAAAGGTCTCCTCCTTTAGCTGGAGACTGCTTTGGTTACCATAAGAGCATGTGCTGTTTGAGAATGCTATTAAATAATGGGACTAGAACTGGACTAGGGCAGAGGAGGAAGATGCTTCCTTTCAGGAAATTTGCAGAAAAATAGTGAGGGCTCCTTTGTTAAACAATAGCATATGTACATTTATTTGTCAACATAGAATGAAGAATCTGGGATTGCAAACAATTATCAGCCAGCTGTCAATACCCGTGCAGCTGTTTCTGATACAATCCTCTTCATGACAAAGTAGAAAAAGTCAATGATATTCTCACTTGTATTCCCCAGAAACTTCCATATTATTATTTTTTAATGACTCAGTGTTTCCTGATAGGATGTTGAAGTTAGAGAATAATTACATTGGTCATATAAAAAAAAATTTAGAGGTTAGCTACAGTGTTCATATGGATAGTTGGAAGGGGGAAGGCTTGAGTTTATCAAGTCAAATTTAGAAAGGATACATAGAGCAAGATTCTACTGCACAAGTGGGTACCTCCTGTTTGAAGGCACAGGACTTATTTCTGGCCAGTGGAATAGGTTTACATACATACTCTTACATACACATTAAATCCCACTATGTGCACTGGAGTAGTCTGAAAGAATATTTCTTTTTAAAGACACACTTCCTATAAACAGATTACCCTATCATGTCTCTAAATTCCTCACTCAAATAAAACCACAGTTTGAGATTGGACAAAGAGCATATAACTAAGAATAAATAAAGAGAAAATAGAAGGGTAACAATCTTGTTCCGGCATAATAATCGGTGCCTGCAACATCTGGAAACATGATTGCTCTTCTGCACATGCTTGCCTTAATCCCAGAAATGATGGCTGAGAACAGTGCTCTGATTTTCCAGGAAGACCTGGAAGTCCTGCCACACCAAGCTGTCTTCTCACCCCGAGCATACTGTTAACACATCTGCTCCCCAAAGATGATTTAGACATGGTCCAAGGGCCACTTCTCCTGGGCTGTTCCTAGTGAATAAGGAAGGAGCTCTGTTCCTATTCCAGGGAATTTTGAATAGAATTTGGCAAACAAAGGAGGGAGGAGCCTTCAGTCACAAACTAAACTTGTATTCTTAGGAGTTTATCAGTTATATAACTCCAAAAGGTAAATTTTTTGAGGCCAAGGAAATAAAACAATGCAAGAGAGATACAAAGTCTTCGTGAATAAACAAAAATATGAATTCTTATGCATCCTCAAAGGCAGAACAAGCATTTGCAGACTTAGGTCAAAAGGATAAAACTTACTTAGTTCTATTACCCTAACTCATATAATAGTTAGATATAATGTTAATTAATTCATATATAATTTTTGTTTACTATTTAAAAAATTACTTGGAGTTTTAAAATGAGAACTCTTTTAAAATACACTTTATATTTCCAAGTTTTAAAATATACTCTTATACCTATAGCAATCATATTATTAGGAATAAAAATCAAGACACTGCCTGACATTGTTCTAACATATAAAATTGCATTCATACTAAAAATATTTGAAATCAGGAATGTGCAACAGAATCCTAGATATATTATTACTATATGTATAGTTCATATAGTGTTGTGTGAGAGAGTAGAATTGCCACATTTATCTAGTAGATTTTACTTGTGGATCTTAGCAGCTAAGAGTCTTGGGGTCTTAGATGTAAAGGTTAGTAGAATGTAATTAATGCCACAAAGCTAACAGACTGTCAGGAGTCTTTGAGGAAAAGAGAAAGCGAACTACTGTACTCTTAAAGTAAGAACTGGTGCTTATCTACATTCATTGTATCAGAAGAGAAAATATTAGAATCAAACTTCATATAATCCACTCATCTTATTCTTTTTTTTTTGTAAATTTTTTTTAATTCTTTTTATTTATTCATTTTAGAGAGGAAACACAGAGTGAGAGAGAAAGGGGGAGGAGCTGGAAGAATCAACTCCCATATGTGCCTTGACCAGACCAGTGCAGGGTTTTGAACTGGCGACCTCAGTGTTCCTAGGTCGATGCTTTATCCACTGCACCACCACAGGTCAGGCCCCACTCATCTTATTCTGATGCAAGTGGCTGATCTTCCCTTATTCATAGCCACAACTTTTCTGTATGAGTCCCAAGAGTCTGTAATTGAACTGGAGAAAAGATGTCCTTTTGAGGTTTCTTTTGAGGTGAAGCCAAAGGGAAGTAATTTATTTAGCAGAAGTTGTGGGTACTAAACAGTGTGTGTGTGGTAATATTGGCAAACGAAATTAAATATACCTTAATGTATTTGTCAATAAAGCAATACCAAGATGCTAAGAATTAACTTCAGGGTAAATTCTTAAGGAAATGAAAACTGGCTTGAGGTTTTCTTTTTTTCTTCCCCATAAGAATATGCTGATAAACACTCTTATTTCTAGTATAGAAAATGGTGCTGGTTCTTCTTCAAAACATTCCTGAAAAAACTGAACCATCTGCCAGTCTTTTATTGCCTCAATTATATCAGCTTTCCTTTTGGATAATTCAATCTAAGGCAATAAACATTATAACTCTTTTTTAATGACTTATTTTACATGTATATTTCTATTCTGGTAAGTTTTTATTTTTATTATTCCTAGATGTGTTACATGTACCCATTATACTTGGTCTTAAGAAAGCTAAGCAAAAATAAAATAACTTTATTGAACTGTTAATCAAGGATGGGGAAAAAAATAAACATTACACTAGAGAAATAAATTCCACATGAAATGAGCGAAATCCAAACCTAAATGAAATGTTATAGTGATATGCCACTTCTGGGAACTTCCCCCAAAGTGCCATTTAGTAACTGAAGACTTTGTACCAGCTATTTCCTCTTTCTAAGCTGCCTTAATCCTTTACCGCTGTCTGAACCTCTGCTCCCATTTTTCTTCTGATCCTCCTTCAAAGTGTCCTTTGTAACTCCCTCCATTAGCACTACCATCTCTCCACCCTTTCCCTGGCATTCCATGAGTTATGCATTCATAAACCTTATGCTAACTACAGTCATAACATCTATTGTCAATATCTCTTTGCTTAGCTTTCTTTACTGACTGACTATAGGCTTCTCAAAGAGAAACAGAGATGGTGTTTTCTTTGTATCCACAGCCTAGCACAATGCCTGATGTCTGATGCTCATAAACTGTTGAAAGGACGAATATTGAATAAAACTTAATGGGATTCTGTCCTGGTGTTCTAGTGAATTATTGTGTGATGAAGAGTGTTTGCTTATTAAATTAAAAGTTTAAAGTCACTCAAGTTGCAGATTTACCAGGGAACAGAGTGTACTTTCAGATTGCCTGTGATGTCCATGGGATCACTAGCAGAGCCTACTGGCTCCCAGGTCGAAGGAGATTTTCAAATCCTAGGATTGATTTGATGTATGACTAGCTCTGCACACTGCACTGTAATAAAGCTGCTCTTGAGTTATTGCTACCTGTGTTATCTTATGAATTTTTACTTTACTATTTCAACTCATACTGATGCCATCCATGTACATATATTCAGATGACAAAATCTAGCACTCAGGGTTTAGATCAGAGCTTTGTCATTAAATTAGCCAATCCTATAAAACTAAACTGAACATTATTTCCAAAGCCCTTTCTAACCTATTTTTTAAATTGGCTGGGCTCCCTGTCCTAGTGAGCACTTTGGAGCAGCACCCAGCATCCTTGTGTTGGCCATGGTCTAGGGCCCAGTGGTCAGCAAACTCATTAGTCAAGAGCCAAATATCAGTAGTATAACCATTAAACTTTCTTTTGAGAGCCAAATTTTTTAAACGTAAACTATATAGGTAGGTACAGTTTTTATCCACTTAGTGCCCACATGTGGTATTTTGTGGAAGAGCCACACTCAAGGGGCCAAAGAGCCACATGTGGCTCATGAGCCGCAGTTTGCCAACCACTGGTCTCGGCCTTGAGCCACTCTGACACTGCCCATCAGGCATACTACTTCTGAACTCTTCCTCATCTCTTCTGGCCCTATCACTCATTGACAATTTTATGATTAGTTTTTTGGTTCCAATACACAAGGTGACTTCTTGGATTCTTACCCATTCTGTGATTAATTGATATGTCCCTTGATATATTTCTACTTTCAGCTTTTAGGTAATACCCTGACTAATCCTAGTCCAGCTCTTACGATTTTCTTTCCTGTAGCCTGGTGTTCCCTTCAAGTTGGTCTGGTTCCCATAGATACCAAGAACTCTTAGGAATTTAACCTTCAATGGTCTGGCTGAAGTCAACTATTGCTCATTTTCATTTAGATCTTTATTATCTAATTTCTGTTCCTTTGTAAATGGTCTTGTTATTTCTTAACCATCTCAGTGCTTTACATTAGTTAATTATTCAGGAGTACAGTTTTGCTAAAGCTACTTTCATAGTCAGCAACACTTCTGTGGCTTCCCGTTGCCTGTGAAATCAGTGGGAATTTACTCAGTGCCCTCCCTGAACTGGTCTCAGCATAACTTTCTGCATTGATTTTTTAAAACTTCCTTTTATGTAATCCTTTTACCTTTATAATTTTATTAACCAATGTCACCCCAATAAATCCAATTTTAAAAATAAATATAAGCTTAAAAAAACACACCGAAATCTTTGTTTTACACATTCATATTCCCTCTCTCCATCACTTGCTTGACAAAACAATTGGTAGAAGCCCTCTATCTTTCTCCACTCTGCTGACAAAATAACCAAACCAACCTACTTGATTTCACTGTGTTAGCATGATTACAGAACTTAGATGAGCATTTAACTTTGCCCAGCAAAAGTTACTCGGTTTTTTCCAAATTGCTTTCTCATTCACCAAGACAAGTATTCTGTACCTTTATTTCTCTTCTCACACTTCTTCTTTCTCCTCCACACTTATACCCAGCTGATGATCTCACCTAAAATTCATTGAGAATACACAGGTTGCCAGATGGTAACTCTTTCGTCTTTCCACTACCAAATCTAAATTCTTGCTTCATGTTGTCACCTGTGTTCTCCTGACTGCCTTTTGTTGCCAGTAGAGAAAGTGTTCTTCCTCCCTTTCAAAGTTCTATCCTCCTACTCGTGCTCCAGATCCCGTGGATCTCACTTCCTGGGTATGTCACTTATTTACCCTGTTTCACACTTGCATCATCACGTACTCCTCTTCTCTCGCTCATTCCTATCTGCATAGCTACATGTTAGTATTTCACATCTCTGCAAAAACTTCCTTTGACTTCTCATCACTCAGTTCCTTTTTCCCACTCTTAGTCTAAGATAAACAACCCCCCACAATGTCTTCATTTCCTCACATTCCTCACATTTGCTATTTAATCCACCTCAGTCTTGTTCTCTCCACTGCATTTAGATGAGGGTATTTGACTCACAGTGCTCTCTGATCAAGGTCCCCAGCAAGCTGCATGATGTTAGACCTAATGGAAACTTTTCTGTGTCCATCTCACTTGAATTCAGAGTGTGAGCATCACACAACACAGAAGACCATCCGTTCTGCTTGGCACATTTCCAATCTTGGCCTGTGTCAAACCACATAGGCCTGGTTTTTCTTTTTTCTTATTAGCTACTTCTCTAATTTGTTGAATTCTACTTTATAAAACCTCTAAATATCTTCAAGAGCTAATTTCAGTTACCCTCTTTTTATGAATCTTCTATCTTTCCCTGATTATCTCATTCAGTCCCATGGCCTTAAATATCACTGATAGTCTAATAATTCCTAAATTCGTATCTGCAGTCCAATTCTCTTCCTTTAACTCCAAATTCATATGTTTGCAGGTAAACTTTATACTTCTTGTTTAGCTAAACTTCCAACCTAACCCTGCTTCCAACATGGTCTTCCCCTCCCCTATCTTCTCCCACCTACCCTGTTACTCAAGCTAAACATATTCGTTTTAAAAAAAGGTTAAAAATTTGGTTCAGTGCAGTAGAGAAAATAGAGTTCTGTGCTATAAAAATAAAGGTTGAAGTGCAAGCGGAAAACACACTGATTATGTAGATCAGCAAAAATCTTTTTAAGAAGGACATGATGTTTCAACTGAAACATGAATTATGAGGACTCATGACAATAGAGAGGCAGAGGAAGAGCACCCTCCAGAAGGAAATAGCAAGTATAAAACTGTTTCAGGGGAACAGTTTGGTGTATATTTGTAGTAGTTACAAATCTAATATCCCTGGAATGAAGTAAAGAAAGGATAGGTAGCAGGGAATGAGTGTGTAATAAGAGGAAATCGATCAAATGTGAGTATATCAATAGTCCAGGTGGGAGGTGGTAGTGGCTTTGAACAGAGTAGCAGAATTAGAAAGAGAGATTTGAATTTTAAATTTAAAAAATATTTTAATTATTTAAAATTTTTATTGTCGCATAAAACACATAACAAAGTGTTTATCATTTTAGCCATTTGTAGGTGTACAATTCAGTGACACTAAATACTTTCACAGTATTATGTAACCATCAGCACTGTTGATATCCCAAACTTTTTCATCCCCAACAGAAATTCTGTACCCATAACTCCCCCTTCCTTCCAGCCCCTGTAATCTCTAGTCTACGTTCTGTTCCTATGAATTCTTCCCATATGACTTTATATAAGTCAAATTATATCATATTTACTCCCCTGTGTCTGGCTTATTTCATTAAGCTAAGCATAGTTTTCAAGGTCCATCTGTGTCACAGCATATATTATTAAAATTTTACTCCTCTTTATGGCTTAATCATATCTCATTTCATGTATATGTCACATTTTCTTAAATCTTTTAATTTTTTAACTTTGTGAGAGGAAAAGGGGCAGAGAGACAGACTCCCACATGCACTATGACTAGGATCCACCCAGTAGGCCCACTAGGGGGTGATGCTCAGCCCATCTTGGGCCTTGCCTGGTTGCAACCAGAGCTATTTTTTAGCACCTGTGGGGGAGGCCATGGAGCGATCCTCAGCACCTGGGGCCAGCTTGCTCCAATCGAGCCATGGCTGCAGGAGGGGAGGAGAAAAGACAGAGAGGGAAGCAGAGAAGCGAGAGGGGGAGGGGTGGAGTAGCAGTTGGGCTCTTCTGTGTGCCCTGACTGGAAATCAAACTTGAAAAATCCACATGCCGAGCCAATGCTCTACCACTGAGCCAACTGGCCAGTGCCTTTAAAAATCTTAAATTGATTTAATCTTTATTTTGGAAGTAGAATTAGTGAGACATGGTGATGAGTTACATGTGGGATGAAGGAAATGAAGGTAACAAAAATGATTCCTAGGATTCTACCTTGTGAAAATAAGTGGCGGGAAGTTAACTTAATAAAATGGGGAAGATTTGAAAAGAATATTTCTTAATCCCAGTCAAACTAAATCAGAAGTTATAACCTTTTGAATGGAGGAGTATTCCTAAAAAGTGAGGCTCCCATTGAGTCTTAAGTGATAAATATGAGTTAACCTTTTTAAGAGATATGCATGGTAGAAAGTTAGATACCGAAGAAAATTCAAAAAGAACTGACCAAGTGACAAAAGTAATATAGATATTTGTTTTATTTATTATGCCTGGGATACCCTCCCCTAATTCCTTATGTCCCTATCTAAAAAGACAATTCTGAGATAATTAAGGGGCTGTTTTTGTTGTAGTCACTATTATGTTTTGTTACCATGTAAATCTAATCACTAGAAATATTAATTCCTGGATGGAACTAACTGTATAAAAAAGTACAGATATAGGCACTTCAAGCTTACATAAAAATTGACTTAGTATCTAAGATGCTGATCTTACTGAGATGTGGTTTAGATTTTCAAATGCTTTAAAATAATTTATGTGAACTCAAAATATATTCTCATTATAATTAGAAGTATTTGCAAGTGTGTGTTTAGATTTCAAATACATAGGTATGATGAAAAGGATTTAAATTTTATCTTCAATAACTAATAGATGGAATATCAGTAGAGTTACTTCAAGCTACAGAGACTCAATCTGTCAAAATCTTGAAGAGAAACAATCAACAAATATGGAGAACAAAACAATGGCCGTCAGGCTAGACACATTCAATATATTTCCCAATTTTCAAGAAAGCAGATGCCAAGGAGTGCAGTAACTATAGGACCATTGCTCTAATTTCCCACGCAAGTAAAGGGATGCTCGAGGTGAAGCAACAAGAGCTTCTGTCTTATATGGAGCAAGAAATGCTGGTTGTTAAGCTGGATTCAGAATAGGAGGAGGTATCTGAGATCTAATTGTGAACATTCATTGAATACTAAAGTGCTCCAAAGAATGTGAGAAGAATAGTCTGTTTTACAGAGACTATAGTAAAGACTTAGACTGCATGAATTATGAAAGCTATGGGTTGCTCTGAAAAAAGCAGGTGTAGCTCAGTACTTGATTGTCCTGATGTGCAACCTATATTATGGACAGGTAGCCACTGTTAGGACAGAATATGGAGAGGCAGAATAGTTTCTTATAGGCAAAGGTATCAGATCAGGGTGCATTTTATTTCCTTATTTGTTAATTTTGTACACAGAGCATATATCATAGGAAAAACTGGGCTAGACTCAGTGAAAGGAGGAGTAAAAACTAGTGGGAGAAATACTAGTAACTTAAGTGATGTAGATGATACGATCTTACTTGCAGAAACTAGCAATGATTTGAAACAAATTCTGATGAAATGAAAAGAAAAAAATTGCCATATCACAATTGCATTTGAACATCAAGAAGACAAAAATCATGACTGCAGAAGAAATATACAACCTTAACACAATGAAGACATCAAAACTGTTAAAAATTTTGTTTACTTTGTTTCAGTTAGCAATTTAAATAGAGAATGCAGCCAAGAAATTAAGAAAAGACTAATACTCGAAAGGGCAGCAATGGGAGAATTAGGAAAGATTACTAAGAACAAAGATGTATCATTAGAAACCAAGTGTAGAATCATCCATACTCTCCTGTTCCCAATTAGTATGTGTGGATGCAAAAGCTGGACAGTGAAGAAGGCTAATTAAAACAAAACAAAATTAATTCGTTTAAAATATGGTCTTGGAAGAGAACTCTGTGGATGCCATGGACCACTAGAAAGATGAACAAGTGGATCTTAGAGCAAATTAAGCCTAAAATATCACTGGAGACAAAAATGACAAAACTGAAGTTGTCCTACCTCTGGCACATGAGGAGAAGTCAGATTTCTTTGAAAAAGACAGTAATTCTAAGAAAAATGGAAGGCATCAGGAAATAAAGAAGACCAATATGAGGTGGGTTGACTCCATAAAAGAAGCCACAGGCATGATTTTATAGGAGCTGGACAGGGCTGTAGGGGACAAGATATTGTGGACATCTCTCATTCGTGGGTCACCAGGAGTCTAAGTGACTTAACAGCATGTAACACACACACAATGCTAATACTGCAGTTCACTTGACAACTAGCAGTGTGGTCCTCTGACATCACCTTACCATTGTCATCAAGTTTTATAAAAATGTGTCATTGTTTTATATGATACTCTAAAGAGAACCTAGATAATTATGGAGCTTAAAAAAGGATTTAGAAATCTATACTATAGTTGGTCAAATGTGCAAAAAAATAAAAAATAAAACTATCAGTTTGGTTATATATAAACCCATGGTTCAGGGTTAGAAAAAGAAACAGGGTAGAGTAGTTTTATGTAACAATAAAATAACAGAGAAAATAATGCTCTCCATTGTTTAGCGTAACAAAGAATTGGCAGGAATCCAAATACCACAGGAGACAAGATTAATATTAAGTATATCTGTCAACATCCTGTTTGAAAATCTGAGCCAGGATCAGAAGTACCTAAAAGCATCCAAAGGAATGAGTCACATTATCTGCAGTAGAAAGTCCTAAAATATAAGTATAGGATGTTAGAAGTCAAACAGAACTTAATGACCATCTTGTTCAACTCCCATGTTTTACAGATGAAGAACACTGGGGCCCAGCAAACCCCCTTTCCATGCTGCAGCTGTGGGAGGCACCAGGAAGTAATAGACAGAATATAGACTTTTAGCACCAGACAGAAATAGGTTTGGATCCCAGCTCGGCCACTAAGTCCTTTACTGTCTCTGAGCCTTGATTTCCTCAAGTGTAATATGGTAATAGCTTCTTTTCAGGGTGGTTGTGAGATGAGGATTCATGTACATAAAGCATTTGGCACAGAGAGAATCAACAAATTCTAAGTCTTATTACTCAGAACACTGGAGTTTCTGGCAGAACAAGGGCGCCCATCTCAGTCCAAGTGTGTCCTCGGTATACCTTTAAAAAAAACCCAGTCAACAGATCTCTTCCCCAAAAACGGGTGAGCAGAGAGGGTGGTACACTCTTCTATAAATACTTTGAACCTTTAATAATCTGGAAATATCAAATGAGTCAGTATTGTATAAAATGTCAGATGGAACTTAAAATTTTTTCCAGGACTTCCTCATAGCAAAGAATAGTTAGCTCAACGCAAGCAGCCCAAATCTAATAACTTCGGGAAAACACTTCTAAATACAACTGAAGGACTCTTTCTAAACTGGATCTTTCAGACATACATGTGGGGATGGGGTGTCCAAGTTGCATATATGTATGCCAAAGTAAATTTTTTTTAATTATATAATGGCCTGGGGGGGTGGTTTTTGTTTGTTTTTTTGTTTTTGCTATTGTTTTTATTCAGCAAAATTGCATTAGCTTTAGCTAACATTTAAGGGATGGCAAAGTAATAATAATAATAACTTCAAAGATTGAATGAGTTATACAGAGAAGGAACATTTCTGAAGCCTTGATGATTTATAAAACAGTGAGGCACAGCTAAAATGTTTGTTTGTCCTAATTAGTTATCTCCATTGTAAGTGGACATGACATGGAAAAATAGGCCCTGTCATCTACACGATGAACTCAGTGAATCACAGGCATTCTGATTGCTCAGACCTTTTAGTCCTATCTAATTCTACGTCACTTGTATAACATGGTCATTAGCCATGACATGTTAAATGAGGATGGACAATTTAAGTTTCTATAACTAGGCATCTGCTCTACTGAAGACCTTCTTAGGATCATCACTTTGAAACTAATAAGAATGTTTTGCACTGAAGCAGGATTAAGTCTATAAGGAAATACCCTGTAACTCCTGGTTGCTATTATTATTGTAGATATAATAATATGATATAATATATATTATATATAATAATATAATAATGCAGAGCTAGATGGCTGAGAAAGGTAGGAGATACATAGGATTGTTAGTTGCAAATATTTAACAATCACATTTCACGTTACAAGCAGGATCTCTATCTTCCTTTGAAAAGCTGGACACTGGCACTCACTCATCTGAATTCTTTCCTGTCAACATTCGCTGGTTTGAGCGAAACAGTGGAGGCACCTTATGTGCCATGAGTCCTCTCCAGGAGCCCATCCCCCATCACTTCTGAGGGTTTGCACAGGCCAGTGCCACTCTCCTTCACACATCCTTATCTAATCCAAACCCATATTTGAGAGAAGAAAAAAACTAAAGCCCAGAGAGCGCAAACCCAGAACCCGGACCTCCTAGTCAACTACACCTTCTCCCGTATTAAAAAGTCTTCAATAAATATTCATTTCTTGGCCACTTCCTAAGAGATCTGGAGCAAGAGTTGTAAGGAATGAAATACTATTCTGCCTAATACAAAATAGTATTGATTACTAGCTGCTACTAATCCTCATCTTAGGTTACAAATATTCTTAGAAGTGGGCTTTCTATAATTTTTAAAAAAATCTCTAAATAGGCTTTATTTGGACTTCAAATGTTAACATACAAAAGAGTCTCAGTGAATTAGTAAAATATAAGTTTCTAAACCCTTGTAAAAGAAGTTTTGACTTAGTATGTCTGTGTTGAGATGCAGGAATTTGCATTTTTGATGAGTTTCATGGGTGATTTATTACATTTACTCAAAAAAGTAAGTCACTTTAACTTTAGTTCTGATCTTAAGTTCCAGACTTTAATCAGGTACTCTGTAACACTTCTTTCAGAGAACAGAAGTTTCTATGGTCCCTGACTCTTTCTTTTCTTTATACGCATTCTCTGCTTTGTGGTTTATGAAAGAAAAAACCCAAAAAGGTTTCATGACGAGTACAGTATGAAGTATCTAAATGTAATTACCTATGTACAATGGCTTGATCTGACTTAACCATGTGACTAGGTTACTAATATACAATGTCTCCGACCCACTCTACTGAATTCGCTCCTCCTAAAGAATGTTTCCTTTGAAATCAAAAAATAATTCAATTCAAATGAGAAAATTAATTTCCTTTATTTGTAAAGAACCAAGTGGACCATAAGTTTCATAAAAGTTTAGTCAGAACCGTCAGGTCAACTTGGTTTGTGTTTCTTCCTGAAAACATTTTTTTTTCTCTAAAGGTTTTATACTTTATCTTCTATACTTTTAAATAGACTTTGAATAGTATATAACCGAACAAGCAAAACAAATTCTGTTACGCAGCAAGTCCCTTATATGCTACCACTATTTGATTTCACCAAATGGAACTATATCTCATAGGCTATATTATAACAGAGTCCTTTTCAGTTTATCTTACTTAAAGCAATTTTAAAGAGAAAATATCTATATTCAATCCAAAAAAAAAAAAAAGAGTTTCTTAGAGGGACAAGTTTGCCAGAAAGGGACATGATCTCTATCCCCAATTAATCCATATTGAAACTGCAGAAGTAGCACCACATACAGAAGATAAAAAATAAAAAAACTTCACCAAAGCATTGCGTTGAGTTTCCAGTGGGACGGCTCTGAACGTGCAAGTGTGGGTTTTCAGGTTGCGGGCACTTACAGTAGTCATTCTGAATGTGAGAGCAGGCAGTTTAGCCAGGCCGTACTTTTAAGAAGAGGTAAGGCCTTGGAGAATTGTTAACATTATTTCTGGAAACCCAACTTATGTATATATGGAATGATACAATTTTAGAAGCTGGGAAGTTGCCTATATAATGGTTTCTTTTTTTCAACTGTCCTCCTAGGAATTAGCCTTTAGAGAATTTTCTCATTCCTTTATTATCGGTCAAAATTTTGCATTAGCATGGGTACTTTATGAAAGCACCTTTTAAAAAATCATTTGAGAATGTGAAAATATCTAAGACTCTTTCAGCTTCTAATGTGTTTTATTTCAAAAGTAACTTTTATCGCACTAGAACCTAGGTTAATGTGCTGCAGAAGTAATTCGCTGACTTGATTCTATCTAGTAATTAAGACCCTCTTTGAAATCGAATGAGAAGCTTACTGTACTGATGGTATAACAGAAACATCTTAAAAGAGTTAATTTCAGTTTTATTACTCACATAGGAATTTAGAAACCAGATAGTTTACAAACATGCTAGAGAATATTTTAATGACCCAAAAGGAGTCCTAACATGGTCCAAATATTAGTTATTAGAGGAGGAGAGCTGGGTTGGTTACTTGATTCAGAGTTCCCCATATAGTAGTGTAATTCATTATACGTGCAATAATTTAAAAAAAAGAATGTGAAATCATGCCCTCCTTCTGGCAGGAACAGTTCTGATTTGCAGGAATGAGGAAGTGGGGGAATGAGGAGGCAAGAAGGGAGAGGGGAAGTGGCCTGCAGACAGCTTGGAAGCAAAGAAGGTTGTCTGACCCCATGGGATGCCCAGGGCATGGAAGGTCCAGCCTTGTGACTCCCAGCTCTGAAGAGAGTACGCCTTCCTCAGCCTTGTCCTCATGGAGATGGTTCCAGGGTCAGGCTGTAGCAATTTAATGCTTTGAATGGAATTATGATCTTCTAAATAACCCGTGTGATCCTGGGAAATAGGGGTTATATATAATGAGGACAGATTTTGACTGTGAGCAAAGGTTCCTGACCTCACTTTTCCTTTTTCTGTGGTGCCTGGGGTGGATTCCAGGACGGAGATAACAGCCAGAGTGGATTTCTTAGAATCAACTAGCTTTTTAGGAAGAAAGTAAAAACGTTATGAATAAGGAATGAGTCACAGACATGTTTTGAAGTTTAGTCCCAAATATTATAGAATTCTGATCCTTTTAAATTGCAGAGTAAAAGTTAGAATTATGTCTTTAGTTCTGCACTTTGAAAGAAGGGGAGCTGATTCTTTCCAATAAAACAGAAGAAATGTTTCAATGCAGAGATGAAAAGAGGACCAAAAGAGCAACATTTCTAAATAGACATTTGCCTGAGGAGAGGCCGATGTACAAGACTAGCAGTGGAAAGGTTAAGTAAGACACCTTTGGAAGTAGAAACAGCTTCAAGGCTGAGCCCCATCAATCACACAATGTTTGCAGGAAGGGGAATGTTTGGAGAGAGTTTCTGGGACAACAGGGGGCTGGCTTAGTCATAAAACCACTCTGTCAATAAGCCGAGGACCTGCTCTCAAACTTAAAGGGGATAAACACAGCCTCTCAACTGCCACCATAAATGCAATATGTCATCTTCCACACACACACACACACACACAGAGAGAGAGAGAGAGAGAGAGAGAGAGAGA
This sequence comes from Rhynchonycteris naso, assembly GCA_037038555.1. Lineage (NCBI taxonomy): Eukaryota > Metazoa > Chordata > Mammalia > Chiroptera > Emballonuridae > Rhynchonycteris > Rhynchonycteris naso. The sequence goes on from CM073000.1 coordinate 172,571,753, forward strand.
GAGAGAGAGAGAGAGAGAGAAGGAACTTTAAACTGCAGGCCATTACAACCGACCACCCAGCAGAGAATCTGGTGACTTGAAACTCATTTGTGGGCTTGGGGGAGCTTCCCCTGGATGTGTGCAGGACTTGTAGGAACAGCAAGAATAAGAAGGAGGCAGTGGACCTGAATTCTGTACGGGACCACAGGTCTCCTCAGCGCCTACTCTCAAGTCTATGTTTCCACTGACACTTAAGTAATGGCTTCAGATCCCTAGAGAAAATAATTCCAAACAGCATCTGCACTCACAGGTGCTTAGTATAACAAGCAGGTTTATCTGTTACTTGTCAGGGACATTTTACCATTTACCTTGAATATCTAGTTCTCAGGAGAAAGAATGGGGAGAAACAAAAAAGCAGAAGTCTCAATCCCAGCTCTGCTAATCCTAATATGTGGTGTGCCTCAGTTTGTTCATTGCTCTGAAGCTGGATTGGTGGTGGACGATTTTGTTGGAAAAAAAAAATATGGAAACTCCTGGGATGAGGAACCAGATTTTACCTCTTAAGGCAGTGTGGCTAGTTCACATGTCAGAACAACATGAGGGATGAGACATATTGCTGTGGACATCTTTGGAAAATATGGTTGGCCACACATGGCTTGCTGCATAACCCTGTTTTGAAGGTCAAACACTGAGTATAGCCTGTTGGTATTTTCTTTGTAAAAAATTTCAATTTCTCCTCAGGCAGACAATTGTTTACAGTGGAATTACTAGTACAAGGATTTGAAGATTCAGGAAAACAAAAGAGGAAAGCAAATGAGACATGACTTTGTACAATGAAGGAAACCATTAACAAAATGAAAAGACACTTACTTGTCAGAAGATATTTGCCAACAATACACTGATAAGGAATTGATAGCCATCATATATAAGGAACTCATACAACTTAACACCAAAATAGCAAACAATCTGATTAAAAAAATGGGTAGAGGACCTGAAGAGACACTTCTCCAAAGAGGACATACAATGGCCAATAGACATATGAAAAGATGTTCAACTTCACTAATCATTAGAGAAATGCAAATTAAAACCATAATGAGATACCACCTCACACCTGTCAGAATGGCTCTCATCAATAAATCAACAAACAACAAGTGTTGGCAAAGATACGAAGTAAAGGGAATCCTTGTGCACTGTTGAGAATGCAGACTGGTATGGCCACTATAATTAAAAATAGAATTACCATATAACCCAGTAATCTCACTTCTGGATATTTATCTAAAGAAATCCAAATCACTAATTTGAGAAGATATATGCATCCCTATGTTCATTGCAGAATTATTTATAATAGTCAAAATATAGAAGCAATGATCATCAATCATTAGATAAAGAAGAAGTGGTCCATATATACAATGGAATGTTATTCAGCCATAAAAACTGAAACCTTAACATTTGTGAGGATGGAGCTAGAGGGTATTATGCTAACTGACACAATTCAGACAGAAAAAGACAAATACCATATGATTTCACTTATATGTGGAATCTAAAAACATAAACAAAACAGAGACAAAGTCATAGACACAAAGAACAAACTGATGGTTCACAGATGGGAGGGAAGGTTGGTGAAAAAGGTGAAGGGATTAAGAGGTACAAATCAGCAGTTATAAAACTACAATATCATTGACTATACTTTCTATGACAGCATAGCCAATAGTACTGTAATAACTATGTACGATGCCAGATGGGTACTAGACTCATTGGGGGATCACTTCATAAGTTATTTAAATGTCTAACCACTGTGCTATATACTGGAAACTAATATAATATTGAATATAAACTGTAATTGAAAAAAATTAATAGTCTGATAAATCAAAATAAATGAGACATGATTTAAATTATAGTCAGTTTTATTCCACACAATAAATTTGAGCATCTATTGATACTTGCAATAAACAAAAAAGATATATTCCTTGCTTTCATGAAGTTTATGCAATAAAACTCATTCTACATTGTTTCACTGAAATATTACTCAAGAAACTAAATGGTTTATTAAATCATAACATTGCTAGGCAATGGCATGAAAAATCATTCTAATCTGAAAGACAAAAATCAATAATTCCAAAAATCAGAATGACATGAATAATTATCAGTGATTTGCAATTATTTTGGATAGACCTAGTCCTAGGCCAAAGAAGAATACTTAGGAGGGTATCATTTATATTTTTACTAATGATTAGTAAGAAATTTACTTATAAAATGTGTGTGTGGTGATGTGCATATTATAAAACTATACTCAGGACCCTACTGAATTTGACTGATTAGAAAAATGAACATATATAGTCTGAAAATTAATAGAGAAAATTGGAGAGTCATTGGTGTAGATATGAAAAGCAAATACAATAGAAATTAAACCAAAAAAATATTTACTGAAAGATTAAGAGAAGGCTGTTTTGCACCAGTTTCAAAGAAAGCTCAGGAAACAAGCACGGCATCCAAGAACTTCCCTCCTTGGATTAGTCCAACCTTCTTTTATCTATTCCCATTTCACACATTGCTGATGGTTCATCTCAATCCCCACCACCCTGAAGCTACTACAATATTTCAGTCTTATTTTAACATGGCCCCTTACTGACATACATTAACCCAGAGTATGTGCTTCTTACTTTGGCCCTTGGTTATGTTCTATTTTATATCATTTCCCTTTTGCGATTTAGTAAGCTTGAAAAACAACTCCCAAATACAAAGGTAACCAGTCTACTTTCAGGACAAGTGGTCAACAACAGAGTCAGAAGAAAAATGAGTAACTTTATTTTCTCAACCTAGAAACATGTCAAATGAAATGAGATACATAGGATAGTATTAATTAGAGTGAGCAGGATGAAATCTGAACTTCCTTCAGGTATTCTTTTTATAAAGTTCTTTTTGGGGCATGTGCCTGTACCAAAAGGCCACAGTCTCAATACTAACCAGGTACCATCCCCAGCCCTAGTGCAACAAAACCAGACAAAACTCAGGCTTCCCTGACCTCCCTGCCACACACACATCTTGCCCAGGGAGTTGGAAGCCCAGAGCTGCACCATGGATAGACAGTGGTCTTAAATGGTTTAGAAAAGGCAGTCTGGGAGCTGGCAGATAGAATACTTCTAAACCAGGTGAGTACTAACGTAGGGAAGGAAAAGCTTTTCTTCTACCCTCTTAGGTTTAGTTAATGGAGCCTGCAAATCACTGTTTTCAGTGATAATAATGGTATGGGGAGGGTGCCTGTCTCATAGAAAAATTATGCTCTCCTTTCAGGCAAAAAAGGGGAGAGGGCAGAGTGTCCTTCCGACATCTGCTGTTTCTCAATTTCCCTCAGTGCAAAATAATCCATTTGCCAAAGGAGCTGTACCTTGGGGTAGCATGTTCTGATCCCCTTCACTAGCTACCAGTTCAAACCTGAAAAATTCTGTCCAGTCATTCATTCTGTATCTTTTAAGAGTGTTTTTCAAAGAATGATCCTGGGATTGTCTGCATCAAAATGAGATGGTGCTTGACACAACAAATGGTCATTATTATTTTCTAAAATGATGAGAGACATCAATGAAGAATCAAGGGCTGCATTGGAATACCTGGGGTGAGGATGGGCGTGGGATGGGGGTGGGGTGGGGGTGGGGGGCCGAATGCATACGTTCAACAAGCTTCCTAGCAGTTCTCAGTTCTTGGTTTCTTTGTGCACAGGGCTGTTTCCTGTACGGCCACAGCTTGTGGCAACCTCCTCTCCACGGGGTGTGTATGGCGGAGTTCACTACAGTCCTCACTAGCCCTCTTTGTCCCTCATAATTTCCCTGACTGGTCCAACCAGCAATTTATATGTTCAGCCCCTGCTTGAGAGCCTTCTGGGTTTTGTGATGATGGAGGACCAGCAGCCTCTGAAATATCAGACTTGCCAACAGATGTTTCTGAAAACTTCTTCTGCCTAATTTATTTCAGTTCGGAAAAGAAGATCAGGTTAGACAAGCAGCGACTCGAATACAGCAGATGGCCTTCAGTCTTTGGAAAGCTGGGAAAGCGTGTGGCCCTCCTCTCTGAGTGCACCAGAGAGTGGTTAGCGGCTGTCCAGGAACGACCCCCAGAGCCGTGTCCAGGTTTCATGGCTGGAACTCGGGATCGATGCAAGATATCTTCACGTCACCTCTTAACACAGCTGCTGAGAAGTCATTAGGGAATTTAAGAGGCAAAACCAGGACACTTTCCCAAGATCATGTTAATTCTGAGCCTTGGGAACAGGGGTCAGGGAAAATGTCAGGAGTAAGAGAAAGGCAAAGCCACTGGAAAATTAATGACAGTCCACTTCTAATCGGTGACTCACGATGAAACCACCACATACATGCACGTAAGCAGAGCGTATTTAGGTCAACATTCCTATATGTAAGCTGATCATTTTATCTCTACCAAAATACAGTAATTAACAAATATTAATAAAATTAACCAAAGTTTTAAGCAAGATAAAAGAATCTTACTGCCCCAAGAAAACATATTTTTAATATTAGCTGTCTTTGAACATATGTAGTTTTGTCTTCAAAATATTTTATCTTGTGTTCTGCTATTTTAATAAGATTTTTTCTTCAATTTTAGTACTGTGGGGATCCCAAACATGATGAATAAATTGTATATATAAGTTCATATTATTGAGGAATATAAATCTTCTATAGTAATAGCCAAATAATCTAGAAAGAACATCAGCGCAGGAAGCGATAAAAAGAAGGTTCTTAAAAATAAATAAATAAATAAAGAAGGTTCTTTTCCATTCTTGGATCTGACTCCTGACATTCACAATGTGTTTGCTAAAAAAAAAAAAAAAAAAATCCTGCTCTCATTCAAAGTTTATTAAATGTTCTTAAATGCTCTTCAATTTACTTTCATAATCGTTCCTTACTTGGTCATCACCCCCGGTTTTCACATACCTTCTGTCTGGATGCGCTCATGGCACATATATCATACTTGGCAGTGTGAGTCGAGTGATGTACCTGTTGTTGGACTGGTCTTCAGCAGAGCATTCAACACCCTGCATGACTAGAAAGTGAGAAATAAACACCTACAGGCTTGCTGCCGGTCAGAGCAACAGACAAGTTTCTGTGGCATCACAGAGGGAATAATGGACTGGGCAATCGCCAGTGGTATTTTCATACATGATGACACCAGTTATTCTGGGCAGCTAGTGCCTGGGGAGTACTTTAAAGCCTCAGTGATTAATTTTAGTGTGGAGGTTAAAATTCTTACTTAAAGTTGTTCTGGAGGATGAGAGTTTAACTTTATTACCTCTGTTTAACTATATTGCCTTGCTCTAGCAGCCATGGCTAGATCCAGATGCTTAGATAACGTCAGTGGGAGCCAGGACTGCCTTGACTTCCAGCCCTGCTTCCCTCAACAGTGGGCTCACTCCCAGGTACAGCCTTCCGCTCTGGAGACAGGCACACACCTGCAGCCCACTCTTGCATCGTACGTGCTGATCAACCCCAGTGGGATAAGAACCTTCTTTTAAACCAGTCTCTCCCAAGTCCTGCAATTCATTCTTTTGGGGGAATTTTTTTACATGAATCATTGTGATGGGAAGATATAAAATTTTAGATGGGCCAGTGAAGCCTTGTGTAACGTCAGCAGCACCCAAATCATACAGGCTGAAAACAGAAAATGGGGGTTACCCAAACAGAATTGGGATGGTAATACTAATAATAGGACTACCTGACAGAAACACAAAAAAATACCTCTCTGCTACGAATAAAAATGCTAAACACTTGGTCTCAAGTCTGGCCCTACATGACCAAATTATAAACAAATCATTTTTAAAAGAGATAAAATTAAAATACTGAAAAGAAGAAGCATCTATTAAAAACTGTTTTTGCTCTAAAGTGGCAGCCAATTATTAACATTATATTTTAAAAAGTGGATTTTATTATGATAAAAAGTAGCTATGATAGGTAGAATAATGACTCCCCACCCCCTCACCACCAAAGATGTCCTCATCCTAAATCCTGGAACCTGTGACTATGTTATCTTATGTGGCAAAAGGGACTTTGCAGATGTGATTAATGCTAAGGACCTTGAGATGGATAGATTATTCTGAACTATTCAAATCGGCCAAATATGATCACATGAACCCTTAACAGCAAAGAAATTTTCCTGACTTGGGTTAGAGAGATGCAACATTACTGGCTTTAAAGATAGGGAAAGGGGACCAGGAGCCACAGACTGCAGGCAGCCTCTGGAAAATGGAAAATACTAGATGCAGACTCTCTCCTACAGCTTCCAAAGGAAGCAACCCTGCCATCAGCTTGATGTCAGCCCACTGAGATTTATGTTGGACCTCTGACCTACACACCTGTGAGATAGTAAATGTGTGTTACTTAAGCTGCTGTTGGCAATAATTTGTTAGACCAGTTATAGAAAATTAATAAAGCAGCTACTTGGGCACTTTCGTACATCCTGTGGCTTAAATGTATTGGCAGAGACATTTAATGCCCACTGAATACACACCTCACCCACCTGTCCTAGTCTCTGTACAGATAGGTGGGGTCATACCATATCCTAAGCTGAGACCAGGAAAGCCCCTGCACATGCTCCCTGTCTGTGCAAACTGGAGGGCTCATGTTGAAATGGCGGTGGCACAGAAGCAAACATACTGGATCCCTGAGACACTGCTGGAAATGAGCTGCAGGAGAGCCACTGGACTTGCAAAAGAGTTTGTATGAGAGAAAAATAAAATTTTACATTTTAAGTCGCTGAAGTTTCCAGATGTATTTTTTTCAGTAGACTAACCAAGTTTATTTTGAGTACACTTACTTAGAGTAAGGGTACCCCAGGAGAAGAAGGATCCAGCCTATCAAATTTAACGTGGAAACTATTTTCCAATTCTTTCTCTCTTATTAATCTATTAAATTGCATCTTTTATGCCTCAATATCCATGTACATACAATTTGGAGATATGTAATTTTATATAGCACTTGGGAAAATATTAACTATTATATCAGTGACTATTTTGCTTGTGTTTTAGTTTAGAAAATAAAAGTTTTACAGTTTATTATGAAACAATTTTTGTTTTTCTGTCATTGCCTGTTAATGATAATGCAGATACTATGATTTCATGTCAAGTTTATACGATGAAATTTTATATTTAAATAATGAAATTTGCTTTTTCCAATCGATATTTTACATTTAAGACATTTGCCAAGACATCAATGAACTGTATGTAGCAAAAGAGCATGCTATGGCCATTGAAAGGTACAACTGACAAGAAAAAGTAAACTCATGTTCTGTGATGTTTTTTAAGAGAACTGGAATGCAAAGAAGTAAACCAAAAGTATATTTTAAATGGACTAATGACTTACAGTATTTTTTATTTAATATTCCAAGGTGTTATCAGCTCAAGGAGAGGCAGAGATTACCCAATTTCTCTTCTTCATTTAATGAGAGAAAAAATTGAGGACTACAGAAATTAAGTAGAAATTCATGCCAAGTAGACAACCAGGAGAGAGGTAATATCTAAAGGCAAATCTAAATGCAGATAGAAAACAACTATTTTGCTAGAGTTACAGGATCAAAAATAAAATTTTTTTATATGGTAAATATATATAACATGAAAATTTTAACATTCTCTTATGTACAATTTGGTGGCATTACATACAGTCACATTGTTGTGCAACCATCACCACAACTATCCATCTCCAGATTTTTCCCCTCATCCCAGAATGAAACTCTGTACTCATTAAATAAGTCCTCATCCCCACCCCTTGGTAACCACAGTCTTATTTTCTGTATCCATAATTTGACTATTTTAGGTACCTCCTATAAGTGGAATCACACAGTATTTGTCCTTCTATGCCTGGTCATTCATGTTGTAGCATGTATCAGTATCTCCTTCTTTTTGTTGACTGAGTAATATTCCACTGTGTGCATATGCCACATTTTGTTTAGCCATTCATCGGCCAGTGGACATTAGGGTTGTTTCCACATTTTGGCTACTTTGATTAATGCTCCTATGAACAAATATATATGTTCAAGTCCCCTCTTTCAGTTCTTTTGTGTATATAACTGGGAGTGGAATTATTGGTTCACATGGTAATTTTGCTTCAGTTTTTCAAGGAATTGCCATACTATTTTCCACAGCAGCTCCACCATCTTACATTCCCACCAACAAGGTGCAAGGGTCCCATTGCTCCATATATGTGCCAGTATTTTGTATTTTCTGGAACTTTGGAGGCTGTTTTTTTGTTTTGTTTGTTCTGATAATAGCCATCTTGTTGGGTATGAAGTATTTATCTCATTGTCATTTTGAAAAAAATCACATCTTTTTACCACTGAGAAGTCCTAGCCCCGCATCTCTTTTTTAAAATGTGTCATTCCTGCCTGACCTGTGGTGGCACAGTGGATAAAGTGTCAACCTGGGAACACTGAGGTGGCCAGTTCAAAACCCTGCACTGGTCTGGTCAAGGCACATATGGGAGTTAATGCTTCCAGCTCCTCCCCCCTTTCTCTCTCTCTCTCTCTCTCTCTCTCTCTCTCTCTCTCTCTGTGTCTCCTCTCTAAAATGAATAAAATAAAAATAAAAAATAAATAAAATTAGTTATTCCTTATGAATTTGAAAACACCTGACTTGCCGCTTATAAGAGGAATCATACCAATAAACAAAGTCCAACTAACCCACAAATTAGCAGTCATTTTAATCCTCTTAAATTAACACAACAGATAAAATAATTCATTTGTTGTGGGGCTAATTTTTTCTTTTAGAAAAAATCGAAGTGTTTTCCCTCATTTAAAATCTCAAATTTAAATTCTAAATTTATCTCAAGTAATTTAAATTATTAAATTAAATAATAGAACATTTTGCATATATTTTAGCTATCATAATTAACTTAGTGTCAGTATCACAGTAGTTTTAGAGATGACAAAATCTTTCAATTATTTTCTTTCTTGAGAGACTGATATAAATACATGTTAAAGTCTGACAACTATTTTAAATTTTCACTTTATATTGGATTTATCATGCTCAGCTATTTTAAGCAATTAAAATTTTTATCTCAATTTTACTTGAAAAGGTTTTAAGTTTCCATTAACTACATGACCAGCAGCTACAACTAGTAGACACAACATAAAAAATTAAGTCACCAAAAATCTTTGGTGTGACGGTGACCCTTCTTTAAATAGCACAATAAAGGAAACCTCTAAGAATCCTTAGCCCTTCAGTAATCAGTTGAATTAAAATAAAGTAACAGGCCAGTTATTTGATTTGGTAACGCATAGCATTCCAGTTTCCTGGACACAAAAGGAAGTTTATCAATTATGCAGATAGGGTAATCAAGTTGTAATAACTAGGAAGTATATTTGTGAAGGAATGTGGGAGATTATTGTCTACTCAGGGTTGGTATTTTCTAAGAATATAATCACAACTTACAGTGGTTAATGCTATCATTTTGCTCTCCCGTGACAGAGTCTTGCCATCTGATGTCTCCTCTCACGCACATACTATCTACATTTCACATTTCATTTAGCTCTGGGACAGTTAACTTTATGGTTCTTCCCTTAGGAGGAATGATTATTTTGAGAAGGAAACAACTCAAAACATGCTAATAGTCTAAGCCCATTTATTACATTACCAGTCATTCTTTTCTGATCTTTCACTTTCCCAGAACAGAATAAAAACTTCAGAAAGAAATAGATTATAATTTTCTTTTTTTGCCTTTTACTATTTTATTTTTTAATTGAATTTATTGCGGTGACTGGTTAACCTAATTACATAGGTTTCAGCTGCCCAACTTTCTAACACATCTCTGTACACTATATTGTATGTTCAGCCCCCCAACTCAAGTCTTTGTCCATCACCATTTATCCCCTCTGTACCGTCTTCCACCTTCTTCCCACTCCAGGAATCACCATACTGTTGTCCATGTCCATGAGTTTTGGGGATTTTTTGTCCATTTTTGCTCTATCCCGCCACCTCCCTTACCCAATACTCCCCAACACACACTTGACAGCTGTCATCCTGCCCTCTATGTATGAGTTTTATTCTATTTGGTCAGTTCATTTTCTTTATTAGATTTCACATATGAGTGAAATCATATGGTACTTGTCTTTCTCTGCCTGGCTTATTTCATGTAGCATAATGATCTCCAGGTCTATCCATACTATCGCAAAAGGCAAGAAGATCACCTTCTTTTTATTGCTGTATAGTATTCCATTGTATAAAGGTACCACTGCTTTTTGATCCACTGATCTACTGATGGGCAGCACTTGAGATATTTCCAGATCTTGGCTATTGTAAATAATGTTGTAATGAACATAGGGGTGTATATATTCTTTCAAGTGTTTTGGGATTCTTAGGATATGTTCCCAAAAGTAGGATCACTGGGTCAAAAGACAATTTCATTTTTAATTTTTTGAAATAACTTCATACTGTTTTCCATAGTGGCTACATCAATCTGCATTCCCAACAACAGTACATGAGAGTTCCTTTTTCTCCACACCCTCGCTATCATATATTGCTTATATATTGATTGATTGATAATAGCCATTCTGAGAGGTCTGAGGTGATAGCTCATTGTGATTTTAATCTGTATTATGTTGATAATTAATCGAGCTTTTTTTATGTCTATTGAACATCTGTGTATCCTCTTTACAAAAGTGTCTTTTCAGGTCTTTTGCCCATTTTTTAATTGAATTGTTTGGGGTTTTAATGTTGAGTTTTATAAGTTCTTTATAAATTTTGGATATTAATCTTTTATCAAATGTATTAGCAAATATATTCTCCCATTCAGTGGGTTGTCTTTTCATCTTGTTAATGGTTTCCTTTGCAATGCAACTCCTATCAATATACCAATGGTGTATTTCACATAACTAGAACAAATATTCCAAAATTTTAAATGGAACCTCAAAAGATCCCAAATAATAGTCACAGCAGTCTTGAGAAAGAAGAACAAAGTTGGAGGAATCACACTACCTGAGATGAAACTATACTACAAGGCCACAGTAACCAAAACAACATGGTACTGGCTTAAAAACAGATCAGTGGAACAGAATAGAGAGCCCAGAAATCAAGTCACACGCACCTATAAGTTAATTAATATTTAACTAAAGAGATGAGAACATACAATGGGGTAAAAACAGTCTATTCAATAAATGTTGTTGGGAAAGTTGGACAGCCATGTCTTAAAAAATGAAACTAGACTACCTTCTTACACCATACACAAAAATAAACTCAAAATGGGTTAAAGACTTAAATATTAAACACAAAATTATAAAAATCCTAGAAGAAAACATAGGCAGTAAAATCTCAAACATTTCTCAAATAATATTTTTCATATATATCTCCTTAGAACACAGGGAAAAAGTAGACAAATGGGACTACATCAAACTCAAAAATTTTTATCATAAATATATTTTAGCTTCACTTTTTCTTAAAAAATTATAAGCACATTAGTGCTATCATATCATTTTTTTTTCAAGGAAAATTTAGGAATATTACATAGATTTCTGACTTGAATTTTTGTAGTGGTAGAAAAATAATGTTTTAAAATATCTTCTGATATAACTTGGAGTCTCAGTAATTTATCTTTATTTTTATTTCTCCCTTGAATTTTCTTTTGCCATTCAAGCATAGACCTTGAGTCTGAGGCTTGATTCTCAGGATAGGACAGAGTAGCAACTGTATGGTACAAAGAATAATTGTTTAACCCCAACATTAAAACTGAAATTTTTAAGCTCCAGGTGGAGATAATGGTTTTGAAAATCAGGCTTTGAGGAAAAAGAATGATTTTCCTAAATTTTTAAAATCATATTTTTATAGGTCAAACCAAATAAAACTTCTAATGTTCAACCATTTTTGAGCTGCAAAAATGGAAATTTATTATTATTAAACCGATAATGTATATTAAGAACCTAAGCTTGGAAAATTGGCCCTAGAATATATCATAGAGAAGGAAGGAAGGGTGATGTAAAGAAAATTCTTACATTACTATTGTTGGGAGAACCCAAATAGAGAAGAGAGAGAAAAGCTCTGTGGAGATAGACACAAAGTCAAGTCTCTAGGGGAAAACAACAAGCAGAGATATTAACACCCAGTTAGACTGTGGGCTAATTCACAACCTTACCACACAGAGCCTGAAGAGCTCACCCACCCTCCACAATACCCCATTTTCATTGGCCAGAGTAGGAGTGCTCTGGTTCTCCACATCTCACACAACTACAAAGGAAATACAGTGTTCATATGCCCTGATTCAGGTCGGGGGTGAAAGGCAAAAGAGCTGAGACCTGGAGAGGTCAGTCCAGGATCGGGACAAGGAGATGGCATTGAGACCTAGAGAGGATGGGTTGTGTCAGAGCCAGGGCCGTTGGTGTCTGGTGCACAACATCTGATAAGCAGGTGAAACCAGACATAGCTCCACAGACACCAATCAGCAAAGGACACAAGAGAGCCTTGGGGCAGTCTTGACCACAGCAGGACTACACAGGTATCTAACATCTTTCTGTTACACACAGCGGTGGGGTACATGAACTTCTGGAATACTTAATTATGAAAAAGTATAGGAGAAGGTGGGTTCTCAGAACTGACTGACCCAGATCCCGTAAGGACCGGGAAGTGGCTGTTTTAAACAGCAAGGATATATAGTTACCTTCAGTAGGCAAGTGTACTCTTTTTTTTCTGCTATCAAGTGAGACTAGATAAATAAAAAAGAAGAAATCAATTAAATTTTGAGGGATACCATACTAGATTTAGATAAACACACTCTTCAAAACAGATTGCATTTAGAAAACAAATTTTTGTATTTTTAACATATTTGCAACTTTTAAATTTGTTGCCTAATTTGCAGCTTATTGTATGATGGTCCCTATCTCAACAGCTTTATAGTCAATTTGTCCACAGTCGCTAGCTAGTTACCGAAAGAACTAGAAGTAACACTTTTATTTTCTGACACCTGGTCCAGGGCACTTTTCTGACATAGTTTTTTGTTTGTCTGTTTGTTTGTTTTAGTTATAAAGTGCTAAGACAACGATGCATTGAAGTTTACTGAACTAATGATAAATGGTTTTCTCTTTCTGGCCAAGACAGAGAAATAGAAAAGTTCAAGACTTGATAGAATAATATATATATACACATTTTACTTCTTAGAGATGACCAGAATCTCAGTTCATCTCAAAGATGGTTTTTATTACCATGGGGGGAGGGAGGAAATCAATGCAAGGGTCAAATTTCAGTATTTTCAAACACGCTCATTTTAATTTGGCACTTTTCTTTTTACTTCCACTCTGTCTGCCAAGAAAGTCCCCATGTGAAAGGTTATGTCAAACTGAGACAAAACAGAGGGTGTGCCTATAAGAAGAATGTGTGACAAAGAAAGGTGACCTTTCCAAGGCTCCAGACCCTCGAAGTGATCTCTGATCTGCATCTCCTGCCTGAGGCCAGGGGCTAGGCCCTTCCTGTCTTGTTTGTACATCTGCACAATTATGGCTTTCAAGGTGATGTATTGTAAAATCTTCTGTTTACCTTTAAACTGGGTCACTATATAGCGAGCCCCAAGAAACCTTTAGCATCGCACTTAAACAGAAAGCGCAAAAGCTCAACAGACAAGCATGGGTGGCGGGGCTTTATGCTGGCTTCCTAAATAATTACAGAGAATTCATGTTCAAATGAAACCAATGCTCTATCTTGCTCAGATTTGTTAGTTAATGTTTCCATTTTTGTTAGCTACTGATTGGTGTAGAATGATGCAATATGAAAGGAAACTTCAGCTGGGCAACAGAACGGTTGTGTGTATAAAGGGGAAATCAGAAGACAATAAACTTCCAGGTTGACCTAGCAATTGTTCAGAACTGAGTAAGTACACAATTTTAAAGAGTTGTATGTAGCACATTCCCCTGACCGTTCCCATTGTTTCTCCACTGCAATAAACGTGGGGATTTCTTTTCCCATGTAGGAGTCACAAGAAAAAGGTGGTATCCAGTAGAAAACAGTGGCCCACTGACTGTCCAGATCACAGTATTTCACATGACCCCATCTACAAGCTAAGAGCAGTGTTCTGCCAAACCATAACCCATGGGGAATAGGCCTTTGAGGTTGTTTAAAAGTGGCAGACTGTGAGAGAAAAGACTATTTCCTTCCTTAGAGCCTAATTTAGCTGGAAAATGAAGATAGACGGAACGTGAGTTTCCTGTAGCTTCATGCATTGTGTAATTTTATGAGACATAAACAAACTTGCTCTGAATGACTTATACTAGCCAACTGACATATTTATTTTTAAGTAAAATGTGACCTTCAAGCTATAAATAGCACATCATCCAATAAGAACACAAAATAGCTTCCAAGGATGCTCCTTCACAATTTATCTAATCATCACAGCCTAGAGCAGAGATTGCTTTCTTTAGCTTTACAAGGTGTATGTTGAGGCCCACAACCTGGCTAAGATGTCAACAAACATTTTTGGAACACCCACAATGAGCATTTACATGCATTTATTAATAGATTGCATTTATTGATAGATATGAGTATCTATAGAGAGAATGTTTTCTTCTAGGCCACAGCGGGAAAACCATGTACAATAAATGAGAAAGAGGGGACAGAATTAACACCACACTTCTCTATTTTTGCCTTATTTTAAGTCATTTAGCCATTTATTTTAAGTCCTATATCCACTTATTTCCTATCATCACCAAAAAAAAAAAAAAAAAAGTTTTTGTCTGGAAACAGTATCAAGTAAGGATGACACTGACCTGAGACAGTGTCTTCCCTAGCCTCTCTTTGAAGCATAAATTGTGCATCCGATGGGCTGTAAAGCTATTTATCTGTTGGCGCCAATGAGAATGAGTTCCTGGGTTTAGGACAAAAGGAAAAAGTTGTACTGTAAAATTTATTTAGTGTGGTGTCCAAAGGTTATGCCAAAGAGATTTTGGAATCTAAAGTATTCCAGGAAGCCAAGGGCTTCTGCGTTTGCAGACCTCACAGAGGAAACCTGGCCCCTAGACACTTGGAGGCCCTTATTAAGGGGTGCAGCCTCTTGATTGTGATTCCTTCTGGTAATAAGAAAGTGTGTGCTGTAGCACCCCTGTTTTGGATGCCCAAGACTTCTCGGAAAGAGGAACTCGACTCTCTGTTTAGATTTTTTTCAAGCAACTGAAATATCTGCAGTAGTTTTTCCTCTTCTGCTCAGCTCTCAGTGGGCTCACAATGCTTCCACTAAAACTTTCTAAGGCTTGCTATATGGTTTATAGCTAACCACAGCCGATTTCAGATCGTCCCTCATGTCACCCTATTCCTTAAGTTGAACAAAGTTTTTGATTCATTGATCAATCAATCGATTGATTGATTTGAGAGAGAGAGAAACACTGACTTGCTGTTCTACTTACTTATGCATTCTTTGGTTGGCTCTTGATGTGCCCTGAAAGGGGATTGAACCCACAGCCTCGGTATATTAAGACAACGCTTTAACCAGCTGAGCTACCTAGCCAGGGCCAATGGCAGTCTTTTAAATTTAACACTGAAGCCATGCTCTGAACACAGCCCTGACTGACACCAGGTCCCATCATCAAAAGTTAAACTGTCTGAAAGCTCTCCCACACTATGGTAATAGCTAGCGTGGTTGTTCAGCCGCAGAGGAAATATTCTATTTTACCTGTGGACTTTCGGGAGACAGCATGATGCAAGGACAAGATCAGTGTTTCTGGGATCAAACAGATATACATTTGGATTTCAGTTCAGTCAGCTTCTGCTGTGACCTGGGGGTGAGTCGGCAAAAGCAGGTGTTATGATGAACGAGAAAATGAAGCCTAAGGAAATGAAATGGTTTGCTCCATGGTGCCCAGAGAGTAAATGCCCAGGGCAGAGTCCCGTGCACGTCCTAACTTATATTTCCTTCAAAATGAAGTCTTCAAGACCCTCGCTCGGTCTTGAACGCTCAACTATTCAGATTAATATCTGTTATAAATCTATCTTTGCCTCTTTACCATTGGCCACCTTGGTAACTAAGTAGTTCTACATCTTGAGGCTTTGCTGACCACAAAAGAGAAAGAAAACATCCTCAGTACACTGGAAAAGAGATTTTCAAGTTCAGCTCTACCTAGACTGCTGCTTTCTATTAGTACTACAGATGAGATCAGATTTCTCAACCCAGCTGGAGTTACTGTGGTTAAGCCTGATGTGGAGATTAAGTCTATTTGGAGAAGTTTTAAACACATGACTTTAGGTTAGACTCCCTGCAATTACAGAGGAAGGAGCCTGAAAAGAATTTTCTCCTAGATATCTCTGGAGATCTCTGAGCTCTTTAATAAAAATAGGTATATTAGATTGGGATCTACTGTCAACTTCCTGAGATAAAACCAGATGAACTGCCTGGACACTAGACAGTTCTTCCACCCAGAGGCTCAGGCATCACAAGGACAGGTGCTGGAGGGCAAAATGGAGTTCTGTGCTCTGCAAGACTCATCCTTCTCGAGTCCTCGGCCTTTCCCAGGTAGGGGAAATGGAAAAAGGAATTAAGAATAGAGTTCAGGGGATACATATCTCCACCCAATAATCTGAGTTTGTTTTGACCTATCCCTTACGGAGTATTTATATGAATGTGGATAAAAATGGGGGGAGGGGAGAGAAAGACAAAAATAATTGGAGGAGAGGTAGAATTATTATAACTTGATAAATGTTCTAAAACTAAAATAACTGCTTCTTGCAAATTATAGCAGAGGGAATAAGTAGGAGGGAAGATTGACCTAGTGATAATAAATGTCAGGGGGAAGCAAGTTTCACATTTTTTGGATTTGGAGAGCTGATTGGTTCAGGATGTTTATAATTGAAGAAACTCACATCTTTGATTAATAACTCTTGCCTACAGAGCTGCAGATGGAAATTTCTTCTCTACTGTCTACCCTGACTACTACAGGTCTACATTTTTTTACCTGAAATTTGGGGTAAAAAATATGTGAAATATGTTTCAGAATGCAGAATTTTTCATGTTGGAAAGGTAACCCCAATAGGGTCTGGGACAATACCCATAATCAAATAGATCAATTTTTACATTGAATGGGATATATAAATACTATAAATAGCTTCCCATTAGTTCATATCAGATCTTGCTGCCAATAAATTCAGACCAGGTCAGGTCAGATTTTGCCACCAGATGAGCCATGAAACACTCTCATTTTTACAGAGCTTTTGGGATTTCAGAAATAAAGCTACAGAATTGTGAACTATACTGTACAAAAGGAAACTTCTACTTAACCATACATCTAAAAACAAACATCAGTAACATCAGTTGATTTATAGGAAGATAAGGAACTGAGATTTGGGGAATATGCTTAGATATAGTAGGTAGACAATAAAAATAATAGAGTTAACATTTCTTGAGCAATTATTATCTGACAGGCATTATTCTAGGAGTTTAACATGAATTAACCCATGTGTGTCTCTTTCAATACTGTGCCGTACTGTATTGATGTACTCTGCCAAACTCATGCAGCAAGTGATTATATGTATGTGTATTTATAACTTACATATGTACACGGATTGCTTTCTGGCCCAAATATTAATACTATAGCTTTATGTCCTACACAAAGAAAACAGTTTTTATATATCATTCTATTCACATTCCTTTTAACTACAGGAAGCTAAGGGATACATTTTACATTCAAAGTTACTATATACTTCTCAAGATGCTTGCTTTCTTCAGGGAATGTTGTTTGAATTAGAAAACATCTGTGACCCTGGCTGGTGGCTCAGAGGATAGAGCATCAGCCTGGTCTATGGACGTCTCAGTTAGATTTCTGGTTAGGGCACACAGGAGAAGCAACCATCTGCTTCTCCCCCCTCCTTCTACCCCTTTCTCCCTTTTTACCTCCTGCAGCCTGGCCCCAGGGCACTGAGGAAGGCTCAGTTGCTGAACATGTCTGCCTCAGGTGCTAAAAATAGCTCGGTATTTCAGCATTGGTCCAGATGGTGTTGTCAGGTGGATCCCAGTCGGGGTGCATGCAGGAGTCTGCCCCACTATCTCCCCTCCTCTCAACTAAAAAAAAAAAAAGAAAGAAAGAAAAGAAAAGAAAACATCTACAATTTTTCATCTTGAAACTGGGCTGATTAATAGACAAACAAGCTTATTATAATAATACAAGAAGAATTGAGCATTAAATTGTTTCCTTGAGGGTAGAAACTGGTTTATTATTACTGCTTTATCCCCAAGGACTAAGTTAGATACTTGGGTATAATAGACACTTTGTGGGATGAATAAGTAAGTCCAAATCTCTAAAAAAAAAAAAAAACCCAAACAACCAAGTGCCATCAGAAATGCTAATTTTTATTGTTTTACTTATTTACATTTTCCTTATTTGATGCTAATCCATTAGAATTTTTTATGAAATCAAACCTTTATGTTGATTTGTTTTTACATAAAAGTATAGTATTGATGGAGGGGAGGTGAACAACTGCATTGCGTTGGCTGTATTATTTTAGTTGGTCTCCACTGGCCCTGGTCCTAGTATGTGTGTATACATATACACACAGAATGTGAGACACATCCGGATGGGATCAGGCCTCACTCTGGCAGCACTTGGAAATGATGCTGCTGATCCAGTTCTACCACTACAGGTACTTGATTGGTAGGGGTCAGGTGCTTCCACCTGGTTCCCATGTCTGTCTCTAACAATATCTAAAGGGTTTTTCTGACTAAGAGTTTTGTAAAGATGAAAGGACTGATAAGGCCTGAAATGATAAAACATAATTACATACAGTTTTCTAAATATAACTTAAGCAAACCATATAGTTCTTGTATGAATGTCTGATCCTATTCATTAAGTAGTTTGTGGATAAAAAGCAGCTCCTTTATGGTCCTGTTTATATTTTGCCATATTGCCATGGTTCTGCGGGATTCACTGTTCTGCCCTATGTCCTGCACTGTGATATGGGAGCATCACTCCTTTGTAACAGGCCTTCTGTTCTTGAAACAGAGAATTCTCAGTTTCTCCATCAGCAGTTATTCAAAATTCTCCCTCAAGGTACAAAGTTTTTCTCACTGAAATTCAACAGAGGATCCTACTTTGCTACTGCACAGGACAGTGCTGGGATGTTAGAGTCATTATTTTTCAAAGCATTCTCACAAAATTACTCAAGGACTGACTGCTCATTCCTGTACCTTTTCTTTCAAATATACTGCCTCACTAAATCTGACTCTTCCTCTCTTCTTCTCTCGGTCCCTCTGTTACTTCTATCTATTCTTTACTGCAGGAGCAGGATGGGCCATTTTGACAGAGTGCAACTTTCAGATGCAGTAGGTCCACATAAAGGATTTCCCATTAAATAGTAGCCACTTACACTCTGTTACTTTTTGCCACATTAGCAACTGCCTTTCTGGATACTCTTGGATCCTATGCTGACACATGCTGAGAGCCACACACCTGCACTCCTTTACCATTCGTCCAGATAGATGGTAAGTTAGAAGTTAAGCTGCCCTATTAGCTTTTCAAATGTTTATTATACCAGTTATTAACATTAAACCAATTGTAAGATTCTTTTTTTCAATTTTAATTGAAATCCTTACTTGACAACATTTTTATTTTCCTCATTAGGGAGACTCACACTCATATGCAAACATATAACTTTGTGGTTTATCATCAATAGGGCTTCTAATTTCCAGAAAGCTGAAAAAGCTAACCAAGTATTACAAAGTGTTAACCAAGTTATTCTTGCCCACCTTTTGGTCCTTTTGGCTGATCTGGTGTCCTAGTGACATTAGAGGGATACTAAATAAACTGTTCACACCTATCCACCACTTGCTGAAGAAGATAGAGTCATAATCATCATTATTGTCTCCAATTTAACTCAACAAGAATTTAGCAGTTATCATAACCCTACTACGAGGCAATATAGATGTGTAATGGGCTATGATACCAGGTATAAGAAGCTTAAGTGTCAACATGTAACTAACAACACAATACAATTATGTTAAGTACCAAAATAGTTTAGGATATATGCCCAGAAGTCCAAAGTCCCTAGTACAAACATAGAATTCGAGAATTAGGTAATTTTTTCATTGATTACATAGGTTAATATTTTTATTTATAAAGAGGCTGACACAAAGAGGGGCTGATTTGTCCAAGATTTTAGGAAATTCTTGTAATGGCCATCCATGTAAGTGTAGGTCCGAAACCTTCCCCTTCCATCTTTTGAGTGCCACCATCTCTTTTCATACTGAATCATATAATTTATTTTCTGGCTCTTAGACATTATTAATTTGTTCATGGGTATATTTTAGAATGTATATTTATTTTTTAGTTTGTGATATATATAGTAGTCATTTTGGAAATGTTGACATTCCTGGCATTAAACATCACTGCACCCTAAAAAGCACATGCTGTTAAAACTACTTCTTATTATTTATTTAGATTTAAAAAGGCTCTTCAAATGTAAAACAAACATCAGAACCCAATTTGAATCTAAACTAATTGAATTCTGTGTGCGTTCTTCAGCCAAAAAATAATTAATTCAATTTCCTCCATATCAAAATGTCACAATGAATAACTTCTTAATCTTTTTCAAAACCAATAAATGGCATCTGAAATAATCATCTTAATCTGCTAGAATTATGATACTGGCATAGCTTTTACTAAATGTTTCCTATAAAATCATTTTTATGATTTGCTTTATTTTAAGCTATTTTCCAAACAAGAATTATTTAATTTATTAAAACTCTTGCAAGGAAAATGGCTACAGTATGAAATTTATAATACAGTAATTGGAAGAGATCTTTCTTTATTCATTAGTCATTCATTTATTCACTTCTCTCCTTGACTTCCTTTCATTTCTGTCAGAAAATTAGTTATAAATAACATTGCTTTAAATGCATTACAGTGTTATGGGCTTAAACATCAATTGCATCATCCATTGGTTCAGAGATGAGTTTATAATCTAATACGATCCTCCTCACCCATCCCAGAATGTTAATGTGTATTAGTCTTAACCAATCATGGTGATTCTACTTTCTTGTCCAGAGTCAATGGAATGTGAAGGATATTTATTGAATCTATAGGTTAGAAAAACCTGTAGTAGATATGTAGAAACTCTCTTTTACACTAGATAGAAAGGAGAAAGGTTATCCCTAGAAGATAGTGGTAGTCATCTGGATACCAAAACAGTACCAAGCTTAGAAAGAAGCTGGCATTATACAGAAAGAACAGAGAGACAAAAAGTTTTCAGTTACATTTTTGGGTCTACTGGTCCAAGTCTTGCCTGAAACTAGCTATCTCAGTATATTCTCTTTATTACTTAACCCAATTAGAGTTGGGCTTTTAGGTTTTGGACAACAAAAATGATAGTGAATGACACACTATTATTGGTATTTTGTATAAAAACAGTTTTGTTCACAATGGCAGACTATTAATCACCTACACAAAAGACACTATTCTTCTTAACAAGAACCCCAATTTTATTCATAATTTAGTCTTATAATGTATTTTAGGTATCCTCCCCACCCACCCAAGAATGTTAATGGTTATAAAGTTTTAACCAGTCATAGTGATTAATTCTATTTCCTTGTTAAAAGCTACTTTAGGAATATGATATAACCATGGATGATTGATATATATATATAAATTCTGCTGTGATCCTCATGGAAGTTTTTCTAAATCTTAAGAAAAGAAAGAGAAGAGCCTGACCAGGCGGTGCCACAGTGGATAGAGTGTCAGACTGGGATGCGGAGGACCCAGGTTCGAGACCCTGAGGTCGCCAGCTTGAGCGCGGGCCTATCTGGCTTGAGCAAAAGGTCACCAGCTTGGACCCAAGGTCTCTGGCTCCAGCAAGGGGTGGCTCAGTCTGCTGAAGGCCCGTGGTCAAGGCACATGTGAGAAAGCAATCAATGAACAACTAAGGTGTTGTATGAAAAACTGATGATTGATGCTTCTCATCTCTCTCCGTTCCTGTCTGTCCCTATCTATCCTCTCTTTGACCCTCTCTCTGTCCCTGTAAAAAAAAAAGAAAGAAAGAAAGAAAGACAAAACTGCCTGATGAGGCAGTGATGCCGTAGATAGAGTGTTGGCCTGGGATACTAAGAGCCCAGGTTCAAAACCCTGAGGTCACTGACTTGAGCATGATCTCATCCAGCTTGAGCGCGGGTTCCCAGCTTGAGCATGCGGATCACAGACATGACCCCATGGTGGCTGGCTTGAAGCCCAAGGTCACTGGCTTGAGCAAGGGGTCCCTAGCTCAGCTGAAGACACTCTCCCATAAAGGTACATATGAGAAAGTAATCAATGAACAACTAAAGTGCTGTGACTATGAGTTGGTTTCTCATCTTTCTCCCTTCATGTCTGTCTATCCTTCTCTATCTCTCTCCTTCACACACACACACACACAAAAGCCAAGACTTTCCTTTTTCTTTCAACTTTTAGACAATGCCCTGTGAAGAATGAATATAGCCACCTCTACCTTATAAATAGAAAAGAACAAGAGAATCTAACAGAAGCTAACCTGGCTTCCTTAGCCACAGAAGAAGCTAAGCCTGGAATTTCCCAGACTTCACCATGTGCAATAATAAAGTCTCTATTGTCTAAGTTGCTGATAGTCACCTGTCCTGTTATTTGGAGTTGAAATCGCCCTGATCGATATATTCACAAACAATATTGATTCTTTGAGGCCAATTGCAAGCAAAAATCATCTTACTTGATTGATTAAACCTAATCTGGAGTCTTAAAAAAACAAACACTTTTATCATTTTAGGCACATTTTCTATTTGAAGGTTCAAGTGGTTGAAAGAATAGAATTGACCAATTAATACATAATGCAGATTAAATTTAAATAATTCCTATATCTTAAACCAGAGACAAAATGAGAACGTGGGCTGCTGAGAATTAATGTGCCCCTACGCCTTTGTTTATCCAGGTGGTTAGAACCAGAAGACACTGGGAGGATTGTCTTGGAAAGTAACCAGAACAAATGCCCACAAGTCTTAATGGTAATCTGCTGCCAATTCTTAAAATTTCTATTAGCTTAGCATTTTTCTAGTGTAAAAAATGAATAATAGAAACAAAACAAACTAACAAACAAAAGAATGAGACACCTAGCCTGATGTTTTATTCTTTTAAAGCCAGGGACATTTCATAAACAATTCAGAAATGCTCAGAATATGACCCCCATGAACACTATGACCCCAGATCAAAAAGACTTACATGGGCTCACCATGATACCTGACAGTAGGAAAGGGGGCTGATGAGGTGGAACAGTGGCCTACATATTTCAGACCCACTTGTATGCAAGGATTCTGGTAGGATTGGTCATAATAATAGAAACAAAACGTAAACATTTACTCTGCTTTGGAACTCCAAGAATTTGTTTAGTGATTGCTAAACAAGTTCTTAGTAAAATGATATAAAATTGGAGTTCTATAAACATTCATTATTTTCCTGACTTCACTTTTTTCCCATCTTTCCCCTTGTCTTATGATTATAATTATGAAGGAGGGGGCTATGGAAAAAGGAAAATTATAGTTATGGAAGTTCTTTGACATCTCTAAAAATTATTTTTATTTATTCATTTTAGAGAAGAGAGAGAGAGTGACAGAGAGAGAGAGAAGGGGGGAGGAGCAGGAAGTATCAACTCCCATATGTGCCTTGACCAGGCAAGCTCAGGGTTTTGAACCGGCAACCTCAGTGTTCCAGGCTGACACTTGATCCACTGCACCACCACAGGTCAGTCTAAAAATTATAAATATTATTTTACTAATATTTTTATAAGATGTCCAAAATACATGCAACAGAACTTCCCAGTATAAGAATGGTAGCATTTTGCTGAGTATTTAACTAGTCTCCTAAACGATATTTTTGTGCTTCTCTAAAGTGCATTGGATTTAAGCCCAAGCTTGAAAATAACTTCTTTATTATTAGCTTTAATAATCTTCTCTAAGTATATAATTTATGTGGTAAGGTATGTAACTAGTGGGAAAACATCTATGAAAATTAATGTTTGTATCTAATATCAAAAGATTTCCTAAATAAAGCTTGTTTGAGTTCCTTCTTGGGGAATTTCTCCATCCCTTTCGAATTATCTTTTGTAATTTCAAGCTGAAATTACATCTTAAAATTTCAAATATATATATATATATATAATCAAGCTGATAAAATTGGCATGGTGTCCCCCTGGGAGGAGGACTTAAAAGGACTGTGTCTCACAAACTATGCTCAGGGCCAGCTTTTTATGCTGCCAATCTAACAACACAGCAGAGACATCCCTGGCCCCCATCCATCCCTGAGTCAGTTTTTTACTCTTGTCTTACCACCATAAAATTTAAACTAACAGCAAGTTACACAAAGCAAAAGCGAAAGAGTTCATAAAAACTAAGTTAGATACAAGTACCCGTATGGGAGGTGAGATTGATAAGCAGTGTCTATGTCCGTGACCTATTTTGTTCAAGTGTGCGAGGACCACCCCACTTTGATGTTTTCCTACCCACTTTCACATGTTCCTACCCACTTCAGCTCAGCTATTTCTTCTCATGCACTTAAACCAGTTTTATGTCTCCCTTTCTAAAACTTACTTTTCTCTTGGTCTTTTCTACATCGAACCCCATAGGTTTCAAGAATAAACGTCCAAATACTCAGGAGTGCCACTATAAAGCTGGTTAGCTTCTCACGACCATCTATTACCGTTTCATAACACGACTAAAGCTGAGGAAGAAAAACGAAGTTTGAGAGAGTCCTTACTTACTAGAGTGGCAGCCCAGAGGGATTAAAATGTACTTTCTGAACAAGGGGCACAGACGTGAAGGATGTTGCAGGAGCATATTGCCAAACCTAACGGGTGTGGAACTTCATAGATAAGAGTTTCAATCAACAGGACTTTGTGATCAAACAGATGAAAGAGTATGGAAGAACAAAGGAGAAATCTAAAGTAACTCTCAGATTTCTGACTTTAGCAAGTCGATACATGATGATGTCATTGTACTCAGCTGGTGCCATCACTGTCGATGGGACTAATCAAAAGGAAAAAATCAGAAACAGGGTAAGATTTAAGAAAGAGAAGGAGTGATGTGTTGTGAGGGATAGTTACCCGTGTCACTCAAAATTTGGCAAACAGAAAATGAGTATATAACCGTGTCAAGTGAGCAAAATCAAAATGACCTATAACCCCTCTTGACAAACCACATTTCTTTGCATAGGTTAAACAAGTAAATACTGATCAATAAAAATGATGAAACTTTTATCCCATCTTCCAGCTCACAGGCACACACACAAATTTTCATTGTCATTATCAAAAAAGAAGTAACCCTGCCAATAACCCTATTACAGTATCATTTTATTTCTCAATGCCATACCATATCAGAAACTGTAATATCTTTTTGTGTGTGTGTGTGTGAGTGTGTGTGTGTGTGCGTGTGTGTGCATGTGTGTGTGGCAAGTAATTTTATTTTTATTGGAATTAGAAAACTGTAATGTCTTTTAAAAAAATGCCAATAAACTGAAGTAGCATTCCTCATTTTATAACCCTTGTGCATCAGGAAGAAAAGCAGGGGAAAGTCTCACTGTTAGACACAGTGACGTGTTAGGACTGTGACATGCAGTCCAATGATGTAAAATAATCTCTACTTTTATTCCTCCAACTTTCACCCAGTGGTGAGAACTGTTTTGCTCCAGTGGTGTAGCTAAAAGGTGGGAAAAAATCCCATATACAAGCCCTATATTTATTTCTTTATTTATTATGAAATATTTTTATTGGACCTGACATGTGATGGCACAGTGGATAAAGCATTGACCTGGAATGCTGAGATTGCCAGTTTGAAACCCCCAACTTGCCGAGTCAAGGCACATATGAGAAGCAACTACTACGAGTTGATGCTTCTTGCTCCTCACCCTTCTTTCTCTCTCTTTCTATCCTCTCTCTCTAACATCTAAATATATAATTTTTATTATTCATTAATTGATTTGAGGGAGACAGAGGAAGGGAAAAAAAGAGGGAAGCATTCATTTGTTCTATCACTTAGCTGTACATTTACAGGTTGCTTCTGTGTGTGCCCTGACTGGGAATCAAACCCGCAACCTTGGTGTTTCAGTACACCGTTCTAAATGACTGAGCTAACTAGCCACTGTTTGTTCATTCAACTATTCCCGCCTCTTGAGCTACTGCCATGGTTTCACACATCCTTCTGTGATACTGTTCTTATCGGTCTTCTTGGACGTATTAGTTCACACTAGCAAGCCCCAAGAAGAAAGGCCTTGATTCAGATCTGCAGAAAGGGATTCTCTTTCTCCTTGGCAGCAGTGACAGCTGGTAACCTGTCATGGAAGCTGGGAGTCACGTTGCTTCCACCTCAAAGCACGACCTCTGCTTTCCCCACCCTTTTATTTTAGGAAAAAGAAGAGACTCTTCTCCAGGCCACTTGTGAGGACACAGGTCCAGTCATTCACTGGGAAACAGAAACAGAGGCAAAAACCAAAGACAAACCTGAAAGCATTGATCATTTTCTCTGGATATTCGGGAGATCATGTAACCAAGTTAGTACTGACAAGATGCTGCTGAGCTTTAAGCTAATTAGAGGAATGGGTGCTGGAGGGACCACAGATACATTCAGTCAGGTTACAAGGGAGACACAAAGAGTATACTAGTTGTGCTGTCTCTTCTGCTGTGTGGACTGCAGCCCTGTCAAGAAGAGGTTTGCCTGGGAGATTTCTGGCCTAACTTGTAGGATTTAGCCAAAAGCTTAGATCACTGTACAGGTATTGATCAGTTTACAACCTATGCAACTTGCGACCATTCAACTTTACTACCACAATCGCTGGTCACGACTGCACCGCATCTGGCAGTGCAAGAGTTGCCCAGCTGGGCGGACGACAGTGCAGACCAGCTTCCGGCAGCACTACCATCTCCTCGTGCACCATTTCAACTGTACGGAAATTTGTGTTTTGTGTCTTGGATATTTTTCATCAAACCCCTCCCAAGATGTCTACCAAGAGGAAATTGTCTTTGTCTATAGCCTACTCAACTTACAACCAAATCGTGTTACAACTAGTCTGTCGGAACCAATCGTGGTCGTAAATCAAGCACTAGCTGTACCTTATTATAGGTCACCAGAAATTCAATTGCAAAAACCTGGCTGATCATCAGAATTACCTGGAAATCTTGGTAAAAATATAGATTAGCACACATCTCCTAGATGCACCCACACAGAATTTTAGCGGTGTGGACTAGAATTCTTGTGTAAGTAAAGCTCTCAGGTACGCGCCAGCTTGGAGAACTATTTTTAGAGCTTGGAGAATAGAAGCCCCAGATCTGGAAGAGAGCTATTCTATCTTTTCCATTTTTCTATTTAAAAATAACTTAAACTCAGTTGTTGAGAACAATCTTGTAAAATCACAACATTTCATTATCTGAAGAAGAAGTGCAGTATTGAAAACCATTGTGTAAAGAAATCTGTGCCCGGTAAGAAAATCTAGGAATCAAGCTAATGATACATTGATTCAAATCTTTGGGTCAGCCATTGCTGCCATGATTTGTATCACATATGGACTTACCTTCCATTCATTCACTCACTTAAAAAATGACACGATCAAAAGCTCTCTCCTCGTGGAGCGTTCAGGCTAGTGTGGGGCGAGAGACTACCAACAAGATAAAAAGAAAATATAGAGGCATCAGATAACAGTATGTCAGCAAAAACAAAACTGGAAACAGGGTTTTGACATGTTTAGCCTTCAAAGTCAGGTTGAAATTGGAGACAAGATGATCAGAGGAGGTTTCACTGTGTGAAGGTGACTTAGGAAAGGAAAGACCTAAAGTTATCAAGAGAGCTAGCCATGTTGTGTATCAGGACTACAATTATCCAGGCGAAAAAAACACCAAATACAAAGGTCCTGGTAGTTAGGGGTGAGGATAGTGGAAACGTAGCAGAGTGAATGTGGAAAGAAAGAATAGGAGCCTTGCCTGGCAGGTAAACGGAAGAAGATCACACAGGACCTTGCAGTGGAAGTACTTGGGTTTTTAGTCTGGCCTGCATTGAGGGATCATGAGAGAATTTTGGACAAAAGGCTATCAAGACCCAACTTATATTTTAATGGGACCTCTCTGTTTTCTAAGTGTTTTTGTACCAGACCGAAGGGGCAGTAGCAGAAGCTGGCTGACCAGGTAGGAAGCTACTGCAATACTTCAATGACTTGTGCTAGGTGAGAGAATTAACTGTTTCAGCAAAAGTTTAGCATGAGCATCACAATGCCCTTATGCCTCAGAGTGACAGAGGATGAGGCTCACAGTTTGCAGTTTCTTCGGTCTGCTTAGCTCCCACACATCTTACAGTGAGAGGATTCTACCACCTTCAGAGTGATGCTATTTACAGATGAGTGATTCTCATCACCTCTGGTGTCTAAGCACCAAACAAGTCCTCACAGCATCTAGAGCCCTCCTGCTGGGTCTGGGGACCGGTGAGAACACAGCTTCTGCTTGAGGCCCTATGAACTTGATGAAGCAACAAGTGCTTCCTACACAGTCTCTATCATGCTTCTTGTTTTTTCTAAGTGTTTTTGCATCGAATGTTCTATAGGCTCTCTGATCTCATTGCTCCCCAGGACACTTTCTTCCCTGTGTAATTAGGGCTGTAGCCTTTCTTATCGTTGCACAGAAATTCCCACCAAAGCACTTATGAAAGCAGGTATATTTAAGCTCTTAGGTATGAGGCTGTTGGGCTGTTGCTAGGTGCAAATATATGTTTGCTCCAATCTGCCACTGCACCTTGAATTTTTCCTCTAAAACATAATCCTGTTATAAGAAGGTCATCATTATGAAATGGAAAGTTTTGTGGGACATATGGAAAATTCCTAGCAAATATATCACTATATTTTCATTCTTTTAACTACCAAACTTATTTGCCAATTAAATATCTTCTTACAGTGCTGCTTGATTTTTCCAAATCCATGAACACCTGCCAACTTCAGATGTATTCTAAGTCTTCACAGCATTAGTAGAAATAAATTGAAAACCCTTCTAACTCAGTCACTTGGAACTAAAGAGACTGGTCTCTCTACAAATAAAAACATTGGAGGAGGAGGATAGAGAAAAATCTTCAAGAAGTAAACCTCATCTGATTTTCAAGAGGCAAAATATTTGAGCTATAAGAATTTTAAAAATCAGTGAATCATCAATTCTAGAGAATTATCACTCTCAAATGTTCACTGTAAAAGTCTCAAGGACAGAAAACTAGGAAGGGTTTTGTTGTCATGTTGTTTTCTCTGCTAGTAGTGAGAGGGATATAATGACAAGGATGTGCCTTTTCAAGTCCAAGTATGGCAATAGTTGAAACTGGACTCCCTTTGTGGTTACTGAGAAATATACACAGCTTTCAAAATCAACATGTAAGTGAGTCAGAGTGATGGGCATTTGTACAGAGCAGGAAGCTGACATAGTCTTTTAGGCCAAACAGTAATTCTGAGTGGCTCTGGCAGAATGAGGTATTTAACCACCTCACCCGTAAAAGTCTTTCTTCTTGAGTAAATAGTTGGCAACCTTAGTCATTAGCTTGAAAGGCAGAGAAAAAAGTAAGCATTCCCAGGCGAGTACCCAGCAGAGGTATTTGTATAGGTTCAACCCTAAATGTCCTGTAGGGCCTACCTCAGGGTCTCTTGCCTTTTCCTGCACAATGCTAGAGCTGTGACTGTAGGAAGCACCACATCTGATTCATTTTCTATGTGTCCCTGTGTGTACTACTGAATAAATGAATGAAAAACATGACCTTGGAGGATACCTGCGGCCCAGCTAGGAAGGGTGCTTCCCATTGGTACAGATAGCAGAAACTGGACCAGTGGTCCTCAGCATTTCTCTGTTCCACGAGCACTTCTGAGTGGTGGCATAATAAAGGAATCAAAAGGGGAACACCCCTTTTTAGAAAAGAAATATCTAGAAAATATTTTAAAAGCTTTCCAGCCATTCAATGGGCCACCATTTACACAAAATACTAACCTCTTGGATTCCCCGGGCAATGTTTTCAAGTATTTTTAAGTCTTTAAGCCAATATCTCCACCACATCTCCTTTCTCTGATTAGCAAACTCTCCTCCCAGGCTGCCCAGCTACCCATGAGTAGCTCTGTGATGGCAAAATGCAAATTTTATTCAATGATTACTATTGGCAATTGACCTATGAAGAGACTGAGGGACACCCATGTCCGAAAGCCACTCACTTAGAAAATCATCAGGGATGTTGTAGAACTAACTTCTGTATAGGTGAGACCAGGTCACCCCCAAAATGCACATTCCAACCCCAAGTTTCTACGCTATTCCTTCAACTATCATTACCTCTGCTGCTAACTATGCAGCCATTTTTGACATAACTCTCGTGTGGTGCTTTGCTGAGAGCATGAAGGTATTGAGGGTATAAAGGAGGAGAAGCTGGACATGGTCAAAGGCAAACGCTACAGTTTCTCCTGGGCTTTTTGCCTGTCGAGGCTAGCATGGAAAACTGAGCAGAGCCTGGCCCAGCTGTGGGCAGAAGGCTCCACTGTCCTCTTCCTATACCTTTCTAAACCTGTCCCTCTCCCCTACCCCATGCCCTGTTCCTCCTTACCAAGCTCCAAAGCCCTCATTCTCACTTCTGGAGGCAAAAAGAGAAGAAATCATGAAAAAATGACGTGTGCTTGTAAAACCCTTCACAACAGTAGCAATTTTAATGAGTCCATATCCTGACTTGAGGGTAATCAAATTTGTCCTCTCTCTCTCTGGCAGATAAAAAGAATTTCTCTTGTCTCTGGTTATTTTGATATTTGTTATGTGTTTAGAAACAGGATAGAGATATTGTTGTCTGATGTGTAAAAAGAGGTCATTGCATAGTAAAATGTACTTGTATGAGAAATTTCTTTTTTGGTATAGATGTTCTTTAACTTATCTCCTTATCATTGTTCTCATTTAATACATAAAAACAATCCAGTAGGAATCAGACGCCTCATGTCTTCTTTCCATTTCTAAGCTCCATGTGTTGTATCGGAACAGCGAGAAACAGACGTTTAGCCACACAATTAAGTACCCAAATTAAGGAGTCTTTATTTTAAAACCTGCAACCTCAAGGAGCCCCCCTAAGTTATTCAAATCATGCGGCCCCAAACTGTTTGGGGCCAGCTTTTAAAGACAAAATCACACACTGGTTAGGGTATGAGAAGGAGGGGGAGCCCAGACAAAGCATGGCACAAAAGCAATAAAACATA
Organism: Rhynchonycteris naso; assembly: GCA_037038555.1. Classification (NCBI taxonomy): domain Eukaryota; kingdom Metazoa; phylum Chordata; class Mammalia; order Chiroptera; family Emballonuridae; genus Rhynchonycteris; species Rhynchonycteris naso. The sequence continues at coordinate 172,602,893 of CM073000.1, forward strand.
TTCATTAATTTCACTAACAAGCTTATTAAATCTTACCATATTGTTACAATGTTTATCTATAGGATCAATTTAAAGGAAAAATATTTCTACACACTAAGACTATAAACTTTGAAGATGATAACACAGTAGTGATAAATGTTTCGCATGCTTAACAAAAACATTTCTCAACATTCTAGTATTTATGACCCACCCCCGACACCTCTGCAATTTGGCGAGGCTAACTTTAAGGCCAGGGGTAGGGAGTTTTAGACCTAAGTAACTTGTGGGGTTATTTAGAGTTTAAGATAAAAGAGAAGCTAAATAAAGCTTCTTATGCTAACAGCTTGTTTTTCTTTTTTTTATTATTAATTTTAATGGGGTGACATTAATAAATCAGGGTACATATGTTCAAAGAAAACATCTCCAGGTTATCTTATCATTCAATTATGTTGCATACCCATCACCCAAAGTCAAATTGTCCTCTGTCACCTTTTATCTGGTTTTCCCTGTACCCCTCCCCTCCTCCCTATCCCACCCTCTCCTCGCTCCCCCCACTCCGTAACCACCACACTCTTGTCCATGTCTCATAGTCTCGCTTTTATGTCCCACCTATGTATGAAATCATGCTGTTCTCAGTTTTTTTCTGTTTTACTTATTTCACTCCGTATAATGTTATCAAGGTCCATCCATTTTGTTATAATTGATCCGATGTCATCATTTCTTATGACTGAGTAGTATTCCATGGTATATATGTACCAAAGCTTTCTAATCCACTCATCCTCTGATGTACACTTGGGCTGTTTCCAGATCTTCGCTATGGTGCACAATAACAACCTTTTTTTTCTATATTTCATATGTTCCTTCTCTACTCCTTTCCGAATTGTCTCTGCCTTGTGCAGCAGCCTGAATGGTGCCCACTCCCATATTCATGTGTTGTATTCCTAAGCCCCAATGTAGTAGTATATAGGAAATGATGCCTGTGGGAGTTCATTAGGTTTAAATAAGGTCAAGAGGATGAGGCCCTCTTAATAAGATTAGTGCCCCTATAAGAAGGAACACCAGAGAGCTTGTGGTCTCTCTACCATGTGAGGCTACCACAACAGGTGGCTTATCTGCACACCAAGAAGAAAGTTCTCACCAGAACTCAGTCATATTGGAACAATAATCTTGGACTTCCAGCCTCTAGAACTCTGAAAAAAAATAATTTGAATTGTTTAAGCCACCCTGATGGTGGCTTAATATCGTCTATGGTATTTTGTTATGGCAGCCAGAGCTGACCAAGATACCCTGCCTCTCTTTTTCTATGGCTACTCTCTTCTGAGAGGGCAGAGACAGACATGTAGACCTGGCACCTGCAATGCCACCCTGCTGCGTTTTTGCCCCTTTATCAGTAGAACTAGGTAGACAAACTATTCAGCTCTATTGCATTATAAAAAATAACTTTTTTTTACTAATTTGCCTTCTGGAGTGGCACTAAACTTCTTTCTTCATTGTACAAATTGGTAGAGATAACTTTTCCTAAATGAAAGGGTAAATCTGGGGAAAGAAAAGGCCAAAGAGAGAGAGGAAGGTGACAGACAGGCACATACAAGGCGAGAGGCGTCTGCTGCGCCCCTTTGTTCCCGAGCCTCACTGGCCCGGCTTCTCCAGGCTGCACACCATTCCTTCCATTAGCAACCCCCCCCCCAGGGCCCCTTGCTGCCACTCTCTCTTTTCCTCTCTCTCCTGTTGAAATTCACTTCAACCCATCAGAACCCATTCTCCCAAGCCCAGATTTCCAAGCCTCCACCTTCTGGAGGCCAGTGCTTCCCCCTCTCAAATAACAATTGTGCATGTTAACTAGAGCCATCTACCGGGAACACATCCACCTGGGTTTCAGGGAGTGCTCATCTAAAAGGAAACTCTGGGTGAAAAGGGGGAAGGAATTGAGAAATGCAGATTGTTAGTTTCAGAATATTCATGGGGATGTGAAGGTCAGCATGAGGGATATACAGTTGTCACTCGCCATATCATGGTTCACTTTTTGCATTCTCACGAATTTTTTTTTTTTTTTTTTTTTTTTACGGGGACAGAGAGAGAGTCAGAGAGAGGGATAGATAGAAACAGACAGACAGGAACAGAGAAAGGTGAGAAGCATCAATCATTAGTTTTTCATTGCCGTCACAACACCTTAGTTGTTCATTGATTGCTTTCTCACATGTGCCTTGACCATTGGCCTTCAGCAGACCAAGCAACCCCTTGCCGGAGCCAGCGACCTTGGGTCCAAGCTGATGAGCTTTTGCTCAAGCCAGATGGGCCCGCGCTCAAGCTGGCGACCTTGGGGTCTCGAACCTGGGTCCTCCGCATCCCAGTTCAACGCTCTATCCACTGCGCCACCACCTGGTCAGGCTCTCACAGATTTTTAAATTGTATATATATAATTTTGTATCGTGGATTTGTTGCTCTATCGTGGGATTTTGTGATATATAGATATTTTTATATATTTATTATTTTAATTATAATTGTGGTAAAATAAGCATTTTCTAGCCTAAAAATTTGAAAACAATATTAAAAAAATATAAAATATTAATTAAAACATATTAAAAGAATACTAAATCAAAATAAAGCCTTAAAATATATATATAAATAATAAAATAAATATATGGTCGCTACTTCGCAGATTTTCGCCTATTGCAGGAGGTGGTTCTGGAACCACACCCCCACGATAGACAAAGGACAACTGTAGTCAATTATATCATAATTACTATGCATAGTGCCAGTTGGGTACTAGAAATACCGTGGAACACCTTGTAAAGTACACGATTGTCTAACCATTATGCTGTACACCTGAAATTAATACAAAATAATATTGAATGTAAACTGTAATTGAAAAAAATGTAAAAACCTTTAAAATAATAAATAAATAAATAAAAGGAGCCACAAATATTTTAAATGCTTTAGTAGCCACATTTTTTAAAAATGAGTAAAAGCAAATGAGTGAAAGTAATCTTCAAAATGTATTTTATCACCATAGATCCCAAATATTATCATTTTCCAACATAATTCTTAAAATTTAATGAGATATTTCACATTTTTTTTCAAACTAAGTCTTCTAAATTAAATATGTACATCTTAATTATAGCACATCTCAGTCCAGACTAAGCACATGCAGTTGGCTCACGGCGTCCTGTGACTAGGGGCTGCCATATTGGACAGCACAGCTCTGGCCAGGTAAAAGGAGAGGTGAGGCCTTGGCACACCAGCAGCAGAGGGGGCCTACTGCCATACGGTCTCCTGCGGTCTCCTGCCCTGGGCCTAAAAGCACAAACTAGACGTTCCTTTGAGATCTAAGATCTTGTTCATTGCTTTTAAAAGACGTGCTCAAACCACCATCTGTTTAAATATTATTGTTAGAATTTCAAATGGTCAGAACAAAAATTTCTCCATGGATTTCACAAAGCTAGTGTGTTGCTAATAATAATTTCTAAGAGCAGAGAATAAGCTGATCTCTCAACACTTTTGTGAAGCTGGAAGCACCCTGCCCATTGTGTAATTCCGTGCACAAGCTTTTACCCTGTGCTCCTATTGGCTGAGAAATGGGTAATTACCTTCCTGCATGGACTATCCCACCCAGCAAAGCCATCTCATTGTTAGCAGGTACACAATAGTAGCAGGCTTGTGTATTCTGGACTAACAGTGCAGCTATGGGGTTTGTTTTCCCTGGGATTTGAATAAAGGTTGAACCTCCAATTATAGCAATTAACTGTCAAGACCATGTGTCAGAATCATCTATATTCTATTGGCTTAATTGTTTCTATAATTGTACCCAAGCTCTGATGTCCCTTCTTATGGCTGAAATCTGTCTTTTATATAACTCAGAGAAATAATTATAATGGTGGAAATGTCAAGATGAGAGTGGTAAGGAAGAGGGCATTGCTAAAGTGTAATAGGATGAGGTTTGCTGTCAGAAGCTGAAATTTTTGATGGTCTGTTGAGATTTGTTTTCAAGGATTTCCTGCTGCCAGCCACTAATTTTTCATCTATTTGTTGGAGCCTTTCTCTACCTCCTTAATCAGGACTTTGTCCTTATCTGGAGGATTAACTGACAGAAATTGATAAAGGATAAACTTTTATGTCCCAAAAGTAGTTGTGATTTTGATTAAGAAATGCTAAAAGGCCTTCAGACCTAAAAGATATGAATCTTTATGGGAGATCCCATGCTAATAGAGTTTTTTTTCTAGATCACCTCAAATTATACTCTGCCAACTTGAAAGAAACTAGTCTTTTCTCATTACTTCTCCCAGAAGGGACAATGACCCTTTATCCCCCCTCCCCCCCCCCCCCCCCCCGTCGAATTAAAATTCAAACTGAAGCATACTTCTACTTGATTGTAGCTCTTGTGAAAGATTCTTAGGGAAAGGAAGAACATACAACTTGGGATGGCTTTTGTTTTTAGATTGGTTTTCAAGGACAGCCCATTCCCATGCTTAATTGGAAGTTAAATGCGTGTCAAAAAGAGTTGGCAAAGGCTGATTCTTCCCTCTCCAGAGGCTTCCAAGTCCTTTTTTCAAGAACACCCAGAAGCTTTTCCCTCACTGGATTCTGGTTCTATTCTCAGTCTATCTGACCAGATGATGCAACATCTGTGTTGTCTTTTAAGAATGTGAGAAATGAAGAGTTTCATCTTCCCTCTTTTTGAGTTCTGGGAAATTCAATGAAAACGGCTCAGACTTTCATTTTTTCTGTTTGCTTTAGAAGACAGTTCACCAGAAGAGTCCT